>CM076294.1:1202500-1929877 GCA_038380795.1 Pyrocephalus nanus
ACTGGTGCCCAGTGTACTTTAATGCCATCGGAACATAAGAGTATGGAAGCTGTTTCTATTTCTGGAGTGACCGGAGGGTCTCAAGAGTTGTCAATGGTAGAGGCCGATATGAGCTTGACAGGAGACCAATGGCAAAAGCATTCCATTGTGACGAGGCCAGAAGCCCCTTGCATTCTTAGTATGGACTACCTAAAAAGAAAATACTTCAAAGACCCGAAGGGATACCGATGGGCTTTCGGTGTAGCCACGGTGATTGAAAAGAAGTCCAAGCAATTGTCTGCCCTATCTAACCTCTCAGAAAACCCTTCTGTTGTGGGACTACTCCGAGTAAAAGATCAGCAAGTGCCTATAGCTACTGCAACTGTACACCGGCAACAGTACAGGACAAACCGAAATGCTGTGATCCCCATTCACAAGATGATCAAGAAGTTAGAGAGTCAAGGAGTAGTCAGCAGAACACACTCACCCTTCAATAGCCCTATCTGGCCTGTACGTAAATCCAATGGAGAATGGAGACTGACCGTGGACTATCGTAGCTTGAATGAAGTCACGCCACCATTGAGTGCTGCAGTACCAGACATGTTGAAGCTCCAGTACGAGCTGGAGTCCAAGACAGCGAAATAGTACGCCACTATTGATATTGCTAATGCATTTTTCTCCATTCCCTTGGCAGCAGAGTGCAGGCCACAGTTTGCTTTCACCTGGAGGGGTGTGCAGTACACCTGAAATCGACTGCCCCAGGGGTGGAAGCACAGTCCAACCATTTGCCATAGACTGATTCAGGCCACCCTAGAGAAGGGTAAGGCCCCAGAGCACCTGCAGTACATCGATAACATCATCGTATGGGAGGACACAGCAGAAGAAGTTTTTGAAAAAGGACAAAAGATCATCCAAATTCTCCTTGAGGCTGGTTTTGCCATCAAGAAAAATAAAGTCAAGAGACCTGCCAGAGAGATTCAATTCCTAAGAGTGAAATGGCAAAATGGACGTCGTCAGATTCCAACAAATGTCATCAATAAAATCGTAGCAATGACTCCACCGACAAACAAGAAAGAAACCCAAGCTTTTCTGGAAGCCATAGGCTTCTAGAGGATGCACATCCCCGAATACAGCCAAATTGTAAGCCCTCTTTACTTTGTGACCCGTAAAAAGAACAACTTCCAATAGAGTCCTGAACAACAGCAGGCTTTCAGGCAAATCAAGCAAGAGATTGCACACGCCGTGGCTCTTGGGCCAGTCAGGACGGGACCAGATGTAAAGAATGTACTTTACTCTACAGCTGGAAATAAAGGTCCCTCCTGGAGCCTCTGGCAAAAAGTGCCTGGCGAGACACGAAGGTGACCACTTGGCTTCTGGAGCTGAAGCTACAGAGGTTCTGAGGCCAATTACACCTCCATGGAAAAAGAAATCTTAGCGGCATATGAAGGCATACGAGCAGCCTCAGAAGTGATTTGTACCGAAACACAGCTTTTCCTGGCACCCCGATTACCAGTACTGAGCTAGATGTTCAAGAATAAAATGCCCTCTACGCACCATGCCACCAATGCCACGTGAAGCAAGTGGATGGCTTTGATTACGCAACGTGTCCGAATGAGAAACTCGAATCGCCCTGGAATTTTGGAAATTATAACCAATTGGCCTGAAAGTGGGAACTTCAGTCTGGCAGATGAAAAAGAAGAAGAGCCAGTGAGTCAAACTGAAAAAGCTCCGCCATATAATCAGCTACCAGATGAAGAAACACGCTATGCTCTTTTCACTAACGGTTCTTGCCGCATTTCAAGAAGGAGCCGAAAGTGGAAAGCAGCCGTGTAAAGTCCCAGCCAACGGGTGGCAGAAGCCACTGAAAGTAAAGGCAAATCGAATCAGTTTGCAGAACTTAAAGCTGTCCAATTAGCCCTGGACATTGCAGAAAGAAAAGAATGGCCAAAGCTCTACCTATACACCGATTCGTGGATGATAGCCAATGCCCTGTGAAGATGGCTAAACAAGTAGAAAAAAATGAATTGGAGACGTAGAAAAAAACCCATCTGAGCTGCCGATTTGTGGCAAAACATCGCTGCTAGAGTAAAAAAACTAAATGTGAGAGTCCGCCATGTAAATGCCCATGTACCCAAGAATCGAGCTAATGAAGAACACGCTCATAACAGACAGGCAAACCGCGCTGCACAAGTCGAAGTGTCACAAGTAGACCTAGACTGGCAGCAAAAGAGAAAGTTGTTCCTAGCTCAATGAGCCCATGATGCTTCAGGCCATCAGAGCCAAGATGCCACCTATAGATGGGCATGAGACCGAGGGGTGGATATAACCATGGACACTATTTCCCAGGTTATTCATAACTGTGAAACCTATGCTGCCATTAAACAGGCCAAAAGGTTGAAGCCCCTATGGTATGGTGGACGCTGGGACAAGTATAGATATGAAAAAGCATGGCAGGTCGATTACATCACATTGCCACAAACCCGCCAAAGTAAACACTATGTGCTTACCATAGTGAAAGCGACTACTAAATGGTTAGAAACATATTCAGTACCACATGCAACAGCCCGAAATACCATTCTAAGTCTCGAGAAGCAAGTCCTGTAGAGACATGGCACTCCAAACCGAATTAAGTCAGACAACGAGACTCATTTCAAGAATAATCTAGTGGCCACTTAGGCACGGGAGCATGGTATTGAATGGGTATATCACATTCCATATCATGCACCCGCTGCTGAAAAAGTTGAAAAGTGTAATGGACTGTTAAAAACAACTCTGAAGGCACTAGGTGAAAGAACTTTCAAGAACTGAAACAAGCACTTAGCCAAGGCCACCTGGCTTGTTAACACTAGAAGCTCTGTCAATCGAACTGGTCCTGCCCAAGCAGAACCCCTCCACACTATTAATGAAGACAAAGTTCCAGCAATCCATCTGAGAAGTATGTTAAAGAAAGCTGTTTGAATTACTCCTTCCTCAAGCCAAGACAAACCCATTCGTAGAATTGTTTTCGCTCAAGGGCCTGGAAATACTTGATGAGTAATGAAGAAAAATGAAGAAATCCACTGTGTGCCCCAAAGAAATTTAACCTTGAAGAAAAACTAATCATGTGCTTTGAGTTGTGTTTTGCAGAAAACTAGTCACCAGATGAAAGAAGCCTGAACAGTTGATGCCGGTATCCAGTAAAAAACCAACCCAGACCAAACGATAAGCCCTGAAAAACCAGAACTGTGATTGCGACCTAAAAACTAAAAATCAGAACCAAGCTAATCCTGATGCTGATGCTAATTCTTTTACAACAAGATGAAAGCTTCAAAGAATAAACAAAAACTATATACATATATATAAATGTATATATATGTGCAAGAAATAAGCAAACACAAAATATAGGTGTTACGTAAAAATAGTATAGAATAAGGAGTGAAGAATGTGATAGTTTTGGTCTAAGCCTTCCTAGTGACCAGTTTGTAACCAAGGAAGTGGCCAAGTACCCAGTATTCCATACAATTTTTACATAAACCGAAGTATAAATGAGTTGGAAATTAAAGGTCTCGCTCTCTTTTCTTCCGGCAAAGTTTGAGAACAGTGGGTCCCTGCGCTGGTCTCGCTTATCTAAGGCTAAGGCCTGCAGAATCCACTGTCCTGCCACGTGAAAGTTTGGAGAGTGCTGGCCGTGTCTGCCAACCCTGCTGTTTTAAAGAACGTGGTGAGATTTGTTTTACTAGTTATTTTACTAGTTCTCGGGTTTAATTGTGCATATCTATTCAGTGTCCCTTTTTGTTCCCTCTTGTCCCTTTCTCCCCTTTCCCTATCCCTTCGGGGAGTTGATTCCCTTTTACTGTGTATATAACATCTTAACTATATATAACTATAATCTACGTAAATATATATATTTATATAAACTGCTTGACTTTAGGTTCTTTAATTTTTATAGTTTTTTTTCTTTACTTTCTTTACCCTAAAGGAAAAAAGAAAAGAGAAAAAGAGGAGAGCCCGCTAACTGGAAGTTTAGGCATTTGGCAAAAAGCCAAAGTCCAAACTATCTCAGGGTGTTTCACTGAGAACGGAGAATTTTGGAGAGAGACCTTTACAAACTCAGATCTTGATGTGTCCACACATCTCTGCCTGGGTGTGGGTGTGAACTGACTGTGGTGTGTGTTGCTATTGTGAATATATAACTCAGTCACAGATCAATTGCACAAATTATATTGTATAAATTGCTACCTATTAAGTTGGTCAATGATTAAATGCTACTAATCTCTTTTCCCCCTTATCTTTCTGTTCAAATCCTTTGCACCCTGGACCTCTTGTATCCCAAGGCTCTGTGTAAATCACTTCTTTTCATAGAAAATTATAAAATCTTCCTCCTCAGCTAAATTACAAATTAACACCAATTAGTTGTTGAAGACTTGAAGACACAAAGATAATTAAAGGAAAGAAAAAAATTTCTTTTTCTGTATTTTAACAAGCCCTACAGTGTACTTAAAGACAATTCCATCATCTTCAAATGAAGAGAGAAGATTGAAGAAGCTGCTCAAGAATTCAGAAGCCAAACTCCCAGTCCCTTGAAGCATTGCTGGGCCCCACTGAGGGCAGGCACTGACAAAGCCTCCCCAGGGACTCCTTCCAGCAGATCCTTGCAGGCCAGGAGTGCAGGCAGACAAAGGAAAGTGTCTTGTGGTGGCCTGAGGGGCAGAGGCAGCTGCCAGAGCCAAGGGCACAAAGGCCTGGGTGCCTTTGGGCCTTGCAGCCCTGCCAGAGCCCTTGGCCATCTGTGCTGCAGGCTGTGCTCCCCTGGCCCTGCTGCTCCTCTGGCCTTGCAGGCTGCACACACCCCTCCTGCTTTCCCACCCCCCTGCCAGCAGCATTTCTGGGCCCTCCCTGATGGCTCTGCTGTCCCCCAGCTCTGGCTGCTGCCATGTGCACTTGGCCTTCTTGGCTTTGCTGCTGAGCCCCTGTGCCCCAGGACATCCCTGACAGAGCCCAGGCCCTTCTGCTGGGGGTCCCTGCAGAGCTGAGCAGATCCAGGTCACCTCCCATTGCTCTGCCAACCCCTTGGGCCTGCTCTGGGCCCTGCAGGTCCTTGCCCTGCTCCCAAGGGCTCTGGGGGTGCTTCATGCTCAGGCCTTGGGCTTTAGAGCTCAGGGTGGGGATTGGGCAGAACTTGGGGAGGTTTCTGCTGGCAGGGTCTGGTTCATGATTAGTGTGTTGGGCTGGATTAGGATAAAAGCTTGGCTTTTCATACTAACAATGCAGGTGTGGGATTGAGGTGAGCATTATAATATAAAGAAGAGTCTAATAATCTGTGTTTGGGTTTTTTTTGCTTTAGAATTAGAGCACTGGATTCCTTTCAGTGGGAGGGGCAGCACTTTTGGGTAGTGTTGGGGCTTGAGGTTACAAAGTGCAGAAAGGTCTTTCAAGAGTGTTTGCACAGTCAGTGTTTTAGCACCTTCAGCATTACCTGAACCTGATTTTACCTCATCAAAATTGTTCCTCTCTGTTGGTCAAGTCCCTCTTTCCTTTCCCAATTACCTTATTTCTTTTGTGCCATTTCCTCCCAACCTCCACAACTCTTCCATCAGGATGGGCTCAGCTTTGTGCTGATGCTGTGCAACCTCATGGAATCAAGGAGCCCCTGGGAAACTGCAGAACCTCCTGGAATTCCGGGGCCATTGTGACCCTGGGGAGACCCATGGAATCAAGAGGTCACTGTGACACTGCAGGACCCCCTGGAGCCAAAGGAACCCAGGGACAGTGGGCAACCTCCTGAAATAAAGGGGCCATTGTGATACTGCAGGAACACCTGGAATCAGGAGTCCCTTGTGGCTCTGCAGGGCCCCCTGGAAACAAAGGAACACAGGGACACTGAGATCTGGGGGAACCAAGGGGCCATTTTGAACTGTGGGGACTCATAGAAGAAAAGGAACCCTGAAACCTTTTGGAACCTCCTGGAACCAAGGGGCCATTTTAACACTGAGGAACCTCATGGACTTAAGGGCAGCTGATGGTGCTCCCTGCCACTGAGCACCTCCCACAGACACTCCTGTGTGGCCATGGAGGGTGCTCAGAGGGGCCCTGCCTTGTTCCAGAGCTGGGACATGGCTTGGGGGCTGCTCTCGATTCACCTGTGCAAGTTCACTGAGGGCAAGAGAAGCCCCTTGCAAGAGTTTTCCCTGTTCCTGCTGTGTCCCCTGGGGTTGCAGAGCTCTCTCTGCCACTTCCCAGCAAGATTTAGTACTTTCTGTCTGGGTGACTCCACCCTGGGCAGGATTCTGCTCCAGGGCTCCAGTCACTGCTGACTGGATGGGACGGGCTGTCCCTGCAGATCCTCTGTGCTCTCCTGCACTTCCTCATTTCCTACACACAAGTCCTCCCCTGCCATCAGAGCCAGCACAAGCTGCAGAGCCCCAGGCAGGTGACCTGGAGATCCTTTGTCATCTCCATTGGCCATCGGCCACCAACACACAACATCTGAGCCAGCCCTCAGTCCCTGCAGTCCCAGTGGGTCCCTGCCCCTCCTGCACTGTCTCCATGGAGAAACAACAAAGGAACAAGACTTTGCAGAGTCCATTCCTTGGACTTCTTTTCCCTACCAGTGTTGGGGAAAAGCCCTCAGCCTTCAGGAATTTCCATCCCTGCTACTCAACACCTCCCCCTTGACCATGGCCAGGTGTCCTTCCTTCACCTTGGTTGCTGGAGCCCTGATTGCTGCTGGCCAAATGCTCTGTGAGGAGCAGGACCTCGGCCTGCAGGACACTTGGGAGTCAGCCCTGCTACCCCATCAGTGCACAGGAACAGTGAGGGCAGGTCCAGTCCTGCTGTGTGACCTTGGACAAAGAATCTGCTCCTAAGGCAGAGCAGCTTTTCAGCAACAGCACTGCCAGGCTGCAGGAAGGGGGATGGCAGAAGGCAGAGGGAGAGATTCTGCTGCACTCAGGGAGAACAGAGAGGCCTGTGAGGCAGGAGGATTGTCTGAGGCCCAGGGCAGAGTGAGGGCAGCTGGTCTGACCCTCTGTCCTGTGCCCGGCTGCCCTGCACTGGCGCCTTTCTGAGACACAGTTCCAAACAACACTCCTGTGTTACCCTGCAGAGCAGAGGGACCCATGGCAGAGAAATCTCCAAAAGTCAGGCAGAGTCGGCTCATTCCCAGCCTCCCAGAGATCCCCAGGACACAGGGAGCTGGGACACCTCCTTGCTGTGCTCACACCTGGCCAGGAGGAGCCCCAGGGGCTGGGCCTGACTCTGCAGCTCAAGCTGCCATTGCCAGAGAGCCTGCCAGCAATGCCAGGAGCACCTGAGCAAGGCAAGGAGAGAGATAGCCGGGCCCTGAGGAAAGGCTTTCCCTTGCCAGCCCTGCACAGCCCCTCCCAGACAGTCACCCTCAGACCCTGCTCAGCAGGAACTGGGCACAGGGCAGCAGAGATGCTCCTGCTCAAACCTGCACAGCTGAGTTTCCATTCCCACCAAGCTGAGCCAGGGAAATGTAGGAGCAGAGATTCAGGACAGCAGAGACTCAAGCAGAAAAGCCCTGCCCCCAATGTGTTCATGACAAGTCCCCTCTGAACTGACCTGGGTGTGGCCTGGAGCTGTGAGAAGCCCTGAGGCATGGAAAACACTCTCCAAAGCAGCAGGACCCTGCTCCATCACAGCTTCGCCCTTCCACCCACAGCTTCTCCCCAGGGCACCATCCTGAGCTCCCTGGGCAGGCTGAGAGTTGATCCTGCAGGCAGAGAGTTCCTTCCCTGCCACACAGACCCCTGGGCTGCAGGACCCTGCTCTGGAGGACAGCCCTGGGCACCCCTGGCTGTACCCCCCTTCACACCCTGCAGCTGTCCCTGGAAGGAGCTGTCCTGCCCTGTCCCTCTGATGGTGCCACAGGGAAGCCCTGCCCTGGAGCTCATCCTGTTCCTCTACAACAGAGAAACTCTGGGAGTACTCCTAAAAGATCCTCCAGGCTGTGGGATGTGCCAGCTTTGGGAGATTCCTCCAGGCACACAAGCAACTGTGTGCACAGACTTACCACGGAGAGCTGTGAAAATCTCTCCTCCCCTGAAGTTTCAGCTCACTGTCTTCCCAATCCTGATTTCTTGTAACCTTTTCCTGCCTCACTGCCCTCCCTCCCCTCAGTGCCTGCAGGCAGTGCCCTCAGCCCTGCTGGGCTGTGCAGAGGAGCTGCTCCTGGGCAGAGCTGTCTCTTTGAAGCTGTTCTTGGTTGCCAGGAGCTCCCTGTGTGCCAGGAGCCCGGCCCAGCTCAGCAGCACAGCAACAGCCCCAGGCATTTCATCACCCTCGGGGGCTTTGGGGATGAGTCCCTGAACATCAGTCCCTTAGGGGAAGTTGAGGAAACCTCTAAAGAATTTAAAATCAAACTAAAACTTTAAAGTTTCCTGTAATGCTAACGGGTCCCACTGAGGGACATGGCTGAGAAAGTGATCTCAGGTTCCAGTTAGAGCAGGAAACTGCAGACAGTGATGACAAGGATGGACAAGCAAGGCAAAGGTGGCTCTGATGCTGAAGAAACATTGACTTGTTTCCTCAATCCAAAGGACCAAGGCCTGAGCCCCAGCCCCTGGGAAGGCAGATCCTGTCCCTGCCTCATTGCTCAGGGCTCTTCCTGGGGCACTGGGATGTGGGATGGGCAGTGCCAAGGGCAGGACGATGGGGTGGCACCTGCCAGGCTGCTGAGCAGGGACAAGGAGGCCAGGAGGCCCCAGGGCTGCAAGGGCCACTTGTCTCCTCCTGGCCTCAGGGGCACAGCCAGCAGCCATGGCCAAAGGCCTGCAGAAGGGGGCTGTGTCAGGGCCTTTCAGCTTCTGCACAGGCCTCTCTGCTGTGCAGCCCAGGCTGTCCTACGGTGTCCATGCCCTGCCCCTTTCCCTGCAAGCTGTCGTCATCCCCCCGGCTGCCCCACCTGGCTGGCCCCTTCCTGCACTGACATCTCTGCGTCCTCCCTGGCTCTTCCTGCACACACAAAGCCTTGGGCTCCTCCAGACTCCTCCTGGCTGATGAGTTGCACCACAGCACTGCCCTTGGAGAGCAATTCCTTTTTCCTCTTGTCCACTCTGGACCTCCCCATCTTCACTTGGCATTAATTCTTTCTTTCTCCTGCTGTTTTCTGCTACCACAAAAACATCCACCCTCTCTGAAGCGACTCTTAAAGCACTCCCAGGGGTCTTCTCTGCTGTCCTCTGTCTACACACCACTGAACCCACGACTCCTTTCCCCCTTGTAGAGTGGTCATATGTTTGAGGCCTTGAAACCCCTTCCTGGGAAACCCCAAGGTTTCTGCAGATGAGCAAATGGTGCTCATAGTCTAAGACAATCACAGGGATATGTTTAACCAAGTAGCAGAAGACGGGGCAATGGTATTGAACTTAAATAGGGAAGTTTAAATTGGATAAAATTAAGAAATACTTACCAATTGGGCTGGCAAGAACTGCTGCAGAAGAGGATGTCCCATCCCTGGATTTATCCAAGGTCACAAACTTTGGGCAGCCTGAATTAGTGAAGATGCCACTCTCCATGTCCAGGGGCTTGGACCACATGAACTTTTATCTCCCTTCCAAGCCACACCATTCCGTGATTCTTTGAGTCTGATATCCCAAACTGCTTCTCCAAAGAATTTCTATTGCTGGGACATGAACTACCATATTTTTGGAGAAGCCATTGGAAACCCAAAAGGTGAAAAATTAACAGAGATAAAAATCCAACATCTCTGTGTGAGAGTTTCACCAAATGGGTCAATGGCAGAGCTTGCCAGGATGACCTTGCCAGTTGAAGATGGGGGATTCTGTTTGGGGTCTGAGCCTTATGATGGGCTACAAGTAAGTACATTTGGAGATTGTGCAAGACTTGTCATGGGATCTCTAGGGAAGAACCAAAGGAAGAAAAATGGTGGGATCCCAGTGGTTTGTGGAGGAACAAGCATGAGAAAACAGAGAGAAAAGGGAATGAAAAAGCTGGTCATGGTAAACAGGAGGATGCTCAAGACACTTCCCAGGCCATGCCCTGCCACTGATCCCCACAGTCTGTCCTGTTTTCCTCATAACTCCATTGCCACGAAGTTCCTGTGGGGAGGGACCTCTCTGCTCCTGACACAGATTGTGGCCCAAGTTCCTGCTCCTGCAAGGGGAGCCACAAATAGTCAGGTCTTGTGTTCTTTGGGGGGCCAGACTCTTCCCAGACTGGGGTGTGTTGGGAGCACAAAACAGTGAAGAAAATGCAAAGCCAAACACACAGATGGAGGGGTTTGTCCCCCTGCCAAAGGAACCCTGGACGATGCCAAAACCCCAGGATTTTGTGGAACGTCAGGGAATCAAGGGGCCAGTGTGACATTACAGAACCCTCTGGAACCAAAGGGAACCAACGGGACATTGTGGAATCTCATGGAATCAAGGGGCCATTGTGACATTGTGGAACCTCACAGAATGCAGGGGCCATTCTGATTCTGCAAGGCCTTCTGGAGTCAAAGGGACCATTGGGACACTGTGGAACCTCCTGGGATCAAGGGGCCAATGTGACACTGGGGAAAATGATGGAATCAGTGGGCCATTGTCACACTGCAGGGTCTTATGGAGCCAAAGAACGCTGGGAAAGAGTGCAAGCTCATGGAATCAAGGAGCCATTGTTGCACTGGGGAGCCTCAAGGAATAAAGATCCAATCTTGGCCTCAGATTTTGTCAACAAATTAAATTTAAGGAAATCCAGAAGTGGGATTGAAACACTTTTGCCCCGGGGTTTTAATGATTGGCAAAATGGGAATATTTTTATATAATGAATCATTTATTATTACAAGTGATCAGACAAAAGATCCTAATCAGAATATTTCACTACACAGTATAAAGGCTAAAACTACAGGTAGTACAGTATAGAATATGCACTATATTGAAGCAATTGTGGAAAGAATTATACTAAAGCAAAGAAAACCAAATAATTATTAAATAGAGATCTGATGTCACTCACGCAGACCTTTTGGTCATAGGGAGATTTCTTTTGCTCAACCTTGAGGAGTGTCCTTGGAGGGCATCCCCAGCCAAGGCAGGAATCTCCACACACACACCCCAAGAAGGGCTCTGTTAGAAGAAGCTGCCTGTAGGAAAGGGGACTGGACTGCTCTGGTATGAAGGGACTGACTGCTCCTCACAAATGTCCAGGCAGCCTCCCAGGGCTCATCCTGTGCAATCTCCTGGAATCAAAGGCTCTGTGGGGACACTGCAGGGCCATGTGGAGTCCAGGGGCCATTGGGACACTGGGGAAACTCAGGGAATGAAGGAACCATTGTGACCCTGCAGGGCCTGGTGGAACCTTGAGTGTTGGGAAACACAAAGGGATGTGTGGGGGTGTTTCACTGACAACCAGGAGAATTTTGGAGAGGGACTTTTACACATCCAGATCTTGATGCGTCCACACATCTCTGCCTGGGTGTGGGTGTGAATTGACTGTGGTGTGAGTGTTGTTATTGTGAATCTATAATTCAGTCACTGTTATATTGTAGTAAATGTTATTGAATCAGTTGATAACTGTTAAACCGGTCAATAATTAGTTCCTACTTATCTCCTTTTCCCTCTTATCTTTGTGTCCAAATCCTTTGCACCCTGACCCTCTTGCATCCCAAGGCTCTGTGTAAATCATTCCCTTTCATAAAAAAATTGGTATTTTTCATGACGTCCACTTTAAAGTCTTCCTCCTCAGCTAAACTACAAAAAAACTCCAATTATTTGTTGAAGTCTTTAAGTCATGAAGACAAAAAAAGGAAGTGAAAGAAACTGTTTTTCTGTCTTTAATGAGCCCCACAGTGTGTTTAGACAAGTCCATCATCCTGAGGTCTTGAGAGGAGATTGAAGAAGCTGCTCAAGAGCTGTCTCTTGGAAGCTCTTCTTGGTTTTCAGGAGCTCCCTCTACCAGAAGCCTGGTCCAGCTCAGAAGCACAGCAACAGCCCCAGGCAGCCCTTTCTCTGCTCCTCTGGGCTCCCTCCACGTGTCCCTGGAGCTCCAGGGGAACCTGCTGGGACACAGCTGAAGGAAAGAATGATGTTCTTCTCTCAGCTGGCCACAGACACTTCTTTCAGCAGTGTCATTTCTCCAAAGAGACACAGAGTTAAGTCCAAGAGGCCCCTTTTCCTGTCCCATCCTTAGACAGGAACCCCAGACAGTGCCCAGGAGGGATCTCCTCCCCCTGCACTGAGGGAAGGGACTCAGCTGAGTCAGCAGAGGTGTCTCCTTGTGGCTCTGCAGCCCTGGGGCCAGAAGGACACTCAGCTCCCTCCACCAGCCCCATGGGCTGGGATTCCTCCTGCCCCACTTCAGTGGGCACAAAACAGGCACCTGCAGGTGACTCCTTGTCCCAGCTCCCCTGGAATGAATGAAGAGCAAAGCCAGGAGGGACCTGCTGGGACACAAAGCCCTGGTTCCTTCTGAGGGGCCAGAGGGGACCGAGATTCCTGCTGGGAACTGCAGGCTCCAGTGGAGCAGTTCACAGGGCCAGGGCAGCAGCTGTGGGATCTTCTTGGAGGCTGCTGGGACATTGCTTTGGCCAACTGAAGTGGCAGAAGGTGCCCACATGTAGGACAGGGGAACCTGTCACTGCTCCTTCTGTGTAGGGCAGCCCCTGGAGGTGCTCAGGTGACCAAATGGAGTCAGGTGGCACAGGGAGAGAGGTCTCTCTCCTGTTCTTTATGGGGGTATTTTCTCATCTGCATCTGCTGCTCTCAAAGAGGAAGAGCTGGGCATGGGTGTGAAAAGCAGCTTCACCCTGGGCTGGGGTGCCCATGGAATGGGAAGTCTCACCTGCCAAGGGGAAGGGCAATAGAAGAGAGCAGAGACTGGAGTGGAGAGGAGCAGACTTTGGCCAAGTCTCGTGACTTGGAGTGGGGGACCCACCCGTGTGAGAAACACAGAAGGGCAGCAGAGCTCAGTCCAGCTCTCTGAAGGGACACACAGTGTTTCCCCCACACCACAGGGGCTTCGGCCTCTCAGCCTGTTTGATGGCAGGACATGTTCCACAGTTCTGGATAAGCTGGCAGGTGGTGTCCATGGGTAAATCCAGCCCTGGATCACAAGCCCAGCTGGGTGTTGCACCTCTGCCCTGAGCACCTGAGGGGTCACCGGCCCACCGAGCCAGGAAGAATTCCCCCTTGTGTTGCCAGTCCAGCTCTCCCTGAGACACTTTGATCTTGTCAGTGCCATCCACCTGTCCATGGTTGGGTGTCACTCAGTAGCCCAGCTCTTGGGGACCTGTGCATCTCCAGGATGGACTTTCACAGCCAACCTCTCTCCCCGTGGGGCAGGAGGGCCTGCCCTGAGAAGGCCTAAAATGCCATCAGACAATGCCAACAGTGCAGGCTCTCCTGCAGCTCTCTGGGAGATCTGGGAGCTACCGGTGGGGCCACGGGAATGTTTTTGGTGTTGAATGATGCTCAAACCAGCCTGGTTCACCAAACTCCAAACACACATCCTGCTTCTGGAAGTTGGATGTGGCAGAGAAGCTGGGAACTGGCCTTGACTGGGAATGCACCACGCAGCCTAAAAGCTGGTATTAGAATTTGTCCATTTTGTATCTGTTCATTATATGTTCTCACTTAATGCAATAATTACAAAAGATATATCCCCCGACCCCGTGGTATACTTTATATTTCCCCGCAGGAAATACACTTAAATCAGACTTTGAATTTCTATTGTATTAGATGTGCAGCCAGTCAGAGCTTGGAAGAAACTCATGGGCTAGATTTTATTGTTGTAGCATATATAGATATGTGTATTTTCTGATACACCCAGGTTTCCTCTAGTGTGTATCTTGTGGCCTTAGGGTGACATCTTGTGGGTTTGTGTGTTAAAACGGTTTACTGGGAAGGCCAAATATTTTGTGGTCTGAGGGTGATATCTTGTGGGTTTGTGAGATAATACAGGTTAGTTGTGTGTTTCGATCAAGAAGTAGCGTTTAAATTTGAAGAGTAGATTTTTTTTGTCAGAATAATACTTGTGGTTGTTAGTATATTACAGATTTAATCGTTTATCTTCATAATGGGAGATGAGAAAAGAAATAAATCCTAAAACTCTTGTGTGGTGTATATTAAAATATTGGAGAGATCTGGGAGGAATTCCCAGATGGAATCAAAGTAAAAAGTCCTTTTTGAAATACTGCCAGAATTGGTGGCCACTGTTTATATCAGATGATAGTGAAAAATGGCCACGGCAAGGAAGTCTTAATGACAACACAATCTTGCAGCTTCTGTTGTTCCTTTGCAGGGAGCAGACATGGGATGAGGTGATGTGTGCAGATGTTTTTCACTTTTTAAGGAATAAACCTGAGTGGCAGGAAAGTTGTGGTATTAATAGAGCCCCCCAGGGCCCCCCATGCCTGCAGCAAAGGTCAGAGGGGTCTCTAGGTGGGAAAGAGAGAGAGTGATGGGGAAAGTATCCCAGAGCCTCCCGAACTGCAGCCTCATTGTAGAGCACCAGAGCCAGCTGGGCAGGGACCTGGCAGCCCACAGGAGTCGGGACGGGATGGGACAGATACTGAAAGCACAGCAGGGAGTGTGGAACACCCAGAAGAGGGAGGGAGCAGCACACATCGGGGTCTGACCATGGGACAGAAAGCCAAGAGTCAGCCTGGGGGTAGAACAAAAGCCAAAACTGAGACTGGCCACACAGTTGCTCCTCTGAGGCAGGGAATGACACCTGCAGGTCATCAGGCAAAAGGGAAAGTGCCTTTTTCAGAGAGTGATTTGAACAGCTGGAGGGAGGAGGCAAAACTATTTAGAGAAAATCCTGAGAAGGTGGCTGAGAGATTTGAATTAATTGTGAAAACTCAGGACATTGATGTGCCAGACATAGATTTGATACTCTCAGAACTGACAGAAACAGAAAAAGAGCTTGTAATAGAAGCAGCAAGAAATCATGTGAAAGGACTGATTACAACAAATGTTTTAAGAGGAGACACAGATGAAATTTTTCCAGTAGGAAAACCTAACTGGGACCCGAACAACCCTGAGCATTCTAAGTTATTGGATCAGTAGAGAAGATTGGTGCAGGTGGGATTGTGAAGCCCTGCACCCAAAGCAGTGAATTGGGCTGCCTTGTACGATGTAAGGCAAGGACAGGACGAGACCCCCACGGCATTCTTAGACAGACTTAGAGGTGCCATCAGAAAATACACTGCCCTGGATCCATCATTGCTGCAATATTATTAATATAATAAATAAATGGTCAAGTGGACCAGAGAGACACCAATGTGGTGTGTAGCAAAAGATGCTTCATTTAAAGAGACAAAAGATTAAATAGTGGTTTCAAACTGTACCACTTCATAACATGAGACTTTCTTGACCAGTCCTAAACAAGCACTTCATGGCACCTGTGTGATAGAGCACTTTATGGACTACAACTCCCAGGATGCCTTTCTGGCCCCCTTCCTGTAACCTGAAACACCACATCTTCCCTCTCTGTATTACAAGAAGATACAGAACAGTGCAATTTTGAAATCCTTTAGTTAACTACTTTTTTAATAGAACATCTTTCATTGACATAGTAACTTTATTAGTTGCATGGCCTTTATGGACTTGCAAATTGCAGCAAGTATTAACTTAAACCTTTTTTACCTAAGGGATTGGTGCAATTGGGTAGAACAAAAACTTAATTGAAAAAAAACTTATTTACCTAAGGGTTTTATATGACTGGGTATAACAATTTTTTTTTTTTTTTATCTGAGGGTCTGTATGTAACTGGGGAAAATTTACTTTTACTTCAGGAAAAGTAGGTTAGGGGATGACATCTTGTTCTCAGCTGTCCCCTATTAGGGTGATGTGGCAGAGGTAGTGTTTGTTGTGTGAGTGTGCTTGTTCCAGGCATGTGGCATAAGGTGCATTTTGGTTCACATACATTCCTACATTCACACCATCTCTCTCTCACTCATTCTTAGGCGGCTGCCTCAATCTCTCCTCATTCATGCAAACCTGTAATCTGTATTTTGTCTTTATTTTTCAGCCACACATTTAAGATTTTAAGTAGTAATTGATCGTGAGTTTGTCAGTCCTGTTTTAAAAGGAAAGTAGTATAAGGAATAGATAGGCTTAACAAACTTAAATGAGATCTATTTTGATCCAGCACCTGCTTATGCACATGCATATTCCCTTTCCCCCATTTTTTGTTTTGAACACTAAAATTTATTGAATTCAAAGAGATAATCTTGATAAGTAACATCCGCATTTCTGGGTTTGTACCTAGAAAAATGAATAGATAAGTCACTATAACAGTTTGTAAACACAGCTTGAAATCCAGTGTCTTCTGTGAGAAGTCAATTTAAGCTGCTCATTCCAAGTCGTCTCTGGTTGTTGAGGTGTAGGCAGTCTTCAGCCTTTGTCTAGTTGCCTCTTCTAGTTGCTCTTTACATTTAACAAAAAGCTTCTAATTTTGGTATTGATAGTTCAGTCAGTTTTAAGTGATTATTTTGGCAGAAACAGATGTGAGTTAGGTAATTTCACAGCTTTTTGAAGATGAAGGCTTAATGATGATTTTTTGTTGATATTGTATACATTTTCTGGGACAACAGGATATTTGTTTGTATTAATAAATAAAAATTGAAATACTTAAAGATGCTAACTATATTACTTGAACAAGATAGTTATAAGAGTTAAACTTATGAAGATGCACAGCCTGCAGCAGAGATGGCCAAGGGCTCTGGCAGGGCTGCAAGGCCCAAAGGCACCCAGGCCTTTGTGCCCTTGGCTCTGGCAGCTGCCTCTGCCCCTCAGGCCACCACAAGACACTTTCCTTTGTCTGCCTGCACTCCTGGCCTGCAAGGATCTGCTCCAAGGAGTCCCTGGGGAGGCTTTGTCAGTGCCTGCCCTCAGTGGGGCCCAGCAATGCTTCAAGGGACTGGCAGTTTGGCTTCTGACTTCTTGAGCAGCTTCTTCAATCTTCTCTCAGTAGTTGAGGACAATGGACTTGTTTCTAAACACGCTGTGGGGCTCATTAAAATACAGAAAAACAAATTTTTTTCCTTCCTTTAATAATCTTCATGCTTTCAAGTCTTCAACAACTAATTGGAGTTGTTTTGTAGTTTACCTAAGGAGGAAGCTTTTAAAGTAGACAATACAGAAATATATTTTCTTGATGAAAGGGAGAGATTTACACAGAGCCTTGGGATGCAAGAGGGTTAGGGGGCACAGGATTTGGAAGCAAAGATAAGGGGGCAACAGAAATTAGTAGCATTTATTATTGACCAACTTAAAAGTTATCAAGTGATTCAGTAGCATTTGCTACACTTTTCACAGTGACTGAATTATAGATTCAAAATAGCAACACTCACACCACAGTCAATTCACACCCACACCCAGGCAGAGATGTGTGGACACATCAAGATCTGGGTGTGTAAAGGTCCCTCTCCAAAATTCTCCTGGTTGTCAGTGAAACACCCCCACACATCCCTTTGTGTTTCCCAACAGACAAGGTTCCACCAGGCCCTGCAGGGTCACAATGGCCCCTTTATTCCATGAGTTTCCTTGGCTGCAGCATCAAAGGGATGACTGAGGGTTATCAAGCATTGGAACAGAATGTCCAGGGAAGTGGTTGAGTCACCACAGAATCACAGAATTTTTAGGGTTGGAAAAGACCTCTGAGATCATGGAGTGCAACCATTAACCCAACACTGGCATCTTCACCACTGAACCGTGTCCCCAAGTGCCACAGCTCAATGTTTTCTGAACACTTCCAGGGATGGTGACTCTAAGACCCAAGGTTTGAGCTATGAGGTCATCAAAGGGGTTTTCCTTTAAAAAATACACAAGGTATCAAAAATATCCACCCTCCAGATATTTTAAAAAGGACTTCAGATCTTTAAGTAGCTTGAGGGAGCACAGTGGAAAAGATACACTTTTGACCTCTCAGGAGGTCAAATATCACACTTCTACTGGTAAACTTGAGAAAAGAAGGGAGCTTGGCAAAAGGTGAAAGGGCAACATTCCACCAGAACAGAGCATTCCCCAAAGCATTGACTGAGCACAGCCCAACTCAGAAAAGTCAGCAAAAACCCAACCCATCCAGTTTTAAGTTTCCTCAAATATTATGAGAGATTGAGGGAATAAGAAGAAGTAAGGGAAGAGAGAGAAGTGCAGCTCCCACCCGCAGTCTGGTGCCAGTGCAGCTTCCCCGTGCCCAGATGGAGGGTCCGACCACGCCATGGCCGCACGGGGCTGGTTTGATTTGCTCTGCCCCCTGTGCCCACCCCCCAGGGGGGACTTGTGGCCCACTGGCCACTCTGGGGCTGCAGGAGGGTGAGGGGCAGAGCTCCTGGTGTGCTGGAGCCAGTGTGGGGCTGGGTTAGGGGCTCCAGGCTGTGGGATGGGGCAGTGCTCCCGGGCTGCTTTGGACTGACAGCAGCTCCAGGGCTGCCCAAGGAGGCTCCAAGGGCTGGGCAATGGAACAGGGCACCACCTCCCCTTTGGCAAATTCCACCTGTCCTTCCCCACCCACCATCACACTGGAGTTGTTCTGAGTCAAGAATTATCTCAAGAATCCAGTGTCTCACAGGTTCCTTTATTCCATGAGGTTCCACAGTGTCACAGTGGTCCCTTATGCTCCATAGGCCCTGCACTGTCACCATGGTCCCTTGATTCCAGAAGATTCCCATATGTCACAGTGGTCCTGGGGATTCCATGAGGTTCTGTGGTGTCCCAATTGCACAGTGATTCCATCAGGTCCAGAGTGTCCCAGCACTGCTTTGAATCCATGAGGCCCTGCAGTGTCACAATGGCCCTTGGTGCTGTGAGGTTGCCCAGGGTCACAACGGCCCCTTTGTCTCCACATGGCCCGGCAGTGTCACACTGTCACAGTGTCACAATGTCACAGTGTCACAGTGTCACAGGGTCACACTGTCACAGTGTCACAGTGTCACAATGTCACAGTGTCACAGTGTCACAATGTCACAGTGTCACAGTGTCACAGGGTCACAATGCCCCCTTGATTACAGGAGGTTCAGCACCTTCCCAGGACTCCTTTGGTTCTGTGCTGCCCTGGAGTATCATCAAGGCCCCTGGATTCTGTGAGCTGCCCCAGTGTCCAAGGGCCTTTGGCTCCATCAGGCCTTGCACTGTGGCAATGGCCCTTGGATTCCAGGAGGTTCCAAAGTGTCACAATGGCCCTGATACCAAAAAACGGCAGAAACAAACACCTCCACCCCAATTTGTAAGTGTTAAGAAGCAGGAATTGTTCTTTATTCAGCACTGGATGTTGGCAGGGAAGCTCCTTTAACCGAAGGTGCCAAATGACAGATGGACAGGGCTTCTTATTGCACGCTCTGGTTACATATTCATTACATGTCCGGGTTTCATTAATACATATTCATGAGTTTGCTTCACACAGTCACCCGCCTGGTGGTCCTTCTTTGGTCCTTCCAAGCTTCCTCTGTTGCCTTGCCCTCAGTTCTTGAGCAGGCCCTTGATCATCCTGTTCCACCACCAACTGTTACATTTGTTCTTCACCTTATCTGGGGACACAGAGCTTATTCACATCCTGTTTGTTTGAGTTACATCCCTGATCTAATTCTCCAGGACTTCTCTAAGAGTACATTGTTCCATAGTTGGGCATTCTGTGAGTCAAGTTTCTATTTCTCCCATCACCATCCCATGGCACAGGCAGGACATCCAGGGGATCAGGCCCAGCCAGCGTGGGGTTGGGAAAGGCAGGTCCTGCCTGACAAACCTGGTCTCCTTCTGTGACAAATGACCCCTTCAGCAGCTGAGGGAAAGGCTGGGGATGTGTCTGTGCTGACTTCAGGAAAGCCTTTGAGCCCATCTCCCACAGCATCTCCTGCACAAACTGGCTGCTCATGGCCTGGACGAGGGGACTGTTTGCTGGGGAAAAACTGGCTGATGGCCCAGGGAGTGGTGGGGGATGGAACTAAATCCAGGTGGGGCCGGTCACTAGTAGGGTTCCCAAGGGCTCAGGGGTGGGGCTGCTCCTGTTTAACATCGTTATTGGTGATCTGGATGAGGGGATCGAGTGCCCCCTCAGGAAATTGGTGGATCCCATGAAGTTGGGTGTGAGTGTGGATCTGCTGCAGGGCAGGAAGGCTCTGCAGAGGGATCTGGACAGGCTGCATCAATCAGGCCAAGTGTCAGGGCCTGCACTTGGGTCCCAACAAGCCCCTGGAACGCTCCAGGCTGGGTGCAGAGGGGCTTGAGAGCTGCTCAGCAGGAAGGGACTTGGGGGTGCTGCTTGACAGTGACTGGATATGAGCCAGAGTGTGCCCAGGGGGGCAAGAAGGCCAAGGGCACCCTGGCCTTTCTGGAGAACAGGGTGGCCAGCAGGACCAGGGCAGGGATTGCCCCTCTGTGCTGGGCACTGGGGAGGCCCCACCTGGAGTGCTGTGTCCAGTTCTGGCCCCTGAGTGCAAAAAGGCCCTGGAGGGGCTGGAGCGTGTCCAGAGAAGGAAACGGAGCTGGGGAAGGGTCTGGAAAACATGTCTGATGAGGAGCAGCTGAGGGAACTGGGGTTCTTTAGTCTGCAGAAGAGGCGGCTCAGGGAGCACCTCATCACTCTCTACAATGACCTGAAAGGAGGTTTCAGCGGGGAAGTGGTGTTGGTCTCTTCTACAAAGCCTTTAGTGAGAGCAAGAGAGGAAATGGATTTGAGTTGCCTTGGGTGAGGTTCAGATTAGATAATATAAAATGCTTCTTTCAAGAACTAAGTGTTTAGGTGTTGGAATAAATAGCCCAGGGAGATGGTAGAATCTCTGGAAATGTTCAGATGGCGTCTGGATATGGCACTTTGGGATATGGTTTAGGGGTGATTATGGTGATGCTGGTTGACAGTTGGACCAGAAGATCTTGAAGGTCTCTTCCAACCTTGGTGATATTGTGATTCTGTGACCTGTCATCACAGTTTGAAGGTTTGTGCTCTTACACAGACCTGAAAATCTTTTCTCAGTTTGGTTCCTCAGTGGGACCCATTAACACTACCAGGAACTTTCCAGTTTGAATCCAACTTTGGTTTCTCAAGAGGTTCCTGCAACTCTCCTCAGGGTCTAATGTTCAGGGACTCATCCCCAAAGCCCCTGAGGCTGATGAAATGCCTGGGGCTATTGCTGTGCTGCTGAGCTGGGCCGGGCTCCTGGCACACAGGGAGCTCCTGGCAACCAAGAACAGCTTCAAAGAGACAGCTCTGCCCAGGAGCAGCTCCTCTACAGAGCCCAGCAGGGCTGAGGGCACTGCCTGCAGCACCCAGGGCACAGGAGAGAAGGCAGAGGTGAGAGGCAGCTTGGACTGGGAGAGAACTGAGCTCTCACTACAGGAGAAATATTCACAGGATTTGAATGAAGAATTCTCTGGCTGTAGGACAGCTAAACTTCCCTTCCTGCAGGGATGTCCTAAAGCTGCCACAGCCCACAGCTTGTAGGATCTTTCCGAAGGCCTCTCCCAGTGCCTGCAGGGCAGAGGAAGTGGCCCTATGGCAGAGCAGGGCAGGAGCTGCAGGCAGCAAGGGCAGGCAGGAGAAGGGAGCAGGAGGTGAAAGGGATCCTGGGCTGGGAGGACAGGGCAGAGCTGCTCAGGGGAGGAACCTTGGCAGCCCTTTGGCACGGGAAGGCTGTGGCTGCAGAGCAGTGCAGGGGAGTTGCTGCCAGTGGCTCTTGCAGCTGCCAAATGGCAGCCCTGGCAGGAGCTGTCAGGATGGCTGTGCTGGATTTGCTGGGGGGCAGCAGGAGAAGCTGCTGCAGAGCAGGACTTGCTGCTGCCCCATCAGAGGCCCAGGGCCAGAAGGCTCCCTGTGCCAGGGCTGGCTGTGGGGTGGGAAGGTGGGGGTACAGCCAGGGGTGCCAAGGGCTGTGGGGCAGAGCAGGGTCCTGCCCCCCAGGGCTGTGTGTGCTGGGGCAGGGACTCTGCTGCCTGCCAGGGGCAGCTCTCAGCCCGGCCAAGGAGCTGCCACGGCCCTGCAGGGAGAAGGGCTGGGGGGAAGGAGTGAGCCCTCCTGGCAGGCCAGGGCTGGGCAGGGCCCTTCAGCTGCAGGCTCAGGGCTCCTCCCAGCTTCAGCTGCACCTGCTGCCATTTGCAGGGCCCTGCTCAGGAAGCACATCCAGTGCCAACCCCTGCCCCTTCCCAGCCAGCGCAGGGGGTCTGGGATCTGCTCTGCAGCCCCTGCCCAGGCAGAGCTGCCCCTGGGCCCTGGGCTGGGGATGGGCTCTGGCAGCACTGGCAGGGAGCTGAGCTGGGCACAGGGAGGGGCTGCTGGCAGGAACAGCTCCTCACACACAGCCAGGCAGGCAGGGAGAGGCAGCTGCTGCCACAAGTGCTGCCCAGGGGGATGTGGCCCCTCCCTGCCTGTGTCTGTGGCACAGAGCCCTTCCCTGAGCAGCTCCTGCCTGGGCTCCTTTGCCAGCCCAAGCAGAGCCTCTGCCCTCAGGCCCACGGGGGCTGGGCTGGGCATTGCCCTGCAGCAGCCAGAGCCCAGGCAAGGACAAGGCCCTCATTTCCAGCTGCCTCTGCCTGTCCCTCCTCCCTTGGCAGCAGCACTGGGGCATTTCCCTGCCAGCCCCTGCTGCCTGGGCTCTCCTTGTTCTCACCCTTGGCTTTTCTGAGCCAGTGTGGGGTTTGGGGGGGCAGATTCCTGTGCAGACACAAACCCTTTGGGTGCTGCTGTGGGGATGTGTCTGTGGCAGCAAAGTGCCCAAGTGCCCTGCAGGCAACTTCAGGCTCTTCAGCTGTTTCCCTGGGTGTCCTGCAGGGCTGCTGGTGCCCTCCAGGAGGGCACAGCTCTGCCATAGTATCTCTGTGCTGCACAGGATCCCCGTGGAGAAAACTCCTCAGTGCTAAATCCATGGAAATGCTCTGGGCAGCTGTACTTGGGAGCTGCAATGATCCCTCTGTGTTGCAGTCTGGGAGGAGAAAGATGGGATCCTAATCCTGAGGAAAGGCAAGGATTCTCCCAATCTGGTCTTTGAACCAGGATCCCTCTGGTCCCAGAAGTGCCTTGTTTGTTTTTATTTTAAGGGAATTTCTAAGGATGATCCCCCTTAAGTTTCAAGCTGCCAGCCAGGGGCAGCTGTGAACAGGAAAAGATAGCCAGCTCTTGTCTCTGCACCAAGAGGCCATCCCTTTGCCTCTCAGGACTCACAAGATTTCACTTGGAGCACATTAGAAATGTCACAGATCTTAATCATCCAAACTCACTCCTGCAAGAGGAATTGGAACAAAATCAAGTACCAAAATCCCCTCCCTCAGTTCTCGCTTGGGCAAACTGTGAACAGCAGGTCTGGAAACCCTTGGATACATCCCAAGGACATTTAACTGGAGGTCATCCTGTGCTCTAAGCTGGCTCTCACTGCATAGCAAGGATTCCTCCAGACCCATTCCAGGGTCCCTGCTCTCAATGCCCCCTTCAGGCAGCAAACCCCAGAGCTCAGGGGAGAGGGATGCAGAGAGATCTTCCTGAAAAGAGGCTTGAATGTTGAATTTGTGAGACATTTATTATGTTTTGCTGATTGAGTCTGTCCTAATTCAGTTCTGCCTTTTTCTCCTCAACAGAAAACCAACCTCTGAGGCAGCAAATGCCCAACAGGAGCTCCATGGCCCAGTTCCTGCTGCTGGCATTCTCAGACAGGCGGGAGCTGCAGCTGCTGCACTTCTGGCTCTTCCTGGGCATCTCCCTGGCTGCCCTCCTGGGCAACGGCCTCATCCTCAGCGCCGTAGCCTGCGACCAGCACCTGCACACCCCCAGGGACTTCTTCCTGCTGCACCTCTCCCTCACAGACCTGGGCTGCATCTGCACCACTGTGCCCAAAGCCATGCACAACTCCCTCTGGGGCACCACAACCATCTCCTACACAGGATGTGCTGCACAGGCCTTTTTGTTTGTCTTCTTCATCTCAGCAGAGTTTTCCCTCCTCACCATATTGTTCTACGACCGCTACGTTGCCATCTGCAAACCCCTGCACTACGGGACCCTCCTGGGCAGCAGAGCTTGTGCCCACATGGCAGCAGCTGCCTGGGCGTCTGGGTTTCTCAATGCTCTGCTGCACACAGCCAATACATTTTCCCTGCCCCTGTGCCAGGGCAATGCCCTGGGCCAGTTCTTCTGTGAGGTCCCACAGATCCTCAAGCTCTCCTGCTCACACTCAGGCTACCTCAGGGAAATTGGGCTCATTGGGCTTGGTGCTTCTCTTTTTTTGATGTGCTTTGTTTTCATTGTTTTCTCCTATGTGCAGATCTTCAGGGCTGTGCTGAGGATCCCCTCTCAGCAGGGACGCCACAAAGCCTTTTCCACGTGCCTCCCTCACCTGGCCGTGGTCTCCCTCTTTGTCAGCACTGGAATATTCTCCAACCTGAAGCCCCCCTCCATCTCCTCCCCATCCCTGGATCTGGCCCTGTCAGTTCTGTACTCAGTGGTGCCTCCAGCACTGAACCCCCTCATCTACAGCCTGAAGAACCAGGAGCTCAGGGATGCCATAAGGAAAATGATGACTGGATGTTTTTCAGGAGCAAAAAACTGCCTCTTTTATTCTGCAGGACACTAATTGTGTAACACACTGGGGGCTTAGCCTTCCCTTTAAAATTGTAGATTGTGGTGGAGTGGGGGGCTTTTCTTTTTTTGTCCTCTGTAAATAACACTGAAATTTTATATTTCATCCCATATATAGTTCACTCTCTTCCTCTTTTTTTAATCCACAAATTGTACTAATCAGGAATCATGTTCTGTGTTCATTGAAAAAAAAAAAAAAAGATCATGCAGCAAGGTATTTGTCAAACAGTCTGCCTCTGATAGTTTGTGCATGAGGAATCACAATCTCTGAGTGTAAGAAAGGACACAAATTCTTTTTCCCTGACCCTTCCTCTAAGACTTCCCCTGGAGCTGGAGGGCATTTCCATGTTTGCAGATGTGGAGGGGAAAAGAGTCCCAGCTCTTCCAGGGAACACCAGAACTGGGTCTTTCCCAAAGAGCTGCTCTCTTTGCACTCCCCCCTTTAGTCCAAGGAATAAACTCTGCAAAGTTTGTTTGTTTGTTTCTCCTTGGAGACTGCAGGGAGGGCAGGGACCCACTGGGACTGCAGGGACTGAGGGCTGGCTCAGATGTTGTGTGTTGGTGGCCGATGGCCAATGGAGATGACAAAGGATCTCCAGGTCACCTGCCTGGGGCTCTGCAGCTTGTGCTGGCTCTGATGGCAGGGGAGGACTTGTGTGTAGGAAATGAGGAAGTGCAGGAGAGCACAGAGGATCTGCAGGGACAGTCCGTCCCATCCAGTCAGCAGTGACTGGAGCCCTGGAGCAGAATCCTGCCCAGGGTGGAGTCACCCAGACAGAAAGTACTAAATCTTGCTGGGAAGTGGCAAAGAGAGCTCTGCAACCCCAGGGGACACAGCAGGAACAGGGAGAACTCTTGCAAGGGGCTTCTCTTGCCCTCAGTGAACTTGCACAGGTCAATCAAGAGCAGCCCCCCAAGCCATGTCCCAGCTGTGGAACAAGGCAGGGCCCCTCTGAGCACCCTCCATGGCCACACAGGAGCGTCTGTGGGAGGTGCTCAGTGGCAGGGAGCACCATCAGCTGGCTCTGGCTCCCAGCTTGAGCAGCACAGCCCCACAGAGTCCCCCATGGCCCCGGGCCCCACAGCCCCCCTGCTCTGCAGAGCAGCCCCCCCAGCTCGGGGGCTGTGGGGAGCACGGGCAGGGGCTGCAGGAAGGGCTGCTCAGGCCAGCACAGACGTGTTCCCCTGGGGAAAGGCTCTGGGGGGAGATGGGATGTGCCAGGAGAAGAGCAGGACAGCCTGGCTGAGCAGAGGGGCCATGCAAAGAGGCTGCCCTGGCCCTGGGGCAGCAGGAGCTGCCCGAGCTGATGATCTCCTGAGCACTGCAGACACACAGGCCCTGGCCCTGACCTCCATGGCCTCCATTTCTTGCTGCAGGGCCAGGCCTGACTGGGCTGCTCTGCTGGGCTGGGGCAGGGCCAGGGACATGGGGGGACCAGGGAGGGGCTGCACTGGGCAGTGCCAGGGAGGGAAAACCCCAGTGTGGAGCTGCAGGGTGGGAGTGTGCAGGGTGGGGGCTCTGCAGGCTCCTCACAAAACCAGCCCTCCTGGGAGGGATGGGAAGGAGCAGCAGAGCAGGGTCTGGTCTTTGCCATGTGCTGCACACCCTGGGAAAGCTGCCCCAGGACAGTGGTCACAGACCAGCCAAGAACAATCACAATTGCCTTGTCCATCCCTCAGGCCATGGGGCATCTCAGACAGGGCAGAGCAGGTGACACCCTGCAGGGCTGAGGTGAAAAAGAGGCAAAATTAGAGATATGAAATATGTCAAAAACATTCAGGAGCTCTTCTGAGCAATTTTTCTTCATTTGAATCAGTGGTAGGAAACTTATTTTCATAAGTAGCTGTTCAAAGCTATTCATACAGGGAGTGAATAAGGTCATAGAATTGGGGATTGGTTTTTTAATTAAAAAACAATGGAAAAATTAGAAAAGTTTTTAAAAATAAAAAAAAAAAGTAACCCTTGAAATGCTGGAAAGGAAGCCTTGAGCAGTTACCAAATGTTCTGTTCTGCAAAGCTTCCACTCTCTCCCAAACTCCACCTTCATTTCTTCAGGCCATGACTTCCCAGAGCAGTCCCAGGGGTGGCCACAGCCCCAGAGATGCCCCGGGGCAGCTCCAGTGCCCAAGTGGGAGAGGCAGGAAGGGCCCAGCTGGGGAGGGGCAGGGAATACCCCACCTCCAGCCCTGCTGCACAGGCTGAGGAGGGTCCTCTCCAGCACAGCAGCACATCCTGTGCCCTTGGGGGCTGGGCTGCCAGGGCTGTCCCCAGGGACGTACTGGCCAAGGAGGGCAGGCAGATGCTCAGGGGTCAGGAGGGTCATCATAAAGGTGACTCCATCCAGATGAAAGGTTTGGGGGAGGTCAGAAGAACTGGGAAAAACTGGATGGGATATTTGGGTGAGGGAAAAGAAGATGTCCAAAAAATATGAAAGATTTGGATGAGATAAAAACAGTTTCAGGGAATGCTGAGGGTTCTGAAGCACTGACTGTGCAAACATTCCTGATGGACCTTTACTCTTTTTTTAACCTCAACACTACCCAAAAGTGCTGCCTCTCCCATTGAAAGGAATCCACTGCTCTAATTCCAAGACAGAAATAGCCCAAACCCAGAACTCCAGACTCTTATTTGTAGTCCAATGCCCACCCAATCCAAAACCTGTATTACCAGTATGAAAACCAAGCTTAATCCTGACCCAGCCCCAAACCCTCTTCCCCTAATCATGACCCAGACTCTGCCAGCAGAACAACAAAGCTGCCAAAGTTCTGCCCAATCCCCACCCTGAGCTCTAAAGCCCAAGGCCTGAGCATGAAGCACCCCCAGAGCCCTTGGGAGCAGGGCAAGGACCTGCAGGGCCCAGAGCAGGCCCAAGGGGTTGGCAGAGCAATGGGAGGTGACCTGGATCTGCTCAGCTCTGCAGGGACCCCCAGCAGAAGGGCCTGGGCTCTGTCAGGGATGTCCTGGGGCACAGGGGCTCAGCAGCAAAGCCAAGAAGGCCAAGTGCACATGGCAGCAGCCAGAGCTGGGGGACAGCAGAGCCATCAGGGAGGGCCCAGAAATGCTGCTGGCAGGGGGGTGGGAAAGCAGGAGGGGTGTGTGCAGCCTGCAAGGCCAGAGGAGCAGCAGGGCCAGGGGAGCACAGCCTGCAGCACAGATGGCCAAGGGCTCTGGCAGGGCTGCAAGGCCCAAAGGCACCCAGGCCTTTGTGCCCTTGGCTCTGGCAGCTGCCTCTGCCCCTCAGGCCACCACAAGACACTTTCCTTTGTCTGCCTGCACTCCTGGCCTGCAAGGATCTGCTGGAAGGAGTCCCTGGGGAGGCTTTGTCAGTGCCTGCCCTCAGTGGGGCCCAGCAATGCTTCAAGGGACTGGGAGTTTGGCTTCTGACTTCTTGAGCAGCTTCTTCGATCTTCTCTTAGAAGTTGAGAACAATGGACTTGTCTGTAAACATGCTGTGGGGCTCATTAGAATACAGAAAACCAAATTATTTTCCTTCCTTTAATTATCTTCACATCTTCAAGACTTAACTAATTGGAGTTGTTTTGTAGCTTAGCTAAGGAGGAAGATTTTAAAGTGAACAATACAGAAATATTTTTTTTTTTTTTTTTTTATGAAAGGGAGAGATTTACACAGAGCCTTGGGATGCAGGACGGTCAGGGCACACAAGATTTGGAAACAAAGATAAGGGGCCATCAGAAATTAGTAGCATTTTATTTTTGACCAACTTAACACTTATCAAGTGATTCAATAGCATTTGCTACAATTTTCACAGTGACTGAATTTTAGATTGACAAGAACAACACTCACACCAGAGTCAATTCACACCCACAACCAAGCAGAGATGTGTGGACACATCAAGATCTGGGTGTGTAAAGGTCTCTCTCCAAAATTCTCCTGGTTGTCAGTGAAACACCCCCACACATCCCTTTGTGTTTCCCAACAGACAAGGTTCCACCATGCCCTGCATGGTCACAATGGCCCCTTCATTCAATGAGTTTCCTTGGCTGCAGCATCAAAGGGATGACTGAGGGTTATCAAGCATTGGAACAGAATGTCCAGAGAAGTGGTTGAGTCACCACAGAATCACAGAATTTTTAGGGTTGGAAAAGACCTCTGAGATCATGGAGTGCAACCATTAACGCAGCACTGGCATCTTCACCACTGAACCGTGTCCCCAAGTGCCACAGCTCAATGTTTTCTGAACACTTCCAGGGATGGTGACTGTAAGACTCCAAGTTTGAGCTATGAGGTCATCAAAGAGGTTTTCCTTTAAAAAATAGACAAGGCATCAAAAATATCCACCCTCCAGATATTGAAAATGGCCTTCAGTTCTTTAAGTACCTTGAGGGAGCACAGTGGAAAAGATGCAACACACTTTTGACCTCTCAGGAGGTCAAATATCACACTTCTACTGGTAAACTTTAGAAAAGAAGGGAGCTTGGCAAAAGGTGAAAGGGCAACATTCCACCAGAACAGAGCATTCCCCAAAGCATTGCCTGAGCACAGGCCAACCCAAACAAGTCAGCAAAAACCCAACCCATCCAGTTTTAAGTTTCCTCAAATATTATGAGAGATTGAGGGAATAAGAAGAAGTAAGGGAAGAGAGAGAAGTGCAGCTCCCACCCGCAGTCTGGTGCCAGTGCAGCTTCCCCGTGCCCAGATGGAGGGTCCGACCACGCCATGGCCGCATGGGGCTGGTTTGATTTGCTCTGCCCCCTGTGCCCACCCCCCAGGGGGGACTTGTGGCCCACTGGCCACTCTGGGGCTGCAGGAGGGTGAGGGGCAGAGCTCCTGGTGTGCTGGAGCCAGTGTGGGGCTGGGTTAGGGGCTCCAGGCTGTGGGATGGGGCAGTGCTCCCGGGCTGCTTTGGACTGACAGCAGCTCCAGGGCTGCCCAAGGAGGCTCCAAGGGCTGGGCAATGGAACAGGGCACCACCTCCCCTTTGGCAAATTCCACCTGTCCTTCCCCACCCACCATCACACTGGAGTTGTTCTGAGTCAAGAATTATCTCAATAATCCAGTGTCTCACAGGTTCCTTTATTCCATGAGGTTCCACGGTGTCACCGTGGTCCCTTATGCTCCATAGGCCCTGCATTGTCACCATGGTCCCTTGATTCCAGAAGATTCCCATATGTCACAGTGGTCCTGAGGATTCCATGAGGTTCTGTGGTGTCCCAATGGCACAGTGATTCCATCAGGTCCAGAGTGTCCCAGCACTGCTTGGAATCCATGAGGCCCTGCAGTGTCACAATGGCCCTTGGTGCTGTGAGGTTGCCCAGGGTCACAATGGCCCCTTTGTCTCCAAATGGCCCTGCAGGGTCACAATGTCACAGTGTCACAGTGTCACAATGTCACAATGTCACAGTGTCACAATGTCACAATGTCACAGTGTCACAATGCCCCCTTGATTACAGGAGGTTCAGCACCTTCCCGGGACTCCTTTGGTTCTGGGATGCCCTGGAGTGTCATCAAGGCCCCTGGATTCTGTGAGCTGCCCCAGTGTCCAAGGGCCTTTGGCTCCATCAGGCCTTGCACTGTGACAATGGCCCTTGGATTCCAGGAGGTTCCAAAGTGTCACAATGGCCCTGATACCAAAAGGTGGCAGAAACAAACACCTCCACCCCAGTTTATAGGTATTAAGAAGCAGGAATTGTTCTTTATTCAGCACTGGGCGTTGGCAGGGAAGCTCCTCTAACTGAAAGTGCCAAATGACAGATGGACAGGGCTTTTTATTGCACACTCTGGTTACATATTCATTATACGTTCCGGTTTGATATTCATTAGTTTGCTTGACAGAGTCACCCCCCTGGAGGTCCTTCTTTGGTTCTTCCAGGCTTCCTCTGTTGCTTTGCCCTCAGTTCCTGAGCAGGCCCATCGTCATCCTGTTCCACCACCAAAAACTGTTACTTTTGTTTACTTTATCTGGGGACACAGATCTAATTTATCCTCTTAATTTGACTTACATCCCTGATCTAACTCTCCAGGACATCTCTAAGATTATATTGTTCCTTCTTTGGGCATTCTGTGAATCTGTGAGTCAAGTTTCTATTTCTCCCATCACCATCCCATGGCACGTGCAGGACATCCAGGGGATCAGGCCCAGCCAGCGTGGGGTTGGGAAAGGCAGGTCCTGCCTGACCAACCTGGTCTCCTTCTGTGACAAATGACCCCCTCAGCAGCTGAGGGAAAGGCTGGGGATGTGTCTGTGCTGACTTCAGGAAAGCCTTTGAGCCCATCTCCCACAGCATCTCCTGCACAAACTGGCTGCTCATGGCCTGGACGAGGGAACTGTTTGCTGGGGGAAAAACTGGCTGATGGCCCAGGGAGTGGTGGGGGATGGAACTAAATCCAGGTGGGGCCGGTCACTAGTGGGGTTCCCAAGGGCTCAGGGTTGGGGCTGCTCCTGTTTAACATCGTTATTGGTGATCTGGATGAGGGGATCGAGTGCCCCCTCAGGAAATTGGTGGATCCCATGAAGTTGGGTGTGAGTGTGGATCTGCTGCAGGGCAGGAAGGCTCTGCAGAGGGATCTGGACAGGCTGCATCAATCAGGCCAAGTGTCAGGGCCTGCACTTGAGTCCCACAAACCCCCTGGAACGTTCCAAGCTGGGGGCAGAGGGGCTTGAGAGCTGTTCAGCGGGAAGGGACTTGGGGGTGCTGCTTGACAGTGACTGGATATGAGCCAGAGTGTGCCCAGGGGGGCAAGAAGGCCAAGGGCACCCTGGCCGTTCTGGAGAACAGGGTGGCCAGCAGGACCAGAGCACTGATTGTCCCTCTGTGCTGGGCACTGGGGAGGCCCCACCTGGAGTGCTGTGCCCAGTTCTGGCCCCTGAGTGCAAAAAGGCCCTGGAGGGGCTGGAGCGTGTCCAGAGAAGGGAACAGAGCTGGGGAAGGGTCTGGAAAACGTCTGATGAGGAGCAGCTGAGGGAACTGGGGTTCTTTAGTCTGCAGAAGAGGAGGCTCAGGGAGCACCTCATCAATCTCTACAATGACCTGAAAGGAGGTTTCAGTGGGGAAGTGGGGTCGTTCTCTTCTACAAAGCCTTTAGTGAGAGCAAGAGAGGAAATGGCCTTGAGTTGCCGTGGGTGAGGTTCAGATTAGATACTGCAACATTCCTATCTCACTGAGAAAGTGTTAAGGTGTTGGAACAAAAGCCAAGGGAGGTGACAAGTCTCTGGAAGTGTTTAGGTGGCATCCGGATATGGCACTTTTGGATATTGTTTAGGGGTGATTGTGGTGGTTCTGGTTGACAGTTGGACCAGAAGATCTTGAAGGTCTCTTTCAGCCTTGATAATTTTGTGATTCTGTGACCTGTCGTCACAGTTTTCAGGTTTGGAAAGTCCTGAGAATGTTTTCTCAGTTGGGTTCCTCAGTGGGAGCCATTACCACCACAAGAAACTTTACAGTTTGAATCTCACTTTGGTTTCTCAAGAGGTTCCTGCAACTCTCCTCAGGGTCTAATGTTCAGGGACTCATCCCCAAAGCCCCCGAGGGTAATGAAATGCCTGGGGCTGTTGCTGTGCTGCTGAGCTGGGCTGGGCTCCTGGCACACAGGGAGCTCCTGGCAACCAAGAACAGCTTCAAAGAGACAGCTCTGCCCAGGAGCAGCTCCTCTGCACAGCCCAGCAGGGCTGAGGGCACTGCCTGCAGCACCCAGGGCACAGGAGAGAAGGCAGAGAGGTGAGAGGCAGCCTGGGCTGGGAGGGGACTGAGCTCTCACTACAGGAGAAACCTTCACAGGATTTGAATGAAGAATTCTCCGCCTGGAGGACACTGAAACTTCCCTTCCTGAAGGGATCTCCTAAAGCTGCCACATCCCACAGCTTGTAGGATCTTTCAGAAGGACTCTCCCAGTCCCTGCAGGGCAGAGGAAGTGGCCCTATGGCAGAGCAGGGCAGGAGCTGCAGGCAGCAAGGGCAGGCAGGAGAAGGGAGCAGGAGGTGAAAGGGATCCTGGGCTGGGAGGACAGGGCAGAGCTGCTCAGGGGAGGAACCTTGGCAGCCCTTTGGCACGGCAAGGCTGTGGCTGCAGAGCAGTGCAGGGGAGTTGCTGCCAGTGGCTCTTGCAGCTGCCAAATGGCAGCCCTGGCAGGAGCTGCCACGGGGCTGGGGGAGAAGGGCTGTGGGCAAGGAGCAACTACTGGTAGGGCAGAGCAGGGCAGAGTCCTTCTGATCTCCAAAGTGTGCTGCAGGGATGAGGGGTGGTCACAGCTCCAGGTCAAAGCAGGAAATTTCCCAGAAGGTTTTTGCAAGAGGCACAGACACACCAGGGAGAATGAACCAGTTCTTTCAGTTTTACACTCTGGGTTGTCTGGGTGCTCACTTCGTCAGAGAAAAATAATGTCTTAGCAGAGGAAGAGACACTGAAACTTGAACTCGGTTAGATTAGAGGGAATTGAACCGGAGAGTATCAGACATCAAAACTGTCATAGAGACAGCACCAGCGTCACTTTTCCAGCCTCCCCAGGGTTGCTCTGACTTTGCCATCAGAGCCTGCCCAGGCAGAGCTGCCCCTGGGCAGTGCCCTGTGCTGCTGGGAGGGCTCTGCAGGGCAGAGCTGAGCCCCCAGGGCTGGGATGGGCTCTGGCAGCACTGGCAGGGCCCAGCCCTGGGCCCAGGGAAGCAGCTGCTGGCAGGGACAGCTCCAGGCAGCAGAGCCCTGGGCAGGGAGTGGGGGGCAAGTGCCCCCAAGGCCTGGGGGAGGGGACGTTCAGGCAGCTCTGGGGGCCCTTCCCTGCAGCTCTGCTGGGCACTGTGTGCTGGGCCATGGAAATGAGGATTCCTGCAGTGGGAAAGAACCTTCTTCAGGTGTGATGGTAAAAAAAACCAAAAAACACAGAGGTACAATTATTCTAAGGAGAGACTGAGCTTCTGCTCTGCATTCCCAGCGCTTCTGAGTCATGGGGGAAGAGATGGAACTTTTGTATTCAAAGTCTGTTACATCTGACATTCCCTGTGTGTGTGAGAGCTCTACCAAAAAAGATCCATGTTGCACTACAGCAGAGCAAAACTGACTCCTTAGTGTGCATCTGGTGACATTTGACACATCAATTTCCTTTCAAAACAGAGTTGTTTTTTCCCACAGGTCTGTCTTTACTGTTTCCTCTCTTTTCCTTTCCTGAACAGACCCTGTGCTAAGGAATCAACAAATGCCCAACAGCAGCTCCACGGCCCAGTTCCTGCTCCTGGCATTGTCAGACAGGCAGGAGCTGCAGCTGCTGCACTTCTGGCTCTTCCTGGGCATCTCCCTGGCTGCCCTCCTGGGCAACGGCCTCATCCTCAGCGCCGTAGCCTGCGACCAGCACCTGCACACCCCCAGGGACTTCTTCCTGCTGCACCTCTCCCTCACAGACCTGGGCTGCATCTGCACCACTGTGCCCAAAGCCATGCACAACTCCCTCTGGGGCACCACAACCATCTCCTACACAGGATGTGCTGCACAGCTCTTTTTCTTTGCCTTTTTCATCTCAGCAGAGTTTTCCCTCCTGACCATCATGTGCTACGACCTCTACGTTGCCATCTGCAAACCCCTGCACTACGGGACCCTCCTGGGCAGCAGAGCTTGTGCCCACATGGCAGCAGCTGCCTGGGCCTCTGGGTTTCTCTATTCTCTGCTGCACACAGCCAATACATTTTCCCTGCCCCTGTGCCAGGGCAATGCCCTGGGCCAGTTCTTCTGTGAAATCCCTCACATCCTCAAGCTCTCCTGCTCACACTCCAGCATCAGGGAACTGAGACTTCTTGGTATTAGTGCCACTTTAGCATTTGGCTGTTTTGTTTTCATTGTTTTCTCTTATGTGGAGATCTTCAGGACTGTGCTGAGGATCCCTTCTGAGCAGGGACGGCACAAAGCCTTTTCCACGTGCCTCCCTCACCTGGCCGTGGTCTCTCTGTTTATTGCTACTGCAGCATTTACCTATTTGAAGCCCCCCTCCATGTCCTCCCCATCCCTGGATCTGGCCTTGTCAGTTCTGTACTCGGTGGTGCCTCCAGCACTGAACCCCCTCATCTACAGCTTGAGGAAACAGGAGCTCAGGGATGCCATAAGGAAAATGATGACGGGATGCTTTTCAGGAGCAATAAAGTGCCTGTGTTCTCATTTGTAGCATTCATAATGGGACTCCTAATGTCCCAGCCTTTCTTCTCAGGTTTCCTGTGGAGGTCATGGGGTTCTTCTTAGAATAATTTTCTTTGCAATTAAATATTAATAGGCATCTGCCTTCTAATTTAGTGTCTACCCTTTGAATTTGACCCAGAGATGTAAAAATGATTTATTGTGCTCTAGGAGTATTTATTCAAAATAAAAGACCCTTAAGTGCCTTCTTTGTCCAAGACCCTTCTTCTTAGCTCTTCCTAAAGGACAGCACACTGCAGGACAGGGGGGATTTGCAAAGGGCAAGGGCACAACAATCCCAGCACAGCAGCACTGCCAGGGAGCAGCAGAGCTTGGTCTTTGCAGAGCTGCTCTTTCCACTTCCACACTGTCCTCCTGAGCCCCTTTCTGGCTGCAAGGCCTGAGTGCTCTCTGAGCACAGTCCTGGGGGTGGGAGCCCTTTGAGCACAGGCAGGGACAGGCACTGGGAGCTTGTGAAGCAGAGCTGGGCTCCCTGACAGCATCTCCAGGATGCTGTGGGATCTTCTGAGGCCACTGCATGGACTGGGTCACTTCTTCTGTGCCCTTGCTGCAGGGCTGGAACTCTCCTGCAGTGACACCAGGACACTCCTGCTCTTTGCATTCCCAGCCTGATTTGGAAATCCAGTCTTGCCCTGCTGTTCCCAGGGACATGCTGGGAGTGCTTCAGAGCTGCCATCCTGGGGCAGCTCCTGCCCAGAGTGGGCAGGCACAAGGTCTCTCCCCCTGCTCCTCTCCCCTCAGCAGTGCCACTGTTTGCTGCAGCCTCCTCCTCCTTGCCCAGCACAGCCCTCCTGGCAGAGTTGGACACAGCCCTTGTTCTACCCCCTCCTCATGGCCCTGCCCAAGCCCCTCAGCTCCAGCCTGATGGCCAGAAACCTTCAGGGCAGGGAGAGACCATTGGAGTGGTGGGTCTGTAGGGAGAAATCACTGCTGCCTCTCTGCTGAATCATTTTCAGGACCTGGACAAGCCCTGCAGTGTCAAAGTGGCCCCTTGATTCCAGGAGGCTGCTCAGTGTTCCCGGGATCCTTTGGCTCCAGAATGCCCTGGAGTGTCACAGTGGTCCCTTGAGTCCATGAGGTGTCCTTGGTGTCACAATGACCCCTTGATTCCGGGGGGTTCCCCAGTTTTCCAAGGTCTATTTAGCCCCAAAAAGGCCCTGTAGTGTCACAGTGGCCCCTTCATTTCATGAGGTTCCACTGTGTCCCAGGGTTTCTTTGTTTCCAGGAGGCACCAATGGCTCCCTGGTTCCATGAGGTTCCAATAGGTTTCAGGGCTCCTTTTATTCCACAGGGCCCACTCAGATGAAAGTTTGGGTGGGATTAGGAGGAACTGGGACAAAAAGGATTGGATATTTATTGAAGGAAAGAGAGGCCTGGCACATAGAGGGGAAAGATTTTGCTGAGGTGTTGTGGTTTTACTTTGGTTTAATTTGCTTTCACACCCCCCACACAATTACTATTAGTTCAGAGAAGGTTTATGCAGACAAAAGAGACACAATTTGGGGAAAATAGTATGAGTATTTATTACTAGTAAAACAAAAACTACTGACAAGTTAAAAACTAAAGAACTATATCTACAACAATTCTACCTAAGTAAAAGTGCTAAGTATTTACAGAAATACTCCTTCCAGTCCAAGGAGGAGAAGCAGTCCTTTTCTCCATTCTCAGAGTTCCAGCTCTCTCTCCAGTAACTCTGCAGCACTCTCGTCGCAGCTGGAACTCTTTCTTCCTTCTCTGTGTCGGCCTCCAGGGCTGGGCCTGCCCTCTTCCTGGGCTAAGACTGGAGGCTGGGGGGTTACGCAGGCTCTGAAGGTTTTTCCTTCCATGGGCTTGCAAGGGGACACTTGCCTACCATGGATCTTCTTCCATGGGGTTACAGGGGATAATGGTTTATAAGTCCACCCCTGTTCCCTATGGAGGTCCCTTCCCATGGGAGAACAGTCCTTGATAGACTTCTCCAGCATGGGTCTAGCATGGATCCCTTACTTGGATCCCTGCATCCTTACCTGATCCATTTTCTGCTCCAGCGTAAGGCTCTCAGGGTCACAAATCTCCAACACCAGCAGCATGGATCTCTCACTGACATCCCAACATCTCACCCGAGCCGTTCTTGCTCCAGCGTGAGGTTCTCTCAGGGTCACAAATCTCCAGCAGGACTCTGTTTCATTTCAGTCCTCTCTCATAGAGTCTTGGCTTCCTGGTACATCATCTACGAGCTCCTCTGTGAGATGCATGGGGGGTCTCCTCACCCCAACAAACTTCCACAGGTAGCAGGGATTACTTTTCAGTCTTTTCTCTGCTGAAGGGAGAGAGTAAAAACGGGGGAGAAACAGCCCGTTTTGCACAGTTCTTCTTTCTCCTCCAGATGCCAGTTTTAACCTTGGAAGTCCCTTATCTCTTTGCTGGAATTTCTCTGCAGCGGTTTCTTGTCCAAGCAATCAGTCCTCTAAAGTTTTGTTTGTTTTTTTTTTTCTTCACTCTCTTACAACAGAGAAGGGGAGTTTCAGTGCTACACCTGCCCCCAGCCCAGGGCCAGGGGAGGATGGGGCCTGGCCCACTTCAGGCCCGCCGCCTCTCTCCTACATGGCTGCCTAATTTCAACTGCGACACAAGCCTTCTCTTCCATTTTCTTAAAATATGTAATTAGCAAAGGCGTTACTGAGAGTTTTAATTGGCTTTTGTCTGGAAATTCACCTGGACAAAACCATTCTCAGCCCCAGGCGCTTGCTGGCTGGGCAAAACCACGACACTGGTTACATCACAGGGGATAATGGTGACATCTCAGGGACATGGGTGACATCAGTGGGGTCATCAGTGACTTCACAAAGACAGGGGTGACATCAGAGAGACACCAGTGACATCACAGGGGACAGTGGTGCCATCACAGCAATGTGGGTGACATCACTGGGGACCAGTGACATCACATGTGACTGTTGACAATAAAGGGACAGTCGTGATGTCACAGGGACATTGGTGACTTCACAAGCACAGGGTTGACATTAGAGAGGCACAAGTGACATAATCGGGGACATTACTGAAGTCACTGGGGACAGTGGTGACATCACAGGGATGGGGTGATATCACAGAGACACCAGTGACATCATCAGGGACATTCGTGACATCACAAGGGAGCGGTGACAATAATGGGAAGACTGTGATGTCACAGGGACATCGGTGATATCACAGGGGACATCTGTGACTGCACTAGGCCAGGGGTGACATCACAAAGACACCAGTGGCATCATGGGTGACACTGGTGACATCACAGTGACGTTGGTGACATCAGTGTGGAAACTGGTGACTTCACAAGGACAAGAGTGACATTACAGAGACAACAGTGACATCATCGGGGACACTGGTGACATCATAGGGACATCAGTGACATCACGGGGACATGGTGCCACCGCTAGGGACAGTGGTGACATCACAGAGACAGCAGTGACATCACTGGGGACCAGTGATGTCACTAGGGACTGTTGACAACAAAGAGATAGCCATGATGGCACAGGGACACTGGTGACATCACAGGGGACTTCAGTGACTTCCCAAGGAGAGGGGTGACATCACAGAGACACCAGTGACAACGTCAGGGACATTGGTGACATCAGAGGGGACAGGGGTGACATCATAGGAAAGTCTGTGTCATCATTGGGGATCAGTGACAACACAGGAGAGTGTTAACAGCAAAGGGACATCAGTGACATCATAGGGACATGGTGGCACTGCTGGGAACAGTGGTGAAACCACAGGGACAGCCGTGACATCATTGTTGAGCAGTGACATCACAGGGGACTGCTTACAACGAAAGGAAAGCTGTGATATCACAGGGACATTGGTGACATCACTGGGGGTGGAGGTGAACACAGAGACACCAGTGATATCATTGGGGACATTGATGACATCACAGGGGACAGTGGTGACATCACACAGACCGGTGATAACACTGGGAAGCAGTGACATCCCAGGGGACTGGTGACAAGAAAGGGAATCCTGTGATGTCACAGGGACATCGCTGACATCAAGGGCATCTGGTGACATCACAGAGACATCGGTGACATCACGGGAATATAATGACACCTCTGGGGACAGTGGTGACATCACAGAGAAAGCAATGACATCACTGGTGACCAATGGCATCAGAGGGGACTGCTGACAACTAAGGGACAGCTGTGATGTCACAGGGAAACCTGTGAAATGACAGGGGACATCAGTGACATCACAAGGCCAAGTGTGACATTATAGAGACACCAGTGACATTACTGGTGACACTGGTGACATCACAGGGGACAGTGGTGACATCACAGGGACATCAGGGACATCATTGAGGACCAGTGACATCACAGGGAACTGCTGACAAGAAAGGGAGAACTGTGATATCACAGGGACATCACTGCCATCGGTGACATGACGGGGACATCGGTGCCATGGCTTGGCACAGTGGTGACATCACAGAGACAGCAGGACATCATTGGGGACATTGCTGACATCACAGGGGACATCAGTGACTTCACAAGGCCAGGGGTGGGTGACTTCACAGAGACACCAGTGACATCATCGGAGACATTGGTGACATCACAGGGGACAGTGGTGACATCACAGGGACATGAGTGACATCACTGGGGACCAGTGACATCGCATGGGACTCTTGACAATAAAGGGACAGCTGTGAACTCACAGAGAGATTGCTTACATCACAGGGGACATCGGTGACATCACAGAGGACATCAGTGACTGCAGAAGGCCAAGGATGACATCACAGAGACACCAGTGACATCATTGGTGACACTGGTGACATCATAGGGGACAGTGATGACACCACAGACACACCAGTGACATCAACAGGGACATCTGTGACATGACAGGGGACATCGCTGACATCAGAAGGCCAGGTGTGACATCACAGAGACCCCGGTGACAATATCGGTGACACTGGTGGCATCACAGGGAAATCGGTGACATCACTGGGGACCAGTGACATCACAAGAGACTCTTGACAACAAAGGGACAGCTGTGATGTCACAGGGCTATCGGTGATGTCACAGGGGACCATGGAGATGTCACAGAAATACCAATGACATCATCGGGGACATTGGTGACATCACAGGGGACAGCGGTGACCTAAAAGAGAGAGCAGGACATCACTGGGACCAGTGACATCAGAGTGACAACAGAGGGACAGCAGTGATGTCACAGGGACATCGGTGCCATCAAAGGGATCTGGTGACATCACAGGGACATTGTTCACAGAAACATGGTGGCACTGCTGGGGACAGTGGTGATATCACCGGGACAGCAGTGACATCATTGGAGAACAGTGACGTCACAGGGGACTGCTTACAGCAATGGGAAAGTCGTGATGTCACAGGGACAGTGGTGACATCACAGGGGGTGGAGGTGACAACACAGAGACACCAGTGATATCATTGGGGACATTGGTGACATCAAAGTGGACAGTGGTGACATCACAGGGGACAGTCGTGACATCACAGAGGAACCTGTGAAATCATTGGTGACTGTTGCCAACAAAGGGAAAGCCGTGATGTCACAGGGACATTGGTGACATCACAGGGGACCTGGATTACAACACAGAGACACCAGTGATATCACGGGGGACATTGGTGATGTCAAAGGGGAGAGTGGTGACATTACAGGGACAGCAGTGACATCATTGTGGACGAGTGACATCACAGAAGACTGGTGAAAACAAAGAGGCAGTCCTGATCTCCCAAGGACATTGGTGACATCATTGGGGACATCGGTGACTTCACAAAGACAGGGGTGACATCATAGAGACACCAGTGATGTCATTGGTAACACTGGTGCCATAACAGATACATTGGTGACATCATTTGGGACCAATGACATCACATGGGACTGCTGACAACAAAGGGACAGCTGTGATGTCACAGGGATATTGGCGACATCACATGGGACAGGGGTTACAACACAGTGGACAGAGGTGTCATCACAGGGACATCGGTGACATCACTGAGGACAAGTGACATCACGGGACTGGTGACAACAAAGGGACAGCTGTGATATAACGTGGATGTTGGTGGAGGAGCTTCCAGAACAAACTGCACACAAATCAGGATGATTTACTCAAATGTTCCGCTTTATTTACATAACCCAACCTCTTCTATACTTTCACTGCCCCCTGGGGCGTGATCACTTTCAAACTCTTGGTTATTTGCTGTAACCCAAGAACCGAGCGTGCATTACTGACACACTGCCTATTGGCTGCACACAAATGTCCATGTGATATGAAGACATTGTTTTTCTCCTAAAACTCCTCCTTGTTTTTGTCACAGGTTTCTCTTTGTTTCCATTCCTGCAGTCTGTTATCACTGCTCCTGTATCTTTCCCCTGCCTGCAAAGAGGCTTCTGGCTATGTCAGGGCCAGGCCTAACTGAGGCCAATTAGTGTGGTTTGTCCATAGTGTGTCTTTTTTCAGCTCAGCACTCCACCAGTCTGATCCCCCAAATGGAATAAGAATGAAGATTCCTCTCAGACAAACGGTGCCAGCGCAGGAAGCTCTCTGTGTGCACGGAGTGCCAAGATTGAGTCAACAATTGCACAGGCAAGATGGAGGTAAGGGTTTTCTTTCCTGGGAGAAAATGCATTTGTTTTGGTTCAGAAAACCTGTGCTGAAATGGTCAGTCTGAGTCCTAAAATGGAATAAGAATGAAGATTTCCTCCTGACAAAAAGAGCCCGCTGAGAGAGCTGTATGTATGCATGGAGTGCCAAGAGTGGCTCACCAATTGCACGGGAGAGATAGAGGGTAAGGGTTTTCTGTCCTGGGTGGAAATGCATTTGTTTGGTGTCAGAACCCCTGAACTGCAATTGTCACTCTGAGCCCGAAAATGGAATAAGAATGAAGACTCTTCCCAGACAAAAGGTGCCAGCACAGGAAGCTCCATGTGTGCATGGAGTGCCAAGAGTGGCTCACTGTTGGAGGTGACTGCAAGGAGGATGAATCGTACCTGCTCTGGAAGAGTTTCTTGAGAAGAGCAGTGACCCTGCCTTCGTCTAATGGACTGTTTGCAGGGACTGTTTGGCTAAAGCCTATAGTTAAGTTGATGCTGTTGTTTCAGGGCATGTTCAGGCACGTTCCCCTGTGTTGCTGTAAAGTTTTCTCCTTTGGACTGTTTGCTACTCTCTTATTGGACAACTTACTGCAATGTATCTGTCCTACCCAATCATATCCCTTCCAAGTTACCTCTTGGTCTTGTACCCACCTTCCTGTTGCATATTCATGTTAACCCCTCCTAGTTTTACATATCCACTCCTTTTTTTCAGAACCCTCCTCAGCCTGCCCTATAAAAGCCCCTCATTTTGAATAAAAGCAGATCTGCCCAGGATCTGCTATTCTGTGCTTTGAACCCCATAGGTCTCGTGTGTTTATTCCTGAACCGTGGCACCTCACCAATTGCACAGGAGAGATGGAGGGTAAATGCTTTCCTTCCTAGGTGGAAATGAATTTGATTGGAGTCAGAACACATTCGCTGGAATTTTCAGTCTGAGTCCCTGTAATGGGGTGAGTCTGAGAGAATGCTGAGACTGAAAACCAAGACACTGCTGAGAGCTCAACAATAAGCCCAAAAATTATTACAGAAAGTGGCCAAGTAAACAGGAACCCAAGAGACAGGAAAGGAGTGAACCGAGCCCTCAGTGAAACTCCCACTCACTCAGGTGTGTTTTACGAGGTTGTCTCACCGACCCCAGGATAACCAGAATTCCCCCCAGCAGAGGCTGCATCCTCGGAGGCTCAGCAGGCTCACAAAGAGAGCGGCGTCCCCGCAGAAGGCAACGTTGTCCTTCCTGTGAAGCTTGAGAGCCCCGAGCACGAGCCACCTGCATTTTTATCCACTGAGCCGGGGACGTCTCCCTGGGCCGGTGTGGCAGCACCGCCCAGCCAGAGGCCCTCGGTCCCTGCCCCGTTCTGTGAGTGCCCCCTGTCAGCCATGCGGGAGAACGTGGGGATTCCCCTCGCACTTGCGCTGGTTTACTCAGGGGGTCTGATCTATTTGGGTCTGGGGGCTTTACTTCATCCTCTCCTCTTCAGTTTCTCCTTCAAATATCCCCTACAGACAACTAGCTGATCACAGAACACCAATTAAAACAGTTTATACAAGAAACTGTCTCTGCAAGGACAAAGCTCCCGTTTATCAGTGAACTTGGCAGGCAAAGAACAAAACTTTTGCAGGTGGCTGGGCCAAACACAGACCAAAAAATATCAACAATCCCTGATACACCTGCCCTGATTTCTGTGTTGAAAATGCTTCTTCAGGCCTTCTCTGGAGCTGTAGGGGCAGTGCTCATGTGCAGAGCTGGAGGGAAGAGACTCCCAGCACAGCAGCACAGCCAGGGACAAGGGCACTTGTTCTTTCCACATCTCAGCTTTGGGAAAGGTTGGGGAAGGTTGGGAAAGGTGTTACCAGGGTGGTTTTGCCTGAGGTGTTAAACATGGGAGCGGGTCTATCTTCACAATTCCCAGGAGAAGAGATGGCAGAAAGCTGCCCTGCAGGATGTATTTGAAGGAAGAGGAAAAGAGACCGAGGGTAAGGGGTTTCTTTCTTGGAGGGCAGGGCTGTCGTTCGCTTGCAGGAGCCCCGCGCTGGAATTGTCAGTCCCACTGCCAAATTGGAATCTGGACAAAGATTCCTGCCAGACAAAAGGTGCCAGGACAGAAAGCTCTTGCTGCCCATGGAGTGCCCAGGGTGGCCACCAACTGCACCTGAAACCCGAAGGTTACAGGGTTTCTTTCCTGGGGGAAAGGCCGTGACTTCCCAAAGAGTCCCATGGCAGATGGGTGGGGCTGCACTGTGGGGGTGTGAGGCGTTGGTTCTTTGGTTTCCAGGGGCTATTCCAGAATGGAGAGGATGGGCTGGGACATCATAAAGGGGCACATGGGTGGGGCTGCATTCTGACCTTGTGGGTTGTTGGTTCTTTGGTTGCCAAGGGCTATTCCGGAATGGAGAGGGTGGGCTGTGACATCACAAAAGGGCCTCAAGCACAGGGGTTGGTTTAGTGGGTTGACCCTGGCTGGATTTCAAACACTCACTAAAAGCTTCTACCTCCCCCTCCCTCTGCAACTCCACAGAGGAGAGAAAAAAAACAGTTGAGGATTCCTGAGTAGAGATAAGGATCAGGAAAAAAGTCACTTCCTAAAGGTCAAACAGACTTGAAGAAAGGATAGTACTTAAATTTATTACTGACAGAATAAAAGCCAAAGAGTGGGAAATAAAACAGTCTGAAAAACTGGGATGGGAATGGGGGTTACAGTCAGTTGTTGTTTCTGTCACTGCTCAGGGAGAGGAGTTGGATCCTTCCTTGTCTCATGGGAGACAGTCCTGGATGGACCTCTGCAGTGAGTCCATCCCTCGGGCAGCAGCTCTTCCCACCCTGCTGTCCCGTGGGTCCCTCCTCCATGGGGTCAGTCCTTCAGGGATGAGCTGACCCGGTGTGGGTCCCCCACAGGGCCACGAGTCCTGCCCGGGAAAAACCTGCTCCAGCCTGGGCTTCCCTCTGCACGGGCTGCAGGTCCCTGCCAGGACCTGCTCCATCCTGGGCCTGCCCCGGGGTCACAGCCTCCTTCCTGCATCCCCCTGCTCCAGCGGGGGAGCCTCCAGGGGCTGCAGGGGGATCTCTGCACCCCGATGCTCCCCCAGGGACTGCAGGGCCTGGAGCACCTCCTGCCCCTCCTTCTGTACCGCCCTTGGGGTCTGCATTGCTGTTCCCACCTTCCCACTCCGCTCTTCCCTGGCTGCAATTCCTTCTGGCCCTAAATCTCTTATCCCAGAGCTGTTCCTGTTGCTCCTGATGGGCTCGGCCTTGGCCAGCAGCAGCAAGTCCGTCCTGGAGCAGCTGGCATTGGCTCCACGGGGCAGGGGAAGCTTCTGGCAGCTTCCAACAGAAGCCACCCCTGGAGCCCCCCCGCTACCAAAACCCACCCACAGAAAACCACGACAGCCAGTGACTTCCACTTGCCCCAGGATGGTCCCAGTTCCCAGCAGTGTGATCCCAGTCACTCCCAGTTCATGCCAGTTGCCTCCAGCATGCACCCTGTCACTCCCAGTTACTCCCAGTTGCTTCCAGTATGATCCCAGTTGCTCCAAGTATTTTCCCAGTTGGCTTCCAGCATGGCCCCACTGGCTCCCAATTCCCCCCTGCATAGTTCCAGTCACTCCCAGTTTGATCCTGTTCCCTTACAGTCACTCCCAGTCACTCCCAATTGGATCCCAGTTGCCTCCAACGTGGTCCCAGTTGCTCCCAGCCCCCTCAGGATGGTTCCTTTCCCTCTCAGGGACTCCCAGTCTGAGCCCAGTACGCCCCCAGGCCCTCCCTGGATGATGCCATTTGCCCCATGCATGGTCCCAGTTGCTCCCAGTATGGTCCCAGTATGACTCCAGTCACCCCCGCTATGACCCCAGGAACTTCCAGACACTTCCAGTAAGTGGCCAGTTTGATCCCACTCATCCTCAGTATGGCTGCAGTCCCTCTTGCACACTCCCAGTATTATTGCAGTCACTCCCAGTAAAACCCCAGCAGGACCCCAGGAGGGGCCCAGCTGCTCCCACTATGATCCCAGTTGCCCCCAGCAGGGTTCTAGTTGCTCCTCTTCACCCCTACTCTGGTTTCAGTCACTCCCAGTATAGCCCAGTTGCCTCCAGCATGCTCCCAGTCAATCCCAGTATGACCCCAGTCTCTCCTAGTAGGATCCAAGTTACCCCCTGCATGGTCCCAGTTGCTCCCCGGTAACCCCACTATAGTTCCAGTCTCTCCCAGTATGACTCCAGTATGATCCCAGTGACACCCTCTATGGTGGCAGTCACAGCCAGGATGAACCCAGACATTCCCTGTCACTCCCAGTATAAAGCCATTTGCCCCCAGCAGGGTCCCACTTGCTCCCACTCACCCACTACAGTTCCAGTCCCTCCCAGTAGGATCCCTGTCTCTCCCAGTCTCTCCCAGTCGACATCAGGCTGCTCCCACTCAGTCCCAATATGATCCCAGTCACTCTTGGTGTTTCCTAATATATCCTAGTTGGCCCCAGCGTGCTTCCACTCACTCCCAGTTTCTTCCAGTAGCTTCCAGCATGATCCCAGTTGTTCACAGCCACTCCCAGTTACCCCAAGTGTTGTCCTAGTCACTCCCAGTATGATCCCAGTCACCTCCAGTGTGATCCCACTTGCTCCCAGTATATCCCAGTTGAGCAAACATGGTCCCAACTGCCCTCAGAATGTTCCCAGTCACTCCCAGTATGACCCCAGCCACCTTCACTGTGGGGCCAGTTGTTCCCAAGATGGTTCCAATTGTGCCCAACATGGTTCCAGTTGCTTCCAGTTCCTCCCAGTGGGATCCTAAGAGCTCCCAGTTGCCCCTAGCATAGAACCATCTGCTCCCAGTATGATCCTAGTCTGATCCCAGTATGATCCCATTAGAATCACAGTCACCCCCAGTACAGCTGCAGTCCCTCTCACACACTCCCAGTATTATTGCAGTCACTCCCTGTATGACCCCAGTATGACTCCAGTAGAGGCCCAGCTCCTCCCAGTATGACCCCAGTTGCCCCAGTTCTGGTCCTGCTGGATCCAGTCCAGCTCTGGGTGTATCCCGGGACCCCCCTGTGTTCCCCCCGTGTCACCTCGCTCTGGGGGGAATTTGGGAGGGCACCTGCCCCTCAATGGGCACCCAGCTCACCTCAAAAGGTGCTGGGACCCCCCAAACCTCCCCAAAGCCTCTGAAGCACCCCCAAACGCACTCAAAGCCCACACAGGACCCCACCCAACCCCTTTTCTGGGGGGGCTTCTCTGGGCACTGGTGGTGCTTGGAGCCCCCCTGGCTGCGGGCGAGGAGCTCTCGGGTGAGTGGGGGGTGGGAAGGGGGAGGTCGGTGGGAAAAGTGGGGTCAGGGGGGATAAAAGGGGTGGTGGAACCCCAAACTGAGTGGGCGGGGAGTGGGACACTCAAAAGGTGGAGGGGGAGGGGGACTGAGGTTCATGGGGAAAGTGTAGGAGAGGTGAAAAGAGTGGGGAAAGGGCAGGGTGGGACCCCCAAACTGAGCATGAGGGGGCTGGGGATTGGGGGATGATGTGGAAAAGGGGGAGAGAGGGGAAAATGTGGGGGTTGGGAACCCTAAACTGATCTGGGAGGGCCTGGAAATTGAGGACCATGAAATATTGGAGGGAAAAGGGTGGAAAGGCGGGGGTGGCCTGGCAGGCCTGATGGTCCCATGGGGGTTTTTGGGCACAGGCGGGTGGGGAAAAGGTGGTGCCTGCCAGAGCTCCCAACTGACTGTGGGGTGCTGGGGCTGCTGGATCCAATCTCAGCCTTGGGTTATGCCAACACTTTCAGTTTAGAGGAATTACAGAGGTGGGACTGAACCACTTTTGTCCCCCAGGGCTTTAATGATGGCAAATCAGATCTACTGATAGAAATGAATTATTTAGGGTTACAAATGACCAGACAAAAGATCTTCATCAGAATTATTTACTGCACAATAGAAACACTAAAACTACCAGTAGGACAGCATAAGATAGGATAGTGCTCTACACTAAAGCAATTGCTGAAGCAATTCTACTCAAGCTGGCACCAAAGCAAGAATTATGAATTAGAGAGGGATGGAACTCCCCCAGACCAACACTCGTGGGGAGATCTCTGCTCTCAACCTCCAGCAGTGACCTTGGGGGTCCCAGCCAAGGCAGGAATCTCCACATACCCCTCAAGAAGGGTTCTGATGGCAGAACCTGCCCCTGGGAAAGGGGACTGGCCCCTTCTGATAGAAAGGGATGGTCTGACAGTCACTGGACTCCAGGGGTTGCGTCACCAGCAGGGGGGCCATTCGGGGTGGGAGCAGCGGCCGAAACTCTTCCCGCACTCGAGGGGCTTCTCTTCCGGTGGGTCTGTTGGTGTTTGGTCAAGGCAGAGCTGTCGCTGAAGCTCTTCCCACACTCCCCACACTTGTAGGGCCTCTCCCCGCTGTGGATGCGCCGGTGGGTGATGAGGTGGGAGTTCAGCTTGAAGCCCTTCCCGCAGTTGGTGCAGCGGAAGGGCCTCTCCCCTGTGTGTATCCGCTCATGCCTGAGGAGATTGGACTTGGTCTGAAACCTCTTCCCACATTCCAAGCACTTGTAGGGCCATTCCCCAGTGTGGATGCGCTGGTGCTTGCGGAGTGTGGAGCTGTCCCTGAAGCTCTTCCCACACTCCCCACACTTGTAGGGCCTCTCCCCAGTGTGGATGCGCCGGTGGCCAACGAGGTGGGAGTTGCGTTTGAAGCCCTTCCCGCAGTCAGTGCAGCGGAAGGGCCTCTCATCTGTGTGTGTCTGCTCATGCTCGAAGAGATGTGATCTGGTCTGAAACCTCTTCCCACATTCCCTACACATGTAGGGCCGTGCCCCAGTGTGGATGTGTTGGTGTCGGATCAGGCTGGAGCTCTTTCTGAAGCTCTTCCCACATTCCAAGCACCTGAAGGGCTTCTCCCTGCTGGGAGGCTGCTCAACAGATGCACCACGAGGCAGGGCCAAAGGGGCACTGACTTCCTCCTCACCTGCCTGGGGGGCCCGCGACATCTTCCTGTTCCTTGCAGCCTCCTCCTCCATCCACCCAAGTCTTGGGAAGGACAAATCCTGCTGGGGGAAACAAGGGCTGAGCGCGTTGGCTTGGGGGTTCCTCTTGCCCAAGTCCATCTCTGGAACTCAATAGGCACCCTCTGAGCATAAAAACCTCCACAGCATCACGATTCAGCCCAGAAAAACCCAAACCATCAAAATTCAAGCAAAAACCCCTCAGAAATAGCAAGATGCCCCCCCCCCCAACCTTCAAAAAGTTGAGATTCAGTTGAAATATAATCCAAATTATGAAGATGAGCCCCAAAAAATCTCTCCCAGGAGTTCCCCCTCTCTGGTCTCTCCCCTCTGGGGTTCAGAGGGTCTCCCCTGTCTGGGTTGTTGGGGGTCCCACTTAGGGATGCTGGGAGTGTTGGGGGTCCCAAGGGTCCCTTCTCTGACTCTCACCTTTGGGGTGCCGCCTTCCCACACATTCCCCCTCTCCAGGTTCTCCACCTTGTTGTCCCAGGGATCCCAGGGGTCCCCACTCTCCAGGCTTCCCCTTCTCCGCTCCCCCCGTTTCAGGCTCCCGGGGGTCCCGGGGCTCCTCCCTCTCCGTGCTCCCCCCTCCAGCCTGCCGGGGGTCCCCCAGCTCCGCCATCGCCCGCTCCGCCCTCCACCCTCGGCAGCTCCCAAACACAGAGATGGCACTTGTTCCTCTGCAGGGACTCAAGGGCAGCAGGGTGACTGCTCCTGCATGGATGGAATGGCACAGGATCCCCTGGGCCCCCAGGCTGGATCAGAACTCGGGGGACACAAACTGACCTCGGGCTCAGGATGCAGCTGCAAGAACAGATTGCCCTGCAAAGTCTGCAGGGAGTCAGTCGAGCTCTGGAGAGCAGATTGTGCCCCAGGGATGGGATTGCAGAGGGGCCCTCAGGTCCCCAGGATGAAGCAGCAACCAGCAATAGACACAAAAGGTCCCAACGAGGATTTCTGGGGGAGTGTCCTGGAGGGAGGTGACAGTGCTGAGGTCTCCCCTGAGCCTCCTCTTCTCCAGGCTCAACAACCCCAGCTCCCTCAGCCTCTCCTCACAGCACTTGTGCTCCAGTCCCTTCCCCAGCCTCCTTGCTCTTCTCTGCCCCTGCTCCAGCCCCTCCATGTCCTTCCTGACCTGAGGGGCCCAGAGCTGGACACAGCACTCCAGGGGTGGCCTCCCCAGCACTGAGGGCAGGCCAAGAATCCCTTCCCTGCTCCTGCTGCCACACTCTTCCTGAGCCAGGCCAGGATCCCTTGGCCCTCTTGGCCCCCTGGGCACACTCTGGCTCCTGTTCAGCTCCTGTCCCTCCACACTCCCAGCTCCCTTCCTGCCTGGCTGCTTTCCAGCCACTCTGTCCCCAACCCAGGGGGCTGCAGGGGGGTGTTGTGGCCAAAGGGCCGGACCTGGCACTTGGCCTGGTTGAACCTCATCCCACTGGAAGCAGCCCATGGATCCAGCTTGTCCAGGTCCCTCTGCAGAGCCCTCCTGCCTTCCATCACATCAATACACCCCTCCAGCTTGGTGTCAGCTGCAAATCTGCTCATGAAATGCTGGTTCTGCAGGAGCTGGAGATGCTCAGAGGGCAGCAGGACTAAGTCAGGGGCTTGGAGGGGTCTGGGGGTTTTGGGGTCCAGGAGGGTCCTGGGGGAGCTGGGGAGGGGCTTTGGGGTTTGGGGGTACAAACCAGGACAGACCAGGACAGATCAGTACAGACCAGGACCTCCTCACTGCTCCCCAAATTTCTCCTGGAGCTAGGCCACGTTGTTTTGAGACACCTGATCCCCCCCCAGTGCCCTCCCAGTACAGCCCAGTGCCCTCCCAGTACAGCCCAGTGCCCCCAGCACAGCCCACTGTGTTCCTGTCCCAGGGTGCCAGGTGATCCCTCTTTGGGGGGAGCTTGGATGGGCATTTGGGGTTGGGGGAGTTAAAAGGGGTCTCAGGGGCACTGGGAGGTCAAATGGATCGAGAGGGGAGGGGATTTAAGGGAAGAGGGGGGTAAGGTGACATTTGGTGGAGTTATTGGGGCCTGGGGGGGACAGGAGGGGCAGCACCACAACCAGGTGAGTCCTGAGACCCCTCTGGGGTCCCCAAGACCCTCCTGCTGTCCTCAATTTCCCACTTGGCACCCTGAGACCCTCCTGGTATCTCCAATGTCCCCTGGGCCTCCCCATGGCCCCAATCCCCCCCTTGAAACCCCCCATTCCACTGTCCCCAAACCCCATCCCTGATGTCCCCAACCCTCCATCTCTCCCCAGAAGGGCCCCCTGGACCCTCTGGCCCCCAAAACGGCCCCATCCCTCCACACTCACAGAAAGGTCAAGGGCATCTGAGGACACATTCGGGACACCTGGGAGGCTTTGGGGACACTGGGTGATTCCTGGGGGTACTGGGACACACGTAGGGGAACCAGGGGGCACTGGGAGGGGCTGGGGGTTATTGAGGGATGCTAGGAAGGACTGGGTGATTACTGGGAGGTTACTGGGCCATAGTGGGGGTTACTGGGTGCTCATTGGAGGATCATTGGGACATACTGGGGGGGCAGTGGGAGGTCACTGGGAAACAATGGGTGGTCAGTGAGGGGGGTACTGGGCCATACTGAGAGCCAGTGGGAGGTCACTGGGATATACTGGGAGCACTGGGATCCCCTTACTTGCATGTGGTTCATCCCCCCCCCAAGACTTTGAGTGGCACCACCAGGACCACCCCCCCGAGGGCTCGAGGACCCCCTGAACCTCACTGATAGGCTTTAGGGGACCCCCGGACCTCCGTCCCTGTGGGGTCTTTGTGCGATGAGTTTTGGGGGTCTCTGGGGTTCGGGGGCAGCATCAGGACCCACTTTCCCTGCGGTCGGTCCGCCCAGCCGGCAGGGGGCGCTGTGGCACGAGCGGCAATGGCGGCGCCGCGCGGGGCCTTTTGGGAGTTGAAGTTCCTTTAATGAGAACTCCGCCGGCGCCTGCGCAGTGCAGCCATGGCGTTTAAACAGCCCCCGCAAAAGGCTTCCAAGGCCCCCAGCCCTTTCAGGGACCTCCTAAACCCCTTCAGGCACCTTCACTCTCCCCTCTGAGTGCGCTCAGGACACCAAATTCCCTTCCGCGACCCCCCGAAAGCCTCTCACGGACCTCGAAACCTCTTCGGGAACCCCCGAGCCCCTCCTCTCAACTCTGCCGAGCCCTCCAGCCTTCCCGCCCACAGCCGCGCTCCCCGCAGCCCCCGAGCGCATCCCCAGCCCCGCCGCAGCCCCCGCCAGGTCTCACAGAGTCAAAGATTTCGCCATCGCCGCCATCGCTTTCCCGGCAGCCACCGCGGGGCTGTGCGCGCGCACCGCCGGCAGGACACCCCCGCCCCGCCCCCTTTGCCGCGCGGGGCACGCCGGGAGTTGTAGTTGCAGCGGCTCAAAGCTCCAAATTTTCCCAGACTCAATTCCCCACGGGTTTTCCTGGGGCAGAACGGGGCAGAACCGGGGCGGGGACGGGACGGGCATTGGGTGGAAATCATTATAAAAACTGTAACCCCTGTGTTGGAAGGGATTGGTGTGGGTTTTTATTCTTGGAGCCTGGAGGCTCATGGAAACCTCTGCTGCTTCTCTGACTGCCTACCTATTTGGGCCTGGAGTCTTTTTCCCTCTGCAGCCTTTTAGGGAACAACATTTATGGGGTTTATGAGGACATGGCCTTTATGAGGAGAGCCTTTTTATGAGGTGTTTGGGCTTTCTGAGGACAGCACCATTATGACCTGCATGGGCTTTATGCAGAGAGATCTTTTAGGATGAGAACTCTGTCATGAGGTGTATGGGGTGTATGAGGACAGTGCTTTTCTGACATTTATGGTGTTTATGAGGGCAGAGCCTTATGATGTTTGCCCCTCTGAGGTGCACAGGCTTTATGAGGACAGAGCCTTTATGAGGTTTATGGCATTTATGGGAACATCTCCTTTATGATGACAGCCTCATGAGGAGGTTTATGGGCCTTATGAGGACAGGGGCCTTATGAGGCCTGCAGTGTTGTGAGGTGTGTGAGGGTTATGAGGATAGTGCCTTTATAAGGCTGCCCCATTATGGGGTGGATGGGTTCTATGAGCACAGAGACCTTCTGAGGCCTCCCCAATGTGAGCTGGATGGGCTTTATGAGCAGAGCACCATTATGACATGTAAGGGTGTTATGAAGACAGAGCCTTCATGATGAGAGCTCTTTTATGAGGTGTTTGGGCTCTATGAGGCCTCTACTGTTATGAGGCTTCAGCCGCAGCTCCAACATGATCAGACACCAGCACATCCACATTGGGCCATGATCGTCCTCTTCCCCAGCAGGCCAGTAGGGTTATTTTTATGCAGTGTCAAAGATGCCCAAAAACGATATTCTCCCTGGGAAAAGGGCTTATTTATGGAGAGCACTGCTTTTTGGGAAGCAGGAAAAATTGTCCCTCAGCAGTCTCTGATTTTAAGGGGACCCTTTAAGGCCATCAAGCCTGTTCTGACAGGAACCCCACCCCCTGACGGGGTGGCTCAGCCAGCTCCTGTTGGGAAATGGAAGGCTCAAATTGAACATTATTGCACCATCTTTCAGGGAACAGAAGGAGCCCTGACAAGATGAGGGGACTGTAAATAGCACAGCTGATTCTCCCCCTTCTGTGGTTCGAGGGGCACCCCCACACTCAGAGCAATTGCGGGATGGGGGGTTTCCTGATGCCTCAGCTGAGCAGGAAGGGGCAGTTTGGAAATATCGGACTTTACAGGAACATCCAGGAGACAAAACAGTCCCTGAAGGAGAAGGCAGGGCACAGGCAGGAGAATCAGGAGCAGTTTGGAGGGTATTTAACCAGGAAGCTGAACCCTCTGACTCTGTGTTTACAGGGATTCTTTTGCTGTGTTCAAAGGGTGCACTGAGTGGCTCCCCTGCTGGGACAAAAACGGCTGGGAAGTGAATGGAATCTCTGTTTGGCAAAAGGGAAAAGGGCAAGAAATTCTTGCTCTAAAAAAGAAAGGAAATTTTTTAGTGGGATGGGCAGCCTCCCATCAGGAAAATGAAACTCCAGCTGGTCACTGGAACAACCAAGGAGATGAACTGGCCTGATCAGCCCCTCTAAGTGTAACAACTCCCACAGAGAGCTGGCACAGACTGTGAGAATGGTGGCGCTTCAAGCCACAGCACACAGGGGCACAGGACCTGTGCAGAGCAGCAGGAACAGGGGATGGGCAGTGACTCAAGAGATGGGCCCCACCTGCACCTCCTCATGTGAGCAGTGCAGAGCCTGACTGGAGCATCACCCTTTAGAACAACCCCCTTACATAGAAGAGACAGAAAAGGGCTGTGGGACACTCTTTGACCCATTATACACACCAAATAGTAAATATGCCACAGTTTTTAGTCCTTCCTGGTGTGTAGAACTTCCTAACATAACAAATATAACTCCAATTAACTGGAAAAACTTAATGTGGGCATGGTCTGTACAAGCATTTTTTTAATCCAAATTTGTAGAACACATTTAGCAAGTGAAAGATCCACTTTCAGAACCCACCTGCACTGCTCTGCAGCCACAGCCTGCCCGTGCCAAAGGGCTGCCAAGGTTCCTCCCCTGTGCAGCTCTGCCCTGTCCTCCCAGCCCAGGATCCCTTTCACCTCCTGCTCCCTTCTCCTGCCTGCCCTTGCTGCCTGCAGCTCCTGCCCTGCTCTGCCATAGGGCCACTTCCTCTGCCCTGCAGGGACTGGGAGAGTCCTTCTGAAAGATCCTACAAGCTGTGGGATGTGGCAGCTTCAGGAGATCCCTGCTGGAAGGGAAGTTTCAGTGTCCTCCAGCCAGAGAATTCTTCATTCAAATCCTGTGAATGTTTCTCCCGTAGTGAGAGCTCAGTCCCCTCCCAGCCTAGGCTGCCTCTCACCTCTCTGCCTTCTCTCCTGTGCCCTGGGTGCTGCAGGCAGTGCCCTCAGCCCTGCTGGGCTGTGCAGAGGAGCTGCTCCTGGGCAGAGCTGTGTCTTTGAAGCTGTTCTTGGTTGCCAGGAGCTCCCTGTGTGCCAGGAGCCCGGCCCAGCTCAGCAGCACAGCAACAGCCCCAGGCATTTCATCACCCTCGGGGGCTTTGGGGATGAGTCCCTGAACATCAGACCCTGAGGAGAGTTGCAGGAACCTCTTGAGGAACCCAAGTGAGATTCAGACGGTGAAGTTTCTTGTAGTTTTAATGGGTCCCACTGAGGGATCCAGCGGAGAAAAGATCTTGTTAGAGCACAAACCTGGAAACTGTGAGGACAGGTCAGAGAATCACAAAATCATCAAGGTTGGAAGAGACCTTTAATATCTTTTTGTCCAACTCTCAATCAGAACCATCGTAATCATTCTTAAACAATATACAAATGCTATCTTAATGCTTCCAGAGACTCAATGACTTTTCTAGGAATCTTTTTCCAGTACCTAAACATTTAGTGAAAATGAATCTAGAGGCTCAAGATGCACAGTTTCTAAAAATGGCTCTAAAAGAATCAAGGTTTGTCAAGAAATATTAAGGTCTCTCAAAGATCCCACTTCAATGGACGTGGTTAAGGTGTGTCGCAGTGAAGAATCCAAGACGTACAAAAAATCCCTACTAACTGAAGTCCTGGCAGTGCAACAACAACAGAAGGAGGCTCTGTGTCACCACTGCTGGAAAATACATTTTAACTGGGACTGCTGCATCTAATGATACAGGGTTAACAGTTATCCCACAGTCAGTGACTGTAGACAACCCTAAGGTATTGGAAGTGACTGTAAAAGCTCTATTTCCACCCGTGGAGCAAGACACAGAAACACTCATTGCCAATTTAACCCCCATTGCTGTTAGGGGGACACTTTGGACTCTGTGCCCATGGTCCAGTGGTCACAGTCCGTTTTACTCCATTGGCCAATGCAAACCTTCAGGGTATTTTTTCCCAGCACTAACCAATGTGCTCCAGTTCAAGGTCTTACAGACACAGGAGCAGACGTCACAATCTTTGCAGAGAGTGACTGGCTGAAGGAATGAAGCACTACGGAGCCCTGCATCGACATCAAAGGGGTAGGAGGAGCCCAGACACCGCTCCAAAGTGTCTCCACTTTACTGATCAAAGGACCAGAAGGTAAAACTGCCTCAGCAAAGCCCTATGTCCTTAATATCCCAATGACCCTCTGGTGCAGAAATATGATAGGACAATGGGGAGTCCAACTAACTACCTCAAATTGAGTTTAAAGGCCACTGGTGAGCCACAATCTCCTGCCCTCACATGACTCTCTGACCAGCCAATTTGGGTATCCCAGTGGCCCCTAAAGGGAGAGAAATTGCAGCAAATCAACCTACTAGTACATGAACAACTAGCAAAGGGACGTATTGTGCCAACTGATAGTCCCTGGAATTTCCCCATTTTTACCATACAGAAGTCCAATGGAAAGTGGAGACTGCTACAGGATTTAAGTGAACTCAATAAAATAGTAGAGCTGATGGGGGCTCTCCGGCCAGGGTTTCCATCACCAACAATGATAATTTTAAAGTGGCCTATTGTTCTTCTTGATAGAAAAGATCGTTGCATTAAACCCTAAAGGCTCAGACCAACCCATGTGCTTTGAGCCCTTTTTTTGGGCCTATCCTGTCCATTCTGGAATATCCTGTGGATACCAAAAACCAAGCCCTCACCATGTGACAGTTCAACCCCGTCTGTGTGCCAGAGGTTCCTTTGTGATGTCACAGCCCATCCTCTCCATTCCGGAACGGCCCCTGGCAACCAAAAAGGCAACGCCTCAAAACCCTGAAATGCAGCCCCACCCATGTGTCCTGGGTACCTTTGTGATGTCAGAGATTGTCCTCTCCATTCTGGAATAGCCCCTGGAAACCAAAGAAACAACGTTTTAGAATGTCACAGTGCAGCCCCACCGATTTGCCATGGGACTCTTTGTGATGTCACGGCCTTTCCCCCATGAAGAAAGCCTGTAACCTTCAAGTTAAGGATGGTGGCAGTTGATGGCAGAAAGGGCCCCCCCCTGAGCACTCCATGGGCAGCAAGAGCTTTCTGTCCTGCCACCTTTTGTCTGGGAAGAATATTTGACCATATTCAGTTTTTGGAGTCGCACTGGCAAGTTCAGTGCAGGGCTCTGACAAACAAACAACAGTGCTTCCACCCAGGAAAGAAAGCCCTTCCCCTGGTCTCTCATGTGCAGTTGGGGGGCCACTGTTGACATTCTATGGGCAGCAAGAGTTTTCTGTTCTGGCAACTTTTGTCTGGAAGGAATCTTTGTCCGTATTCAATGTTGGGAGTCAGACTGGCAATTACAGCTCAGGGCTCCTGCAAGGGAATGACTGCCCTTTACCTAGGAAAGAAGGCCCTTATGTCTCTCATGTGCAGTTGTTGGGCCGCTGTGGGCACTGCATGGATTACAAGAGCTTTTTGTCCTGGCACCTTTTGTCTGGCAGGAATCTTCATCCTCCCAGACAAACATATTAAATGGTGGGGGTCAGACTGATGGTTTAAGCGAAGGCCTCCGAAAAGAGAGCGACAGCCCTTTCCCCCAGGAAAGAAAGACTGTAATATTTGGGTGTTCAGTGCAGTTGGTGGCCACCCTGGGTATTCCATGGGCAGCAAGAGCTTTCTGTCCTGGCACCTTTTGTCTGGCAGGAATCTTTGTCCAGTTTTGGCAGTCGGACTGACAATTACAGTGCGTTGGGCTCCTGCAAGCGAACGACAGCCCTGCCCTCCAGGAAAGAAAGCCCTTCCCCTCGGTTTCTTTTCCTCTTTCTTCAAATACAACCTGCAGGGCAGCTTTCTGCCATCTCTTCTCTTGGGAATTGTGAAGATAGACCCACTCCCATGTTTAACACCTCAGGCAAAACCACCCTGTTAACACCTTTCCCAACCTTCCCCAACCTTTCCCAAAGCCGAGATGTGGAAAGAACTGTTGTAATATTATTAATACAATAAATAAAGAGTCTGCGTGGACCAAGAGGCACCAATATGATGTGTAACAGAATGTTTTATTGAGAGAGATCAAAGGCTTCAGTAGCAGTTTTGAATTGTAACACGTCCCAACAGGTAACCCAACCAATCCTGCCAAGGCTCTTCACTGCTCATTTGCACCAGAGTCACACAGACTTCGTTTCCCTGAATGCTCTGCTGGCACTTCTGAAAACCCAAACGCTGCATCTCCTTTTTATTACAATAAAATACAGAACAGTGCAATTCTGAAACTTTTGAGTTAACTATTTTTTAACATAACGTTTCTCATTTAACATAGTAACTTTATTAACTGTATTACCTTTATGGGCCTGAAAATTGCAGCAAGTACTTACTTAAGACTATTATTATAATTTCAAAGTATATGGTCAAGGGACATCATCAGAAACTATACTTTCTGTGACATATAAATCACTTAATTTTATATTTATTCTCATAGTTCCTGTAGATTTATTTTCACAAGTGCTCAAGTCAGTCTGCTTTGGAGACGAAACACTCTTGAAACCCATATCACACTATTTTTTTAGTTAAGCAAAGAAGACAAAATCTCATGTTTCAAGTTCATTGTAGGGAGGTATAAACTTAATGCTGGGAAGGGGAGAAGGAAAGAAATGAGGTGTAACTTGCAATCATAGGACTTAAGTAACTCAGGTGGGTATTAAATTAGTAGAACTTCTGAATTGCTGTGAATTACTCTTTCAGTAAACAGATATACAGAAGGGTAAAAAGGAAAAAATAACCAACACATTAAATCTCTGAAATTAACTACAATGAGATAAGGACTGTTTGAATAATAGTAATCTCAGAACTTTTTAAACATCAGTATTTCAAGTATAAACATGAGTTCCTGTTTTTCGACACAGAGGGTACTACAGATTCATGAAACGTAGCATGCAGTGCTTGGCCTCCATGCTTCCAGATTTCAGGTGGGATTCAGGTGGAATTTGTGGTGCATTGTTGGGAATGAGGCGAACTACCATCAGACCTTTGTGACGCAGTCATTGTCACCTTGTACAAAAAGAAAGGAGATAAATCAGAGTGTTCCAATTACCCAGGTATTACTCTGCTCTCCATTGCTGGTAAAATCCTTGCAAGAATTCTTTTGAACAGATTAATACCTGCTACAGCAGAAGAATTTCTACCTGAAAGCAAATGTGGTTTCGGAGCCAACAGAGGTACCACAGACATGGTATTTGTTCTCACACAACTGCAAAAGAAGTGTAGGGAACAGAACAAAAGATTCTATGCAGCCTTTGTTGATCTCACCAAGGCTTTCGATACTGTGAGCAGAAAAGGTCTGTGGCAGATTTTGGAACTTTTACAATGTCCCCCAAAATTCCTTAAAATGATCATCTTGCTTCATGAGGACCAGCACGGCCAAGTCAGATATGGTGATGCACTTTCTGAGCCCTTTCCAGTAGCCAATGGTGAGAAGCAAGGCTGAGTTCTTGCACCAACTCTATTCACAATCTTCTTCAGCACGATGCTCCAAAGGGCCACGGCAGACCTCGATGATGAGAACGGTATCTACATCCCATATCGTACCAATGGGAGCCTTTTCAACCTAAGGCTACTGAAGGCCCACACAGAGACCTTAAATCATCTTATCCATGAGCTGCTTTACGCTGATGATGCCGCCCTCGTGGCCCACACAGAAGCAGCTCTGCAGTGTTTGACATCCTGCTTTGCAGAGGCTGCTGAGCTTTTGGGCTGGAAGTCAGCTTGAGGAAAACAGAAGTTTTCTATCAGCCTGCACCTCAGGAAGTCTTCCATCATCCCCATATCACCAGTGGCGAATCAGAGCTCAAATCAGTCCAGCAATTTAATTACCTGGGAAGCATCATCTCCTCGGACGGTAAGATTGATGAAGAAATTCACAAACGGTTAGCAAAGGCATAGAGAGCTTTTGGTAAACTCCATAAAAGAGTACTAAGATCAGTGTTTACAGAGCCATTGTACTGTTTACTCTTTTATATGGGTCTGAAACCTGGGTCATTCTCTTAGAATGCTTCCATCAGCGCTGCCTCCGTACAATCCTAAACATCCACTGGACGGATTGTGTGACCAACACGTCTGTCCTTGAACAGGCAGCAGTCACGAGCATTGAGGCCATGCTGCTGAGAACACAGCTGTGCTGGGCAGGGCACGTCTCCAGGATGCAGGACCACTGCCTCCCTAAGATCGTGCTCTGTGGGGAACTTGCCTCTGGCTGCCACAAGAGAGGAGCCCCAGAGAGGAGATACAAGGAGTGCCTGAAACAATCCCTCAGCCTTGGCCATATCGATCACCACCATTGGTCTACTCTGGCCTCCAGTCGGGAGGCCTGGAGACACAGCATCTATAACGCTGCTGCTGCTTTTGAGAACACACACAGGGTCACTCTCGAGGAGAAAAGACAACGCATAAAGAATCGCGTCTCGTCGATATCACCTGGGGAGTCTTTCTGCTGTGCCTTCTGTAACCGGTCTTGTCTATCTCGCATTGGCCTTTTTAGCCATCAGCGCGCTTGGAGCAAGCGTGGGTAGAGCCCTTCTCAAATCTTCGTTCGCAAAGTCCAGCCATGATGATATCTGATTATATTTATGTAGTGTAAATGTGTGTGTGTATATGTATAGAGTTGATAATTGTAAATGTTAACATGAGGGAAAAAAGGAATAGAGTACAGGTGTGGATAATGTCATGGTTACAGGAGGTTTTGAATTTTACTCCCTTTTCCAACACTGTCTTGTAGGAGTTGTCTCTTTGAGGACAAATTTCTCCTTCCCTTCCTGCCAAGGCCAAGCAGGTAGGGGAAGAAGAAGAAAAAAAAAAAAAGGTCAGGTGAGAAATGGAATTCTTTTTCCACTGTTTCTTTTGGTGGTGACTGGAGGGGAGGACTCTCCACTATGTGTCCCCTTTATTTCAGGGGGGACTGGTGGGCAGGGAATTCCTCTCTTTGTAGGTAAGCCCTTCCCTTTTCATCTTTTTGGTTGCTGCTATTTCCCTGTCAGTAAACTTATTTCTCAACTTAGACTTCCTCTCATTTTGTGTCTCTGTATTGGTGGGAAATAAAAAGGGAAGGAGTTCATTTTATTGGAGTTCCAGCCCCAGAGTTTATCTTTAAACAAAGTTAAAGTTGCATGGGTTTTGGCAGAGTCACACATGCCCGATGGTTCCATGAGGTTCCACAGTGTCCCAGGATTCCCGTGGTCCCATGAGGCTCCTGACTGTTACAGTGGCCCCTTGATTCCTTGAGGCTCCAGAGGGTGACAACAGCCCCTTGATTCCATGAGATTCTACCACATCCCAGACTCCCTTTGGTTCCACGAGGTGCTTCAGAGAATTTTGGAGAGGGACCTTTACACACCTAGATCTTGATGTGTCCACACATCTGTGCCTGGGTTTGGGTGTGAATTGACTGTGTTGTGAGTGTTGGTTTTTTAAATCTATAATTCAATCACTGTTCAATTGTAACAAATTATATTGAATCGCTTGATAACTATTAAGTTGGTCAATGATTAAGTGCTACTAATCACTTTTGCCCCCTTATCTTTGTGTCTAAATCCTTTGTACCCTGACCCTCTTGCATCCCAAGGCTCTGTGTAAAATCATTCCCCTTCAGAGAAAAAATATTTTTCTGTGACTTCTGCTTTAAAATCTTCCTCCTCAAGTAAACTAAAAAACAACTCCAATTAGCTGTAGAAGTCTTGAAGTCATAAAGACAATTAAAGGAAGGGAAATTATTTGGTTTTCTGTATTTTTATGAGCTCCACAGTGTGTTTAGAGACAAGTCAATATCCTGAGGTACTGAGAGAAGATTGAAGAAGCTGCTCAAGAAGTCAGAAGCCAAAGCCCAAGTCCCTTGAAGCATTGCTGGGCCCCACTGAGGGCAGGCACTGACAAAGCCTCCCCAGGGACTCCTTGGAGCAGATCCTTGCAGGCCAGGAGTGCAGGCAGACAAAGGAAAGTGTCTTGTGGTGGCCTGAGGGGCAGAGGCAGCTGCCAGAGCCAAGGGCACAAAGGCCTGGGTGCCTTTGGGCCTTGCAGCCCTGCCAGAGCCCTTGGCCATCTGTGCTGCAGGCTGTGCTCCCCTGGCCCTGCTGCTCCTCTGGCCTTGCAGGCTGCACACACCCCTCCTGCTTTCCCACCCCCCTGCCAGCAGCATTTCTGGGCCCTCCCTGATGGCTCTGCTGTCCCCCAGCTCTGGCTGCTGCCATGTGCACTTGGCCTTCTTGGCTTTGCTGCTGAGCCCCTGTGCCCCAGGACATCCCTGACAGAGCCCAGGCCCTTCTGCTGGGGATCCCTGCAGAGCTGAGCAGATCCAGGTCACCTCCCATTGCTCTGCCAACCCCTTGGGCCTGCTCTGGGCCCTGCAGGTCCTTGCCCTGCTCCCAAGGGCTCTGGGGGTGCTTCATGGTCAGGCCTTGGGTTTTGTACAATCACCCTCATTGGATCATATGCAGAACCTCTTGTGAGACAGGGAACCTATAAGAGAAGAGGTTCACTCTACTTACTATATGGATGAAGCAAACACAGGAAAATCAGATTAGAGTCAATTTCAAATGATTTACACACAGATCAGAGATGCAAAAAGTTCAAAGTGCAAAGGTGTAAAAGACAAGGAGGCAAATGAGATCAGTAGAATTAATCACTGACCAATTTACTCCTTATAAAGGGATTCAATAGGATTTTCTACAATCACAACAGTGACAATTATGGATTCACTATAACCACATCCACAGCATAGCCAGTGAACACGCACGGGTAGAGTTGTGAACATCTGTGTGTGTAAAGGCACCTCTCAAAGATTCCCCTTGTTGTCACTGAAATGCTCCTGTTAAATCCCTTTGTGTTTCCCCACAGACAAGGGTGGCATCTCGAGGAGTGTGTGTGTGTGTCTGTGGTTGGGTATCAGCCCAGGCCTCCTTGTCAGTAACAGTCTGCTGAATGTCACCAACTTGGCGGTTCCCAAGCTCCAGGAGGCTCCAAGAGTTGTCCCACAAAGAGGAAGGTGCTGGAACAGCCACTGTGGCCCAGGAGAGCTCAAAGAAAGGGCCTCACTCAGGCCTGCTATTCATAAAGTTGCAAGATGGTTGAGTTTGGCCACCATGAATTTTCTGTTCTGGCCATAAGCCAGTTGAGAAACTACTGGACTATCTTCCCAAAGATGGGCAGCTGATGACTGTGATTGTTCCACCTCTGCTGTGCAAGAGCTCCTGGTGTGATCAGGCAGTGCCTGGTGGCTCCACTGGGATGCTCCAGGGACACTTCACTGCTCAGCCCCTTCGGCCAAGGCTTATCAGGAGCTTCTGGGATCAGGCCCGAGGATGGGCGGGGGATGCACCCTCACACCCCTTCCCAGTCCGGCCATAACACCGAGGGCACAGTGTGGCCTCCTCTGCCCTTCACCTGCCTGTCTCACCTCCCCTCCAGGAGCCCTGGCTCTGCCCCACAACCCCCTTGAAATGAGCCCTTGCACAACCCAGTCACACCCTGGGAAATGCACCCTGATATTTTCCTCTCCCAGCACTGTTCCAGCTCAGCACAGCTCCCTCCAGGCCCTCCCAGCTCCCCTGCCACCTCTCCAGCTCAGCCCAGTCTGCTCTGGCCCCACAGCAGTGCCCACCCCAGGGAGCTGCAGAGCTCTGGGCACTCCCCCCACAGCCCCAGCCCCTCTGAAGGGCACAGCAGCTCCTGGGGGCAGAGGAGTCAGCACAGAGAGGGGTGGGCAGAAGGAAAAGGAGGTCGATGGCACCCTGTGTGCCCTACACAGGGTATCCTGAGAGCTCTGCAGCCCCTCTGTGCCAGCACTAGCCCTGCCCCTGGTATTCCCTCAAGACAAAGGAACCAGCCCCAAGCTGGTGCAGCCAGAAAAGTGTTTTTCCCTCCCATTCACTCCTGCTATGCTGAAGATGAATCTTAGATAAAGAAGTTGCTGAAGGTCCATTTATTTTGCCTAAAGGACATTCTTTCTTGTTTATACAAAGTCTATGAGTCACACAAGATGGGTGGATATTTAAGGGGGAGAAAAAAATGATGTTTATTGAAAGCATGATAAAAAAGTTGAAAAAAGGAAAAAAAAAAGAGACGTGGCCTGTCATGATGTACCCTGGAAGTCACTGCACAGGAAGCAGGTGGTCTGTGTGTGCAGAAAACACTCAGTTACCAGTTTCCTCAGAGCATCCCTGAGCTCCTGGTTCCTCAGGCTGTAGATGAGGGGGTTCAGTGTTGGAGGCACCACCGAGTACAGAACTGACAGGGCCAGATCCAAGGATGGGGAAGAGATTGAGGGGGGCTTGAAGTGGGCAAACATGATAGTGCTGATAAACAGGGAGACCACAGCCAGGTGAGGGAGGCACGTGGAAAAGGCTTTGTGTCGTCCCTCATCAGAGGAGATCCTCAGCACAGCCCTGAAGATCTGCACATAGGAGAAAACTATGAAAATGAAACCTCCCAAAATAGGAAAAGCACTAAAAACAAGTAGCCCAATTTCCCTCAGGTACGTGCCTGAGCAGGAGAGCTTGAGGATGTGTGGGATTTCACAGAAGAACTGGCCCAGGGCATTGCCCTGGCACAGGGGTAGGGAAAATGTATTGGCTGTGTGCAGCAGAGCATTGAGAAACCCAGAGGCCCAGGCAGCTGCTGCCATGTGGGCACAAGCTCTGCTGCCCAGGAGGGTCCTGTAGTGCAGGGGTTTGCAGATGGAAACGTAGTGGTCGTAGCACATGATGGTCAGGAGGGAAAACTCTGTTGACAGGAGGAAGAAAGAGAAAAAGGCCTGAGCAGCACATCCTGTGTAGGAGATGGTTGTGGTGCCCCAGAGGGAGTTGTGCATGGCTTTGGGCACAGTGGTGCAGATGCAGCCCAGGTCTGTGAGGGAGAGGTGCAGCAGGAAGAAGTCCCTGGGGGTGTGCAGGTGCTGGTCGCAGGCTACGGCGCTGAGGATGAGGCCGTTGCCCAGGAGGGCAGCCAGGGAGATGCCCAGGAAGAGCCAGAAGTGCAGCAGCTGCAGCTCCCGCCTGTCTGACAATGCCAGGAGCAGGAACTGGGCTATGGAGCTGCTGTTGGGCATTTGCTGCTTCCTCAGAGAGTTTGGATCTGTTGAGGAGGAGAAGTCAATGCTGAGTTAGACCTGGCTGCTGCAGCCAAACAGGACACGTCTCACAGCCACCCCACTCTCAGGCTCTCTCTCCTCACTCAGACCTCCCTGCAGCTCCCTCCCCTGAGCTCTGGCTGTTGCTGCCTGAGGGCACCACTGGAAGCAGGAACTCTGGGATGGGCTCCCAAGGACTCCTCCTTGCTCTGCTGGCAAAGGGAACTTGGAAGGCAGGGTGATCTCCAATTAAATGGGCTCCTGATATATCCAAGAGCTCTGGCTGCTGCAGGGCAATGCCCAGCCCAGCCCCCGTGGGCCTGAGGGCAGAGGCTCTGCTTGGGCTGGCAAAGGAGCCCAGGCAGGAGCTGCTCAGGGAAGGGCTCTGTGCCACAGACACAGGCAGGGAGGGGCCACATCCCCCTGGGCAGCACTTGTGGCAGCAGCTGCCTCTCCCTCCCTGCCTGGCTGTGTGTGAGGAGCTGTTCCTGCCAGCAGCCCCTCCCTGTGCCCAGCTCAGCTCCCTGCCAGTGCTGCCAGAGCCCATCCCCAGCCCAGGGCCCAGGGGCAGCTCTGCCTGGGCAGGGGCTGCAGAGCAGATCCCAGACCCCCTGCGCTGGCTGGGAAGGGGCAGGGGTTGGCACTGGATGTGTTTCCTGAGCAGGGCCCTGGCACAGGGAACCTTCTGGCCCTGGGCCTCTGATGGGGCAGCAGCAAGTCCTGCTCTGCAGCAGCTTCTCCTGCTGCCCCCCAGCAAATCCAGCACAGCCATCCTGACAGCTCCTGCCAGGGCTGCCATTTGGCAGCTGCAAGAGCCACTGGCAGCAACTCCCCTGCACTGCTCTGCAGCCACAGCCTTGCCGTGCCAAAGGGCTGCCAAGGTTCCTCCCCTGAGCAGCTCTGCCCTGTCCTCCCAGCCCAGGATCCCTTTCACCTCCTGCTCCCTTCTCCTGCCTGCCCTTGCTGCCTGCAGCTCCTGCCCTGCTCTGCCATAGGGCCACTTCCTCTGCCCTGCAGGCACTGGGAGAGTCCTTCTGAAATATCCTGCAAGCTGTGGGATGTGGCAGCTTTAGGAGATCCCTGCAGGAAGGGAAGTTTCAGTGTCTTCCAGCCAGAGAATTCTTCATTCAAATCCTGGGAATGTTTCTTGTGTAGTGAGAGGTCACTCCCCTCCCAGCCCAGGCTGCCTCTCATCTCTCTGCCTTCTCTCCTGTGCCCTGGGTGCTGCAGGCAGTGCCCTCAGCCCTGCTGGGCTGTGCAGAGGAGCTGCTCCTGGGCAGAGCTGTGTCTTTGAAGCTGTTCTTGGTTGCCAGGAGCTCCCTGTGTGCCAGGAGCCCGGCCCAGCTCAGCAGCACAGCAACAGCCCCAGGCATTTCATCACCCTCGGGGGCTTTGGGGTTATTTACATGAGACTCAGTCCCTGAGAGGAAGTTCAAACTTTTCAAGAAGTCAAAGTCAGATTGAAACACTAAAGTTTTTTGCAGTGGTAATGGGTCCCACTGACGGACACAACTGAGAACGTGTCCCCAGATTCCAGTTAGAGCAGGAAACTGCAGACAGTGATGACAAGGATGGACAAGCAAGGCAAAAGTGGCTCTGATGCTGAAGAAACATTGACTTGTTTCCTCAATCCAAAGGACCAAGGCCTGAGCCCCAGCCCCTGGGAAGGCAGATCCTGTCCCGGCCTCATTGCTCAGGGCTCTTCCTGGGGCACTGGGATGTGGGATGGGCAGTGCCAAGGGCAGGACGATGGGGTGGCACCTGCCAGGCTGCTGAGCAGGGACAAGGAGGCCAGGAGGCCCCAGGGCTGCAAGGGCCACTTGTCTCCTCCTGGCCTCAGGGGCACAGCCAGCAGCCATGGCCAAAGGCCTGCAGAAGGGGGCTGTGTCAGGGCCTTTCAGCTTCTGCACAGGCCTCTCTGCTGTGCAGCCCAGGCTGTCCTAGGGTGTCCATGCCCTGCCCCTTTCCCTGCAGGCTGTCGTCATCCCCCCGGCTGCCCCACCTGGCTGGCCCCTTCCTGCACTGACATCTCTGCGTCCTCCCTGGCTCTTCCTGCACACACAAAGCCTTGGGCTCCTCCAGACTCCTCCTGGCTGATGGGTTGCACCACAGCACTGCCCTTGGAAAGCAATTCCTTCTTCCTCTTGTCCACTCTGGACCTCCCCATCTTCACTTGGCATTAATTCTTTCTTTCTCCTGCTGTTTTCTGCTACCACAAAAACATCCACCCTCTCTGAAGCGACTCTTCAAGCGCTCCCAGGGGTCTTCTCTGCTGTCCTCTGTCTACACACCACTGAACACACGACTTCTTTCCCCCTTGTAGAGTGGTCATATGTTTGAGGCCTTGAAACCCCTTCCTGGGAAACCCCAAGGTTTCTGCAGATGAGCACATGGTGCTCATAGTCTAAGACAATCACAGGGATACGTTAAACCAAGTAGCAGAACACGGGGCAATGGTATTGAACTTAAATACGGAAGTTTAAATTGGATAAAATTAAGAAATACTTACCAATGGGGCTGGCAAGAACTGCAGCAGAAGAGGATGTCCCATCCCTGGATTTATCCAAGGTCACAAACTTTGGGCAGCCTGAATTAGTGAAGATGCCACTGTCCATGTCCAGGGGCTTGGACCACATGAACTTTTATCTCCCTTCCAAGCCACACCATTCCGTGATTCTTTGAGTCTGATATCCCAAACTGCTTCTCCAAAGAATTTCTATTGCTGGGACATGAACTACCATATTTTTGGAGAAGCCATTGGAAACCCAAAAGGTGAAAAATTAACAGAGATAAAAATCCAACATCTCTGTGTGAGAGTTTCACCAAATGGGTCAATGGCAGAGCTTGGCAGGATGACCTTGCCAGTTGAAGATGGGGGATTCTGTTTGGGGTCTGAGCCTTATGATGGGCTACAAGTAAGTACATTTGGAGATTGTGCAAGACTTGTCATGGGATCTCTAGGGAAGAACCAAAGGAAGAAAAATGGTGGGATCCCAGTGGTTTGTGGAGGAACAAGCATGAGAAAACAGAGAGAAAAGGGGATGAAAAAGCTGGTCATGGTAAACAGGAGGATGCTCAAGACACTTCCCAGGCCATGCCCTGCCACTGATCCCCACAGTCTGTCCTGTTTTCCTCATAACTCCATTGCCAAGAAGTTCCTGTGGGGAAGGACCTCTCTGCTCCTGGCACAGATTGTGGCCCAAGTTCCTGCTCCTGCAAGGGGAGCCACAAATAGTCAGGTCTTGTGTTCTTTGGGGGGCCAGACTCTGCCCAGACTGGGGTGTGTGTTGGGAGCACAAAACAGTGAAGAAAATGCAAAGCTAAACACACAGATGGAGGGGTTTGTCCCCCTGCCAAAGGAACCCTGGACGATGCCAAATCTCAGGGAGACAAGGGAACCCCAGCACACTGTGGAATCTCATGGAATCCAGGGGCCATTGGAATCCACTGGGGCCTCCTGGAACCAAAGGGAACATGTGACACTGCGGAACCTCATGGCATCAAAAGGACCCCGGGACTCTGTGGAACGTCAGGGAATCAAGGGGCCAGTGTGACATCACAGAACCTTTGGGAACCAAAGGGAACCACGGAGACATTGTGGAATCTCATGGAATCAAGGGGCCATTGTGACATTGTGGAACCTCACAGAATCCAGGGGCCATTCTGATTCTGCAAGGCCTTCTGGAGTCAAAGGGACCATTGGGACACTGTGGAACCTCCTGGGATCAAGGGGCCAATGTGACACTGGGGAAAATGATGGAATCAGTGGGCCATTGTCACACTGCAGGGCCTTATGGAGCCAAAGAACGTTTGGAACAGTGCAAGCTCATGGAATCAAGGAGCCGTTGTTGTACTGTAGAGCCTCAAAGAATAAGGGATGCAATCTTGGCCTCAGATTTGTCAACAAATTAAATTTAAGGAAATCCAGAAGTGGGATTGAAACACTTTTGTCCCAGAGGTTTTAATGATTGGCAAAATGGTAATATTTTTATATAAGGAATCATTTATTATTATACGTGATCAGACAAAAGATCCTAATCAAAATATTTCACTACACATTATAAAGGCTAAAACTACAGGTAGTAAAGTATAGAATATGCACTATATTGAAGCAATTGTGGAAAGAATAATATTAAAGCAAGCAAAACCAAATAATTATTACATAGAGATCTGATGTCACTCACGCAGACCTTTTGGTCATAGGGAGATTTCTTTTGCTCAACCTTGAGGAGTGTCCTTGGAGGGCGTCCCCAGCCAAGGCAGGAATCTCCACACAGACACCCCAAGAAGGGCTCTGTTAGAAGAAGCTGCCTGTTGGAAAGGGGACTGGACTGCTCTGGTATGAAGGGACTGACTGCTCCTCACAAATGTCCAGGCGGCCTCCCAGGGCTCATCCTGTGCAATCTCCTGGAATCAAAGGCTCTGTGGGGACACTGCAGGGCCATGTGGAGTCCAGGGGCCATTGGGACACTGGGGAAACTCAGGGAATGAAGGGGCCATTGTGACCCTGCAGGGCCTGGTGGAACCTTGAGTGTTGGGAAACACAAAGGGATGTGTGGGGGTGTTTCACTGACAACCAGGAGAATTTTGGAGAGGGACCTTTACACCCCCAGATCTTGATGTGTCCACACATCTCTGCCTGGGTGTGGGTGTGAATTGACTGTGGTGTGAGTGTTGTTATAATTAATCTAGAATTCAGTCACTGTTATATTGTAGTAAATGTTATTGAATCAGTTGATTACTGTTGTACTCGTCAATGAATAGGTGCCAATTGGCAGGGGCAGAGCTGTGACCCCTCTTAGAGCAAGACCCAGAAGGGACCACTCTGCATGCAAGTCACAGTGTGACACAAAATGGCCATTTATTGAACAGGGGAACCGGCTTAGAAAGGGAGAGCTTGGAACTCTCTAGAACAAGGAGCACAGACTGGGAGGGGCATTCAAAGGTGCGGCCAAATATAGGAAATAGGGATGAATTTATCTAAATATGGAAATGGGAAACACTACATGTGAGTGCTGGCCCCGCCGGGGCCGGTGGGTGCTGTCCCGCCGGGCTCAGGGGCAGGTGGGTGTGGTTAGACCAGGTGCTGTAAAGCCCTATGGGAAATGTAGTTTGAGTACTCTTTTGCACATTTGCGGTTGGATGCTTGTATGGGATTGGCTGACATAGTCACATGTTGTGACGTGCCAGCATTTGAAGCTGCTATATATGTGGGGGCGCGCTAGGTAATAAAGAGATCTCGTTACACACCATATTGGTGTCCTCCTATAGTCCCTATGGGACGAATCAATTATTATATTAATAACTGCTACATTTGGTGCCCTCAACAGGGACTTAAAGCTTACCCTGTATCAGGATTTAATACGGATCAGGCGTTAGGTACCAGCTTATATTTTAAGCTGAGGAACACTCGCCGTTGAAAAGTCATGGACGTCAGGAACCAGGGAAACAAAGAACCCTGATGGAAGTCTGCGGGACGCCGCGTGTGAGCTCGAAGAAACAGGCCTGAATATTGGTAGGACTCTGCCTACGATTTGAGAGATACCTCTCGGGAACAAAGAAAAAGAAGAAACACGAAACAAGAAAAGAAAAGAAAACGTCCAGGTAAGAGAGCGGGAATAAATAGGAAAAAAAAAAAAATAGTAAAGGAAAAAAGAGAAAAAATAGTAAAAGTAAAAGAAAAAAAATAGAAAAAGAAAAAACAGAAAAAATGAAAACTTTTCATTCACGTGAACTACAGAATATTGCAAAAGCCTTAAGCTCAACCGTGAAAAGACTTTTGAGACAAATTAACACGCATAAAATAACTGGACTTTTAAGGTTGGTGAAAGTGGCTGTTTTGGGACTGCTATTATTTACAATTCTTGAGGGAGCTGCTTGTAAGAAGTGGAGAGACAGAGAGCAAGCAGAGTTGAACAGAGTGAACATTTTAAAGTCCGCGCAGCAGGACTCGTCCGCGGAGAGAGACTTTATATTTTCCCCTCCCCAAGACATGCCCGGACAAAAGCCCGAGCGCAGGGGCCCCGCCGCAACGGGGCGCGGCTCCCGCCGCACCCCCGACCTGACTGGAGCTCCTCACGGAGCCCTGGCCCGGAGAGGCGGCCGCCGTGCCTGGGGAGAGGCCGTGGGGCGGCTCCGCGGCCATCCCGAACGGCAGGGCAAGCGGCCGAGCAAGCTTGCGCCCGGGACTATGGCGCAGGGTTGTGTATGGAGTCCAGGCGGCTCCAGACCGGGCCAGCCCGGAGCGGCGTGGGGTCGCTCGAAATTGCAAACGGCCGAGCGGGCTTGCGCCAGGACAATGGCGCGAGTTTGTAAACGGAGCTGTAGGCGGCGGCTCGGACTGGTGGGAGCGGGGCCGGGGCGTCTCAAAGCGCGCGAGGTGTGGACGAGGCCGCACAGAGCGTGCACGGGCGGTGCGGCCGGGCCGGGTCGGGCGCGGCCGGGACCTCCCCGGGCCATGGCGGGGAGCGGCGGGGCTGGGGCGGCCCCTCGGGAGCACCGTCTGCGGCCCGGGGACACCCTAGCGCGGCTGGACTCGTGCACTGGGCGTACTCCGTACCTGTGCCCTGGCCACGCGCGCGCCGCCCGCCCCACCAAACCCTGAACTCCAGGCTCTGCGGAAGCGAGCTGGAGCGGGGACCGCCGCCCAACCAGTGGCCGTCCCTAGTCAGGCACATTTCCCCTGCGGCAGTGAGCCGCGGCCGGCTTCAGGTCGGCTGGGGGAAAGGCCGACGGGCAAGTAGCCCGGCGCCGCACGGGCGGCGGTGGGTACTAAAGCTGCCGAACAACAGGTCTCGTCGAATCTCGGGACCAAAAGACAAGCACTGCCGACGGCAGGTGCAGAGCGCGGAACTGACGGAGCGCTCGGCGGCCGCGGCCAGACGGGCCGAAAGCGGAGCGGCGCGGGGAACGGGCAGCGCCGATGCGGACCCCGCGGCCGCCGCGACGGCCTCCACGGCGCCCGTCGAGGACGGCGGGCCCAGCCCGGCCGCTGTGAGCGACTCTGCACCCGGAGCAGCGTGGGGCGGGGAAGCTGAAGCGACGCGGGGCACTGAGGGCAGCGTGGCCGGCAAAAAGAAATCTGTGCTGGTGTCCGCGGCCATGGCCGCTCCCCCGGCCGGGACAGTGCCCAATGACGTGTACGTCCCGCCCGCGGCCAACAACGATGTGGAGCCCACGGTGTCCAGCGCACCGCTCGTGGACTTCCTGATGCAACTGGAGGAACTGTGCTCCCACACTGCCAGGCACCGAGATGGGGCGTCCCGGGGCGCTCGACAGCGGCAGGCAACTGCTTTCCACGCCCCGCCAGTAACAGCCGGACCAGCGGCAGCGCGGCCCGACACAGCCGCACGCACGTCCCCGGGGGCGTAGGGACAAGCCCCCAGTGAGAACCGAAACCGACGGCGCGGCACAGTACATTGCTGAGCCAAGGCTCGGCGGCAGTAACAAGCGGCGTAGCACCCCCCCTCGTGAGGGGGGGCAGTAACCCCGACAAAGACCCGGACCGGGGCTGAAGCTATGCAGACCTACATATACTGACTGTTTTTACATGTTTACACATAAGTCTTAACAAATTATTGCAAATGTTCTTGTCTAAAATAATTTAGTTAACTACCTTTAATTTTGTGTTTACATTAATAAGAAAAGGGATTCAACATTGCCTTACTGATAAATTTTTAAATTTCTAGTTTTCCCTGTAAACTTTGTTTAAATGACTAATAGTGACATTTACCAATGTTATTTAAGATTGTTAAGTTCTTAAATCTATCTTACATAAGTTTAAATGTTGTAACTATCTTGTTTGAGTAATGTAATTAGCATCCTTAAGATTTTCCATTGCTGTAATTAACAGGTTGTGATGGTAACTTACCTTTTATTTTTCTAACTACACACTCAGGATTATACCTTCAAATTCACTAACTTTCAATATTAACAATAAGAAAGGGGGTATACAGGCAGGCAAGATGCATGTGATTAAGTAAGTACTGAATCAAACAGATTTCATTTAAAAATTATTCCTTGCAGCAGTTCCTCTTAGAAGCAAGTGTAGTTGTTGACAAACAAACAACCTCATAACCAAACACTACATAGAAGGCTGAATTGAATAGCTGGAATATCACAATAAAATAAAGATTACAAGTATGAATGTATGAAGAAGGAGTGGAGGCGGCCGCCTAAGAATGAATGAAAGAGTGATTGAGCGAATGTATGAATGTATGTGATCAAATTGCACCTTATACACAATATCTAAAGCAAACACACACAACCAAAACTACCTCTGCCACATCACCTTAATGAAGACACCTCAGAACATGATGTTTCTCCTTTAAGCTTTTCCTAGTATTTTAATCAGTAAGTTTTCCCAATTATGTGAAGACCCTCAGATAATAAAAGTTTTTGTTCTATCCAATTACATTAGACCCTTTGGTAAAGAAGGTTTTGATTAATAAAGTTTTGTTATTGCATAGAATTCTTAGGTATATAAGGTTTAAATAAGAAATAAGTTTACTATGTTAAGTGAAATATGTTTTGTAGAAAAATAGTTTAAGATTTGCACTGTTTTTTAAATTTGCACTGTTCTATATTATGTTATTAATAAAATAAAACGGGGGAGATGTGAGTGCTGGCCCCGCCGGGGCCGGTGGGTGCTGTCCCGCCGGGCTCAGGGGCAGGTGGGTGTGGTTAGACTAGGTGCTGTAAAGCCCTATGGGAAATGTAGTTTGAGTACTCTTTTGCACATGTGCGGTTGGATGCTTGTATGGGATTGGCTGACATAGTCACATGTTGTGACGTGCCAGCATTTGAAGCTGCTATATATGTGGGGGCGCGCTGGGTAATAAAGAGATCTCGTTACACACCATATTGGTGTCCTCCTATAGTCCCTATGGGACGAATCAGTTATTATATTAATAACTGCTACAACTACATATGGGGAACGCTGCAATGCAGCAAAGAAGGACAAATTTCAAAGGATTTTTCATTGAGCCAATGGGGGAGAAGATAACAGGGGTACAAATAAGGAATGATACATAACTATAACAAACTTCTTTTATCAAAAAACATCACAACCTCCTAATAATGAAGCATTTTCATAGTAAATGGAACACTGGACTCGAACATTTCTCATGCTTAGGATGATTATATTACATTGCATTACAGCATAGGTGCACTTCTGCTTCTGCTTCCATTTTCTCCTCTGAGAATATTGTCCACTACTCATAGGAGTCCCTCGGGGCACTTCCAACACCTGCATTCCTTTAGTTCCAGGAGGTTCCACAGTGTCCCTGCATTCCTTTGGTTCCAGGAGGCCCGGCAGGGTCACACTGCCAGTGGATTCTGTGACATTACAAACAATCAGAATGGCCCCTTGATTGAAGGCCAACTGCACATGGGGCTGCCTTAGGGGCAGTGTGGGCACCCAGACAAGGGAGTTGTCACCTCCCTGGACTCAGCCCTTGTGCCACCACATCTGGACTGCTCTGTTTGGCTGTAGGGTTCCCATTCTAGAAGAATGAGGAAGAACTGGAGAGGATCTAGAGGTGATCTGCCAAGATGGAGCTTTTCTCCATATTGTAAATAGAATGAAATCTCCACAAAGAGTAGCGAGGAAGGTTCAGACTGAAGGTGAGGAAAAAGAAATGTCACTAAACAGGGACCCTTATGGTGCAAGAGGTCACACAGAGACCATATGTAACATCCCAAGCCCTTGTGTTCCAGTGAACAGCCAGAGCTGGGGGACAGCAGAGCCATCAGGGAGGGCCCAGAAATGCTGCTGGCAGGGGGGTGGGAAAGCAGGAGGGGTGTGTGCAGCCTGCAAGGCCAGAGGAGCAGCAGGGCCAGGGGAGCACAGCCTGCAGCACAGATGGCCAAGGGCTCTGGCAGGGCTGCGAGGCCCAAAGGCACCCAGGCCTTTGTGCCCTTGGCTCTGGCAGCTGCCTCTGCCCCTCAGGCCACCACAAGACACTTTCCTTTGTCTGCCTGCACTCCTGGCCTGCAAGGATCTGCTGGAAGGAGTCCCTGGGGAGGCTTTGTCAGTGCCTGCCCTCAGTGGGGCCCAGCAATGCTTCAAGGGACTGGGAGTTTGGCTTCTGACTTCTTGAGCAGCTTCTTCAATCTTCTCTCAGTAGTTGAGGACAATGTACTTGTCTCTAAACACACTGTGGGGTTCATTAAAATACAGAAAAACAAATTATTTTCCTTCTTATAATTATCTTCAAACCTTTCAACAACTAATTGGTGTTTATTTGTAGTTTTGCTAAGTAGGAAAATTTTAATGTGTACATTAAAAAAATATTTTTTTTTTAAAGAAAAGGAGTGATTTGCACAGAGCCTTGGGATGCAAGTGGGCAACAGGTAAAAATGATTTGGTCACAAATATAAAGAGGCAGAAGAAATTAGTAGAACCTAATCATTGACCAACTTAAGAGGTATCAAGTGATTCAATAGCATTTGCTATAATTTTCACAGTGACTAAATTATAGATTCACAATAACAGCAATCACACCACAGTCAATTCACACCCACACCCAGGCAGAGATGTGTGGACACATCAAGATCTGAGTTTGTAAAGGTCTCTCTCCAAAATTCTCCCTCTTCTCAGTGAAACACCCCCACACATCCCTTTGTGTTTCCCAACAAATAAGGGTCACAGCTGGAGGAGTGTTTGTTGAGGGGGTCAGAATTGTCCTGGGCATCAGCAATGCTTTTTGGAGTGTTTCAGACTTGAGGGTTCCGGTCATGGTTTTCCTGGTTCCTAGAAACCAGGCACAAATTTTTTTCCCTTTCCTGTGCCCATTGCATGTAGAGCTGTTAAGTGGGCACTTAAGGAGCAGAACGGAAGCTGTTTTCTTGTTCAGGGCTCAGACTCTCATCTCCTGGAAATCGGGGGAGAGGAGCTCTTCTTTTTTGATTTGGTTTTTTGTGTTTTTTTTTTTTTTTTCCCCTTTATTTTTTCCTCATTTCCTGGGAAACGGGGGGAGTAGTTTGGGCTTTCTGCTGAGGCTGGAACAAGGTCGAAGGAGAGCTCGGTGTTGTTTTTTTGTTCTAAGCCTGGTTGCCTGCTGTGGATCCTGCTCGGATTTTCATTGGAGAGGAACTTTTTTGGGAAGTTTTTTTTTTTTTCCCCCGTCCCCGTTCCCATTGATTTCTTTTCTCAGCAGTGGTCCTTGTGCACATCAAAGGGAGAAGGAAAACTAAACCGCACAATTCAACCAGCTGAACAGAGTGAGGTTTTTTCCCCATTGGGGATGACTTTTCCTTTTTTGTTGTTTCTCTCCTCCCTCTCTCTCTCCCCTTTTCCCAGTGTGTGTGGGGAAGGGGAGGGAAACCCATTTTGGGTTTCTCCAACACCCCCCGGAGGGTGTTACCCCAATGTGGCAATGACCAGTGATTCCACAGCGCCCCCTGCTGGCCGGCAGAAAGAACTGCAGGCTCTGCATCTCCAGTGATCCAACAGCGCCCCCTGGTGACTGGCACAGGACACTACAAGCTCTGACTCTTCAGTGACCCAACGGCACCCCCTGTTGCCTGTGGTTAGAATTGCACCAAAGGGCACCAACTGAACTGTTGACTTTTTTTTTCTATGCTTGTTTACTGTTTTGTGGGGTTTTTGATGGGGAATATTTGTGGATATAGGAGTATTGTTTGAATGTTTTACTTGTTTTCTTTCATTGTTTCTGCCAATACACACATACCTTTTAATAAAGGGCTGGTATTTTTCCTTTTCCATAATTTTTTCCCTCAATCAGAGCCTCTTAATTTCAGATTTATAACTGCTTAGAGGGAGGAGTTTGGGTCTTTTCTCATAACTCATCCTCAGCAAAAAAACCTATGTCACATTTAAACTGCAACACCCAGTTATATACAGACCGTCAGATTAATAAAGTTTTTTCTCTACCCAGTTGCACTCAGTCCTGAGATTAATAAAGTTATTGTTTAATAAAGTTTTTGGTTTTACCCAATTGCACTAAAACCCTTAGGATAATAAAGTTTAAGATTCTTATCAAGTTTTCTCCAAGGCCCCTAAAAGAAAGCTTTAAGTAAATACTTGCTGTAATTCGCAGGTCCATGAAGTTAATACAGTTAATAAAGTTACTATAGTAAATGGGAAATGTTTAGTTAAAAATAGTTAACTAAAAGGTTTCAGAATTGCACTGTTCTGTGTGTTGTTGTAATAAAAAAGGGGGTTTCAGGAGTGTCAGCAGAGCGTTCTGGGAAATGAAGTCTGCGGGACTCCGGTGCACATGAGCAGTGAGGACCCTTGGCAGGATTGGTTGAGAGGGTTACCTGTTGGAATGTGTTACAATTCAAAACTGCTACTTAAGCCTTTATTCTCTCTCGGTAAAGAATTCTGTTACACACCACATTGGTGTCTGTTGGTCCATGCAGACTCCTTATTTATTATATTAATATTATTACAACAGTTGTTTTCACATCTCAGCTTTGGGAAAGGTTGGGGAAGGTTGGGAAAGGTGTTAACAGGGTGGTTTTGCCTGAGGTGTTAAACATGGGAGCAGGTCTATCTTCACAATTCCCAAGAGAAGAGATGGCAGAAAGCTGCCCTGCAGGTTGTATTTGAAGGAAGAGGAAAAGAGACCGAGGGGAAGGGGTTTCTTTCCTGGAGGGCAGGGCTGTCGTTCGCTTGCAGGAGCCCCGTGCTGAAATTGTCAGTCCGAGTGCCAAATTTGAATCTGGGCAAAGATTCCTGCCAGGCAAAAGGTGGCAGGACAGAAAGCTCTTGCTGTCCATGGAGTTCCCAGGGTGCCCCACCAACTACCCCTAAAATCTGAAGGTTACAGGCTTTCTTTCCTGGGGGAAAGGCTGTGACATCACAGAGAGTCCCCTGGCAGATGGGTGGGGCTGCACTTTGTCATTCTGTTGGTTCTTTGGTTTCCAGGGGCTATTCCAGAATGGAGAGGACAGGCTGTGACATCCAAAGGGGCCCAGGATACACAGCTGGGGCTGCATTTCAGGGTTTTTTGGCGTTGGTTTTTTGGTTGCAAGGGGCTGTTCCGGAATGGAGAGGATGGGCTGTGACATCACAAAGGAGCCTTTGGCACATGGATGGGGTTGAACTGTCACATGGTAAGGGCTTGTTTTTTTGGTATCCACAGGCTATTCCAGAATGGACAGGATAGGCCATGACATCACAAAAGGGCTCAAAGCACATGGGTTGGTCTGACTGTGCTGGTGTGGGGTGTTGGTTCTTTGCTTGCCAGGGCCTGTCCTGGAATAGAAAGGATGGGCCATGACAAGCAGTGCCTGTCAGAACTGCAAAGACGGACCCACAAGAACCATACATGGGGGAGATTCTCTGCTCTGCCCTGCACACCCCAGTGCTGGGGTCAAAACTCAGCCTTTTTGCTTCCCTCTCCTAAGGGACTTGTTCTTAGACATCCCCTTCCCTACGCTCATTTCAAAAGCCCTCCCAGCAATTCCCAAGCCTGTACCCGGCTCTCATCCCCTCTCTGGCTCAGAGCCCTCGACTTATCTTGCAGAGAGCTGGGCCTGTCCATCCACCTTCCAAAAGCACGTCCCTTGGGCTGGCTCAGGGGTTCCTGCAGTCCCTAAATTCTTTTCTTCCTCAGCTCTAAGAAAGGAAACCAAAATCAATGCATGACTTTAGCAGCACATCGGCCAAACCCCAACCATTCCCACACTCACCATCTAAGTGTAATTGTGGTGTTTTGTTGTTTGGTTAACATATTCTTGAGTGTTTGATGAGCACACTCTAGCACTGCTTGACCAGTGGGGGAGTGGGGGATCCCTGTGACATGGGAGATGCCCCACATGTTGAAAAACTCTTTTAAAGAGTGAGAAGTATATGCCAGTCCGTTATCTGTATCATTTTGGGGATGCCAAGGACTGATATTGCAGATATGAGGTGTTTGTTGACATTTTGGGCCTTCTCCCCTGCATGTGCTGCTGCTGCAATGGCCCCAGAACACTTGTCAATGGACACATGGATGTGTTTTAATGTTCCAAATGGTGAATAATGCGTTATGCCCAACTGCCAGATATCCAGTGGGTTAATTCCATGAGGGTTTACCCCCTCAGATGGTAGAGGAGTGAGTCTCTGGCAGTCGGGGCACACAGAAATAATTGCTCTGGCTTTAGGTGGTGTAAGGTGCAATGTTCTTTTGAGGGATTTTGCATTTTGGTGAAAAAAGCTGTGGGACAGCTTTGCTTTTTCTAAATTGTTTGGAAATACTGCAGTTTGGACAAGGTGCCCTGTATCAGCTATTTGATATGTGACATGATTTCCTGCTGGGATGGGCCTGGGAGAGAAGTGTGAGAATGAATGTGGATTATGTGGAATTTGTGTTTGTGATGACTAATTTCACACAGTAATGATTTGAACATATGAGCTAATTGTAATTGGGGATATCTTTTCTGTATGAATTCTCAATTTGTCGGACTGCTCCAACGCAGAGGCTGAATGGGAAACAATGTTTAAAGGCTCTGGAAATAGTTGAAATGCAGGTATGACTGCTAAGAGCTCTGCTATCTGAGAGGAACCTCTTACCTTGTGCGTGTCATAAACCCGTTTTCCTGCTCTGAGCCAGGTGACTGCTGTGTTAGACGTTCTGCCAGAACCATCTGTGAGCACAGTTCTAGCACTTGTTAGTGGAACAGGAGAACAGCTGTGTGTTAGCTCTGGCTGAGTAAAGGCTAGCAGCTGCAAAAAAGGAATAGAGGAAATGTGAACTGAAAATTTTCCCCTGTAATCAGCAATGGCTAACTGAAAATCAGAGCTATGAATCTGCAATTGAGTTAGTTAAACAGTAGACAGAGGAACATAGATAACATCTGGATCCCTCCTCAAGAGCTCCCAATGCTGTAATCTGCTTTTGTGGCAGACTTTGGGAAGCATCTCAGGCTATGTAATAATGGGTTTGGAAAAACTGGAAGCTTAAAAAAACCCATTCCCATAACAGAAAGTCATCCTATTTGTCTTATACAGCATAAGGTTGTTTGATACCTTTAAAAATTACTAAAACAAGAGGTAACCCCAAAAATTTCTTTTACTCTGACAGGAACTCAGTCTTTGATTTATTTCCTTTAATACTGTCAGGGCTGCTGGTGTTAAGCATGGAGGGAAGGTTAAGTCTGCCCCCCCTTTCAGGAGCTGAAAGAGCGGTTTCAGGGTGTCTGTTGTTACACCTAACAGAGGCCTAACCCAACTGATTAAGCCCAGTAGGGACTGCAAATCATTTAAAGTGTGGATGTCAGTGGGTAAAGTAACAGTTTGGGGCTGAATAGAGGTGTTATTAATTTGAAATCCAAGGTATTTCCATGGAAGTGTCACTTGTCCTTTCCCTGGTGCAGTTTCAGACCATGTGTCAGTAGTGCAGTTTTCACAGACAAATGCACTTGCTGGAGTTGTCCCTCGGATTGCGCTGCCAGCAAGAGATTGTCCCTAGAGTGAGATACGATGGTATCCGGACACTGTCGATGGGTTGGTGATAACACGTCTGCAACGACTCTTTGGCAAACGGAGGGGCTGTTCCTCCTTCCTTGTGGGAGGACTGTCCAGTGACAGCACTGAGATGGTTCTGCTGCGTTGATGGAAGGCACTGTAAATGTGAACCTACGAGAGTCTTCAGGGTTTAATGCAATGTTAAAGAAATGATCTTTTCTATCAATAAGAACAATAGACCACTGTGAAGGTATCATTCTTAGTGATGAAAGCCCTGGCTGGAGAGCCACTATCAGCTCAATTATTTTACTGAATTCTCATAAATCCTGTAGCAGTCTCCACTTTCCACTGTATGGTAAAAATGGGGAAATTCCAGGGACTATCAGTTGGCACAGTGCGTCCCTTTGCTCCTTGTTCATGTGCTAGCAGGTTGATTTGCCGCAATTTCTCTCCTTTAGGGGCCACTGGGATACCCAAATTGGCTGCTCAGAGAGCCATGTGAGGGCAGGAGATTGTGGCTCACCAGTGGCCTTTAAACTAAATTTGAGGTAGTTAGTTAGACTCTCCATTGTCCTTTAATATCTCTCCCCCAGAGGGTCATTGGGATATTAAAGGGCTTTTCTGAGGCAGTTTTACATTCTGGTCCTTCAGTCAGTAAAGTGGAAACACTTTGGAGCAGTGTCTGGGTTCCTCCTACCCCTTTGATGTCGATGCAGGGCTCCACAGTGCTCCATTCCTTCAGCCAGTCACTCTCCACAAAGATTGTGACATCTGCTCCTGTGTCTGTAAGACCTTTAACTCAGACACGTTGGTTAGTGTTGGGAAAAAATACCCTGCAGGTTCACATTGGCCTATGGAGTAAAACGGACTGTGACCACTGGACCATTAGCAAAGAGTCCAAAGTGTCCCCCCTACAGCAATGGGGGTTAAATTGGCAATGTTTGTTTCTGTGTCTTGCTCCATGGTGGAAATAGAGCTTTTACAGTCACTTCTAATGCCTTAGGGTTGTCTACAGTCACTGATTGTGGGATAACTGTTAACCCTGTATTATTAGATGGAGCAGTCCCAGTTAAAATGTATTTTCCAGTAGGTACTGGAAGGTTATTTGTTGGTCGCAGGAGAACTGTTTGGTAGTTGTCACTGCTTATTGTGAGTGGGTGGGAAGATGCCAACTCCACCCTAGAGACACTTGCTCTGGGTCTCTGTCTGGGAGTGAGGGGAGCAGCTGGGTGTGCTTGACTTGTGGGGCATTTTTTATCATCACGCTGCCCTTCGTCCTCAGCTCCCCATTTCCCGAAATCGAGGCCAGCCTTTGTGCAGCCTTCTGCAAAAGCGGCCTCCCCTCTCTGTCCAAAAGTGATCTACAGTCACTGGCCCAGGGCAATCCCTTTTGGCATGGGGGACACAAGCTGGGTGGTACTGTGGGTGCTCTTCTTTTCAGCTGAGGGCAATCCCTTTGAAAATGTCCTGTTTGTGTGCAGTGGTGACACGGAGCCTCCTTCTGTTGTTGTTGCACTGCCAGGAGTTCAGTTAGTAGGGATTTGATGTACATGTTGGATCCAACAATGTGACACTCCTTAACCATGTCCATTGGAGTGGGATCTTTCAGGGACCTTAATATTTGTTGACAATCATCGTTAGCTTGCTCTATTTCCATTTATAGAAACAGTCCATCTTGAGCCTCTAGATTCCTTTTTCACAGAATGTTTAGGCACTGGAATGGGATTCCTAGGGAGGTGTTGCAGTCTCTGAATGTGTTCAGATGGCATCTAGAAAGGGCACTTTGGGATGTTGTTTAGGGATGCTTATGGTGGTGCTGGTTGACACTTGGACCAAAAGATCTTGAAGGTCTCTTCAAAACTTGGTGATTTTGTGATTCTCTGACCTGTCCTCACAGTTTCCAGCTTTGTGCTCTAACAAGATCTTTTCTCAGTTGGGTCCCTCAGTGAGATTCATTAACACTACAAGAAACTTTACAGTTTGAATCTTACTTTGGTTTCTCAAGAGGTTCCTGCAACTCTCCCCAGGGTCTGATGTTCAGGGACTCATTCCCAAAGCCCCCAAAGGTGATGAAATGCCTGGGGCTGTTGCTGTGCTGCTGAGCTGGGCCGGGCTCCTGGCACACAGAGCAACCAAGAACAGCTTCAAAGACACAGCTCTGCCCAGGAGCAGCTCCTCTGCACAGCCCAGCAGGGCTGAGGGCACTGCCTGCAGCACCCAGGGCACAGGAGAGAAGGCAGAGAGATGAGAGGCAGCCTGGGCTGGGAGGGGAGTGACCTCTCACTACACAAGAAACATTCCCAGGATTTGAATGAAGAATTCTCTGGCTGGAAGACACTGAAACTTCCCTTCCTGCAGGGATCTCCTAAAGCTGCCACATCCCACAGCTTGTAGGATCTTTCAGAAGGGCTCTCCCAGTGCCTGCGGGGCAGAGGAAGTGGCCCTATGGCAGAGCAGGGCAGGAGCTGCAGGCAGCAAGGGCAGGCAGGAGAAGGGAGCAGGAGGTGAAAGGGATCCTGGGCTGGGAGGACAGGGCAGAGCTGCTCAGGGGAGGAACCTTGGCAGCCCTTTGGCACGGCAAGGCTGTGGCTGCAGAGCAGTGCAGGGGAGTTGCTGCCAGTGGCTCTTGCAGCTGCCAAATGGCAGCCCTGGCAGGAGCTGTCAGGATGGCTGTGCTGGATTTGCTGGGGGGCAGCAGGAGAAGCTGCTGCAGAGCAGGACTTGCTGCTGCCCCATCAGAGGCCCAGGGCCAGAAGGTTCCCTGTGCCAGGGCCCTGCTCAGGAAGCACATCCAGTGCCAAGCCCTGCCCCTTCCCAGCCAGCGCAGGGGGTCTGGGATCTGCTCTGCAGCCCCTGCCCAGGCAGAGCTGCCCCTGGGCCCTGGGCTGGGGATGGGCTCTGGCAGCACTGGCAGGGAGCTGAGCTGGGCACAGGGAGGGGCTGCTGGCAGGAACAGCTCCTCACACACAGCCAGGCAGGGAGGGAGAGGCAGCTGCTGCCACAAGTGCTGCCCAGGGGGATGTGGCCCCTCTGCCCTCAGGCCCACGGGGGCTGGGCTGGGCATTGCCCTGCAGCAGCCAGAGCCCAGGCAAGGACAAGGCCCTCATTTCCAGCTGCCTCTGCCTGTCCCTCCTCCCTTGGCAGCAGCACTGGGGCATTTCCCTGCCATCCCCTGCTGCCTGGGCTCTCCTTCTTCTCACCCTTGGCTTTTCTGAGCCAGTGTGGGGTTTGGGGGGGCAGATTCCTGTGCAGACACAAACCCTTTGGGTGCTGCTGTGGGGATGTGTCTGTGGGAGCAAAGTGCCCAAGTGCCCTGCAGGCAACTTCAGGCTCTTCAGCTGTTTCCCTGGGTGTCCTGCAGGGCTGCAGGTACCCTCCAGAAGGGCACAGCTCTGCCATAGCATCTCTCTGCTGCACAGGATCCCCGTGGAGAAAACTCCTCAGTGCTAAATCCATGGAAATGCTCTGGGCAGCTGTACTTGGGAGCTGCAATGATCCCTCTGTGTTGCAGTCTGGGAGGAGAACGTTGAGATCCTAATCCTGAGGAAAGGCAAGGATTCTCCCAATCTGGTCTTTGAACCAGGATTCCTCTGGTCCCAGAAATGCTTTGTTTGTGTTTTTTTTTTTTTTTTTAAGGGAATTTCTAAGGATGATCCCCCTTCAGCTCCAAGCTGCCAGCCAGGGGCAGCTGTGAACAGGAAAGATGGCCAGCTCTTGTCTCTGCACCAAGAGACCATCCCTTTTCCTCTCAGGACTCACAAGATTTCACTTGGAGCACATTAGAAATGTCACAGATCTTAATCAACCAAACTCACTCCTGGCAAGAGGAATTGGAACAAAATCAAGTACCCAAATCCCCTTCCTCAGTTCTCGTTTTGGCAAACTGTGAACAGCAGGTCTGGAAACCCTGGGATACATCCCAAGTACATTTAATTGGAGGTCACCCTGCGCTCCAAGTTGCCTCTCACTCCACAGCAAGAAGGATTCCTCAGGAGCCCATTCCAGGGTCCCTGCTCTCAATGCCCCCTTCAGGCAGCAAACCCCAGAGCTCACGGGAGAGGGATGCAGAGAGATCTTCCTGAAAAGAGGCCCTGAATGTTGATTTGCTGAGACATGTAATATGTTTTGCAGCTTGAGTCTGGCCTAATTCAATTCTGCCTTTTACTCCTCAACAGAAAACCACACCCTGAGGCATCAAATGCCCAACAGCAGCTCCATGGCCCAGTTCCTGCTGCTGGCATTCTCAGACAGGCGGGAGCTGCAGCTGCTGCACTTCTGGCTCTTCCTGGGCATCTCCCTGGCTGCCCTCCTGGGCAACGGCCTCATCCTCAGCGCCGTAGCCTGCGACCAGCACCTGCACACCCCCAGGGACTTCTTCCTGCTGCACCTCTCCCTCACAGACCTGGGCTGCATCTGCACCACTGTGCCCAAAGCCATGCACAACTCCCTCTGGGACACCACAACCATCTCCTACACAGGATGTGCTGCTCAGGTCTTTTTCCTTGCCTTTTTCATGTCAGCAGAGTATTTCCTCCTGACCATCATGTGCTACGACCGCTACGTTGCCATCTGCAAACCCCTGCACTACGGGACCCTCCTGGGCAGCAGAGCTTGTGCCCACATGGCAGCAGCTGCCTGGGCCTCTGGGTTTCTCAATGCTCTGCTGCACACAGCCAATACATTTTCCCTGCCCCTGTGCCAGGGCAATGCCCTGGGCCAGTTCTTCTGTGAAATCCCTCAGATCATCAAGCTCTCCTGCTCACACTCCAGAATCAGGGAACTCGGGCTTCTTGGGGTTAGTGCTTGTTTCTTTTTTTGTTGTTTCATTTTCATAATTTTCTCCTATGTTCGGATCTTCAGGGCAGTGCTGAGAATCCCCTCTGATCAGGGACAGCACAAAGCCTTTTCCACGTGCCTCCCTCACCTGGCCGTGGTCTCCCTGTTCCTCAGCACCTCATTCTTTGCTTACCTGAAGCCCCCCTCCATCTCCTCCTCATCCCTGGATCTGGCCCTGTCAGTTCTGTACTCGGTGATTCCTCCAGCTCTGAACCCCCTCATCTACAGCCTGAGGAACCAGGAGCTCAAGGATGCCATATGGAAAATGATAACTGGGTGTTTTTCAGAAGCAATAAAGTCTCCTTGTTCTGTATGTTCTGTATGTTCTGTACCTTATTAAAAACTAATCCTCCTATGTCCTTTATTGAAGACCCATATCTCGTGGGGTTTTTTTTGGTTTTTTTTTTTTTTTTTTTTTTTTTTGGTTTTTTTTTTTTTTTTTTTGCTCCTGCTATGGATATTATGTTTGTGAGAATTTGTGCACATCAAAAAATCTCTCTCTCTCTGACTGCTCTGGAGCTGCAGGGTCGGTGCCTCTGTGCAGAGCTGGGTGACAAAAGAGTCCCAGCAGAGCAGCCCTGCCAGGGAGCAGCAGCCCTTCTCCTCCGGGGCCTCCTCCTCCTGCCCTTGCCCACTGTCCTGCAGAGCCCTGTGTTGTTTGAGGCCTCAGTGCTCGGGCAGTCGGGGCCAGTCCTGCTGCAGGACTGGGCAGGGACTGCAGGCAGGGACAGCCACGGGCACTGCTGGCACAGAGCTGACCTCTGCAGCAGCACTGCCATCCTGCAGGGGCATCTCCTCAGGGCAGGGCCTGAGAGCTTCCATCTCCTCTCCAGTTGGCTCTGCAGGCTGTGCCCAACACAAGGCCCTGCAGAGGAAAACAGCAGGAGCAGCACAAGTGTGGGAGGGCTCAGGGTGGGGGCACCCAGCAGTGCCCTTGCACAGCCAGGGTGTTCCCAGCACTGGCCTCTCAGCCCAGGGCAGGGAGGTTGTTCTTCCCTCCAAGGAGGGACAGAAATGACCAGCTCAGCAGTCCATGTTTGCCCTGCATGGACAGGACATGCCCGTGTGTCACGGCTTGGGGGTGGGGGGGGAAGGCTTGGACAAAGTTTCTTGGAGAAGCCTCTCCTTGAGCTACGAGGGGCAGAAAGGACCCCCTTGCTTTCTAAATTCCTGCTCAGAGAGGAGCCTGGCTGTGGCTGGATCCAACCTCAGGCTCAGATTGTGGTTTAAATTAAAGGAATTATGGAGGTGTGATTCGATCACCCTTTCCTGCAGGTTTTAGTGATGCCAAATCAGAAATATTTCTATAAAATGAACTATTTATTATGACAAATGAACAGGAAATTGATCAGACAAGTGAACAGACAAAATATCTCAATCAGAATTATTTACTGCACAGTATAAAAGCCAGAAACTCCTAGCAGTATAGTGTAAGATAGGACAGTGCAGTCTATCAAAGTCATTCTATTAAAGCAATTGGATCAAGGGCAGCAAAAAGAAACAATCCTGAAGTAGAGACTGAGGTAACTCAGCCCACAAGGACAGGGGGTAGTTCTCTCCCTTTCCCTTAACCCCTGGGCAGTGACCATGAAGAGCTGTCCCTGCTTCATGGGAGAAGCTCCACACACTTCAAGGAAGTCTGGGGAAGAATCTGCCACATGAAAGTTGGACGGGGCTTTTATAGTTAGAAAGGGTTTGACTGCCAGACATATTTCCAGGCCAGGGAGCAGCTTATTTGTCCAATCCTGCTTCAGAAAGCAGGAGGTGTGCTGGAAGTTTCATGAAGCATTTTGGGTTTAGCAGAATTCAGCATTAAAACCAGCACCTTGGCACCAGCAGTAAGTCACCACAGAGACCTTGCATTGTTTGTATTCTCTGACCATTTTTTAGGTATTATCAGAGCAGAGCATCCTCCAGAAACGGACCCTTGATTCCATGAGGTTCCAAAAACTCTCAGGGCTCCTTTGGTTCTTTGAGGCCCTGCAGTGTCCCAATGGACCCTTGATTCCATGAGGTCCTGCAGTGTCACAATGGCCCTGATGATTTCATGAGTTTCCACTTGTCCTAGGGTTCCTTTGGTTCCATGAGACCACCCAGTGTCACAGTGGCCCCTCGATTCCACGCTGTTCCCAAAGATCCCAGGGCTCCCTTGGCTCCAAGAGGCTCCCCAGTGTCCCAGCAGCCCCTGGATTGCAGGAGGCCCTGCAGTGTCCCAGTGAGCACTCGGTTCCACGAGGGGCTGTTGTGGTTTAGCTCCATTTCCCCCTGGCAGCCCATGCTGAGATGCCGTGAGAACTGCCGAGCACAAAGCTGATGCCAGGGCGGGCCCTGCTCCTCTTTGGTGCCCGGGGCTCCATCACTTTGTGATGTCCCAGCAGCATCTGACGTGTCACCTATTCACAAGGGATTTCCATACAGAAAGAGGTTTAGACACAGACATAAGAAAAGCTTGTTCTCAGATAGATATAAACACAATTAAGGTGTTGGCTCATGTGCTATTTAAACTTCTGAAAGACTGGGCAGCTCTCTGATGCTCAAAGCATGAAACCAGTCAATTGAGAGGCATAGAATGACCAGAGAGCAAGTGGAGGAGGAAACCAGGGAGCAACAGGAAGGACACAGATCTAGCAAGTCTACTGAAGGGATGTCCTGAGACATGGCCATTCAAACAGGAGAGCTGGAAACACCTGAAGGGAGAGGGAGATGAAGTTCTAGACTAAAGAGGGGTAATACAGGTAGAGGGGAAGGTCAGAATTTTGCCATCAGTACACTTCCAGGAAATTCTTGTTCTTTAACAGTGGGAAAACTTTGCCATTTCTTAGAAATACTCAAATGACCCACTAATGAAAATGTGCTTATATATTATTTAAATATAAAAGTCTTAAAACTGTGCCCCTTTCCAGGCAGCTTTTCCTTCTGTGGGCACTCCCCCCACAGCCCCAGCCCCTCTGAAGGGCACAGCAGCTCCTGGGGCACAGAGAGGAGTCTCAGCCTCCTCTGCAGCCCCAGAGCTGCAGACTGGACATGACACAAAGAACTGGAGATGAGTAAAAAAAAAATGGTCAGGCTAGGAAGCAGAGCCAGCAGGATGGGGATCACTGCTGATGAACCCCTTTCCAACCTTTCAGAAGGCTCAGTAGCCATGGACAAGGAAGAGCAGGATTCTGGGGTGTCTCCAGTAGCACAAAGGAATGAAGGGGATGCTGGGACACTGCAGGGCCTCATGGAACCAAAGGATCCCTGGGACACTGCGTGATGAAAAAGGGAATAGAATACAGAGGGGGATAATGTCATGGTTTCAGGAGGGTTATTTCATGGTAGAAAAGTAAACCTGGGACACTGCAGAACCTTATGGAATCAAGGCTCCATTGGGACACTGGGAATATCATGGAACTGGGAAACCCTGTGACACTGCGGGGCCTCCTGGAACCCAAAGGCCATTGTGACACTCCAGGCCTCGTGAAGCCAAAGGAACCCAGGGACACTGTGGAATCTCATGGAATCAAAGGGGCTTTTATGACATGTGGGGCTGATGGAACCAAAGGGACCCTGTAACAGTGACTGGGGTGACATCAGACTGTGACCTGTCACTAGTGGGGTTCCCACAGGGCTCCATCTTGGGCCCTGTGCTCTCCAACATCTCCATCAATGACTTGGACACAGCACTGGAAGGGACACTGAGCAAGTTTGCAGGTGACCCAAAACTGGGAGGAGCTGCTGAGCCCCTGCAAGGCAGGAAGGCCCTGCAGAGACCTGGACAGATCCCAGGGCTGGGAATCCCCAACCATGGGAAGTTCCCCAGGGGGAAGGGCCGGATTGTGCCCTGGGATGGGGCAACCCTGGCTGGACGGACACCCTGGGAATGAGAGGCTGGGAAGCAGAGCCGGGAAAGGGCCCTGGGGGTGCTGGTGGGTGCCAGTTGGCCCTGAGTCAGCAGTGCCCTGGCAGCCAGGAGGGCCAAGCCTGTGCTGGGGGCATCAGGGAGGGGATTGTCCCGCTCTGCTCTGCCCTGGGGCGGCCTCACCTGCAAGATTGGGGCAGTTTGGGGGGACACAATGGAAGGGAGAGATTGAGCCATTGGAGAGTGTCCAAAGGAGGGCAAGGAAGATGGGGAAGGGCCCTGAGAAGTTCAGTTTCTAAATCAGTCACACTTTCAAAGGCCTGTTCATGACCTGACAGCAAGATCACAGCAGCAATTTATGGCTGGGCTGTGTAGGAGCTAAGAAAGGGGCTGATGTGAATGTGTCACACACCCACAGCCCGAGGGCTCCGGAGCCTCCCAGGGACTGCTGGGGAAAAAGGGAGAACAAGATGTGAGTGGAGCAGGGGCTGTGTGGAGATTATGAGAAATAAAAATACATTTTTTTTATTACCAACAAAATTATAGGCATTTAGTGAAGTTGTAAAGTACTGAGGTACCAGCGCCCCCGGGACCCCTTTCCCTTCCCGCCTTGTCTGGGGAGGGTCCGGCGGGATTTGGGGGTCCCGAGGGGAAAACGCGGGGGGAGGGCTCAGCTGACTTCTCCAGCTTTCCGTTCACGGCCAACAGGGCGCTGGGGGTTCCCGGGACGGCTGGGGGGGTCATGAGGGACGCCCCAAACCCCCCGTGTGCCCCAAAACCCCCCAAAGTCCCCAAATGGCCCCAAAATCCGCCGCCTCCCCGAAGGGCCCTCAGCGCCGCCGCTTCTGCCTCTGCCGCCTCCAATTGGCGGCCACTCCCGCCCGTCACCACTCGCAGCCAATCACTGCTCGGGAACGGGCAGGGGGCGGTGCCTTCGAGACGCGCCATTTTAGCAGTTTTTTGGATTAAAACTGCCGTCCTGCCCCGCGGCCCCTTTGAGCTCCGTCAGTGTCCCCTCAGTGCCCCCATGTGCCCTCTCGGGACCCCGAAGAGCCTCCTCCCAGCTCTGAATGCCACCCGTGTGCTCTCCTGGGCCCCGCACCCCCTTCCAGCCCCGCGGAGCCGTTGAACCACTCCGGGACTTCAGCTCCCGTCGTGCCCCGCGGCTCCACAGAGCCAATCACAGCCGCGCCTGCACTTCCCAGGATGCTCCGCGGCCGCCCAGACCCGATCCAGGCGGGACTGCGGCCCCCAAAAGCCACTCGGGGTCCCTGAGAGCCCCCCCAGACCCCTACGGGGCCCTTGGCGTCAGGGCCCTCTGACGTTTTGCTGGGCACACAGCGAGCTCCTGCTTCACGGAGCCTGATAATGCAAATTCGGGGACTACAGCTCCCGTCATGCCGCGCGCCATAGAGAGCCTATTCTGGATGCGCCTTCAACTCCCGTCAGCCCCGCGCCCCACGGACCCCGTTCTAGCCGGGTTTGCAGACCCACAAATTCTCCCAAATGCTCCCCGGCCCCTGAGTTCCCCTCAAGAGCGCCATGAGAACCCCAGAGTGGCCCCTCGGACCCATAGGTGGCCTCTTACACCCCGAAGTGCCCCGTTAGAGCCACTTCGGGACTACAACTCCCGTCGTGCCCCGCGCCCCGCAGAGCCCCCATAAACGCCCCCAATTCCCCCCAAGTGGCCCCAAATTCCCTCCCCGACCTCCAAGTGCCCCCCTGGACGCCCAAGTGTCCCCCAAATAACCCCTCGACCACAAACTGCCTCATAAGGGCCCATTCGGATCCCTAAGTACTCCCCCAGTTCCAACTCTTTTTTTTGTGTTTATTATTTAATATCCTGCATGTCTAAAACATTTCTCGCACCGTTTTGCCTTGGAGGAGCTGACCCGCATTGGTGGCAGCGAGGACTTGGCTCACAGCTGAGGAGTGTCTGTTATCAAAGGTGAAGCTTATGAGTTTCAGATTGTTGCAAAAAAAGAAGAAAAACCCCTCTTTGCTGTGTGCAGCCAGTTCTGTGAGCAAAGCAGGACCAGGAGACTGAGGGGAGACACGATGGGCTTGAGGAATGTGGAGCAAGGTTGTCCACACTGTGTCAGACCTCAAGGGAAAGCTCTGACCATCTAAACCTCCTTAGGAGAGACCCTGGATGAATACTGTAATAAGTAGTAGTAGTTAAATTTACTCATGAAATTAGTAGTAATAGTAATTTACTCATTAAATTGTAGTGCATGTTATATTCTTATATATATATATATATATGTTATTATAATCACTGTTCTATTAAAGTTAGGAGACTATAAGTTGCAGAATGGTTCATTAATCCCTCAGCATTGTAAGCTGATAAGCACGCAGCTTGCAGTTCTTAAGTTAGAAAGACAAGTAATTGTGCTTTGTTAAATAAGTATTTCTGCATTTTACTTTTCTAAAAAGCTCATTGTACCATAGCACACTTAAAGTAACAAAGGGAAGGACAAGAATCAAAGGGTCAAGAATGAAGAATGATACAGAATATCCAAAATGGACATCTGCAGCAGAGGCCTCAAGGACTAAAACCATGGAAAGGAAAGCACCTGGCAATCGAAACGGGGCCTGTAGGAAAACCAACCAGAACCAGACCTGCAAAACTCAGATCCAATAAGGGGACAGCGAGTGACAGTGGGAGGGAAACTGATGACAGAATAAAAGTTACTGTTTTTGTCTACTGCGCCTGTGTGCCGTGAGTGGGGCAGGAGTCTCCCCGGCCGCCCAGCATGCTGTTTTACTTATTTGCCTTTTCTATAAATCTTCAATAAATTTTATTACTATATTTGAGCCTAATTCCATTTACTTATAACAATACCAATCAGAGAATGATGCAATCAACTCTTCTCCAAGGAGAAAAGTAACAAACTACACCCTTTAAAATGCATATTTATTAGAACCCCTTTGAAGTATTTCTCCATGTTAAGAAAACTTCCTAATTAACTGTGCTAGACTAGAGGAAAATGAAGGAAGAGCTGTGGTTTCTTAGCACTTGATTTATCTGAAGGAGCCCTACGGTCCCCATGGTGCACTTGGCGCTGAGTCCTTGAACCTCAGGTGAGGTTCTGCTCTGAGAGGAGATTGCACAAACCTTTCCAGGAGTCCAAGTCAGAAGAGAAACTCAAAGTATCTCCAAGCATCAATGGGTGCCACTGAGGGCCGTTCCCAATCCAGGCTCCTCATGGACTCCTTGGAGGAGATCCCTGCAGGCCACGACTGCACAAACCTGTCAGAGACTTTGTGTGAAAAGCAAATGTAAAAGTGCCCTTAAAAACTGAACAACTTCCAAGAATTAATGAGCCCCACAGAGTGTCACAACTGAAAAAGCCTCTCCAGGGACTAATTAGAGCAGGTCATTGCAGAGGATTGCACAAACCTCTCAGAGACTCAGGGCCAAAAAAAGGACCTTAATAAACCCTGAGTGCCCTGAAGCATTGATGAGCCCACTGAGGGTTGTCACTGTCTGAGGCTCTCAAGGGACTCGTTACAGCAGATAATTGGAGGCCAGGGTTGCACAAACCTCCCAGAGGTGCAAAATCAACAGCAAACCCCAAATTGCTCTGAAAATCCTGCAGTCCCTGGAAGCCTTAAGGAGCCCCCCGAGGGCCCCTCCTGCCAAAGCCTCCCCAGGGACTCTGCAGCAGCTCCTTGGAGGCCCTGAGTGCAGGGAGGCAAAGGCTCTGGGCAGCAGCTCAGGTGCTGAGCACAGCCTGGCTGGGTTGGAGGCAGCAGAAAGGCCCAGCCCTGACCCCCAGCCCGGGGAAGGCAGATCCTGTCCCTCCCGCCTTGCTCAGGGCTCTGCCGGGGCACTGGGATGGGGGTGACGCTGAGGGAAGGACAAGGGGCTGCCAGTGCCCAGCCTTCCTGGGGCTGTGCCAGGAGGCCACGAGGCCCCAGGGCCTCAGCACGAGGTGTCTCCTCACAGCCCTGGGGGCACAGACGGGGCTGTGCCCGAGGGGACAAAGACTTGGGATCTCTTGGACTTCTGGCCCCGTCACTTGATGTCCCCCGGGAAGGAACAAACCCCCTCCCAGAGGTGGCTGACGGGCCAGTGCTGGGAATAGTTTGGAGGGTTCCCAGGGCCTGCTGTGTGACAGTGGCCCTGGGGCACCTCGAGCAGGTGTCCAGAAAACAAGGCCAGTCTGGGCCAGGCCCAACTGGGGACTTTTCCTCCTTGTGCCCTGTTAAACTCCCCTCAGGCTCATACAGACAACTGCTGGCATTGCCCGTCCCTCCAGAGATCCCGGGGGGTTCTGCCCTCCTGTGCCTCGATGCCATCAGTGTGTGTTACAATCTGCTTAAATATTGCAGAAAGAACTTCAGATTCGAACACTGCCTTGAGCAAAATTAAAACTCACACAAGTTATCTGTTGGTACCAAAAAGTGATTTTTATTAATTGCTAAGAGATGCAAAGAGAAAGAGGAAAAAAATAAGGAAAGGTTGGGAAATGCTAAGATTATTTTTTAGAAGCAAAGAGACCACCATACTACCTTTCTGCTGTGCTGGTGTGAGTGGGGGGGTGAAGAAGCAGTATTTTGCCTGTTTTTTTCTCTGTCTCTGCTGCTTTTTGATGTTATCTCTTTAGCTGCAGGGGGTTTTCACAGCTTTAGTTCTCTGGAATGCAGGATGTGTGGTTTCCCTGCTCACACTGAGCCCTGTCCCAGGCCATGCAGGGTCCCAGTGATGCCCAAAAAGGCAGATTAAAAACTGTTTAGACAGAGTTTTGTGTCTAAAGCAGCAAGGTATTTATTTATTTAACGGCCGGGGCAGCCTGCCAGCTATTGCTGGAAAAACAGGCTCCGCAGTGTTTGAATAGAACGAGCAATTTATACAGATTTTGACAATGATGACAACATATTCACATACATGTTCATATTTTTGCATCATTACATTACAATATTCATAGTAGGTGGAGTTGGGGCAGAGTTGGAGGTGTGGTCTCTATTTTGAGGAATATTTTGGTGGGAGTTCCTGTTTGCCTTCATCTTAGGGTCTGTTTTTAACTCCTCTTCCTCGCGTTGTAATAAACTATACATTTTGTTAGAAGGGATTTTCTTAGCTTAGTAAAACTTAGGGACATTGATGTATGATTTCCGTGTGTTCTTCCCACATAGCTGTTAAATGCTCCTAACAGCTGCTGTTTGTTCTCGGGACTGATAACAGGGGGAGGGAAGTCTGAAGGCAGACAGACTGGAGATACCGAGAAGCTCTCCTCTAACAAAAGGGATCAAAGTGATTTATAGGTGCGATAAGCCTGGAAGGACGGCAATTGACCACTGAATGCGCATGCCCCAAACCTGGGTTCATCTTGCGGGCACCGAGGAAGACGAAGGATCTTCATCGCAGAGACCCCGGCCCACAGGGAAGACCCCAGACCACAACCGCCGATAACACAGCCCAGGAACATGGATGAGGGAAAACTGTGCAACTGAGCATGTGCAAACAGCACATGCCCCGGACTATGTATGAATAAGAATGTAAGCACTGAGCATGTCTGGACTGGAACCCGGGGGGTTCAAAAGGGGAAATTTGAGAGCTCAAGGCGAGCGGCGGCGAGCTGTGAGAGAACTTTCTGTTCTAAACGGCCCCCCCCCTCCCGGCATGCCGATTGTTCATTTACCACTTACTAATAAATTTCCTTACTATTGTAAGTTGGCCTTTGCAGTTTATTTAAGGCATCTCTGGTAACCTATAACAGCGTGACATTGAAGACCTTTCGTACTTTCTTTTGTTCTTGTGTTCTTATCGCTGAAGCTTCAAGAAGGCCTTGGCTTTAGGCCTACTTCACCTATTGAAATGTCTACCTTGGCTCTCCTGGATGAGATTTATGGGTGTTGAGTTCTTTGCCTAGTGTTTATTGTGGTTCCTTTAAGGTCTAATGCCCTCGGCACAGGACATAGTCTTCTTAGTATGAAATGCTGCTTACAGCAAACAAAGTATAGCTTACAGTAAACTATAAGTTATACAAGGGGGTAGGGTCTTATGGATTTACAGTAAAAGCATTTCAATTAACTCTTCCTTCTTCAGTATTCTATTTCCTTTTTCATTATACAGTGTCCCAGCAATCCCTTGATTCCTTTGTGCCACTTGAGACATCCCATAATCCTGCCCTAATTTGGCCATGCTGGTCAGGCTGGGAAGCAGAGCCAGCAGGATGGGGATCCCTCCTCTCCACCCTCCTCCATCTCCCTGGAAGGCTCAGTAGCCAAGAACAAGCTGGGCAGGACCATGGGCTGTTGGCAATGGCACAGAGGGCAGGGCAGGGCTCCACTCCATCCAGCCTGTGGGCTGCAGAGTTCTTCAGGACACCCTCCTGGAAAGCCCAGCCCTGGCTCTGGTACAGCCCTCCCTGAGCTGGGCAGGCACAGGGGGAGTTCAGTGCAAGTGGCCTTGTTCTTTACACCAACCTCTTAAAAAGAACAAAGTCTTCAGGAACTGCCCAGGGGGATCCCCTTTCCTGATGCAAATGATGTTAAGGAGCCCAGCTCTGTGCCAGCAGTGCCAGGGCCTGTCCCTGCCCATGGTCCCAGTACTGACCCACAGCAGTGACTGAGCTGCCAGAGCACTCAGGCCTTGGGCAAGGAGCAGAAAGGAGAGGGAGGCAGTGGAAAAAGAGCATCTCTGAAAAGCCCAAGAGCTGCTGCTCCCTGGCAGTGCTGCTGTCCCAGGACTCTTTAGCCCTTCTCCTCTGCACACAGGAACTGCCCTCCAGGTGCAGGGAAGTTCTTGGAGCAAGAATCTGAACAAAAGAACTCAAGTATTTTATTAGAGATTGTGATTCATGATGTACAGAATAACAAAGGCAGGATGATTGAAAAAGAAGTTGCTGCAGGAACATTTGTAAAAATGCACAAAGAAAATTATTCCTCATTTACATAATTGTGGGTCAACCAAAGAGGTAGAGAGTGAATTAGGTATTGGATGAAGAATAAATTTCTCTGCTAAAAACATTAGAAGAGGAAAACATATAAGAAAACTCTGCCACACCACTCTGAAAATCTTTAGAAGGAAGGCTGGGCCAGTGAAGGGTTACACAGTGAGGGTTCTGCAGAAGAAAAGAGGCAGGCTATTGCTCCTAAAAAGAATCTAGTCATCATTTTCCTTATGGCATCCTTGAGCTCCTGGTTCCTCAGGCTGTAGATGAGGGGGTTCAGTGCTGGAGGAACCACTGAGTATAGAACTGACACAGTCAGATCCAAGGAGGGGGAAGAGATGGAGGGGGGCTTGAGGAAGGCAAATGCTGCAGTGCTAACAAAAAGAGAGACCACAGGAAGGTGAGGGAGGCACGTGGAAAAGGCTTTGTGCCGTCTCTGCTCTGAGGGCATACTCAGCACAGCCCTAAAGATCCGAACATAGGAGAAAACAATGAAAATGAAACAACCAAAAGTTAAACATACACTAATCCAAATGAGCCCAATTTCCCTGAGGTAGCCTGAGTGTGAGCAGGAGAGCTTGAGGATGTGTGGGATTTCACAGAAGAACTGGCCCAGGGCATTGCCCTGGCACAGGGGTAGGGAAAATGTATTGGCTGTGTGCAGCAGAGAATACAGAAACCCAGAGGCCCAGGCAGCTGCTGCCATGTGGGCACAAGCTCTGCTGCCCAGGAGGGTCCCGTAGTGCAGGGGTTTGCAGATGGCAACATAGCGGTCGTAGCACATGATGGTCAGGAGGGAAAATTCTACTGACATGAAGAAGACAAAGAAAAAGACCTGAGCAGCACATCCTGTGTAGGAGATGGTTGTGGTGTCCCAGAGGGAGTTGTGCATGGCTTTGGGCACAGTGGTGCAGATGCAGCCCAGGTCTGTGAGGGAGAGGTGCAGCAGGAAGAAGTCCCTGGGGGTGTGCAGGTGCTGGTCGCAGGCTACGGCGCTGAGGATGAGGCCGTTGCCCAGGAGGGCAGCCAGGGAGATGCCCAGGAAGAGCCAGAAGTGCAGCAGCTGCAGCTCCCGCCTGTCTGAGAATGCCAGCAGCAGGAACTGGGCCATGGAGCTGCTGTTGGGCATTTGCTTCTTCCTCAGAGTGTTTGGATCTGTTGAGGAGGAGAAGTCAATGCTGAATTAGACCAGGCTGCTGCAGCCAAACAGGACACGTCTCACAGCCACCCCACTCTCAGGCTCTCTCTCCTCTCTCAGACCTCCCTGCAGCTCCTCCCCTGAGCTCTGGCTGTTGCTGCCTGAGGGCACCATTTGAATTAGGAACTCTGGGATGGGCTCCTTCTTGCTCTGATGGCAGAGGGAACTTGGAATGCAGGGGGATCTCAAATTTTTGAGATGCCCAAAGGAAGGACTGAGCTGAGGGAATCCTTTGTGTTTGTTCCCCCACTTGCACCGGCCAATGTTAGGACTGCTTGTGGATGTTGGGAATCCCTGACATTCCCGCTGTACTGCAGATCTAGTCTTGTGGGTTCTGAGGGCACAGGGACAGTCCCTCAGTGAAGACAGAAGAGCTGCTCTGCCCATCAGTCTGTGCTCAGCTGCTCTGTGCTGGCAGCTTGGAGCTGCAGGAGCATCACACTCACCTGTTCCCCTACACAGAGACTGCACAGATCGCCAGGAATCCACCGCCAAAACAAGACTGACATACTCCAGAACTTTTCATATCTCCTTTCCCAGAGTGAGACACAAAGTGCTCATTGCAGCTGCCCAGAGCATTTCCATGGAGTTAGCACTGAGGAGTTTTCTCCACAGGGATCCTGTGAAGCACAGAGATACTGTGGCAGAGCTGTGCCCTCCTGGAGGGCACCTGCAGCCCTGCAGGACACCCAGGGAAACAGCTGAAGAGCCTGAAGTTGCCTGCAGGGCACTTGGGCACTTTGCTCCCACAGACACATCCCCACAGCAGCACCCAAAGGGTTTGTGTCTGCACAGGAATCTGCTCCCCCCAAACCCCACACTGGCTCAGAAAAGCCAAGGGTGGAAACAAGGAGAGCCCAGGCAGCAGGGAATGGCAGGGAAATGCCCCAGTGCTGCTGCCAAGGCAGGAGGGACAGGCAGAGGCAGCTGGAAATGAGGGCCTTGTCCTTGCCTGGGCTCTGGCTGCTGCAGGGCAATGCCCAGCCCAGCCCCCGTGGGCCTGAGGGCAGAGGCTCTGCTTGGGCTGGCAAAGGAGCCCAGGCAGGAGCTGCTCAGGGAAGGGCTCTGTGCCACAGACACAGGCAGGGAGGGGCCACATCCCCCTGGGCAGCACTTGTGGCAGCAGCTGCCTCTCCCTCCCTGCCTGGCTGTGTGTGAGGAGCTGTTCCTGCCAGCAGCCCCTCCCTGTGCCCAGCTCAGCTCCCTGCCAGTGCTGCCAGAGCCCATCCCCAGCCCAGGGCCCAGGGGCAGCTCTGCCTGGGCAGGGGCTGCAGAGCAGATCCCAGACCCCCTGCGCTGGCTGGGAAGGGGCAGGGGTTGGCACTGGATGTGCTTCCTGAGCAGGGCCCCTGCAAATGGCAGCAGGTGCAGCTGAAGCTGGGAGGAGCCCTGAGCCTGCAGCTGAAGGGCCCTGCCCAGCCCTGGCCTGCCAGGAGGGCTCACTCCTTCCCCCCAGCCCTTCTCCCTGCAGGGCCGTGGCAGCTCCTTGGCCAGGCTGAGAGCTGCCCCTGGCAGGCAGCAGAGTCCCTGCCCCAACACACAGCCCTTCTGAATGATCTTACAAGCTTTGGGATGTGGCAGCTTTAGGAGAACCCTCCAGCAAGAGAAGTTTCAGTGGCCTACAGCTAGAGAATTCTTCATTCAAATCCTGTCAATGTTTCTCCTGTAGTGAGAGCTCAGTCCCCTCCCAGCTCAGGCTGCCTCTCACCTCTCTGCCTTCTCTCCTGTGCCCTGGGTGCTGCAGGCAGTGCCCTCAGCCCTGCTGGGCTGTGCAGAGGAGCTGCTCCTGGGCAGAGCTGTCTCTTTGAAGCTGTTCTTGGTTGCCAGGAGCTCCCTGTGTGCCAGGAGCCCAGCCCAGCTCAGCAGCACAGCAACAGCCCCAGGCATTTCATCACCCTCGGGGGCTTTGGGGATGAGTCCCTGAACATCAGACCCTGAGGAGAGTTGCAGGAACCTCTTGAGAAACCAAAGTGAGATTCAAACTGGAAAGTTTCTTGTGGTGTTAATGGGTCCCACTGAGGAACCAAACTGAGAAAACATCCTCAGGACTGTGTTGGAGCACAAACCTGGAAACTGTGATGGCAGGTCAAAGAATCACAAAATAATGAGGTTGGAAGAGACCTTCAAGATCTTCTAGTCAAGCTGTCTACCAGCACTGCCATAGCCATCCCTCAACCATATCCCAAAGTGCCATATCCAGATGCCATTTGAACACTTCCAGAGACTCCACCACTTCATTGAGCTACTTGTTCCAACACCTAAACACTCTCTCAGTGAAAAAAGCTTTTTATAATATCTAATCCGAACCTCACCAAAGGCAACTAAAATCCATTTATTGTGTTTTCACTAAAAGCTTTGTAAAAGAGACTGATCTCCTTCCCCACTAAAACCTCCTTTCAGGTCATTGTAGAAAATGATGAGGTGCTCCCTTGCCTCCCCTTCTGCAGACTAAAGAACCCCAGTTCCCTCAGCTGCTCCTCATCAGACATGTTTTCCAGACCCTTCCCCAGCTCCGTTCCCTTCTCTGGACACGCTCCAGCCCCTCCAGGCCCTTTTTGCACTCAGGGGCCAGAACTGGACACAGCACTCCAGGTGGGGCCTCCCCAGTGCCCAGCACAGAGGGACAATCCCTGCCCTGGTCCTGCTGGCCACCCTGTTCTCCAGAACGGCCAGGGTGCCCTTGGCCTTCTTGCCCCCCTGGGCACACTCTGGCTCATATCCAGTCACTGTCAAGCAGCACCCCCAAGTCCCTTCCTGCTGAGCAGCTCTCAAGCCCCTCTGCCCCCAGCCTGGAGCGTTCCAGGTCCTTGTTGGACCCAAGTGCAGGCCCTGACACTTGGCCTGATTGATGCAGCCTGTCCAGATCCCTCTGCAGAGCCTTCCTGCCCTGCAGCAGATCCACACTCACACCCAACTTCATGGGATCCACCAATTTCCTGAGGGGGCACGCGATCCCCTCATCCAGATCACCAATAACGATGTTAAACAGGAGCAGCCCCAACCCTGAGCCCTTGGGAAACCCACTAGTGACCGGCCCCACCTGGATTTAGTTCCATCCCCCACCACTCCCTGGGCCATCAGCCAGTTTTTCCCCCAGCAAACAGTTCCCTCGTCCAGGCCATGAGCAGCCAGTTTGTGCAGGAGATGCTGTGGGAGATGGGCTCAAAGGCTTTCCTGAAGTCAGCACAGACACATCCCCAGCCTTTCCCTCAGCTGCTGAGGGGGTCATTTGTCACAGAAGGAGACCAGGCTGGTCAGGCAGGACCTGCCTTTCCCAACCCCACGCTGGCTGGGCCTGATCCCCTGGATGTCCTGCCCGTGCCATGAGATGGGGATGGGAGAAATAGAAACTTGACTCACAGAATGCCCAAATATGGAACAATGTACTCTTAGAGAAGTCCCGGAGAATTAGATCAGGGATGTAACTCAAACAAACAGGATGTGAAAAAGCTCTGTGACCCCAGATAAGGTGAAGAACAAACGTAACAGTTGGTGGTGGAACAGGATGACGATGGGCCTGCTCAAGAACTGAGGGCAAGGCAACAGAGGAAGCCTGGAAGGACCAAAGAAGGACCTCCAGGGGGGTGACTCTGTGAAGCAAACTAATGAATATGTATTAAGCAAACCTGCACATCTAATGAATATGTAACCAGAGTGTGCAATAGGAAGCCCTGTCCATCTGTCATTTGGCACCTTCAGTTAGAGGAGCTTCCCTGCCAACGTCTAGTGCTGAATAAAGAACAGTTTCTGCTTCTTAACACTTACAAATTGGGGTGGAGGTGTTTGTTTTCGACGCCTTTTGGTATCAGGGCCATTGTGACACTTTGGAACCTCCTGGAATCCAAGGGCCATTGCCACAGTGCAAGGCCTGATGGAGCCAAAGGCCCTGGGACACTGGGGCAGCTCCCAGAATCCAGGGGCCTTGATGACACTCCAGGGCATCCCAGAACCAAAGGAGTCCCGGGAAGGTGCTGAACCTCCTGGAATCAAGGGGGCATTGTGACACTGTGACATTGTGACATTGTGACATTTTGACCCTGCAGGGCCACGTGGAGATAAAGGGGCCATTGTGACCCTGGGCAACCTCACAGCACCAAGGGCCATTGTGACACTGCAGGGCCTCATGGATTCAAAGCAGTGCTGGGACACTCTGGACCTGATGGAATCACTGTGCAATTGGGACACCACAGAACCTCATGGAATCCTCAGCACCACTGTGACATATGGGAATCTTCTGGAATCAAGGGACCATGGTGACAGTGCAGGGCCTGTGGAGCATAAGGGACCACTGTGACACTGTGGAACCTCATGGAATAAAGGAACCTGTGAGACACTGGATTATTGGGATAATTCTTGACTCAGAACAACTCCAGTGTGATGGTGGGTGGGGAAGGACAGGTGGAATTTGCCAAAGGGGAGGTGGTGCCCTGTTCCATTGCCCAGCCCTTGGAGCCTCCTTGGGCAGCCCTGGAGCTGCTGTCAGTCCAAAGCAGCCCGGGAGCACTGCCCCATCCCACAGCCTGGAGCCCCTAACCCAGCCCCACACTGGCTCCAGCACACCAGGAGCTCTGCCCCTCACCCTCCTGGAGCCCCAGAGTGGCCAGTGGGCCACAAGTCCCCCCTGGGGGGTGGGCACAGGGGGCAGAGCAAATCAAACCAGCCCCGTGCGGCCATGGCGTGGTCGGACCCTCCATCTGGGCACGGGGAAGCTGCACTGGCACCAGACTGCGGGTGGGAGCTGCACTTCTCTCTCTTCCCTTACTTCTTCTTATTCTCTCAATCTCTCATACTATTTGAGGAAACTTAAAACTGGATGGGTTGGGTTTTTGCTGACTTGTCTGGGTTGGCCTGTGCTCAGTCAGTGCTTTGGGGAATGCTCTGTTCTGGTGGAATGTTGCCCTTTCACCTTTTGCCAAGCTCCCTTCTTTTCTAAACTTTACCAGTAAAACTGTGGTTTTTGACCTCCTGATAGGTCAAAAGTGTGTTGCATCTTCTCCACTGTGCTCCCTTAAGGTACTTAAAGAACTGAAGTCCTTTTTCAAATATCTGGAGGGTGGATATTTTTGATGCCTTGTATATTTTTTAAAGGAAAACTCCTTTGATGACCTCATAGCTCAAACCTTCGATCTTACAGTCACCATCCCTGGAAGTGTTCAGAAAACCTTGAACTGTGGCACTTTGGGACACGGTTCAGTGGTGAAGATGCCAGTTCTTGGTTAATGGTTCCACTCCATGATCTCAGAGGTCTTTTCCAAACCTAAAAATTCTCTGATTCTGTGGTGACTCAACCACTTCCCTGGACATTCTGTTCCAATGCTTGATAACCCTCAGACATCCCTTTGATGCTGCAGCCAAGGAAACTCATTGAATGAAGGGGCCATTGTGACCCTGCCGGGCCTGGTGGAACCTTGTCTGTTGGGAAACACAAAGGGATGTGTGGGGGTGTTTCACTGACAACCAGGAGAATTTTGGAGAGGAACCTTTACACATCCAGATCTTGATGTGTCCACACATCTCTGCCTGGGTGTGGGTGTGAATTGACTGTGGTGTGAATGATGTTTTTGTGAATCTATAATTCAGTCACTGTGAAAAATGTAGCAAATGCTACTGAATCACTTGATAACAGTTTAATTGGTCAATGATTTGGTTCTACTAATCTTTTTTGCCTCCATATATTTGTGTCCAAATCCTTTTTACAGTGATCCTCTTGCATCCCAAGGCTCTGTGTAAATCACTCCCTTTCATCTAAAAAATATATTTTTATTACTTCCACTTTAAAATCTTCCGCCGTAGCTAAAGTATAAAACAACTTCAATTAGTTGTTGAAGACTTGAAAAGATGAGGACAATTAAAGGAAGGAAAATAATTTGTTTTTCTGTATGTTAATGAGCCCCACAGTGTGTTTAGAGACAAGTCCATTGTCTTCAACTACTGAGAGAAGATTGAAGAAGCTGCTCAAGAAGTCAGAAGCCAAACTCCCAGTCCCTTGAAGCATTGCTGGGCCCCACTGAGGGCAGGCACTGACAAAGCCTCCCCAGGGACTCCTTGGAGCAGATCCTTGCAGGCCAGGAGTGCAGGCAGACAAAGGAAAGTGTCTTGTGGTGGCCTGAGGGGCAGAGGCAGCTGCCAGAGCCAAGGGCACAAAGGCCTGGGTGCCTTTGGGCCTTGCAGCCCTGCCAGAGCCCTTGGCCATCTCTGCTGCAGGCTCTGCATCTACATAAGTTTAACTCTTATAACTATCTTGTTCAAGTAATATAGTTAGCATCTTTAAGTATTTCAGTTTTTATTAATTAATACATACAAATATCCTGTTGTCCCAGAAAATGTCTACAATATCAAAAATAAATCATCATTAAGCCTTCAGCTTTAAAAAGCTGTGAAATTACCTAACTCACATCAGTTTCTGCCAAAATAATCACTTAAAACTGACTGAACTATCAATAACAAAATTCCAAGCTTTTTGTTAAAGGTAAACAACAACTAAAAGAAGCAGCTAGACAAAAGCTGAAGACTGCCTACACCTCAAGAACCAGAGACAACTTGGAATGAGCAGCTTAAATTGACTTCTCACAGAAGACACTGGATTTTAAGCTGTGCTAACAAATTGTAAAAGTGACTTATCTATTCATTTTTCTAAGTACAAACTCAGAAATGCGGATGTTACTTACCAATAGTATATCTTTGAATTTATTAACTTTCAGTGTTCAAAACAAAAAATGGGGGAAAGAGAATATGCATGTGCATAAGCAGGTGCTGGATCAGAACAGATCTCATTTAAGTTTGTTAAGCCTATCTATTCTTTATACTAATTCCCCTTTAAAACAGGACTGACAAGCTCACGACCAATTACTACTTAAAATCTTAAATGTGTGGCTGAAAAATAAAGACAAAATACAGATTACAGGTATGCAAGAATGAGGAGAGATTGAGGCAGCCACCTAAGAATGAGTGAGAGAGAGATGGTGTGAATGCAGGAATGTATGTGAACCAAAATGCACCTTATGCCACATGCCTGCAACAAGCACACTCACACAGCAAACACTGCCTCTGCCACATCACCCTAATAGGGGACAGCTGAGAACAAGATGTCCTCCCCTAACCTTTTTTTCCTGAAGTAAAAGTAAGTTTTCCCCAGTTATATATAGGCCCTCAGATAATAAAGTTTTTGTTCTACCCAGTTGCATGAGACCCTTGGGTAAATAAGGATTTTGTTCAATAAAGTTTTGTTCTACCCAATTGCAGGAATCCCTTAGGTAAATAAGGCTTAAGTAAATACTTGCTGCAATTTGCAAGTCCATAAATGTAATACAAGTTATAAGGTTACTATGTCAAATGAAAAATGTTCTGATAAAAAGGAGTTAACTAAAGGATTTCAAAATTGCACTGTTCTGTATCTTGATGTAATAAAGACAGGGGAGATGTGGCGGTTTTGGTCATAGGAAAGGGACCAGAAAGGCATCCTGGGAGTTGTAGTCCTTAAAGTGCTCTATCACACAGGTGCCATGAAGTGCTTGTTTAGGGTTGGTCAAGACAGTCACATGTTATGAAGTGGTACAGTTTGAAACCACTATTTAATCTTTTGTCTCTTTAAATGAAGCATCTTTTGCTACACACCACATTGGTGTCTCTCTGGTCCACTTGAGCATTTATTTATTTCAAAATTAATATTGCAGCAATGATGGATCCAGGGCAGTGTATTTTCTGATGGCAGCTCTAAGTCTGTCTAAGAATGCCGTGGGGGTCTCGTCCCGTCCTTGCCTTACATCGTACAAGGCAGCCCAATTCACTGCTTTGGGTGCAGGGCTTCACAATCCCACCTGCACCAATCTTCTCTACTGATCCAATAACTTAGAATGCTCAGGGTTGTTCGGGTCCCAGTTAGGTTTTCCTACTGGAAAAATTTCATCTGTCTCCTCTTAAAACATTTGTTGTAATCTGTCCTTCCACATGATTTCTTGCTGCTTTTATTACAAGCTCTTTTTCTGTTTCTGTCAGTTCTGAGAGTATCAAATCTGTGTCTGACCAATCAATGTCCTGATTTTTCACAATTAATACAAATCTCTCAGCCACCTTCTCAGGATTTTCTTGACATAGTTTTGCCTCCTCCCTCCAGCTGTTCAAATCACTCTCTGAAAAAAGCACTTTCCCTTTTGCCTGATGACCTGCAGGTGTCATTACCTGCCTCAGAGGAGCAACTGTGTGGCCAGTCTCAGTTTGAGCTTTTGTTCTACCCCCAGGCTGACTCTTGGCTTTCTGTCCCATGGTCAGAGCCCGATGTGTGCTGCTCCCTCCCTCTTCTGGGTGTTCCACACTCCCTGCTGTGCTTTCAGTATCTGTCCCATCCCGTCCCGACTCCTGCGGGCTGCCAGGTCCCTGCCCAGCTGGCTCTGGTGCTCTACAATGAGGCTGCAGTTCGGGAGGCTCTGGGATACTTTCCCCATCACTCTCTCTCTTTCCCAACTTGAGACCCCTCTGATCTTTGCTGCAGGCATAGGGGGATCCTGGGGGGCTCTATTAATACCACAACTTTCCTGCCACTCAGGTTTATTCCTTAAAAAGTGAAAAACATATCTGCAGACATCACCTCATCCCATGTCTGCTCCCTGCAAAGGAACAATAGAAGCTGCAGGATTGTGTTGTCATAAAGACTTCCTTGCCCTGGCCATTTTTCACCATCATCTGATATAAACAGTGGCCACCAATTCTGGCACTATTTCAAAAAACATTTTTTACTTTGATTCTATCCAGGAATTCCTCCCAGATCTCTCCAATATTTTAATATACATCCCACAGGAGTTTTACATTTATTTCTTTTTTCATTTAACTCCCATTATGAAGAGAAACAGTTAAATCTGTAATATACTAACAATCACAAGTATTATATTGCCAAATAATATCTACTCTTCAAATTTAAACACTACTTCTTGATTGAAACCTCCTTAAATTCACGAAACTCACAACTATCCCGTACTATCTCAAAAATCCACGAGACGTCACCCTCAGACCACAGAATATTTGGCCTTCACTCATAACCTGTACTGACACAAAAATCCACAAGATGTCACCACAAGACCACAAGATACACACTGTACAGCAAACCTGTATATATCAGAAAATTCACATTTTTGTAACGATTCAGACTGAATTAGGAGGTGCTTGGGCTGGGGATTGCTGATATCAATGTAACCACAGGAAAAAAGTAAGCAGGACAAAAAAAAGATATCTTTTCTCATGGTTTTATCAGTACAATACAATATTCACTTTGAATGCACTTCTGAGATCTATCTAATTAACCACAGAAGAATTGAAGACTTACAAGTAATTTATTCCCAAGGGCTTGTCTGGTTAAGATGCCATCACTGAGAAGAGAGTGTGGAGGAATGAGCAGACAAGGACACCATCCCTGGGGCTGGGGAAGCAGGAACTCAGAGTCACTGGTTCCAGGTGGCAAATGGACTGTGGGATGTTTCTGTGAGAGCCCATAATGGATTTGCTGCTTTCAGGGGGAGTCCAGTTAAATTTCTTCCCCATGGCCAGTGCAGGGCTGTGTTTTGGATTTGTGCTGAACACAGGGTTGATAATCACAGAGTCACAGAATGTGCTAAGTTGGAAGGGACCCCCAAGGATCATCCAGTCCAACCCTTAGCCCTGCACAGAACCATCCCCAGGGCTCACACCATGAGCCTGAGAGGATCATCCAAAACACTCCTGAAGCTCTGTCAGCCTTGGTGCTGTGCCCACTGCCCTGGGGAGCCTGTTCAGTGCCCAACCACCCTCTGAGGGAAGAACCTTTTCCCAAGATCCAACCTAACCCTGGCCTGACACAACTCCAGGCCATTCCCTCAGTGCTGTCCCTGGTCCCCCCAGAGCAGAGCTCAGGGCCTGCCCCTCCTCTGCCCCTGCCCAGGGAGTTGTGACTGCAGTGAGGTCTCCCCTCAGTCTCCTCTTCTCCAGCTGAACACACCAAGTGCCCTCAGTGTCCTCACAGGGCTTCAAGTCCCTTCCCCATCCTCGTGGCCTCCTTTGGACACTCTCCAATGGCTCAATCTCTCCCTTCCATTTTGTCCTCGCAAACTGCCCCAATCTTGCAGGTGAGGCCGCCCCAGCGCAGAGCAGAGCGGGACAATCCCCTCCCTGATGCCCCCAGCACAGGCTTGGCCCTCCTGGCTGCCAGGGCACTGCTGACTCAGGGCCAACTGGCACCCACCAGCACCCCCAGGGCCCTTTCCCGGCTCTGCTTCCCAGCCTCTCATTCCCAGTGTGTCCGTCCAGCCCGGGTTGCCCCATCCCAGGGCAGGATCTGGCCCTTCCCCCTGGGGAACTTCCCATGGTTGGGGATTCCCAGCCCTGGGATCTGTCCAGGTCTCTGCAGGGCCTTCCTGCCTTGCAGGGGCTCAGCAGCTCCTCCTAGAATGGACAGGGCCAGATCCAGAGATGGGGAGGAGATGGAGGGGGGCTTCAAGTGGGGAAACATAACAGTGCTGAGGAACAGGGAGACCACAGCCAGGGGAGGGAGGCACGTGGAAAAGGCTTTGTGCCGTACCTTCTCAGAGGGGATCCTCAGCACAGCTCTGAAGATCTGCACATAGGAGAAAACAATGAAAATGAAACAACCAAACCCTAAACAGGCACTAACCACAATGAGCCGAAGTTCCCTAATGTAGGAGTGTGAGCAGAAGAGCTTGAGGATCTGAGGGATTTCACAGAAGAACTGGCCCAAGGCATCACTCTGGCACAGGGGCAGGGAAAATGTATTGGCTGTGTGTGAGTAGATAGGGTTTGGCGACTGGAAGACTTCGGGATGAAGTCTTTTCCCCGAAAGACAGGGACCACCCACCACCCGCCCTCCGACGCCTGACAGCCAACAGTAGTTTAGGTGATACCGTAAGCAGACGGAAATGACGGTGCAATTAAGCACTATAAAAGGCCATACCACGAGCTAAAAAATGCCATTCTACCATCCACCACATTGGTGTCTGTGAGTTAGTGGCCCGAGTGACTAAGGGGTAGTCACCATGCCCTTCCCAAACCAGGTCGTCGCACAACAAGTGGTGCCGGAACCCGGAGATGCCCAAGTTCTCTGTGTAGCCCGGAAGACTTGCCAAGCTCTGGGACGGGATTTCGCCTGAGCTCGGGTGAAGGGCGGCCAGACGGTGGGTCCAGTCTGGTGGGGAGGACACTCCCGGACCAACAAGGAGGATGGAATCCCTTGTGAAGGTTGTATCAGGGGTTTATAATCATTGGGGTATCGATTGCAAATCTAAGGATTTTACTCTTGCTGTTGCAAGGCTTTTGCATATCGGGGTCATTGACCAACCGGTGGATATTCTCCACCCTGATGTATCGGATAGGTGTACTAAAGCGTTGGCTGAGGAAATGATGTCCTCAGGCCATGGAACTCACCTTAAAGCGTGGGGGAAAGTAATACGAGCCTTGCAAACAGTGAGGTTGGAACAGGAGACCTGGAAAGCAGCTGAAACATGCCTGCGGGAGGTCCCCAAATTGGGAATTGGGGCGGCTACACAAACCCTGCCCCTCCCAACCTTTAGCGATTCTGCCGTGCCTAAGCACACACAAGAGGGCGATGATTCCCCTCAACTTTCTAACCCTGATTCATCTACGGGGGGGCAGGAGCGGACTAAAACCATGTGGGGGGAGTTGGCTGAGGAGGGTAGAAAAGTTATGGAAAATGCAGAGTCTGAAAAGTTTAAGGACAAGCCGCTGCCCTGTGGGTCTCAAGATGGCCCCCAAGGGCAAGAAGAAGGGCGGAGTATGGATAACGCTGGCCGGAGAAGGGCAGTGAAGGGGCTTGTGGACAAGGATGATGGTGGGCGGAGAGAGGCCAGGGGGGGAAGGAGTGGTGGATGCCGGCGGGATGAAAGCCAAAGCAAGTGTGGGGAGGGCAGTGCAAGTGATAACGAAGGTATGAGCGGGGAAGGGAGTGTGAGTGAAATGGGAAACTCAAGCGAGGAGGAGGGGGGTGCGAGCGAGGGGGGCGGTGCCGGTTACGGTGGTCGAGTGAAAAAAGGTTCATGCAGGGGCATTGCCCCGAGCAGAGGGCGGGGCGAGCGAAGGGGGAGGGAGCAGTCGGTTTGCACGGGAGAGAGGTGGAGCGGACAGTCGTACACCCACAAGGGAGCGGGGAGGGGTCGCAGCCTGTCCAAGAAGCACCGGAGACCGGAAATAGCTGGTCAGTCGAGCTCGGACACTGAGTCAGACACCAGCCGGGGGAAGTCACAAGGCGAGCGGAGAGAGGGAGGCGGGCGGTGTACGACCGATCCGAGTATGGAGAAAGAGAAAAAGGATGTAGATGTAATTATAGATGAAAATAAAAATAAACCTAAGCCACAGAAAGAACTAACCCCTCTCACGGACTGGAAGGAGATTAGAACTGCATGTGCTGACTGGGCACAGTCGGCTTCATTAGCATTCCCAGTTCAAGTCACAGAAGGAGACAGGAGAGTTTATACACCAATAAATCCAAGAGACATACAATCAGTTATTAAGGCCATATCAGAGAAAGGGCTCAATTCTGCCATGGTTTCTACCCTTATAGACAGTCTTTTTCGGGGAGACGACCTGCTTCCATTTGACATTAAGCAAACTTGCAGAATGATTTTTGATGGAGCAGGCATGATTGTTTTCAAACAGGAATGGGAGGATAATTGTGCAAAACAACTGGCATTAGTGACCGGGACAGACCATCCGCTACATGGCTCTAATTTACAGCAATTCATGGGGACTGACCCGACTATGATAACCCCACGTGCACAAGCGGAAGGTTTGCGGTCGCATGAGGTCAGAGTAACCACCCGTGCGGCTAGAGAAGCTATTCACACAGCCTCAGCTGTCATTGCTAAGCCATCCCCGTGGTCTACCATCAGACAGGCTGAAAGCGAAACTTTTACACAGTTTGTAGATTGCCTTCAGGCAGCGGTCGATTCCTCCTCCCTATCCCCAGAAGCAAAGGGTCCGGTGGTTGCCGACTGCTTACGCCAGCAATGCAATTCAGCAACCAAGGAAATTTTGCGATCGTTACCAGCAGGAGCGAGCATCGCTGACATGATTAAACACGTCACAAGAGAGGAGCATTTGGCCCCTATCCAGGTGGCTGTTCATGCAGCCATAGCTAACGTGATGGCGTGTTTTAAATGCGGCCAGCCAGGTCACGTGGCAGCAAATTGTCCCCAGCTAGGGAGCCCGGCAATCATACACCCCTCTTTTCAAAACCGGCCTAGAGAGCCATGCTTTGCATGTGGGAAAAAGGGGCACTTTGCTAAGGACTGCAGGTTTAAAAATCAGGGAAACGCGAAGGGGAGGGGGCATTCCAACTGTCTCAGCCGCACCCAGCCTCCTCCCACCTGGAACACGAAGCGGCCACATATGAATGTAGCTACTGGGCACGGAACGCCTCTGAATCTGACACCTTCCCAAGAGGCAGCAGCCCCTATGGCTCACCCAGTAGCACAGCCAAACCCATCCGGGTCCCAAAACCCACAGGGTTTACCCCCAAGGGCGGAGGCCCCAGCGTGGCCTTGGCAGTAAAATGTGACTGCCCACCCGTGGTGTGGGGAACCTGTTCCCTCTATGGCATTGCAGATGATACCACTATTAAGATTCCCTTTTTGGTTGGTACCGGGCCGGACGTCACTGTCATACCCAAAGCATATTGGCCCTCGCATTGGGAATTAGAAGATGCTCCCACAGTAGGCGGAGTCAGGGGAACCACTCGAGCCCAAAAAAGTTCCCACCCAATAACAATTGTACTTCACACTGCAGAGGGACCTGAAAAAAATTATCGCCCTCACTCCTTACATCCTCTTTGAGGTCCCAGCCTTGCTGGGAAGAGACACCCTAGCTCTTCTAAATGCCAGAGTGACAAATTTACCTTAAGGGCCACTGCTGTACACCCGTTTCCTCCTATTAAGCTGACCCAGTGTGGGTTGAGCAGTGGCCCCTATCTCAGCCTCGAATGGATGCCCTCTTAAAGTTAGTCGACCGCGAGTTGCAAAGGGATCACATAGAGCCCTCTACTAGCCCATAGAACACCCCAATCTTTGTGATACCTAAACGGTCAGGCGAAGCATTTCGTCTCCTTCACGATGTGCGTGAGGTAAATAAGAAAATTCAGCCAATGGGTGCAGTCCAGACACTGTTACCTATGAGCTCCATGATACCCAAGGGACAGCTTTGTGCTACCCTCAACATTCTTTTCTATACCATTGCATGAAACAGACAAAGAAAAATTTGTCTTCTCACTGGTGTTCCCAAATAATCACCGGCCCAATTTATGTTTTCAGTGGAAAGTGCTACCCCAGGGGATGCTCAACTCGCTCACCATCTGTCAGATCGTAATTGATCGGGCTCTGGCACCAATTCGGCATAGTAATCCGGCCACAACTATCATTCAGTACATGGATGATATCTTGATAGCCGCGCCATCCGGAGACCAGGTAGACCAGTTAATTTTAACAATCTCAGATACCCTGAAAACAAACGGATTCGAAATCGCAGATTCAAAAATAAAAAAAGGGCCTTGTATAACCTTCCTGGGAGTAGAAATCACAGATTCCTACATAACTCCTCCCCAGATAAGAATTCGCAGGGACATTAAGACTCTCCACGATGCACAGCAGTTGGTGGGATCCTTGCAGTGGCTCCGTAATGTCATCCTAATTCCTCCCGAGATCATGGCTCCCTTATACGACCTGTTAAAAGGCAAACATCCCTGGGAACAAAAGGAGCTAACAGCCAAGGCAATAGATTCCCTTAATTTCATCGAGCAGCAGGTATCCACGGGCACGCTAGCAAGGTGGAATCCAGACGTGCCACTCCACCTGTACGTGCACTTTACAACAGAAGGGGGAGTAGGGGCACTCGCCCAAGGGTCACCAGAAAAAGCACAGCCAGTGTTGTGGGTAGTCCCAGGAAAGGTATCTCGTGCATTTTCCCCAGGAATCGAGTGTGTCAGTAATCTCATTATGAAAGGCAGAAAACTAGCACTGAGGCACCTAGGTACGGAACCTGCAAAAGTATATTTGCCCTTTCGTAAACAGCTTCCAGAACTGTCAATAGCTCTGTCAGAACACCTGGCCATAGCCTTGGCTGGGTTCAATGGAGAAATCCAGTATGTCACCAAACCTCCCTGGACCCAACTGTTAGCCATTGTCGATATCGACCTTCCACGGAAGGTTATGGACCGGCCCCAGCCAGGACCAACAGTTTTTACAGATGCATCCTCTGTGACCTCCACTGTCGCAGCGGTGTGGCAGTCAGAAAATGAGTGGCAATGCGTAAAAACGACCGATGATACACTCTTGGTCCAGCAGCTAGAAGTAACGGCTGTTGTGCTAGCTTGTGGGCTGTTTTTAACAGAGCACCTTAATATAGTGACAGATTTGATATTTGTCACCACGCTCTGCCTAGCCATGTCGCAGCCCGGGGTGCCAGCATCTAGAGCAGCTCTGATGCTGGAAGAAGCCCTTGCTTCCCAAAAAAGCACCATATTGGTCATTCATGTCAACAGTCACGACCCAATCAAAGGTTTCTTTCAGATCGGTAATCACAAAGCGGATGCTGCTACAAAAGGGTTATGGACGCTGAGAGATGCTCGCCAGTTACACGAATCTCTCCATATCGGAGCTAAGGCACTAGTCAGAGAGTGCAAGATCACACATGCAGACGCAAAACATCGTAGCCACATGTCCCCACTGTCAAAAGACACCACTTTAGTCCAGCGGAGTAAATCCTAGAGGTCTTAAAGCCTCTGAAATATGGCAATCAGATTTTACACTCTGCCAGCTCTTAAAGCCCCGACCTTGGCTGGCAGTGACCTTAGACACGTACAGTGGAGTAATCGTGGCCACTCAACATGCCAAAACGAATTCCAAAGCAACCATTCAGCATTGGCTAACTGCAATGGCATGGCTCGGGGTCCCCAATCAGATTAAGACAGACAACGGCCCAAACTTCACGTCCAAATCAGTTCAGGCATTCGCACACAAGTGGGGCATTACACTGACACATGGCATTCCATATAACAGCACAGGACAAGCCATAGTCAAGCGAGCAAATCAAACCTTGAAATCCAAAACAGAGGTGCTGGCAAAGGCAGAAGGCTTTGCCAATGCTATTCCCTCGAAAGATCAAGCACAGTTGTTGGCAACCGCTTTGCTGGCGCAAAATCAGTTTCTCAGAGGGAAAGAAGTAAACAGTCCAGTCCAGAAGCACTGGGCTACTCGTGCGTTAGAAGAAGGCCCACCAGTCATAATCAGAAATGAACTAGGAGCCTGGGAACAGGGGTGGAGAATAATCCTTGCAGGACGAGGGTACGCTGCAGTTAAGAAAGACAGTGAGGTCAAATGGTGTCCACTTAAATCTATTAGACCAGACTTGCAGAATAAAACTAATGAAAACTGCGAGCTTTTACTTGCAGGACTGGGTCATCGGACACCCTCGTAACTCGTACAGCGCAGTGCCAGGGGAAGATGACACGCCGACCTACACCCCGTCCAACCCTGCGGGCTCGGTGCAGACAAAGGCCGGACAGCGTCGAGTCAGCTACCGTGAGAGAAAGCAGAGATGTCTTTGTGTGATACTGATCCTGGCACTTTCCAAGGTAGAGCCAATACATGCAGGCCACTCCCATCACCAGCCATTTAAATGGTCTCTCCTTAGGCCCCAGAGTCAGCAGGTTATCACCTCCCAGGTAACATCAGGTGCACCAAGCTTTACCGTCACTCTGTGTGCGTTAGTCCCACGAAGTCAGTGTTGGACATATGGGGGATTCTATATGTGTCCTGCCTCAAATCCTGAGAAAGGGTTCTGTAACATGCCTAACAAGTTCTACTGCGCTTACTGGGGATGCGAGACCATAGCCCCTACATGGATACCAGGCAGCAGTAGAGATAAATACCTGAAGGTAGAGTGGGGCCCACGTGGGTGCACGACACCACAGGCATGGAGAAAGGGCATAACCTGTAAATGCCTCCTTTTAAATGTTACGAACCCCCAGGAAGACAGCTGGCTGCTTGGGAAAACATGGGGAGTAAGGTACAAAGAAGCAGGGAAAGACCGAGGCGGTCTGATCTAGATTAAGAAAGAAATCGCCCCAAACAACCCTTGGCCCGAAAGAACGACCCCCAGACAGACCACTCGCTCTACAACACCCACGACACCACAAGTTCTTAGCAGCCCAACTTCCAGTACTACACACCCCCTTTGGAAACTGATACAAGCTAGTTACCAGGTCCTGAACAAAACCAACCCGAACCTCACAGAACACTGCTGGCTCTGTTACGGAGTACAACCACCCTATTACCAAGGCGTAGCAGTAAACGACACGCCCATACAGGCCTACAGTGATAATCCAGCCCAGTGTCTGTGGGAAACGGACAAACAAAGCATCACACTCACAGAAATGGTCGGCAGAGGGACGTGCGTGGGCCAAATCTCTCAACATAAAAGGCAATTATGCGTTAGGGAAGTACACTACACGGCCCGAGCAAAATGGTTGATCCCGGCTAATAACACTAAGTGGGCCTGTTCCTCTACAGGACTCACCCCTTGCATATCTCTAAAGGTGTTCGACAAATCCTCAGAATACTGTGTCCAAGTGACAATAATCCCCAAGATCTATTACCACCCAGAAAGCTATGTGTACAATTCCATGACTGTCCCAGACCATCACCAGTCAAAGTGGGAGCCTTCACAGCAATAACCATAGCCCTGCTGATGCTGGCAGGAGGTGCCGGAGCAGGTACAGGAATAGCGTCCCTAGTCCATCAGAACAAGGAATTCGGCGCTTTAAGGGTAGCAATAGACGAGGACATAGCCCGGATCGAAGAGTCTATCACGGCTCTCGCGAACTCACTTAAGTCATTGTCCGAGGTGGTTCTGCAAAATCGCAGAGGATTAGACATCCTGTTCTTACAAGCAGGTGGACTGTGCGCTGCTCTTAAAGAGGAGTGCTGCGTTTTCGCGGACCACACAGGGTTAGTGAAAGACACCATGGCCAAGCTGCGAGAGAGATTAGAAAATCGAAATAGGCACAGGGAATCGCAAGACTGGTTCATGTCACTGTTCGATCAGGCACCATGGCTCACCACCTTACTATCCTCTCTTATCGGTCCAATAGCAATACTCCTTTTAGCACTGATTTTCGGGCCCTGCATTCTTCACAAGCTCGTGTTGTTTGTCGAGAACCGCCTGAAAACACCCAACATCATGCTGATCAGACAGCGACAAATGCTGTAAATAGTGCCTTAGTTCAATGCAATTCCACGTAGTTTTGCACTAACTCACAATTCTATACCTCAGTGTTAAAACACATCTTTCTACCTCTCTAGGTTTCCTTTTTGAGCCGCTCATCGAGCCTTAAACCTTTTAACCTCTATGACCTCTACAACTGTATTTTGCACTTTTTATATTACAGCCCGCTTTATGTAGCACGGGGAGGGGGGAAATGTGAGTAGATAGAGTCTGGCGATCAGAAGACTTCAGGATGTACGGAAAGGCAGGGACCACCCCCCTCTGATGCCTGACAGCCAACAGTAGTTTAGGTGATACCGTAAGCAGACGGAAATGACGGTGCAATTAAGCACTATAAAAGGCCATACCACGAGCTAATAAACGCGCCATTTACCATCCACCACGTTGGTGTCTGTGAGTTGATGGCCCGAGTGACTAAGGGGTAGTCACTGTGCCCTTCCTGAACCAGATCGTCACTCAACATGGGTGTTGTTGCCTTAAGAGACCATGGAGAAAAAGACTCCAGGCCAATTAAGGTAGGAGATAATATAAAGAGACCTGATCCTTTAATGAGTTGTTAGGCCTAGAGGAACACATACCATGTGTGCCCCCTCAGACAGAGGTTCTGTGATTTTATAATAAGGTTCATCCAATCCCAGGTTTATGCAGCCCTGGTTCTGCCCCATTCTGCCCCCTTACACACCCCTTCAGGAATTGGGTTTGGTGTCTTTGGGACCCCTTCTTCCTCATCTTTATCTTCTTTGCAGCACACACAGTCCTGGGAGTTCCTAAAAAGTTCTGCCAAGAAGGTCACTGTGTCTTTGTGATGTCTTCTGGTTGAGGCCTTGGGATGTTTTTCTAAAGTTCTACGCTGAAAAGAAGACTAAAAATGGAGTTTAAAGGGACTGATATGGAATGGGGTAGGAGGGTTGGGTATGTGTAAATACTGTGTTAAGGGTAAGGGATATATTACAGCTACATTAAAATATATTCACCACACAGCTAGTTCTAAAATCTACAAAAGTTAATAAAAAAAAAAAAAAAAGATCTGAGATATCAGTGTGAATTGACTGTGGTGTGAGTGTTGTTATTGTGAATCTATAATTCAGTCTCTGTTCAGTTCTAGTAAATACTATTGAATCTCTTGATAACTGTTAAGTTGGTCAATGAGTAAGTGCTACTAATCTCTTTTGCCCCCTTATTTTTGTGTCCAAATCCTTTGCACCCGGACCCTCTTGCATCCCAGGGCTCTGTGGAAATCATTGCCTTTCATTAAAAAAATAACTATTTTTTGCGACCTGCCCTTTCAAAATTTCCTCCTTAGCTAAACTACAAAACAACTCCAATTACTTGTTAAAGAATTGAAAACATGAAGACAATTAAAAGAAGGAAAATAATTTGTTTTTCTGTATTTTAATGAGCCCCACAGTGTACTTAGAGACAAGTCCATTGTTCTCAACTACTGAGAGAAGATTGAAGAAGCTGCTCAAGAATTCAGAATGCAAACTCCCAGTCCCTTGAAGCATTGCTGGGCCCCACTGAGGGCAGGCACTGACAAAGCCTCCCCAGGGACTCCTTGGAGCAGATCCTTGCAGGCCAGGAGTGCAGGCAGACAAAGGAAAGTGTCTTGTGGTGGCCTGAGGGGCAGAGGCAGCTGCCAGAGCCAAGGGCACAAAGGCCTGGGTGCCTTTGGGCCTTGCAGCCCTGCCAGAGCCCTTGGCCATCTGTGCTGCAGGCTGTGCTCCCCTGGCCCTGCTGCTCCTCTGGCCTTGCAGGCTGCACACACCCCTCCTGCTTTCCCACCCCCCTCCCAGCAGCATTTCTGGGCCCTCCCTGATGGCTCTGCTGTCCCCCAGCTCTGGCTGCTGCCATGTGCACTTGGCCTTCTTGGCTTTGCTGCTGAGCCCCTGTGCCCCAGGACATCCCTGACAGAGCCCAGGCCCTTCTGCTGGGGGTCCCTGCAGAGCTGAGCAGATCCAGGTCACCTCCCATTGCTCTGCCAACCCCTTGGGCCTGCTCTGGGCCCTGCAGGTCCTTGCCCTGCTCCCAAGGGCTCTGGGGGTGCTTCATGCTCAGGCCTTGGGCTTTAGAGCTCAGGGTGGGGATTGGGCAGAACTTTGGCAGGTTTGTTGTTCTGCTGGCAGTGTCTGGCTCATGATTAGGGGAAGAGCTTTTTGGCCTAGGTTAGGATTACAGCATGTTTTTTCATGCTGGTAATAGCGGTTGCAGATTGGGGTGGGCATTGGAGTCCCAGTAAGGGTCTGGAGTTCTGGGTTTGGGCTTTGCCTTCAGGGTCTGGTTGAGGATGGAATTAGAGGAAGTGGATTTGTTTAATGGGAGGGTCAGCACTTTTGAGTAGTGTTGGGGCTTGAGGTACAAAGTGCATAAAGGTCCATCAGGAGTGTTTGCACAGTCAGTGTTCCATCACCCTCAGCATTATCTGAACCTGCTTTTACCTCATCAAAATCTTTCCTTCCCCAATTTTCCTATTTCTTTTGTCCCAGTTCCTCCCAACCTCCACAGCTCTTCCATCAGGATGGGCTCAGCTTTGTGCTGATGCTGTGCAACCTCATGGAATGAAGGAGCCTCTGGGAAGCTGCAGAACATCCTGGAATTCTGGGGCCATTGTGACCCTGGGAAAACCCATGGAATCAAGAGACCACTGTGACACTGCAGGACCCCCTGGAGCCAAAGGAACCCAGGGACAGTGGGCAACCTCCTGAAATAAAGGGGCCACTGTGATGCTGCAGAAACACCTGGAATCAGGAGGCCATTGTGGCACTGCAGGGCCCCATGGAAACAAAGAAACCCTGGGCCACAGTAGAATGTCATGAGATCAAGTGGCCATTGTGACACTGAGGAACTTCATGGACTTAAGAGCCAGCTGATGGTGCTCCCTGCCACTGAGCACCTCCCACAGATGCTCCTGTGTGGCCATGGAGGGTGCTCAGAGGGGCCCTGCCTTGTTCCACAGCTGGGACATGGCTTGGGGGCTGCTCTTGATTGACCTGTGCAAGTTCACTGAGGGCAAGAGAAGTCCCTTGCAAGAGTTCTCCCTGTCACTGCTGTGTCCACTGGGGTTGCTGAGCTCTCTTTGCCACTTCCCAGCAAGATTTAGTACTTTCTGTCTGGGTGACTCCACCCTGGGCAGGATTCTGCTCCAGGGCTCCAGTCACTGCTGACTGGATGGGACGGGCTGTCCCTGCAGATCCTCTGTGCTCTCCTGCACTTCCTCATTTCCTACACACAAGTCCTCCCCTGCCATCAGAGCCAGCACAAGCTGCAGAGCCCCAGGCAGGTGACCTGGAGATCCTTTGTCATCTCCATTGCCCATCGGCCACCAACACACAACATCTGAGCCAGCCCTCAGTCCCTGCAGTCCCAGTGGGTCCCTGCCCTCCCTGCAGTCTCCATGGAGAAACAACAAAGGAACAAGACTTTTCAGAGTTTATTCCTTGGACTTCTTCTCGATATCAATGTTGGGGAAAAGCCCTCAGCCTTCAGGAAGTGCCTGCAGGGGAAGCCCTTTGCTGATGGAAGTGCTGGTGTGGAGCCCAGCCCTGTCCCAGCAGTGCCCAGGGCCTGTCCCTGCCTGTGGTCCCAGCACTGACACACAGCAGGACAGTGACTGAGCTGCCAGAGCACTCAGGCCTTGGACAGGGACAGCAAAGGAGAGGGGGGAGTGCACAGAGAGCAGCTCTGGAAAGACCCAGTTCTGGTGCTGCCTGGCAGGGCTGGGACTCTTTTCCCCTCCACATCTGCAAACATGGAAATGCCCTCCAGCTTCAGGGGAGGTCTTGGATGAAGGGTCCAGGAAAAAAAAATTATGTTTTTTTTTTACACTCAGAGATTGTGAATCCTTCATGTACAAACTAACACAGGGAGGGTGTTTCACAAACACATTGCTGCACAAAGTTTTTTTTTTAGTTTCAATGCACATAGAACATGATTCCAGATTAGTAGATTTTTTGCGTAAAAAAAAGGGTGATAGAGTGAATTATATATGGGATTAAGAGTTAAATTTCAGTGTTAATGAGAAGAAAAAGAAGGAAATAACATGAAAACTCCGAACCCCCACTAATATCAATAGTTTTAGAAAGCAGACTGGGCCTCATGTTACACAGTGTGTTTTCTGCAGAAGAAAACATGCAGTTTTTTGCTCCAGAAAAGCATCCAGTAATCATTTTCCTTATGGCACCCTTGAGCTCCTGGTTCCTCAGGCTGTAGATGAGGGGGTTCAGTGCTGGAGGAACCACTGAGTACAAAACTAACAGGGCCAGATCCAGGGATGGGGAGGAGATGGAGGGGGGCTTCAGGTAGTCAAATATGGAGCTGGTGATGAACAGGAAGACAACAGCCAGGTGAGGGAGGCACGTGGAAAAGGCTTTGTGCTGTCTCTGCTGAGAGGGGATCCTCAGCACAGCCCTGAAGATCTGCACATAGGAGAAAACAATGAAAATGAAACAACCAAAACCGAACGAACAGCTTAATATAAGGAACCCGATTTCCCTGAGGTAGCCTGAGTGTGAACAGGAGAGCTTGAGGATGTGTGGAATTTCACAGAAGAACTGGCCCAGGGCATTGCCCTGGCACAGGGGCAGGGAAAATGTATTGGCTGTGTGCAGCAGAGCATTGAGAAACCCAGAGGCCCAGGCAGCTGCTGCCATGTGGGCACAAGCTCTGCTGCCCAGGAGGGTCCCGTAGTGCAGGGGTTTGCAGATGGCAACGTAGCGGTCGTAGCACATGATGGTCAGGAGGGAAAACTCTGCTACAATGAAGAACAGAAAGAAAAAGAGCTGTGCAGCACATCCTGTGTAGGAGATGGTTGTGGTGTCCCAGAGGGAGTTGTGCATGGCTTTGGGCACAGTGGTGCAGATGCAGCCCAGGTCTGTGAGGGAGAGGTGCAGCAGGAAGAAGTCCCTGGGGGTGTGCAGGTGCTGGTCGCAGGCTACGGCGCTGAGGATGAGGCCGTTGCCCAGGAGGGCAGCCAGGGAGATGCCCAGGAAGAGCCAGAAGTGCAGCAGCTGCAGCTCCCGCCTGTCTGAGAATGCCAGCAGCAGGAACTGGGCCATGGAGCTGCTGTTGGGCATTTGCTGCTTCCTCAGAGTGTTTGGATCTGTTGAGGAGGAGAAGTCAATGCTGAGTTAGACCAGGCTGCTGCAGCCAAACAGGACACGTCTCACAGCCACCCCACTCTCAGGCTCTCTCTCCTCACTCAGACCCCAGTGCAGCTCCCTCCCCTGAGCTCTGGCTGTTGCTGCCTGCATTCTTTCTGTTTCTTCCCCCACTTGCAACTGACACAATTAGGAGTGGTTGTGGATGTTGGAAATCCCTGACATTTCCATGGAACTGCAGGTCAAGTCTTGTGGGTTCTGAGGGCACAGGGATGGTCCCTCAGTGCAGACAGAAGAGCTGCTCTGCCCATCAGTCTGTGCTCAGCTGCCCTGTGCACAGAGAGCTAGGAATGCCTGTCCAAAGAAAACACTGACACACTCCTCACTTTTTCATCTCTCCCCCCCCAGAGTGAGACACCAAATGCTCATTGCATCTGCCCAGAGCATTTCCATGGAGTTAGCACTGAGGAGTTTTCTCCACGGGGATCCTGTGCAGCACAGAGATACTTTTGCAGAGCTGTGCCCTCCTGGAGGGCACCTGCAGCCCTGCAGGACACCCAGGGAAACAGCTGAAGAGCCTGAAGTTGCCTGCAGGGCACTTGGTCACTTTGCTCCCACACACACATCCCCACAGCAGCACCCAAAGGGTTTGTGTCTGCACAGGAATCTGCCCCCCCAAACCCCACACTGGCTCAGAAAAGCCAAGGGTGAGAAGAAGGAGAGCCCAAGCAGCAGGGGATGGCAGGGAAATGCCCCAGTGCTGCTGCCAAGGGAGGAGGGACAGGCAGAGGCAGCTGGAAATGAGGGCCTTGTCCTTGCCTGGGCTCTGGCTGCTGCAGGGCAATGCCCAGCCCAGCCCCCGTGGGCCTGAGGGCAGAGGCTCTGCTTGGGCTGGCAAAGGAGCCCAGGCAGGAGCTGCTCAGGGAAGGGCTCTGTGCCACAGACACAGGCAGGGAGGGGCCACATCCCCCTGGGCAGCACTTGTGGCAGCAGCTGCCTCTCCCTCCCTGCCTGGCTGTGTGTGAGGAGCTGTTCCTGCCAGCAGCCCCTCCCTGTGCCCAGCTCAGCTCCCTGCCAGTGCTGCCAGAGCCCATCCCCAGCCCAGGGCCCAGGGGCAGCTCTGCCTGGGCAGGGGCTGCAGAGCAGATCCCAGACCCCCTGCGCTGGCTGGGAAGGGGCAGGGCTTGGCACTGGATGTGCTTCCTGAGCAGGGCCCTGGCACAGGGAACCTTCTGGCCCTGGGCCTCTGATGGGGCAGCAGCAAGTCCTGCTCTGCAGCAGCTTCTCCTGCTGCCCCCCAGCAAATCCAGCACAGCCATCCTGACAGCTCCTGCCAGGGCTGCCATTTGGCAGCTGCAAGAGCCACTGGCAGCAACTCCCCTGCACTGCTCTGCAGCCACAGCCTTCCCGTGCCAAAGGGCTGCCAAGGTTCCTCCCCTGAGCAGCTCTGCCCTGTCCTCCCAGCCCAGGATCCCTTTCACCTCCTGCTCCCTTCTCCTGCCTGCCCTTGCTGCCTGCAGCTCCTGCCCTGCTCTGCCATAGAGCCACTTCCTCTGCCCTGAAGGGAATGGGAGAGTCCTTCTGAAAGATCCTACAAGCTGTGGGATGTGGCAGCTCTAGGAGATCCCACTAGGAAGGGAAGCTCTACTGTCCCATAGCCAGAGAATTCTTTATTCATATCTTGTAAATGTCTCTCCCACAGTGAGAGCTCAGTCCCCTCCCAGCCCAGGCTGCCTCTCACCTCTCTGCCTTCTCTCCTGTGCCCTGGGTGCTGCAGGCAGTGCCTTCAGCCCTGCTGGGCTGTGCAGAGAATCTGATCAGCAGCAGAGTTGTGTCTTTGAAGCGGTTCTTGGTTGCTCTGTGTGCCAGGAGCCCGGCCCAGCTCAGCAGCACAGCAACAGCCCCAGGCATTTCATCACCTTTGGGGGCTTTGGGGATGAGTCCCTGAACATCAGACCCTGAGGAGAGTTGCAGGAACCTCTTGAGAAAGCAAAGTGAGATTCCAACTGTAAAGTTTCCTGTAGTGTTAATGAATCTCACTGAGGGACCCAACTGAGAAAAGATCTTGTTAGAGCAGAAAGCTGGAAACTGTCAGGACAGGTCAGAGAATCACAAAATCACCAAGTTTTGAAGAGACCTTCAAGATCTTTTGGTCCAACTGTCAACCAGCACCACCATAATCATCCGTAAACCACATCACAAAGTGCCATTTCCAGATGCCATCTGAACACTTCCAGAGACTGCACCACCTCCCTAGGAATCCTATTCCAATGCCTAAACATTCTTTGAAAAAGGAATCTAGAGGCTCAAGATGCACTGTTTCTATAAATGGAAATAGAGCAAGCTAATGATGATTGTCAACAAATATTAAGGTTCCTCAAAGATCCCTCTCCAATGGACATGGTTAATTGGTGTCACAATGTAGGATCCAACAGGTACAATAAATCCCCACTAACTGAACTCCTGGCAGTGCAACAACAACAGAAGGAGACTCCGTGTCACCACTGCACACAAACAGGACATTTTCAAAGGGATTGCCCTCAGCTGAAAAGAAGAGCACCCACAGTACCACCCAGCTTGTGTCCCCCATGCCAAAAGGGATTGCCCTGGGCCAGTGACTGTAGATCACTTTTGGACAGAGAGGGGAGGCCGCTTTTGCAGAAGGCTGCACAAAGGCTGGCCTCGATTTCGGGAAATGGGGAGCTGAGCACGAAGGGCAGCACGATGATAAAAAATGCCCCACAAGTCAAGCACACCCAGCTGCTCCCCTCACTCCAGGACAGAGACCCAGAGCAAGTGTCTCTAGGGTGGAGTTGGCATCTTCCCACCCACTCACAATAAGCAGTGACAACTACCAAACAGTTCTCGTGAGACCAACAAATAACCTTCCAGTACCTACTGGAAAATACATTTTAACTGGGACTGCTCCAGTTATCCCACAATCAGTGACTGTAGACAACCCTAAGGCATTAGAAGTGACTGTAAAAGCTCTATTTCCGCCGTGGAGCAAGACACAGAAACAAACATTGCCAATTTAACCCCCATTGCTGTAGGGGGGACACTTTGGACTCTGTGCTGATGGTCCAGTGGTCACAGTCCATTTTACTCCACTGGCCAATGTGAACCTGCAGGGTATTTTTTCCCAACACTCACCAATGTGCTCCAGTTCAAGGTCTTACAGACACAGGAGCAGACGTCACAATATTTGTGGAGAGTGACTGGCCAAAGGAATGGAGCACTACGGAGCCCTGCATCGACATCAAAGGGGTAGGAGGAGCCCAGACACCTCTCCAAAGTGTCTCCACTTTACTGACTGAAGGACCAGAAGGTAAAACTGCCTCAGCAAAGCCATATGTCCTTAATATCCCAATCACCCTCTGGGGGAGAGATATTAAAGGACAATGAAGAGTTCAACTAACTACCTCAAATTTAGTTTAAAGGCCACGGGTGAGCCACAATCTCCTGCCCTCACATGGCTTTCTGACCAGCCAATCTGGGTATCCCAGTGGCCCCTAAAGGAGAGAAATTGCGGCAAATCAACCTGCTAGCACATGAACAACTAGCAAAGGGACGTATTGTACCAACTGATAGTCCCTGGAATTTCCCTATTTTTACCACATGGAAGTCCAATGGAAAGTGGAGGCTGCTACAGGGTTCAAGAGAACTCACTAAAAAATAGAGCTGATGGGGGCTCTCCATCCAGGGCTTCCATCACTACAATGATACCTTCACAGTGGTCTATTGTTCTTATTGATAGAAAAGATCATTTCTTTAACATTGCATTAAACCCTAAAGGCTCTCGTAGGTTCACATTTACAGTGCCTTCCATCAACGCAGCAGAACCATCTCAGTGCTGTCACTGGACAGTCCTCCCACAAGGAAGGAGGAACAGCCCCTCCGTTTGCCAAAGAGTCGTTGCAGACGTGTTATCACCAATCCCTCGACAGTGTCCGGATACCATCGTATCTCACTCTAGGGACGATCTCTTGCTGGCAGCGCAATCCAAGGGACAACTCCTGCAAGTGCATTTGTCTGTGAAAACTGCACTATTGACACATGGTCTGAAATTGCACCAGGGAAAGGACAAGTGACAGTTCCATGGAAATACCTTGGATTTCAAATTAAGAACACCACTGTTCAGCCCCAGACTGTTACTTTACCCACTGACATCCACACTTTAAATGATTTGGAATTGCTACTGGGCTTAATCAGTTGGGTTAGGCCTCTGTTAGGTGGAACAACAGACACCCTGAAACTGCTCTTTCAGCTCCTGAAAGGAGAGGCAGACTTAACCTGTCCTCGACACTTAACACCAGCAGCCCTGGCAATATTAAAGGAAATAAATCAAAGACTGAGTTCCTGTAAGAGTAAAAGAAAAGGGTGGGGGTTACCTCTTGTTTTAGTAATTTAACAAAATAACAACCTTATGATATAATAGGACAAATAGGATGACTTTCTGTTATGGGAATGGGTTTTTTTAAGCTTCCAGTTTTCCAAACCCATTATTACATATCCTGAGATGCTCTCCAAAGCCTGCCACAAAAGCAGATTACAGCTTTGGGAGTTCTTGGGGAGGGATCCAGATGGTATCTATGTTCCTCTGTCTACTGTTCAACTAACTCAATTGCAGATTCATAGCTCTGATTTTCAGTTAGCCATTGCTGATTACAGGGGTCAATTTTCAGTTCACCTTCCCTCTATTCCTTTTTTGCAGCTGCTAGCCTTTACTCAGCCAGAGCTAACACACAACTGTTCTCCTGTTCCACTGTCATAATTCTGACTTCAGCAAGGAATTTTTCTTCCTTCCCCCCCCCCCCCCCCCCCCCCCCCGTGTGTGTGTGTGTGCTCAGTAAGCCCATCAGGTGAAAATAAAAGAATCAGCCAGATCGCTAATGGCCGAACATTAGTTTCCTAGCAACGAAGGGGGAAGAGTTGGGGGGGGGGCTGGTGTGTGTGACTGGAAAGAGGTGAGGTGGGGGGGGAGTCGGCTCTCGCTGCGGAGGAGCAGAGGCTGCTGTGAGCGGCAGACACGCTGGTTCTTTTGGTTTTTTTTGTTGTTTCCTGTCGGAGGGGAGTTGGTTTTTTTTGGCTGCTGCTGTTCTTCCCAGCTGTCCCTGCTCACCGAGGCCCCCCCGGAGTTTGTGAGTTTTTTCTTCCATTGGGAGAACTTTCTGTTTTATCGGTGTTTTTTTTTTTTCCCGCTTCCCCCTTCCCCTTTCCCCCCCCTCCTCTTTCTTGGGAAGGGAAGGGGAATCAAGTTTTTTGTTGTTTTTCTCCGATATACCCTGGGGGGTGTTGTTTTCTTTTTCCTTTCTTTTTTCTTTCCCTTTTTTCCCCATCCCATGTGGCAGTGACCAGGGATCCCACAGCGCTGCCTGGTGACAGGCACTGGACATTACAAGTTCTGCACTTCCAACGACCCAACAGCGCCACCTGGTGAATGGTACAGGACATTACAAGTTTTACATCTCCAGTGACCCGACGGTGCCCCCTGCTGACTGTGGTTGGAACTGCACCAAAGGGTGCTAAAAATTGAACTATTTAAATTTTCCTTTTGCCGGTTTTTCGGTTTTGTTCTTGAAGGGGATTATTGGTGGGTATAGGAGTATTGCTTGGTTGTTTACTTGTTTTTTTTTTTTGTGTGTTCTTGTTAATACAAACATACCTTTTAATAAAGGGCTGTTATTTTGTTTTCCCTTTTCCATAATTTGTTTTTTTTTCTTTCCCTTCAATCAAAGCCTCTTGGTTTTGGATTAATAATTGCTTAGAAAAGAAGTTTGGGTCTTTTCCTCCTAATCCATCCTCAGCAGAAGACCCTTGTCCCATTTAAACTGGGACAATCGGAAGGGTTTTTCAAAAGTTGGTACAAAAGCACTGATAGAAACACAATTCAGGATCTTGCTGCATCAGTTCATTAGGATACCTGTCCGGAACAAAGACAAGTACAACAGTCATTCAAACACTACAAAACATCTTTTATTGCAGTGAGAGTAAAAAACTATTAGCAAAGAGAATCCGAAGCTAAGCAAGAATACAAAAAAACTTGTCGTGGTTTTGCTCTGGGTTAATTTGCTTTCACACCTCCCACACAATTATTATTAGTTGAGAGAAGGTTTATGCAGACAAAAGAGACTTGCTTTTGGGGAAAATAGTACGAGTATTTCTTATTGGTAAAATAAAAACTACTAAAGAACTATATCTATAATAATTCTACTTAAGTAAAAGTACTAAGTATTTACAGAAATACTCCTCCCCCCCTTTTATATCAGTCCAAGGAGGAGAAGTAGTCCTTTTCTCCATTCTCGGAGTTCCAGCTCTCTCTCTCTCCAGTAACTCTGCAGTACTCTCGTTGTAACTGGAATTCTTTCGTCTTTCTCTCTCGCTCTGTGTCGGCCTCCAGGACTGGGCCTACCCCCCTCCTGGGCTAAGACCAGAGGCTAGGGGGGGTTACCAAGGTCCTGAAGGATTTTCCTTCCATAGGCTTGCAAGGCGACACTTGCTTACCATTGATCTTCTTCCACAGAGTTACAGGGGATAATGGCTTAAGAGTCCACCCCTGTTTCCTATGGAGGTCCCTCCCCATGGGAGAACAGTCCTTGACAGACTTCTCGGCATGGGTCTGGTACGGATCCCACGCATGGATCCCAACATCCTTACCCGAGCCGCTTTTGCTCCAGCGTAAGGCTTTCTCAGGGTCACAAAATCTTCAACAGCAGTATGGATCCCACACACAGATCCCAATATCCCACCTGAGCCATCATCGCTCCTCTATAATAATATCTATAAACTACTTTATCTATTGGTGTTCATAGAATAGTACGAACACCCTCTGTTACAGTATTAACTCGTAAAAAGGGAACTAAAGGAATTTAAAAAGAGATATAAAATGTTTGCTTTCTTGGTTGCTTCCTATCAATAAGCTGTGCTCACCTGCACAGACAGCCCAGGCCTACCAGGCTCTGCAGGGCTGGTCGGTGCCCGTGCTTGGCAGGTGTCCCCGTGGAGCAGCACAGTGTGGATGGAAGGATGAGCATCGCTCCACCCAGCAGTGCTGACACCCCATTCCATCAGCTCTACATTACACTACGTAGGGCCAGGACGCAGCAGAAGGTGGTGCTTGAGTGGCAGCCAAACAGCGCCCGTTCATCACCTCATGGCAACAGTCTGGGTGTGCCCCACTGGAGGGCAAGGGGCCAACGACCCCTGCCCACATCATCTTCCTCTCCATCACCCTCCTCACCACTATGGATGACCTGTACCATTGTGTTTCAAGGGGATTTGTATCTCTCTTGCAGAGTGGAGCTAAGCCAAGGAGGAACTCAGCTCTGATAATGGGGGACATCCAGTTAACTTTGCTAAAAGTACAATGGGCCTCACAGTGAACTTGTGCAATAAAGTTACCTTGTACAATACTCTGGCTGGTTTCACATGAAAATACAATCACCTTCTCACCCCTCTATGCCCCATTGATCATCTAAATCAAAAGTACCCCCATACACCATGGCAACCACTATGCATTCTCATAGTTTCTAAGGTTACCATGGCAACCATTGTGCAGTCTCATTGTGACCACCGTTACCATGGCAACCATTGTGCCTTCTCAATGTGACCACAGTTACCATGGCAACCATTGTGCATTCTCTTTGTGACATTGGTCACCATGGAAACCATTGTGCATTTTCATTGTGACCTCGGTTACCGTAGTAACCATTGAGCCTTCTCATTGTGATGTCATTTACCATGGCAACCATTATGCATTCTCATTGAGACCTCGGTTACCATGGCAACCATTGTGCATTTACATTGCTACAATCGGTTAATAAGGCAACCATTGTGCATTCTTATTCATGTGTCACTTACCATGGTAACCATCATACTATCCCATTGCTACAGTCAGTTACCATGGCAAACATTTTGCATTCCATTTGCTATGGAATCCATGGCAACCATCATACATTCCCATCACTAGGATCTGTTACCATGGGATCCATTATGCATTCCCTGTTACGTCGCTGTGGGATGGGGCAGTGCTCCCGGGCTGCTTTGGACTGACAGCAGCTCCAGGGCTGCCCAAGGAGGCTCCAAGGGCTGGGCAATGGAACAGGGCACCACCTCCCCTTTGGCAAATTCCACCTGTCCTTCCCCACCCGCACACACACTGGAGTTGTTCTCAGTCAAGAATTATCTCAAGAATCCAGTGTCTCACAGGTTCCTTTATTCCATGAGGTTCCACAGTGTCACAGTGGTCCCTTATGCTCCATAGGCCCTGCACTGTCACCATGGTCCCTTGATTCCAGAAGATTCCCATATGTCACAGTGGTGCTGAGGATTCCATGAGGTTCTGTGGTGTCCCAATTGCACAGTGATTCCATCAGGTCCAGAGTGTCCCAGCACTGCTTGGAATCCATGAGGCCCTGCAGTGTCACAATGGCCCTTGGTGCTGTGAGGTTGCCCAGGGTCACAATGGCCCCTTTGTCTCCACATGGCCCTGCAGGGTCACAATGTCACAGTGTCACAGTGTCACAATGTCACAGTGTCACAATGTCACAATGTCACAGTGTCACAATGTCACAATGTCACAGTGTCACAGTGTCACAGTGTCACAGTGTCACAATGCCCCCTTGATTCCAGGAGGTTCAGCACCTTCCCGGGACTCCTTTGGTTCTGGGATGCCCTGGAGTGTCATCAAGGCCCCTGGATTCTGTGAGCTGCCCCAGTGTCCAAGGGCCTTTGGCTCCATCAGGCCTTGCACTGTGGCAATGGCCCTTGGATTCCAGGAGGTTCCAAAGTGTCACAATGGCCCTGATACAAAAAGGTGGCAGAAACAAACACCTCCACCCCAATTTGTAAGTGTTAAGAAGCAGGAATTGTTCTTTATTCAGCACTGGACGTTGGCAGGGAGTCTCCTCTAACCGAAGGTGCCAAAAGGATGGCAGAGGGCTTCTCATGCACACTCTGGTTACATATTCATTAGATGTGCAGGTTTGCCTAATACATATTCATTAGTTTACTTCACACAGTCCCTTTGGAGACCCTTTGGAGGTCCTTCTTTCATCCTTCCAGGCTTCCTCTGTGTCCTTGCCCTCAGTTCTTGAGCAGGCCCATCGTCATCCTGTTCCACCAAAAACAACTGTTACATTTGTTCTTTACCTCATCTGGTGAAACAGAGCTTATTTACATCCTGTTTGTTTGAGTTACATCCCTGATCTAATTCTCCGGGACTTCTCTAAGAGTACATTCTTCCATATTTGGGCATTCTGTGAGTCAAGTTTCTATTTCTCCCATCACCATCCCATGGCACGGGCAGGACATCCAGGGGATCAGGCCCAGCCAGCATGAGGTTGGAAAAAGCAGGCCCTCCCTGACCAACCTGGTCTCCTTCTGTGACAAATGACCCACTCAGCAGCTGAGGGAAAGGCTGGGGATGTGTCTGTGCTGACTTCAGGAAAGCCTTTGAGCCCATCTCCCACAGCATCTCCTGCACAAACTGGCTGCTCATGGCCTGGACGAGGGAACTGTTTGCTGGGGGAAAAACTGGCTGATGGCCCAGGGAGTGGTGGGGGATGGAACTAAATCCAGGTGAGGCCAGTCACTAGTGGGGTTCCCAAGGGCTCAGGGTTGGGGCTGCTCCTGTTTAACATCATTACTGGTGATCTGGATGAGGGGATCGAGTGCCCCCTCAGGAAATTGGTGGATCCCATGAAGTTGGGTGTGAGTGTGGATCTGCTGCAGGGCAGGAAGGCTCTGCAGAGGGATCTGCACAGGCTGCATCAATCAGGCCAAGTGTCAGGGCCTGCACTTGAGTCCCACAAACCCCCTGGAACGTTCCAGGCTGGGGGCAGAGGGGCTTGAGAGCTGCGCAGCAGGAAGGGACTTGGGGGTGCTGCTTGACAGTGACTGGATATGAGCCAGAGTGTGCCCAGGGGGGCAAGAAGGCCAAGGGCACCCTGGCCTTTCTGGAGAACAGGGTGGCCAGCAGGACCAGGGCAGGGATTGCCCCTCTGTGCTGGGCACTGGGGAGGCCCCACCTGGAGTGCTGTGTCTAGTTCTGGCCCCTGAGTGCAAAAAGGCCCTGGAGGGGCTGGAGCGTGTCCAGAGAAGGGAACGGAGCTGGGGAAGGGTCTGGAAAACATGTCTGATGAGGAGCAGCTGAGGGAACTGGGGTTCTTTAGTCTGCAGAAGAGGAGGCTCAGGGAGCACCTCATCACTCTCTACAGTGACCTGAAAGGAGGTTTTAGTGGGGAAGGGGGGTCGGTTTCTACTACAAAGCCTTCAGTGAGAGCAAGAGAGGAAATGGCCTTGAGTTGCCTTGGGTGAGGTTCAGATTAGATACTACAAAGTTCTTTTCTTACTGAGAGAATCTTTAGGTCTTGAAACAAGTAGCCCAGGGAGCTGGTGGAGTCTCTGGAAGTGTTCAGATGGCATCTGCATATGGCACTTTGGGACACAGTTTTTAGGTGATTATGGTGGTGCTGGTTGAAAGCTGGATCAGAAGATCTTGAAGGTCTCTTCCAACCTTGGTGATTGTGTGACCCATCATCAAAGTTTCCAGGTTTTGCTCTTACACAGTGCTGAGGATATTTTCTCAGTGGGACCCATTAAAACTACAAGAAACTTTACAGTTTGAATCTCACTTTGGTTTCTCAAGAGGTTCCTGCAACTCTCCTCAGGGTCTGATGTTCAGGGACTCATCCCCAAAGCCCCCGAGGCTGATGAAATGCCTGGGGCTGTTGCTGTGCTGCTGAGCTGGGCCGGGCTCCTGGCACACAGGGAGCTCCTGGCAACCAAGAAGAGCTTCAAAGAGACAGCTCTGCCCAGGAGCAGCTCCTCTGCACAGCCCAGCAGGGCTGAGGGCACTGCCTGCAGCACCCAGGGCACAGAAGAGAAGGCAGAGAGGTGAGAGGCAGCCTGGGCTGGGAGGGGACTGAGCTCTCCCTATGGGAGAAACATTCCCAGGATTTGAATGAAGAATTCTCTGGCTAAAGGAAAGTTAAATTCTGTTCTCTGGCTGTAGGACACTTCAACTTCGCTTCCTGCAGGGATCTCCTAGAGCTGCCACATCCCACAGCTTGTAGGATCTTTCAGAAGGGCTGTGTGTGCTGGGGCAGGGACTCTGCTGCCTGCCAGGGGCAGCTCTCAGCCCGGCCAAGGAGCTGCCACGGCCCTGCAGGGAGAAGGGCTGGGGGGAAGGAGTGAGCCCTCCTGGCAGGCCAGGGCTGGGCAGGGCCCTTCAGCTGCAGGCTCAGGGCTCCTCCCAGCTTCAGCTGCACCTGCTGCCATTTGCAGGGGCCCTGCTCAGGAAGCACATCCAGTGCCAAGCCCTGCCCCTTCCCAGCCAGCGCAGGGGGTCTGGGATCTGCTCTGCGGCCCCTGCCCAGGCAGAGCTGCCCCTGGGCCCTGGGCTGGGGATGGGCTCTGGCAGCACTGGCAGGGAGCTGAGCTGGGCACAGGGAGGGGCTGCTGGCAGGAACAGCTCCTCACACACAGCCAGGCAGGGAGGGAGAGGCAGCTGCTGCCACAAGTGCTGCCCAGGGGGATGTGGCCCCTCCCTGCCTGTGTCTGTGGCACAGAGCCCTTCCCTGAGCAGCTCCTGCCTGGGCTCCTTTGCCAGCCCAAGCAGAGCCTCTGCCCTCAGGCCCACGGGGGCTGGGCTGGGCATTGCCCTGCAGCAGCCAGAGCCCAGGCAAGGACAAGGCCCTCATTTCCAGCTGCCTCTGCCTGTCCCTCCTCCCTTGGCAGCAGCACTGGGGCATTTCCCTGCCATCCCCTGCTGCTTGGGCTCTCCTTCTTCTCACCCTTGGCTTTTCTGAGCCAGTGTGGGGTTTGGGGGGGCAGATTCCTGTGCAGACACAAACCCTTTGGGTGCTGCTGTGGGGATGTGTCTGTGGGAGCAAAGTGCCCGAGTGCCCTCTAGGCAACTTCAGGCTCTTCAGCTGTTTCCCTGGGTGTCCTGCAGGGCTGCAGGTGCCCTCCAGGAGGGCACAGCTCTGCAAAAGTATCTCTGTGCTGCACAGGATCCCTGTGGAGAAAACTCCTCAGTGCTAACTCGATGGAAGTTCTTTGGATAGCTGCAATGAGCATTTGGTGTCTCACTCTGGGAGGGGAGAGATGAAAAGGTGAGGAGTGTGTCAGTCTGTGCTTTGGACATGGATTCCTGGAGATCTGTGCAGTTTCTCTGTAGAGGAACAGTTGAGTGTGATGCTCCTGCAGCTCCAAGCTGCCAGCACAGGGCAGCTGAGCACAGACTGATGGGCAGAGCAGCTCTTCTGTCTGCACTGAGGGACCATCCCTGTGCCCTCAGAACCCACAAGACTTGGCCTGCAGTGCAACAGAAATGTCAGGGATTTCCAGCATCCAAAATCACTCCTAACTGTGGCAGGTGCAAATGGCGGAGCATGCACAAAGGATTCCCTCAGCTCAGTGGTCCCCTCAGGCAGCAACAGCCTGAGCTCAGGGGAGGGAGCTGCAGGGGGGTCTGAGTGAGGAGAGAGAGCCTGAGAGTGGGGTGGCTGTGAGACGTGTCCTGTTTGGCTGCAGCAGCCTGGTCTAACTCAGCATTGACTTCTCCTCCTCAACAGATCCAAACTCTCTGAGGAAGCAGCAAATGCCCAACAGCAGCTCCACGGCCCAGTTCCTGCTCCTGGCATTGTCAGACAGGCGGGAGCTGCAGCTGCTGCACTTCTGGCTCTTCCTGGGCATCTCCCTGGCTGCCCTCCTGGGCAACGGCCTCATCCTCAGCGCCGTAGCCTGCGACCAGCACCTGCACACCCCCAGGGACTTCTTCCTGCTGCACCTCTCCCTCACAGACCTGGGCTGCATCTGCACCACTGTGCCCAAAGCCATGCACAACTCCCTCTGGGGCACCACAACCATCTCCTACACAGGATGTGCTGCACAGGCCTTTTTCTTTGTCTTCTTCATCTCAGCAGAGTTTTCCCTCCTCACCATATTGTTCTACGACCGCTACGTTGCCATCTGCAAACCCCTGCACTACGAGACCCTCCTGGGCAGCAGAGCTTGTGCCCACATGGCAGCAGCTGCCTGGGCCTCTGGGTTTCTCAATGCTCTGCTGCACACAGCCAATACATTTTCCCTGCCCCTGTGCCAGGGCAATGCCCTGGGCCAGTTTTTCTGTGAAATCCCTCAGATCATCAAGCTCTCCTGCTCACACTCAGGCTACGTGAGGGAACTTGGGTTTCTTGGGGTTAGTGTCTGTTTAGGACTTGGTTGTTTCATTTTCATTGTTTTCTCCTATGTGCAGATCTTCAGGGCTGTGCTGAGGATCCCCTCTGAGAAGGGACGGCACAAAGCCTTTTCCACGTGCCTCCCTCACCTGGCTGTGGTCTCCCTGTTTGTCAGCACTGGCACATTTGCCTTCCTGAAGCCCCCCTCCATCTCCTCCTCATCCCTGGATCTGGTGGTGTCAGTTTTGTACTCAGTGGTGCCTCCATCAGTGAACCCCCTCATCTACAGCCTGAGGAACCAGGAACTCAAGGATGCCCTGCGAAAAGTGATAACTGGATGCTGTTCATTACCAATGAAGCATGTGTTTTATGGTGTGTAGCATTCAGAATGGGATTCCTTAATGGCACAGCCTTCCTACTCAAATTTTTCATAGAGGCCATTCGGTTCTTCTTGCCATAATTTCTGTGCAATAAAATATTACTATGCACCTGCGTTCTTATTTAGTTTCCAGTTTTTAATTTTGACCCAAAGATTTATAAGTGATGAATTGTGCTCTCTGAGTATTTAAACAAAATAAAGGACCCTGCAGTGCCTTCTTAGCTGTTCCTAAGGACAGCACACTGCAGGACAGGGGGGATTTGCAAAGGGCAAGGGCACAAGAATCCCAGCACAGCAGCACTGCCAGGGAGCAGCAGAGCTTGGGCTTTGCAGAGCTGCTCTTTCCACTTCCACACTGTCCTTGTGAGCCCCTTTCTGGCTGCAAGGCCTGAGTGCTCTCTGAGCACAGTCCTGGGGGTGGAAGCCCTTTGAGCACAGGCAGGGACAGGCACTGGGAACTTGTGAAGCAGAGCTGGCCTCCCTGACAGCATCTCCAGGATGCTGTGGGATCTTCTGAGGCCACTGCATGGACTGGGTCACTTCTTCTGTGCCCTTGCTGCAGGGCTGGAACTCTGCTGCAGTGACACCAGGACACTCCTGCTCTTTGAATTCCCAGCCTGATTTTTAGATCCAGTCTTCCCTTCCTGTTCCCAGGGACATGCTGGGAGTGCTTCAGAGCTGCCATCCTGGGGCAGCTCCTGCCCAGCGTGGGCAGGCACAAGGTCTCTCCCCCTGCTCCTCTCCCCTCAGCAGTGCCACTGTTTGCTGCAGCCTCCTCCTCCTTGCCCAGCACAGCCCTCCTGGCAGAGTTGGACACAGCCCTTGTTCTACCCCCTCCTCATGGCCCTGCCCAAGCCCCTCAGCTCCAGCCTGATGGCCAGAAACCTTCAGGGCAGGGAGGCACCTGGGAAAATGCTGAGGAAACCTTTCAGCTGCACTAAAATGCAGTGGGAGTGGTTGGTCTTGAAAAACAAAACCCTTCAAATTCTCCAGAAGCACCATGACGAACAACCTGTGTTGTGTCCTGGGCACTCCTCTGCAGTGTGGGCTATTGGAAATGTTCTGGTGTCAGGGATGTTGAGAAGGCTGGGCAGGGTCACTGGGAGACCTCTCCCAAACCCTTGCAAAGGCCAGAGCCAGCCCAGAGCTTCCTGGGGCCTTGGCAAAGGCAGACATGGAGCCAGTCTGCAAACAGGGCAGCAAGGAGGCTTGGCTGAGTTGCAGACTGCTCAGGCTCAGCAGGGAAGGGGACATGGCAAGTCCTGCTGCAGCCATTGCCAGGCATGGGAAGGACAAGGCAGGGATTGCAGAACCCCCGTGGGAGGGAAAGGAAGGGGATGTTGTGTGCCCAGACTTTATCAAGTCCTTGACATGGTCTCCTGTTCTCTCCTTAGAGACAAATTTGTGACAGCTGGACTGAAGAAGTGAAAGATGTGGTGGGTGGGAAGTTGGCTGAATGAAGAGTGTCCAATCAAATCCATGGTACAAAGTCCTCTTGGCAGCCACTTCCTGATGAAATCCCTCAGTGACCAGCCCTTGAACACCACTAGAGAACATCTTTACTATCTCTCTGTACAATGGGACATAAAGCTGTTTTCAATTCCTTTGTGAATGATGCTGAATTTTAGGGAGCCCTTGAGCAACCTGTCCTGCTTTAAAGACACATCTTGGGGTAGGAACTCCAATAAAATGAACTCACTCCCCTTTTATTCCCCACCAGCCCAGGGAGACAAAATACAATGAGGTATAAGTGAAAAAAATAGCAGTTCACTGAAAAGAAATATGGCAGATAAAACAACAATACCAACAGAACAATTCAAAGCACCAGCAGAGAGAGAAGTTGCCTTCTCTTTCCCCCCCTGTCCCAACTCCCTTTGGTAAAGAGATCAAAACAGGGATCAACACGTGCCTCCCTTCCCCCTTTTCCCCTGAATTAACAAGGAACAAAAAGAAACCCAGGGGAAAGAGGGGGCAAAGCAAACTCTGGGAAACTCTCTGGTCTAAGTTGTGCTGCCCAAGAACACGCTGACTCCCACCTGCTTGGCTTGGAGAAGGAGCTGCACAAGACAGTGGGTTTTTGTGGCTGGGTTTTGGGTGTGGGGGGGCTACAGGGGTGACTTCTGTTAGAATCTGCCAGAAGCTTCCCCTGTGCCATGGAGCCAATGCCAGCTGCTCCAGGACGGAGTTCCTGCCACTGGCCAAGGCTGAGCCACTTAGGAGTGACAGGAACACCTCTGGGATAACAGATTTCAGAAGAGAGGAGAGTTGCACAGAAAAACTTGCAGCCTGGGAAGAGCAGAGTGAGAACATGGGATAACAACACAGACACCAAGGGCAGTGCAGAAGGAGGGGCAGGAGGGACCCCCCAGGAGCAGGGGAAGGACTCAGAGCTGAGGCCCCTGCAGCCCCTGGGGGAGCATCGGGGTGCAGAGACCCCCCTGCAGCCCCTGGAGGAGCCCACGCTGGAGCAGGGGGATGCAGGAAGGAGGCTGTGACCCCGGGGCAGGCCCAGGATGGAGCAGGGTCCTCTAGGAGACCTGTGACCCATGGAGAGGGAAGCCCAGGCTGGAGCAGGTTTTTCCCATTTAGGCCTCGTGACCCCTGTGGGGGACCCACGCCGGGTCAGCTCATCCCTGAAGGACTGACCCCATGGAGGAGGGACCCACAGGACAGAAGATTGGGAAGAGCTGCTGCCCAAGGGATGGACTCATGCTGGGAGGTCCATCCAGGACTGTCTCCCTTGGGAGGGACCCCCACAGGAACAGGGGAAAGACTCAGAGCTGTGGCCCCCCTGTAGCCCCCGGTGGAGACCAAAGTAACACAGGTGTCCCCCTGCAGACCATGGAGGAGCATCGGGGTGCAGAGACCCCCCTGCACCCCATGAAAGAGTAACCCATAGGACAGCAGAATGGGAAGAGCTGCTGCCCGAGGGATGGACTCAAACAACACCTGACTGCAACCCCCTTCCCCGTTCCCCTGCACTGCTGGGGGGGAGGAGGGAGAGCTGAGAAGGAAGGAGGGGTAGGGGGAAGGTGTTTTTAAGACTCTTTTATTTCTCACTCTTTGGCTTTGATCCTGTTAGTAATAAATTTAAGTACTATCCCTTCTTTGAGTCTGTTTTGCCCATTAGTGACCAACTTTCTCCAGACCATTTTCTCTACTCAGGAATCCTCAGCTGGTTTCTTTCTCTCCTCTGTGGAGTTGCAGAGGGAGGGGGAGGTAGTGGCTTTTAGTGGGTGTTTGAAATCCAGCCAGGATCAACCCACTACACCAACCCATGTGCTTGAGGCCCTTTTGTGATGTCACAGCCCACCCTCTCCATTCCGGAATAGCCCTTGGCAACCAAAGAACCAACACCCTACAACCCCAAAGTGAAACCCCACCCGTGTGCCATGGGCCTCTTTGTGATGTCATGGCTGACCCTCTCCATTCCAGAACGGCCCCTGGCAACTAAAAAAACCAATGCCTCACACCCCTGAGTGCAGCCCAACCCATGTGCCATGGGCCCCTTTGTGATGTCCTGGCCTGTCCTCTCCATTCCAGAACAGCCCCTGGAAACCAAAGAACCAACGTCACAGAATGTCAAAGTGCAGCCCCCCCATGGGCCATGGCCCCTTTGTGATGTCGTGGCCTTTCCCCCAGGAAAGAAAGCCTGTAACCTTTGAGTTTCAGGTGCAGTATATGGGACACCCTGGGCACTCTGTGGGAAGCAAGAGCTTTCTTTCCTGGCACCTTTCTCCTGGGAGAAATCTTCATCCATGTTCAATCTGGGGAGTCGGACCAGCTATCTCTGCACATGGCTCTGGAAAGCAAAGCACAGCACATTACCCCAGGAAAGACAGCTTGTAGCCTTGGACTCTTAGGTGCAGGTGGTGGCACACCCAGAGCACTCCATGGGCAGCAAGACCCTTCTGTCCTGGCACCATTTGTCTGCGAGGAATCTTCAGCTGTGTTCAATTTGGGGAGTCAGACTGGTAATTTTAATGTCGGGCTTCTGTAAGAGAAGGACAGCCCTTTCCCCCAGGAAAGAAAGCCCTTACCCTCTGTCTCTCATGTGCAGTTGGTGGCCTATGATTGGTACTCCATGGGCAGCAAGAGCTTTCTCCTGTGGCACCTTTTATTTGGGAAGAATATTTGTCTCTATTCAATTTTGGAAGTCGCACAGGCAAGTTCAGTGCAGGGCTCCAAAAAGCAAACCACAGCACTTCCACCCTGGAAAGGGAGCCCATACCCTGGATCTCATGAGCAGTTGGGGGCCACTCTCAGCACTACACGGTGTGATTGTTCGGACCTCGCTCCCTGCCAAATGCCTGAACTCACAGTAACATCCCCTTCCCCCTCCCTTCTTCCCTTAGGGAAAAGGAAAAAATCCTATAAAAATTGGAGAACCTGAAATTAAGATAATTATATAAAAATATATATATTTACGTATGTTACAGTTATATACAATTAGGATGCTATGTACACAGTGCAGGGAATCCAAACACCCCCCAAGGGAAAAGGGAAAAAGGGATAAAAAGGGACAAAAAGGGACACAGAACAGATATACACAACCAAACCCAAGAACTAGCAAAATAACTAGTAAAACAAATCTCATCACATCCCTCAGAAAAGCAAGGTTGGCAGACACTGCCAGCACTCTCCAAATCTCCCTCGTGGTAGACCAGAGGTCACTGCAGGCCTCAGGCTTAGATAAGCAAGAACAACACAGTGACCCACTGCTCCTGAACCTTGCTGGAAGAGAAGACAGCAAGGTCTCTGATCTCCAACTATTTATAGTCTATGTAAAAATCATATGGAATACTGGGTACATGGCCACTTCCTTGGTTACAAGCTGGTTACCAGGAAGGCCTAGACCAAAACCATCACATTCTCCACCCCTTATTCCATACTATTCTTACGTAACATTTATATTTCACGTTCGCTTCTATCCTGCACATATATACACATATATATTTATGTAGTCCTTGTTTGGCCTTTGGAGCAATTGTCTTGTTGTAGAAGATCAGCATCAGGATTAGCTTGGTTTGGATCCTTGGCCCTTTGGTCACAATCACAGTTCTGGTTTTAGGGCTGGTTCTCTGGTCTGGGCTGTTTTATCATTGGATACCAGCATCAACTTGTTCAGGTCTTTCTCATCTGGTGACCGGTTTCCTGCAAAACACAACTCAAAGCACATGATTAGTCTTTCCCCATGTTTAAGTTTCTTTGAGGCACACATTGGATCTCTCCATCCTTTCTCATTACCCACCAGGTATTTCCAGGGCCTTGAGTGAAAACAGTCCCACAAATGGGTTTGTCTTGGCCTGAGGGAGGAGTAATCCAAACAGCCTTCCCTAACACACCTCTCAGGTATGCCATAGGGCATTGGCTATCATCCACGAGTCGGTGTAGAGGTAGAGCCTTGGCCATCCTTCTCCTTCTGCGATGTCCAAGGGCCAACTGGACGGCTTTCAGTTCTGCAAACTGCCTCGATTCGCCTTTACCTTCAGTGGCTTCCACCACTCGTTGGGTGGGACTCCAAACAGCTGCTTTCCACTTCCAGTTCCTTCCTACAATACAGCAAGAACCATCAGTGAAAAGAGCATAGCGTGTCTCTTCATCTGGCAGCTGATTATGTGATGGAGCTTCTTCAGCTCAACTCTCTTGCTCTCCTTCCTCCTCCTCTGCCAGACTGCAGTTCTCACCTTCAGTCCAATTAGTTATAATTCCTAAAATTCCAGGAGGGTTCGAGCTTCCCATTCAAACATGTTGCATAATCAAAGCAATCCACTTCTCCAAGAAGCATCAGTGGAATGATGTGTAGAAGACATTTTCCCTTTGAACATCCAACTCAGCACTGGTAGCCGGGGTGCCAGGAAGAGCTGTGCTTTGGTGCCAGTCACCTCTGAGGCTGCTTGTATGCCTTCATATGCTGCTAGAATTTCCTTTTCCATAGGGGTGTAGTTGGCTTCAGATCCTCTGTAGCTTCGGCTCCAGAAGCCAAGTGGTCGCCCTCGTGTTTCACCAGGCACCTTTTGCCAGAGGCTCCAGGAGGGACCTTTATCCACAGCTGCAGAGTAAAGTACATTCTTTACATCTGGTCCCATCCTAACTGGTCCAAGAGCCATGGTTTGTGCAGTCTCTTGCTTGATTTGCCTGAAAGCCTGCTGTTGTTCAGGACCCCATTGGAAGTTGTTCTTTTTATGGGTCACCAAGTAAAGAGGGCTCACATTTTGGCTGTACTCGGGGATGTGCATTCTCCAGAAGCCTGTGGCTCCCAGAAAAGCTTGGGTCTCTTTTTTGTTTGTCAGTGCAGCCATTGCTACAATCTTATTGATTACATCGGTTGGGATCTGGCACCTTCCATCTTGCCATTTCACCCCTAGGAATTGGATCTCTCCGGCAGGTCCCTTAACCTTTTTTTTGTTGATGGCGAAACCAGTTTTGAGGATGATCTTCTGGATGATCTTCTCTCCTTTGTTGAAAACTTCCTTTGCTGTGTCCTCTCATACAATGATATAGTCAATGTATTGTATGTGTTCTGGGGCCTCACCCTTCTCTAGTACAACCTGAATCAACCCATGACAGATGGTGGGACTGTGTTTCCACCCCTGGGGCAGTCGTTGCCACGTATACTGCACGCCCCTCCACGTGAAAGCAAAGTGTGGCCTGCACTCTGCTGCCAAGGGAATGGAGAAAAACGCATTTGCTATGTCAATGGTAGCATACCACTTCGCTGTCTTGGACTCCAGCTCGTTCTGGAACTCCAACATGTCTGGTACAGCAGCACTCAATGGCGGTTTGATTTCATTCAAGCCACGATAGTCCACAGTTAATCTCCATTCTCCATCGGATTTGCGTACAGGCCAAATGGGGCTGTTGAAGGGTGTGAGTTTTACTGACCACCCCTTGGCTCTCCAACTTCCTGATCATCTTAGGAATGGGGATCACAGCATCTCGATTTGTCTGGTACTGTCGCCTATGCATTGTTGTCGTGGCTACTGGCACTTGTTGATTGTTGACTCGCAGCAATCCTACAACAGAAGGATCTTCTGAGAGGCCAGGCAGGGCAGATAATTGCTTGGATTTCTCCTCAGTCACCATGGCTACACTGAAAGCCCATCGGTACCCCTTCGGGTCCTTGAAGTATCCTCTTCTCAGGTAATCAATACCAAGGATACCGGGGGCTTCTGGACCCTCAACAATGGGATGCTTTTCCCATTGGTCTCCGGTCAAGCTTACTTCAGCCTCTACCACTGACAACTCCTGCGGCCCTCCTGTCACCCCAGAAATAGAAACAGTCTCCGTAGTCTCATGTTCAGACGGCATCAATGTACACTGGGCACCCGTGTCTGTCAAAGCTCGGTATCTCTGGGGATCCAATGTGCCAGGCCATCGAACCCACACAGCCCAGGAAACCTGAATACCTTCCTGGTCCCTTTCCATCTCCTGGCAGAAGGCAGGGCCTCTCTATTGGTCCCTGTCAGAGCATTCACCATTGGATTTCCTCTTTGCTACACTAGAGGCCTTCTTGTCATAACAGAAGCAAACTTCAGCTTCTTGTGTCTTGGAGATCACAATTGCTCCATGCTTTTCTACATGCAGATGGCAGCAAAATATCAGGGGAGGAGGAAAAGACTGAGGGACTTAATGCTTCCTTTGGCTCAGACTGTAACACTAACAGAAGCTGTCCTCAGTATATTAAACTCCCAGGGCAGTAAGTTGGTGGCAGGGAGCTGAATGATGCCCCCATAATGCAGGAGCAAATGCTCAGTGACCTGCCTTGTCAATCAGATCCCCACAAGGCCCTGGGCCCAGAAGGGATGCACCCGAGTGCACCATGACATCCAGGGGATCAGGCCCAGCCAGCGTGGGGTTGAGAAAGGCAGGTCCTGCCTGACCAACCTGGTCTCCTTCTGTGACAAATGACCCCCTCAGCAGCTGAGGGAAAGGCTGGGGATGTGTCTGTGCTGACTTCAGGAAAGCCTTTGAGCCCATCTCCCACAGCATCTCCTGCACAAACTGGCTGCTCATGGCCTGGACGAGGGAACTGTTTGCTGGGGGAAAAACTGGCTGATGGCCCAGGGAGTGGTGGGGGAGGGAACTAAATCCAGTTGGGGCCGGTCACTAGTGGGGTTCCCAAGGGCTAAGGGTTGGGGCTGGTCCTGTTTTAACATCATTATTGGTGATCTGGATGAGGGGATCAAGAGCCCCCTCAGGAAATTGGTGGATCCCATGAAGTTGGGTGTGAGTGTGGATCTGCTGCAGGGCAGGAAGGCTCTGCAGAGGGATCTGGACTAGGCAGTGATTGTCCCTCTCTGCTGGGCACTGGGGAGGTCCCACCTGGAGTGCTGTGTCCAGTTCTGGCCCCTGAGTGCAAAAAGGCCCTGGAGGGGCTGGAGCGTGTCCAGAGAAGGGAACGGAGCTGGGGAAGGGTCTGGAAAACATGTCTGATGAGGAGCAGCTGAGGGAACTGGGGTTCTTTGGTCTGCAGAAGGGGAGGCTCAGAGAGCACCTCATCACTCTCTAAAATTACCTGAAAGGAGGTTTCAGTGGGGAAGGGGGGTCGTTCTCTTCTACAAAGCCTTTAGTGAGAGCAAGAGAGGAAATGGCCTTGAGTTGCCTTGGGTGAGGTTCAGATTAGATACTACAAAGTTCTTTTCTTACTGAGAGAATCTTTAGGTCTTGAAACAAGTAGCCCAGGGAGCTGGTGGAGTCTCTGGAAGTGTTCAGATGGCATCTGCATATGGCACTTTAGGACACGGTTTTTAGGTTATTATGGTGGTGCTGGTTGAAAGCTGGATCAGAAGATCTTGAAGGTCTCTTCCAACCTTGGTGATTGTGTGACCCATCATCAAAGTTTCCAGGTTTTGCTCTTACACAGTCCTGAGGATATTTTCTCAGTGGGACCCATTAAAACTACAAGAAACTTTACAGTTTGAATCTCACTTCGGTTTCTCCAGAGGTTCCTGCAACTCTCCTCAGGGTCTGATGTTCAGGGACTCATCCCCAAAGCCCCCGAGGCTGATGAAATGCCTGGGGCTGTTGCTGTGCTGCTGAGCTGGGCCGGGCTCCTGGCACACAGGGAGCTCCTGGCAACCAAGAACAGCTTCAAAGACACAGCTCTGCCCAGGAGCAGCTCCTCTGCACAGCCCAGCAGGGCTGAGGGCACTGCCTGCAGCACCCAGGGCACAGGAGAGAAGGCAGAGAGGTGAGAGGCAGCCTGGGCTGGGAGGGGACTGAGCTCTCACTGCAGGAGAAACATTCAACGGATTTGAATGAAGAATTCTCCGCCTGGAGGACACTGAAACTTCCCTTCCAGCAGGGATCTCCTAAAGCTGCCACATCCCACAGCTTGTAGGATCTTTCAGAAGGACTCTCCCAGTGCCTGCAGGGCAGAGGAAGTGGCCCTATGGCAGAGCAGGGCAGGAGCTGCAGGCAGCAAGGGCAGGCAGGAGAAGGGAGCAGGAGGTGAAAGGGATCCTGGGCTGGGAGGACAGGGCAGAGCTGCTCAGGGGAGGAACCTTGGCAGCCCTTTGGCACGGGAAGGCTGTGGCTGCAGAGCAGTGCAGGGGAGTTGCTGCCAGTGGCTCTTGCAGCTGCCAAATGGCAGCCCTGGCAGGAGCTGTCAGGATGGCTGTGCTGGATTTGCTGGGGGGCAGCAGGAGAAGCTGCTGCAGAGCAGGACTTGCTGCTGCCCCATCAGAGGCCCAGGGCAAGAAGGTTCCCTGTGCCAGGGCCCTGCTCAGGAAGCACATCCAGTGCCAAGCCCTGCCCCTTCCCAGCCAGCGCAGGGGGTCTGGGATCTGCTCTGCAGCCCCTGCCCAGGCAGAGCTGCCCCTGGGCCCTGGGCTGGGGATGGGCTCTGGCAGCACTGGCAGGGAGCTGAGCTGGGCACAGGGAGGGGCTGCTGGCAGGAACAGCTCCTCACACACAGCCAGGCAGGGAGGGAGAGGCAGCTGCTGCCACAAGTGCTGCCCAGGGGGATGTGGCCCCTCCCTGCCTGTGTCTGTGGCACAGAGCCCTTCCCTGAGCAGCTCCTGCCTGGGCTCCTTTGCCAGCCCAAGCAGAGCCTCTGTCCTCAGGCCCACGGGGGCTGGGCTGGGCATTGCCCTGCAGCAGCCAGAGCCCAGGCAAGGACAAGGCCCTCATTTCCAGCTGCCTCTGCCTGTCCCTCCTCCCTTGGCAGCAGCACTGGGGCATTTCCCTGCCATCCCCTGCTGCTTGGGCTCTCCTTCTTCTCACCCTTGGCTTTTCTGAGCCAGTGTGGGGTTTGGGGGGGCAGATTCCTGTGCAGACACAAACCCTTTGGGTGCTGCTGTGGGGATGTGTGTGTGGGAGCAAAGTGCCCAAGTGCCCTGCAGGCAACTTCAGGCTCTTCAGCTGTTTCCCTGGGTGTCCTGCAGGGCTGCAGGTGCCCTCCAGGAGGGCACAGCTCTGCAAAAGTATCTCTGTGCTGCACAGGATCCCCGTGGAGAAAACTCCCCAGTGCTAACTCCGTGGAAATGCTCTGGGCAAGTACGGGAACAAACACAAAGAATTCCCTTAGTTCAGTCCCTTTTTGGGGAAAATTGCAAACAGCAAACCTGAGAAGCTCTTGGATGTATCAGGAGAACATTCATTTGGAGATCACCCTGCATTCCAAGTTCCCTCTTCCAGCAGAGCAAGAAGGAGTCCTTGGGAGCCCATCCCAGAGTTCCTGCTTCTAATGGTGCCCTCAGGCAGCAACAGCCAGAGCTCAGGGGAGGGAGCTGCAGGGAGGTCTGAGTGAGGAGACAGAGCCTGAGAATTGGGTGGCTGTGAGACGTGTCCTGTTTGGCTGCAGCAGCCTGGTCTAACTCAGCATTGACTTCTCCTCAACAGATCTAAACACTCTGAGGGAGAAGAAAATGCCCAACAGCAGCTCCACGGCCCAGTTCCTGCTCCTGGCATTCTCAGACAGGCGGGAGCTGCAGCTGCTGCACTTCTGGCTCTTCCTGGGCATCTCCCTGGCTGCCCTCCTGGGCAACGGCCTCATCCTCGGCGCCGTAGCCTGCGACCAGCACCTGCACACCCCCAGGGACTTCTTCCTGCTGCACCTCTCCCTCACAGACCTGGGCTGCATCTGCACCACTGTGCCCAAAGCCATGCACAACTCCCTCTGGGGCACCACAACCATCTCCTACACAGGATGTGCTGCTCAGGTCTTTTTCTTTGTCTTCTTCATGTCAGTAGAATTTTCCCTCCTGACCATCATGTGCTACAACCGCTACGTTGCCATCTGCAAACCCCTGCACTACGGGACCCTCCTGGGCAGCAGAGCTTGTGCCCACATGGCAGCAGCTGCCTGGGCCTCTGGGTTTCTGTATTCTCTGCTGCACACAGCCAATACATTTTCCTTGCCCCTGTGCCAGGGCAATGCCCTGGGCCAGTTCTTCTGTGAAATCCCACACATCCTCAAGCTCTCCTGCTCACACTCAGGCTACCTCAGGGAAATTGGGCTCATTTGGATTAGTGTATGTTTAACTTTTGGTTGTTTCATTTTCATTGTTTTCTCCTATGTTCGGATCTTTAGGGCTGTGCTGAGTATGCCCTCAGAGCAGAGACGGCACAAAGCCTTTTCCACGTGCCTCCCTCACCTTGCTGTGGTCTCTCTTTTTGTTAGCACTGCAGCATTTGCCTTCCTCAAGCCCCCCTCCATCTCTTCCCCCTCCTTGGATCTGACTGTGTCAGTTCTATACTCAGTGGTTCCTCCAGCACTGAACCCCCTCATCTACAGCCTGAGGAACCAGGAGCTCAAGGATGCCATAAGGAAAATGATGACTAGATTCTTTTTAGGAGCAATAGCCTGCCTCTTTTCTTCTGCAGAACCCTCACTGTGTAACCCTTCACTGGCCCAGCCTTCCTTCTAAAGCTTTTCAGAGTGGTGTGGCAGAGTTTTCTTATATGTTTTCCTCTTCTAATGTTTTTAGCAGAGAAATTTATTCTTCATCCAATACCTAATTCACTCTCTACCTCTTTGGTTGACCCACAATTATGTAAATGAGGAATAATTTTCTTTGTGAATTTTTACAAATGTTCCTGCAGCAACTTCTTTTTCAATCATCCTGCCTTTGTTATTCTGTAAAACATGAATCACAATCTCTAATAAAGTACTTGAGTTTTTTTGTTCAGATTCTTGCTCCAAGAACTTCCCTGCATCTGGAGGGCAGTGCCTGTGTGCAGAGGAGAAGGGTTAAAGAGTCCTGGGACAGGAGCACTGCCAGGGAGCAGCAGCTCTTGGGCTTTTCAGAGATGCTCTTTGTCCACTGCCTCCCTCTCCTTTCTGCTCCTTGCCCAAGGCCTGAGTGCTCTGGCAGCTCAGTCACTGCTGTGGGTCAGTGCTGGGACCATGGGCAGGGACAGGCCCTGGCACTGCTGGCACAGAGCTGGGGTCCTTAACATCATTTCCATCAGGAAAGGGGATCCCCCTGGGCAGTTCCTGAAGACTTTGTTCTTTTTTAAGAGGTTGGTGTAAAGAACAAGCCAAGGAATAGACTCTCCAAGTCTCCTGGCTTGGCTTGTTTCGCCATTCAGGCCGTGCAGGCAGAGAAGGGCTGCTCATCTGAGGGCTGGCTCAGATGTTCTGTGCTGGTGGCCCATGGCAAATGGTCTCCAGGTCACCTGCCTGGGGCTCTGCAGCTTGTGCTGGCTCTGATGGCAGGGGAGGACTTGTGTGTAGGAAATGAGGAATCCCACGGATCCCACACACACATGGATCCCAACATCTCCCATGGGCCGCCTCGCTCCAGCATGAGATTCTCTCTCTCTCTTAAAGGTATAAATCTTCAGTAGCAGTATGGATCCACACACACACACAGATCCCAAGCTTATCCGAGCCGTCTTTGCTCCGGCATAAGCATCATCTCTTTCAAGGGTCACAAAGTTTTCAACAGGACTCTGCCTTATCTCAGTCCTTCTCATGAAGTCTCAGTTTTCTTTGGTACATCCACAGGCTCCTCTGTGAGCCTCATGGGGGGTCTCCTTACTCCAACAAATTTTTACAAGTAGCAGGGATTACTTTTCAGTCTTTTCCCTGCTGAGGAGAGAGAGTGAAAAGGGAAGAAACAGCTCTCCCTCCTTCGAATTTCTTCTCTCTCCTCCGGCTGCCAGCTTGGAAGCTCCATTATCTCTTGGCTGGAATTTCTCTGCAGCGGTTTCTGTCCAAGTATTCAGTCTTTTAAACTTTTTTTTCTTCACTCTCGTACCAGACAGAAAGGGAGGGCTTCAGTGCTACACCTGGCCCCCCCAGCCCAAGCCGGGGGAGGAGAGGGCCTTGGCCCTCTTCGGGCCTGCCGCTTCTTTCTCCTACATGGCTGCTGCCCCTAATTTCAACTGCACAACAAGTCTTCTCTTCCGTTTTCTTAAAGATGGAATTAGCACAGGCGTCACTGGACTTTTGATTGGCCTTTTTGTCTGGAAATTACCTGGACAAAAACATCCTCAGCCCCAGGGATGGGCTGGTGGGCAAAACCACGACAACACCCAACTTCATGGGATCCACCAATTTCCTGAGGGGGCACTCGATCCACTCATCCAGATCACCAATAACGATGTTAAACAGGAGCAGCCCCAACTCTGAGCCCTTGGGAACCCCACTAGTGACTGGCCCCACCTGCATTTAGTTCCATCCCCCACCACTCCCTGGGCCATCAGCCAGTTTTTCCCCCAGCAAACAGTTCCCTCGTCCAGGCCATGAGCAGCCAGTTTGTGCAGGAGATGCTGTGGGAGATGGGCTCAAAGGCTTTCCTGAAGTCAGCACAGACACATCCCCAGCCTTTCCCTCAGCTGCTGAGTGGGTCATTTGTCACAGAAGGAGACCAGGTTGGTCAGGGAGGGCCTGCTTTTTCCAACCTCATGCTGGCTGGGCCTGATCCCGTGGATGTCCTGCCCGTGCCATGGGATGGTGATGGGAGAAAGAGAAACTTGACTCACAGTGTCCAAGAATGCCTAGATACGGAACAATGAACTCTTAGAGAAGTCCTGGAGAATTAGATCAAGGATGTAATTCAAACAAACAGGATGTAAATAAGCTCTGTTTCCCCAGATAAGGTGAAGAACAAACGTAACAATTGTTTTTGGTGGTGGAACAGGATGACGATGGACCTGCTCAAGAACTGAGGGCAAGGAAACAGAGGGAGCCTGGAAGGACCAAAGAAGGACCTCCAGGGGGGTGACTCTGTGAAGGAAACTAATGAATACGTATTAGCAAACCTGCACATCTAATGAATATGTAACCAGAGTGTGCAATAAGAAGCCCTGTCCATCTGTCATTTGGCACCTTCGGTTACAGGAGCTTCCCTGCCAACGTCCAGTGCTGAAAAATAAACAATTCCTGCTTCTTAATACCTACAAATTGGGGTTTAAGTGTCTGTTTTTGCCCCCTTTTGGTATCAGGGCCATTGTGACACTTTGGAACCTCCTGGAATCCAAGGGCCATTGCCACAGTGCAAGGCCTGATGGAGCCAAAGGCCCTTGGACACTGGGGCAGCTCACAGAATCCAGGGGCCTTGATGACACTCCAGGGCATCCCAGAACCAAAGGAGTCCCGGGAAGGTGCTGAACCTCCTGGAATCAAGGGGGCATTGTGACACTGTGACACTGTGACATTGTGACACTGTGACACTGTGACATTGTGACACTGTGACATTGTGACATTGTGACATTGTGACACTGTGACACTGTGACACTGTGACACTGTGACACTGTGACATTGTGACACTGTGACATTGTGACACTGTGACACTGTGACACTGTGACACTGTGACATTGTGACATTGTGACCCTGCAGGGCCATGTGGAGACAAAGGGGCCATTGTGACCCTGGGCAACCTCACAGCACCAAGGGCCATTGTGACACTGCAGGGCCTCATGGATTCCAAGCAGTGCTGGGACACTCTGGACCTGATGGAATCACTGTGCAATTGGGACACCACAGAACCTCATGGAATCCTCAGCACCACTGTGACATATGGGAATCTTCTGGAATCAAGGGACCATGGTGACAGAGCAGGGCCTATGGAGCATAAGAGACCACTGTGACACTGTGGAACCTCATGGAATAAAGGAACCTGTGATTCCCTGGATTATTGGGATAATTCTTGACTCAGAACAACTCCAGTGTGTGTGTGGGTGGGAAAGGACAGGTGGAATTTGCCAAAGGGGAGGTGGTGCCCTGTTCCATTGCCCAGCCCTTGGAGCCTCCTTGGGCAGCCCTGGAGCTGCTGTCAGTCCAAAGCAGCCCGGGAGCACTGCCCCATCCCACAGCCTGGAGCCCCTAACCCAGCCCCACACTGGCTCCAGCACACCAGGAGCTCTGCCCCTCACCCTCCTGGAGCCCCAGAGTGGCCAGTGGGCCACAAGTCCCCCCTGGGGGGTGGGCACAGGGGGCAGAGCAAATCAAACCAGCCCCGTGCGGCCATGGCGTGGTCGGACCCTCCATCTGGGCACGGGGAAGCTGCACTGGCACCAGACTGCGGGTGGGAGCTGCACTTCTCTCTCTTCCCTTACTTCTTCTTATTCTCTCAACCTCTCATAATATTTGAGGAAACTTAAAACTGGATGGGTTGGGTTTTTGCTGACTTGTCTGGGTTGGCCTGTGCTCAGTCAATGCTTTGGGGAATGCTCTGTTCTGGTGGAATTTTGCCCTTTCACCTTTTGCCAAGCTCCCTTCTTTTCTCAAGTTTACCATAATAGTGTGATATTTGACCTCCTGAGAGGTCAAAAGTGTGTTGTATCTTCTCCACTGTGCTCCCTCAAGGTACTTAAAGAACTGAAGTCCCTTTTCAAATATCTCGAGGGTGGATATTTTTGATACCTTGTATATTTTTTAAATGAAAACCCCTTTGATGACCTCATAGCTCAAACCTGGAATCTTACAGTCACCATCCCTGGAAGTGTTCAGAAAACATTGAGCTGTGGCACTTGGGGACACGGTTCAGTGGTGAAGATGCCAGTGTTGGGTTAATGGTTGCACTCTATGATCTCAGAGATCTTTTCCACCCTCAAAAATTCTGTGATTCTGTTGTGACTCAACCACTTCCCTGTACATTCTTTTCCGATGCTTGATAACCCTCAGTCATCCCTTTGATGCTGCAGCCAAGGAAACTCATGGAATGAAGGGGCCACTGTGACCCTGCAGGGCCTGGTGGAACCTTGTCTGTTGGGAAACACAAAGGGATGTGTGGGGGTGTTTCACTGACAACCAGGAGAATTTTGGAGAGGAACATTTACACCCTCAGATCTTGATGTGTCCACACATCTCTGCCTGGGTGTGGGTGTGAATTGACTGTGGTGGAGTGTTGTTATTGTGAATCTATAATTCAGTCACTGTGAAAAGTGTAGCAAATGCTACTGAATCACTTGATAACTTTTAAGTTGGTCAATAATAAAATGCCAATAATTTCTGTTGCCCTCTTATCTTTGCTTCCAAATCGTGTGCCCCCTCACCCTCTTGCATCCCAAGGCTCTGTGCAAATCTCTCCCTTTCATCAAGAAAACATATTTCTGTATTGTCTACTTTAAAAGCTTCCTCCTTAGCTAAACAAGAAAAAACTCCAGTTAGTTGTTGAAGACTTGAAAGCATGAAGATAATTAAAGGAATGAAAATAATTTGGTTTTCTGTATTTAATGAGCCCCACTGTGTGTTTAGAGACAAGTCCATTGTTCTCAACTACTGAGAGAAGATTGAAGAAGCTGCTCAAGAAGTCAGGAGCCAAACTCCCAGTCCCTTGAAGCATTGCTGGGCCCCACTGAGGGCAGGCACTGACAAAGCCTCCCCAGGGACTCCTTGGAGCAGATCCTTGCAGGCCAGGAGTGCAGGCAGACAAAGGAAAGTGTCTTGTGGTGGCCTGAGGGGCAGAGGCAGCTGCCAGAGCCAAGGGCACAAAGGCCTGGGTGCCTTTGGGCCTTGCAGCCCTGCCAGAGCCCTTGGCCATCTGTGCTGCAGGCTGTGCTCCCCTGGCCCTGCTGCTCCTCTGGCCTTGCAGGCTGCACACACCCCTCCTGCTTTCCCACCCCCCTGCCAGCAGCATTTCTGGGCCCTCCCTGATGGCTCTGCTGTCCCCCAGCTCTGGCTGCTGCCATGTGCACTTGGCCTTCTTGGCTTTGCTGCTGAGCCCCTGTGCCCCAGGACATCCCTGACAGAGCCCAGGCCCTTCTGCTGGGGGTCCCTGCAGAGCTGAGCAGATCCAGGTCACCTCCCATTGCTCTGCCAACCCCTTGGGCCTGCTCTGGGCCCTGCAGGTCCTTGCCCTGCTCCCAAGGGCTCTGGGGGTGCTTCATGCTCAGGCCTTGGGCTTTAGAGCTCAGGGTGGGGATCGGGCAGAACTTTGGAAGGTTTGTTGTTCTGCTGGCAGGCTCTGGTTCATGATTAGGGGAAGAGCTTTTTGGGTTGGGTCAGGATTAAAGCATGGTTTTTCATGCTGGTAATAGCGGTTGCAGATTGGGGTGGGCATTGGAGTCCCAGTAAGGGTCTGGAGTTCTGCGTTTGGGCTTTGCCTTTGAAGAAAGAGGAGGTTGAGATTTGAGCAGTGGATTCCTTTCCATGGGAAGGGCAACACATTTAGGTTGGGGCTACAAAGAGGTTACAAAGAGGGTAAAGGTCCATCAGGAATGTTTGCACAGTCAGTGTTTCAGCACCTTCAGCATTCCCTGAACCTGCTTTTACCTCATCAAAATCTTTCCTCTCTATTCACCAGGTCCCTCCTTCCTTCCCCAAATATCCAATCCTTTTTGTCCCAGTTCCTCCTGATTTCCCACAAACTTTCATCTGGTTGGGCTCAGCTTTGTGATGACCCTGTGCAACCTCATGGAATCAAGGGGCGCTTGTGAAACTGCAGGGCCTCATGGAAAGAAAGGAAAACAGGGACACTGAAATTTTGTGGAACCAGGGCACCATTTAACATTGGAGGCCTTGAAGAACAAAAGGAGCCCTGAAACCTTTTGGAATCTCATGGAACCAGGGAGCCCTTGTGTCACTGTGGTGCCTCCTGGAAACAAAGAAATCTGGGACACAGTGGAACCTCATGAAATGAAGGAGCCACTGAGACACCACAGGGCCTTTTTGGAGCCAAATGGACCTTGAGACCCTGGGGAACCCCATGGAATCAAGGGGTCATTGTGACACCAAAGACACCTCATGGCCTCAAAGGACCACTGTGACACTCCAGGGCATTCTGGAGCCAGAGGATCTCAGGGACACTGAGCAGCCTCCTGGAATCAAGGAGCCATTTTGACACTGCAGGGCCTCCTGGAAACCAAACCAAATACAGGCTTGTCCAGGTCCTGGGGGATGATTCAGAAGGGAGGCAGCAGTGATTTCTCCCTACAGACCCACCACTCCAATGGTCTCTCCCTGCCCTGAAGGTTTCTGGCCATCAGGCTGGAGCTGAGGGGCTTGGGCAGGGCCATGAGGAGGGGTAGAACAAGGGCTGTGTCCAACTCTGCCAGGAGGGCTGTGCTGGGCAAGGAGGAGGAGGCTGCAGCAAACAGTGGCACTGCTGAGGGGACAGGAGCAAGGGAGAGACTTTGTGCCTGCCCACGCTGGGCAGGAGCTGCCCCAGGATGGCAGCTCTGAAGCACTCCCAGCATGTCCCTGGGAACAGCAGGGCAAGACTGGATCTAAAAATCAGGCTGGGAATGCAAAGAGCAGGAGTGTCCTGGTGTCACTGCAGGAGAGTTCCAGCCCTGCAGCAAGGGCACAGAAGAAGTGACCCAGTCCATGCAGTGGCCTCAGAAGATCCCACAGCATCCTGGAGATGCTGTCAGGGAGCCCAGCTCTGCTTCACAAGTTCCCAGTGCCTGTCCCTGCCTGTGCTCAAAGGGCTCCCACCCCCAGGACTGTGCTCAGAGAGCACTCAGGCCTTGCAGCCAGAAAGGGGCTCACAAGGACAGTGTGGAAGTGGAAAGAGCAGCTCTGCAAAGCCCAAGCTCTGCTGCTCCCTGGCAGTGCTGCTGTGCTGGGATTGTTGTGCCCTTCCCCTTTGCAAATCCCCCCTGTCCTGCAGTGTGCTGTCCTTTAGGAACAGCTGAGAAGAAGGGTCTTAGACAAAGAAGGCACTGCAGGGTCCTTTATTTTCTTTAAATACGCAAAAAGCACAATTCATCATTTTACATCTCTGTATCAAAATCAAAAAGTGGAAACTAAATTAGAAGGAAGGTGCATATAATATTTTATTGCATAGAAAATTATTGCAAGAGGAACCCAATGGCCTCCATAAAAAATTTGAGCAGGAAGGCTGAGCCATTAGGGAATCCCATTCTGAATGCTACACACTAGAACACAGGCACTTTATTGTTCCTGGACTGCATCCAGTCATCATTTTCCTTATGGCATCCTTGAGCTCCTGGTTCCTCAGGCTGTAGATGAGGGGGTTCAGGGCTGGAGGAACCACCGAGTACAGAACTGACAGAGCCAAATCCAGGGACGGGGAGGAGATGGAGGGGGGCTTCAGGTGGGAAAATGTGCCAGTGCTGATGAACAGGGAGACAACAGCCAGGTGAGGGAGGCACGTGGAAAAGGCTTTGTGCCGTCCCTCATCAGAGGGGATCCTCAGCACAGCCCTGAAGATCTGCACATAGGAGAAAGCTATGAAAATGAAACAACCAAGTCTTAAATAGACACTAGCCCCAAGAAGCCCAATTTCCCTGAGGTAGCCTGAGTGTGAGCAGGAGAGCTTGAGGATGTGTGGGATTTCACAGAAGAACTGGCCCAGGGCATTGCCCTGGCACAGGGGAAGGGAAAATGTATTGGCTGTGTGCAGAACAGAACAGAGAAACCCAGAGGCCCAGGCAGCTGCTGCCATGTGGGCACAAGCTCTGCTGCCCAGGAGGGTCTCGTAGTGCAGGGGTTTGCAGATGGCAACGTAGCGGTCGTAGAACAATATGGTGAGGAGGGAAAACTCTGCTGACATGAAAAAGACAAAGAAAAAGAGCTGTGCAGCACATCCTGCATAGGAGATGGTTGTGGTGTCCCAGAGGGAGTTGTGCATGGCTTTGGGCACAGTGGTGCAGATGCAGCCCAGGTCTGTGAGGGAGAGGTGCAGCAGGAAGAAGTCCCTGGGGGTGTGCAGGTGCTGGTCGCAGGCTACGGCGCTGAGGATGAGGCCGTTGCCCAGGAGGGCAGCCAGGGAGATGCCCAGGAAGAGCCAAAAGTGCAGCAGCTGCAGCTCCCGCCTGTCTGAGAATGCCAGGAGCAGGAACTGGGACATGGAGCTGCTGTTGGGCATTTACTGCTTCCTCAGAGTGTTTGGATCTGTTGAGGAGGAGAAGTCAATGCTGAGTTAGACCAGGCTGCTGCAGCCAAACAGGACACGTCTCACAGCCACCCCACTCTCAGGCTCTCTCTCCTCACTCAGAACTCCCTGCAGCTCCCTCCTCTGAGCTCTGGCTCTTGCCACCTGAATTCCTTGTGTTTGTTCTCCCAGTGGCATCTGCCACAGTTAGGAGTGGTTGTGGATGTTGGAAATCCCTGACATTTCCATTGCGCTGCAGGTCAAGTCTTGTGGGTTCTGAGGGCACAGGGATGGTCCCTCAGTGCAGACAGAAGAGCTGCTCTGCCCATCAGTCTGTGCTCAGCTGCCCTGTGTACAGATAGCCAGGAATCCGTGTCCAAAGAAAACACTGACACACTCCTCACTTTTTCATCTCTCCCCTCCCAGAGTGAGACACCAAATGCTCATTGCAGCTGCCCAGAGCATTTCCATGGATTTAGCACTGAGGAGTTTTCTCCACGGGCATCCTGTGCAGCACAGAGATACTATGGCAGAGCTGTGCCCTCCTGGAGGGCACCTGCAGCCCTGCAGGACACCCAGGGAAACAGCTGAAGAGCCTGAACTTGCCTGTAGGGCACTTGGGCACTTTGCTTCCACACACACATCCCCACAGCAGCACTCAAAGGGTTTGTGTCTGCACAGGAATCTGCCCCCCCAAACCCCACACTGGCTCAGAAAAGCCAAGGCTGAGAACAAGGAGAGCCCAGGCAGCAGGGCATGGCAGGGAAATGCCCCAGTGCTGCTGCCAAGGGAGGAGGGACAGGCAGAGGCAGCTGGAAATGAGGGCCTTGTCCTTGCCTGGGCTCTGGCTGCTGCAGGGCAATGCCCAGCCCAGCCCCCGTGGGCCTGAGGACAGAGGCTCTGCTTGGGCTGGCAAAGGAGCCCAGGCAGGAGCTGCTCAGGGAAGGGCTCTGTGCCACAGACACAGGCAGGGAGGGGCCACATCCCCCTGGGCAGCACTTGTGGCAGCAGCTGCCTCTCCCTCCCTGCCTGGCTGTGTGTGAGGAGCTGTTCCTGCCAGCAGCCCCTCCCTGTGCCCAGCTCAGCTCCCTGCCAGTGCTGCCAGAGCCCATCCCCAGCCCAGGGCCCAGGGGCAGCTCTGCCTGGGCAGGGGCTGCAGAGCAGATCCCAGACCCCCTGCGCTGGCTGGGAAGGGGCAGGGGTTGGCACTGGATGTGCTTCCTGAGCAGGGCCCCTGCAAATGGCAGCAGGTGCAGCTGAAGCTGGGAGGAGCCCTGAGCCTGCAGCTGAAGGGCCCTGCCCAGCCCTGGCCTGCCAGGAGGGCTCACTCCTTCCCCCCAGCCCTTCTCCCTGCAGGGCCGTGGCAGCTCCTTGGCCAGGCTGAGAGCTGCCCCTGGCAGGCAGCAGAGTCCCTGCCCCAGCACACACAGCCCTTCTGAAAGATCCTACAAGCTGTGGGATGTGGCAGCTCTAGGAGATCCCTGCAGGAAGCGAAGTTGAAGTGTCCTACAGCCAGAGAACAGAATTTAACTTTCCTTTAGCCAGAGAATTCTTCATTTAAATCCTGTGAATGTTTCTCCTGTAGTGAGAGCTCAGTCCCCTCCCAGCCCAGGCTGCCTCTCACCTCTCTGCCTTCTCTCCTGTGCCCTGGGTGCTGCAGGCAGTGCTCTCAGCCCTGCTGGGCTGTGCAGAGGAGCTGCTCCTGGGCAGAGCTGTCTCTTGGAAGCTGTTCTTGGTTGCCAGGAGCTCCCTGTGTGCCAGGAGCCCAGCCCAGCTCAGCAGCACAGCAACAGCCCCAGGCATTTCATCACCCTCGGGGGCTTTGGGGATGAGTCCCTGAAGATCAGACCCTGAGGAGAGTTACAGGAACCTCTTGAGAAACCAAAGTGAGATTCAAACTGTAAAGTTTCTTGTAGTGTTAATGGGTCCCATTAAGGAACCCAACTGAGAAAAGATCTTAGAGCACAAACCAAGAAACTGTGATGACAGGTCAGATAATCACAAAATCATCAAGGTTGGATGAGACCTTCAAGATCTTCTGGCCTAACTGTCAAACAGCACCACCATAATTACCCCTAAACCATATTCCAAAGTGCCATTTCCAGATGCCATCTGAGCACTTCCAGAGACTCCATCACCTCTATAAGAATCTTAGTCCAATACCTAAACATTCAATGAAAAATGAATCTAGTGGCTCAAGATGCACTGTTTCTAAAATTGGCAGTGGAGCAAGCTAACGATGATTGTCAACAAATATTAAGGTCCCTGAAAGATCCCTCTCCAATGGACATGGTTAAGCGGTGTCACAATATAGGATCCAACAGGTACAAAAAATCATTACGAACTTAAGTCCTGGCAGTGCAACAACAACAGAAGGAGGCTCTGTGTCAGCTGCACACAAACAGGACATTTTCAAAGGGATTGCCCTCAGCTGAAAAGAAGAGCACCCACAGTACCATCCAGCTTGTGTCCCCCATGCCAAAAGGGATTGCCCTGGGCCAGTGACTGTAGATCACTCTTGGACAGAGAGGGGAGGCCACTTTTCCGAAAGCTGCACAAAGGCTGGCCTCGATTTCGGGAAATGGGGAGCTGAGCACGAAGGGCAGCGCGATGATAAAAAATGCCCCACAAGTCAAGCACACCCAGCTGCTCCCCTCACTCCCAGACAGAGACCCAGAGCAAGTGTCCCTAGGGTGGAGTTGGCATCTCCCCACCCACTCACAATAAGCAGTAACAACTACCAAACAGTTCTCCTGAGACCAACAAATAACCTTCCAGTACCTACTGGAAAATACATTTTAACTGGGACTGCTCCATTTAAATAATACAGGATTAATAGTTATCCCACAATCAGTGACTGCAGACAAAGCTAAGGCATTAGAAGTGACTGTAAAACATCTATCTCCACCCCTGGAGCAAGACACAGAAACACCCATGGCCAATTTAACCCCCATTGCTATAGGGGGGGACACTTTGGGCTCTATGCCGATGGTCCAGTGGTCACAGTCTGTTTTACTCCAATATCCCAATGACCCTCTGGGGCAGAGATATGATAGGACAATGGGGAGTCCAACTAACTACCTCAAATTTAGTTTAAAGGCCACTGATGAGCCACAGTCTCCTGCCCTCACATGGCTCTCTGACCAGCCAATCTGGGTATCCCAGTGGCCCCTAAAGGGAGAGAAATTGCGCCAAATCAACCTGCTAGCACATGAACAACTAGCAAAGGGACGTATTGTACCAACTGATAGTCCCTGGAATTTCCCCATTTTTACCACATGGAAGTCCAATGGAAAGTGGAGGCTGCTACAGGGTTCAAGAGAACTCACTAAAAAATAGAGCTGATGGGGGCTCTCCATCCAGGGCTTCCATCACTACAATGATACCTTCACAGTGGTCTATTGTTCTTATTGATAGAAAAGATCATTTCTTTAACATTGCATTAAACCCTAAAGGCTCTCGTAGGTTCACATTTACAGTGCCTTCCATCAACGCAGCAGAACCATCTCAGTGCTGTCACTGGACAGTCCTCCCACAAGGAAGGAGGAACAGCCCCTCCGTTTGCCAAAGAGTCGTTGCAGACGTGTTATCACCAACCCATCGACAGTGTCCGGATACCATCGTATCTCACTCTAGGGACGATCTCTTGCTGGCAGTGGAATACGAGGGACAATTCATGGGAGTACATTTGTCCATGAAAACTGCACTATTGACACAGGGCCTTGAAATCACACCGGGGAAAGAACAAGTGACAGTTCCTTGGAAATACCTTGGATTTCAAATTAATAACACCACTATTCTGTTACTTTACCCACTGACATCCACACCTTAATTGATTTGCAGTCCCTACTCAGCCTAATCAGTTGGGTTAGGCCTCTGTTAGGTGTAACAACAGACACCCTGAAAATGCTCTTTCAGCTCCTGAAAGGGGAGGCAGACTTAACCTGTCCTCGACACTTAACACCGACACCCCTGGCAGTATTAAAGGAAATAAATCAAAGACTGAGTTCCTGTCACAGTCAAAGAAAAGGGTGGGGGTTACCTCTTGTTTTAGTAATTTTTAAAGGTATCAAACAACCTTATGCTGTAATAGGACAAATAGGATGACTTTCTGTTATGGGAATGTTTTTTTTTTAAGCTTCCAGTTTTCCAAATGCATTACTACATATCCTGAGATGCTCTCCAAAGTCTGCCACAAAAGCAGATTATGGCTTTGGGAGCTCTTGAGGAGGGATCCAGATGGTATCTATGTTCCTCTGTCTACTGTTCAACTAACTCAATTGCAGATTCATAGCTCTGGTTTTCAGTTAGCCATTGCTGATTACAGGGGTCAATTTTCAGTTCACCTTCCATCTATTCCTTTTTTACAGCTGCTAGCCTTTACTCAGCCAGAGCTAACACACAACTGTTCTCCTGTTCCACTAACAAGTGCTAGAACTGTGCTCACAGATGGTTCTGGCAGAACGTCTAACGCAGCAGTCACCTGGCTCAGAGCAGGAAAATGGGTTTATGACACGCACAAGGTAAGAGGTTCCTCTCAGATAGCAGAGCTCTCTGCAGCCATACCTGCATTTCATCTATTTCCAGAGCTTTAGGTTGTTAAGCCCATATATTCCTTATACCAATTCCCCTTAAAAACAGGTACAGTTCTTGAACATGAATACCAGAAATGACAGATTGAGAAGCACACGACCAATTACTACTTAAAATGTAAAATGTGTGGGTAACATGCAAAGATATAATAAAATCTCTAGCTATGTGTGAGTGAAGCATGACTGAGGTGGCCACCTTTTAAATGAATGAAAAAAAGGAGCTGTATGAGTGAGAGTCGCTGTGTGAACATACATATGTGTGGACTTCAAAATACTTTATACGTCATATGCCTTGAATAGATTATACTGACACTACAAACACTACCTCTGCCACATCACCCTAATACAGGACAGCTGAGAACACCACATTCCTTCCCTAACCCTTTTTTCTTGAAGTAAATGTGAGTTTTCCCCAGTTATACGTAGACCCTCAGATTAATAAAGTTTTTGCTCTACCCAGTTACTCTAAATCTTTAGGTAAATAAAGTTATTGTTTAATAAAGTTTTTGTTTTTACCCAGTTGCACTAAAACCCTTAGGAGAATAAAGTTTAGAATTCTTACCAAGTTACCACCAAGACCCCTAAAAGAAAGTCTTAAGTAATTACTGGCTGCAATTTGCAGGCCCATAAAGGTAATGCAGTTAATAAAGCTACTACGTTAAATGAGAAATGTTATGTTAAAAAGATAGTTAACTAAAAAGTTTCAGAATTGCACTGTTCTGTATCTTGTTGTAATGAAAAGGGGGAGATGCAGCGTTTGGGGTTTCAGGAGTGCCAGAAGAGCACTCTGGGAAATGAAGTCTGCGGGACCCCGGTGCACATGAGCAGTGAAGACCCTTGGCAGGATTGGTTGAGAGGGTTACCTGTTGGGACGTGTTACAATTCAAAACTGCTACTGAAGCCTTTGTTCTCTCTCAATAAAGCATTCTGTTACACACCATATTGGTGTCCCTTGGACCATGCAGACTCCTTATTTATTATATTAATAATATTACAACAATTCTTTCCACATCTCGGCTTTGGGAAAGGTTGGGGAAGGTTGGGAAAGGTGTTACCAAGGTGGTTTTGCCTGACATGCTGAACATGGGGGCAGGTCTATCTTCAAAATCCCCAAGAGAAGAGATGGCAGAAAGCTGCCCTGCAGGTTGTATTTGAAGGAAGAGGAAAAGACACCGAGGGTAAGGGGTTTCTGTCCTGGAGGGCAGGGCTGTCGTTTGCTTGTGGGAGCCCCGTGCTGAAATTGTCAGTCCGAGTCCCAAATTTGAATCTGGGCAAAGATTCCTGCCAGACAAAAGGTGGCAGAACAGAAAGCTCTTGCTGCCCAGGGTGTCCCACCAACTGCACCTAACACCCAAAGGTTACAGGCTTTCTTTCCTGGAGGAAAGGCCGTGACATCACAAAGGGGCCATGGCCCATGGGGGGGGCTGCACTTTGACATTCTGTGACGTTGGTTCTTTGGTTTCCAGGGGAGTTTCTGGAATGGAGAGGACAGGCCAGGACATCACAAAGGGGCCCATGGCACATGGGTTGGGCTGCACTCAGGGGTGTGAGGCATTGGTTTTTTGGTTGCCAGGGGCCGTTCTGGAATGGAGAGGGTCAGCCATGACATCACAAAGGGGCCCATGGCACACGGGTGGGGTTTCACTTTGGGGTTGTAGGGTGTTGGTTCTTTGGTTGCCAAGGGCTATTCCGGAATGGAGAGGGTAGGCTGTGACATCACAAAAGGGCCTCAAGCACATGGGTTGGTGTAATGGGTTGATCCTGGCCGGATTTCAAACACCCACTAAAAGCCACTACCTCCCCCTCCCTCTGCAACTCCACAGAGGAGAGAAAGAAACCCGCTGAGGATTCCTGAGTAGACATAAGGGTTGGGAGAAAGTCGCTTACTAATGGGCAAAACAGACTCAAAGTAAGGGATAGTACTTAAATTTATTACTAACAGGATAAAAGCCAAAGAGTGAGAAACAAAACAGTCTTAAAAACACCTTTCCCTCACCCCTCCTTCCTTCTCAGCTCTCCCTCCTCCCCCCCAGCAGTGCAGGGGAACGGGGAAGGGGGTTGCAGTCAGGTGTTGTTTGAGTCCATCCCTCCGGCAGCAGCTCTTCCCATTCCGCTGTCCCGTGGGTCCCTCCTCCATGGGGTCAGTCCTTCAGGGATGAGCTAACCCGGCGTGGGTCCCCCACAGGGCCAGGAAAAACCTTCCCCAGCCTGGGCTTCCCTCTGCATGGGCTGCAGGTCCATGCCAGGACTTTCTCCATCCTGGGCCTCCCACAGGGTCACAGCCTCCTTCCTGCATCCCCCTGCTCCAGCGTGGGCTCCTCCTTGGTCTCTGCAGCCCAATGGTCCTCCACGAGCTGCAGGGGCCTCAGCTCTGAGTCCTTCCCTGTGCTGAACACAGAGTTGAGAATCACAGTATGACAGAATAGGCTGAGTGTGAGTAGATAGGGTCCGGCGACCGAAAGACTTCGGGATGTACGGAAAGGCAGGGACCACCCACCACCCCCCCTCCGACACCTGACAGCCAACAGTAGTTTAGGTGATACCGTAAGCAGACGGAAATGATGGTGCAATTAAGCACTATAAAAGGCCATACCACGAGCTAATAAACGCCATTCTACCGTCCACCATATTGGTGTCTGTGAGTTAGTGGCCCGAGTGACTAAGGGGTAGTCACCGTGCCCTTCCTGAACCAGGTTGTCGCACAACAAGTGGTGCCGGAACCCGGAGATGCCCAAGTTCTCTGTGTAGCCCGGAAGACTTGCCAAGCTCTGGGACGGGATTTCGCCTGAGCTCGGGTGAAGGGCGGCCAGACGGTGGGTCCAGTCTGGTGGGGAGGACGCTCCCGGACCAACAAGGAGGATGGAATCCCTTGTGAAGGTTGTATCAGGGGTTTATAATCATTGGGGTATCGATTGCAAATCTAAGGATTTTACTCTTGCTGTTGCAAGGCTTTTGCATATCGGGGTCATTGACCAACCAGTGGATATTCTCCACCCTGATGTATCGGATAGGTGTACTAAAGCGTTGGCTGAGGAAATGATGTCCTCAGGCCATGGAACTCACCTTAAAGCGTGGGGGAAAGTAATACGAGCCTTGCAAACAGTGAGGTTGGAACAGGAGACCTGGAAAGCAGCTGAAACATGCCTGCGGGAGGTCCCCAAATTGGGAATTGGGGCGGCTACACAAACCCTGCCCCTCCCAACCTTTAGCGATTCTGCCGTGCCTAAGCACACACAAGAGGGCGATGATTCCCCTCAACTTTCTAACCCTGATTCATCTACGGGGGGGCAGGAGCGGACTAAAACCATGTGGGGGGAGTTGGCTGAGGAGGGTAGAAAAGTTATGGAAAATGCAGAGTCTGAAAAGTTTAAGGACAAGCCGCTGCCCTGTGGGTCTCAAGATGGCCCCCAAGGGCAAGAAGAAGGGCGGAGTATGGATAACGCTGGCCGGAGAAGGGCAGTGAAGGGGCTTGTGGACAAGGATGATGGTGGGCGGAGAGAGGCCAGGGGGGGAAGGAGTGGTGGATGCCGGCGGGATGAAAGCCAAAGCAAGTGTGGGGAGGGCAGTGCAAGTGATAACGAAGGTATGAGCGGGGAAGGGAGTGTGAGTGAAATGGGAAACTCAAGCGAGGAGGAGGGGGGTGCGAGCGAGGGGGGCGGTGCCGGTTACGGTGGTCGAGTGAAAAAAGGTTCATGCAGGGGCATTGCCCCGAGCAGAGGGCGGGGCGAGCGAAGGGGGAGGGAGCAGTCGGTTTGCACGGGAGAGAGGTGGAGCGGACAGTCGTACACCCACAAGGGAGCGGGGAGGGGTCGCAGCCTGTCCAAGAAGCACCGGAGACCGGAAATAGCTGGTCAGTCGAGCTCGGACACTGAGTCAGACACCAGCCGGAGGAAGTCACAAGGCGAGCGGAGAGAGGGAGGCGGGCGGTGTACGACCGATCCGAGTATGGAGAAAGAGAAAAAGGATGTAGATGTAATTATAGATGAAAATAAAAATAAACCTAAGCCACAGAAAGAACTAACCCCTCTCACGGACTGGAAGGAGATTAGAACTGCATGTGCTGACTGGGCACAGTCGGCTTCATTAGCATTCCCAGTTCAAGTCACAGAAGGAGACAGGAGAGTTTATACACCAATAAATCCAAGAGACATACAATCAGTTATTAAGGCCATATCAGAGAAAGGGCTCAATTCTGCCATGGTTTCTACCCTTATAGACAGTCTTTTTCGGGGAGACGACCTGCTTCCATTTGACATTAAGCAAACTTGCAGAATGATTTTTGATGGAGCAGGCATGATTGTTTTCAAACAGGAATGGGAGGATAATTGTGCAAAACAACTGGCATTAGTGACCGGGACAGACCATCCGCTACATGGCTCTAATTTACAGCAATTCATGGGGACTGACCCGACTATGATAACCCCACGTGCACAAGCGGAAGGTTTGCGGCCGCATGAGGTCAGAGTAACCACCCGTGCGGCTAGAGAAGCTATTCACACAGCCTCAGCTGTCATTGCTAAGCCATCCCCGTGGTCTACCATCAGACAGGCTGAAAGCGAAACTTTTACACAGTTTGTAGATTGCCTTCAGGCAGCGGTCGATTCCTCCTCCCTATCCCCAGAAGCAAAGGGTCCGGTGGTTGCCGACTGCTTACGCCAGCAATGCAATTCAGCAACCAAGGAAATTTTGCGATCGTTACCAGCAGGAGCGAGCATCGCTGACATGATTAAACACGTCACAAGAGAGGAGCATTTGGCCCCTATCCAGGTGGCTGTTCATGCAGCCATAGCTAACGTGATGGCGTGTTTTAAATGCGGCCAGCCAGGTCACGTGGCAGCAAATTGTCCCCAGCTAGGGAGCCCGGCAATCATACACCCCTCTTTTCAAAACCGGCCTAGAGAGCCATGCTTTGCATGTGGGAAAAAGGGGCACTTTGCTAAGGACTGCAGGTTTAAAAATCAGGGAAACGCGAAGGGGAGGGGGCATTCCAACTGTCTCAGCCGCACCCAGCCTCCTCCCACCTGGAACACGAAGCGGCCACATATGAATGTAGCTACTGGGCACGGAACGCCTCTGAATCTGACACCTTCCCAAGAGGCAGCAGCCCCTATGGCTCACCCAGTAGCACAGCCAAACCCATCCGGGTCCCAAAACCCACAGGGTTTACCCCCAAGGGCGGAGGCCCCAGCGTGGCCTTGGCAGTAAAATGTGACTGCCCACCCGTGGTGTGGGGAACCTGTTCCCTCTATGGCATTGCAGATGATACCACTATTAAGATTCCCTTTTTGGTTGGTACCGGGCCGGACGTCACTGTCATACCCAAAGCATATTGGCCCTCGCATTGGGAATTAGAAGATGCTCCCACAGTAGGCGGAGTCAGGGGAACCACTCGAGCCCAAAAAAGTTCCCACCCAATAACAATTGTACTTCACACTGCAGAGGGACCTGAAAAAAATTATCGCCCTCACTCCTTACATCCTCTTTGAGGTCCCAGCCTTGCTGGGAAGAGACACCCTAGCTCTTCTAAATGCCAGAGTGACAAATTTACCTTAAGGGCCACTGCTGTACACCCGTTTCCTCCTATTAAGCTGACCCAGTGTGGGTTGAGCAGTGGCCCCTATCTCAGCCTCGAATGGATGCCCTCTTAAAGTTAGTCGACCGCGAGTTGCAAAGGGATCACATAGAGCCCTCTACTAGCCCATAGAACACCCCAATCTTTGTGATACCTAAACGGTCAGGCGAAGCATTTCGTCTCCTTCACGATGTGCGTGAGGTAAATAAGAAAATTCAGCCAATGGGTGCAGTCCAGACACTGTTACCTATGAGCTCCATGATACCCAAGGGACAGCTTTGTGCTACCCTCAACATTCTTTTCTATACCATTGCATGAAACAGACAAAGAAAAATTTGTCTTCTCACTGGTGTTCCCAAATAATCAGCGGCCCAATTTATGTTTTCAGTGGAAAGTGCTACCCCAGGGGATGCTCAACTCGCTCACCATCTGTCAGATCGTAATTGATCGGGCTCTGGCACCAATTCGGCATAGTAATCCGGCCACAACTATCATTCAGTACATGGATGATATCTTGATAGCCGCGCCATCCGGAGACCAGGTAGACCAGTTAATTTTAACAATCTCAGATACCCTGAAAACAAATGGATTCGAAATCGCAGATTCAAAAATAAAAAAAGGGCCTTGTATAACCTTCCTGGGAGTAGAAATCACAGATTCCTACATAACTCCTCCCCAGATAAGAATTCGCAGGGACATTAAGACTCTCCACGATGCACAGCAGTTGGTGGGATCCTTGCAGTGGCTCCGTAATGTCATCCTAATTCCTCCCGAGATCATGGCTCCCTTATACGACCTGTTAAAAGGCAAACATCCCTGGGAACAAAAGGAGCTAACAGCCAAGGCAATAGATTCCCTTAATTTCATCGAGCAGCAGGTATCCACGGGCACGCTAGCAAGGTGGAATCCAGACGTGCCACTCCACCTGTACGTGCACTTTACAACAGAAGGGGGAGTAGGGGCACTCGCCCAAGGGTCACCAGAAAAAGCACAGCCAGTGTTGTGGGTAGTCCCAGGAAAGGTATCTCGTGCATTTTCCCCAGGAATCGAGTGTGTCAGTAATCTCATTATGAAAGGCAGAAAACTAGCACTGAGGCACCTAGGTACGGAACCTGCAAAAGTATATTTGCCCTTTCGTAAACAGCTTCCAGAACTGTCAATAGCTCTGTCAGAACACCTGGCCATAGCCTTGGCTGGGTTCAATGGAGAAATCCAGTATGTCACCAAACCTCCCTGGACCCAACTGTTAGCCATTGTCGATATCGACCTTCCACGGAAGGTTATGGACCGGCCCCAGCCAGGACCAACAGTTTTTACAGATGCATCCTCTGTGACCTCCACTGTCGCAGCGGTGTGGCAGTCAGAAAATGAGTGGCAATGCGTAAAAACGACCGATGATACACTCTTGGTCCAGCAGCTAGAAGTAACGGCTGTTGTGCTAGCTTGTGGGCTGTTTTTAACAGAGCACCTTAATATAGTGACAGATTTGATATTTGTCACCACGCTCTGCCTAGCCATGTCGCAGCCCGGGGTGCCAGCATCTAGAGCAGCTCTGATGCTGGAAGAAGCCCTTGCTTCCCAAAAAAGCACCATATTGGTCATTCATGTCAACAGTCACGACCCAATCAAAGGTTTCTTTCAGATCGGTAATCACAAAGCGGATGCTGCTACAAAAGGGTTATGGACGCTGAGAGATGCTCGCCAGTTACACGAATCTCTCCATATCGGAGCTAAGGCACTAGTCAGAGAGTGCAAGATCACACATGCAGACGCAAAACATCGTAGCCACATGTCCCCACTGTCAAAAGACACCACTTTAGTCCAGCGGAGTAAATCCTAGAGGTCTTAAAGCCTCTGAAATATGGCAATCAGATTTTACACTCTGCCAGCTCTTAAAGCCCCGACCTTGGCTGGCAGTGACCTTAGACACGTACAGTGGAGTAATCGTGGCCACTCAACATGCCAAAACGAATTCCAAAGCAACCATTCAGCATTGGCTAACTGCAATGGCATGGCTCGGGGTCCCCAATCAGATTAAGACAGACAACGGCCCAAACTTCACGTCCAAATCAGTTCAGGCATTCGCACACAAGTGGGGCATTACACTGACACATGGCATTCCATATAACAGCACAGGACAAGCCATAGTCAAGCGAGCAAATCAAACCTTGAAATCCAAAACAGAGGTGCTGGCAAAGGCAGAAGGCTTTGCCAATGCTATTCCCTCGAAAGATCAAGCACAGTTGTTGGCAACCGCTTTGCTGGCGCAAAATCAGTTTCTCAGAGGGAAAGAAGTAAACAGTCCAGTCCAAAAGCACTGGGCTACTCGTGCATTAGAAGAAGGCCCACCAGTCATAATCAGAAATGAACTAGGAGCCTGGGAACGGGGGTGGAGAATAATCCTTGCAGGACGAGGGTACGCTGCAGTTAAGAAAGACAGTGAGGTCAAATGGTGTCCACTTAAATCTATTAGACCAGACTTGCAGAATAAAACTAATGAAAACTGCGAGCTTTTACTTGCAGGACTGGGTCATCGGACACCCTCGTAACTCGTACAGCGCAGTGCCAGGGGAAGATGACACGCCGACCTACACCCCGTCCAACCCTGCGGGCTCGGTGCAGACAAAGGCCGGACAGCGTCGAGTCAGCTACCGTGAGAGAAAGCAGAGATGTCTTTGTGTGATACTGATCCTGGCACTTTCCAAGGTAGAGCCAATACATGCAGGCCACTCCCATCACCAGCCATTTAAATGGTCTCTCCTTAGGCCCCAGAGTCAGCAGGTTATCACCTCCCAGGTAACATCAGGTGCACCAAGCTTTACCGTCACTCTGTGTGCGTTAGTCCCACGAAGTCAGTGTTGGACATATGGGGGATTCTATATGTGTCCTGCCTCAAATCCTGAGAAAGGGTTCTGTAACATGCCTAACAAGTTCTACTGCGCTTACTGGGGATGCGAGACCATAGCCCCTACATGGATACCAGGCAGCAGTAGAGATAAATACCTGAAGGTAGAGTGGGGCCCACGTGGGTGCACGACACCACAGGCATGGAGAAAGGGCATAACCTGTAAATGCCTCCTTTTAAATGTTACGAACCCCCAGGAAGACAGCTGGCTGCTTGGGAAAACATGGGGAGTAAGGTACAAAGAAGCAGGGAAAGACCGAGGCGGTCTGATCTAGATTAAGAAAGAAATCGCCCCAAACAACCCTTGGCCCGAAAGAACGACCCCCAGACAGACCACTCGCTCTACAACACCCACGACACCACAAGTTCTTAGCAGCCCAACTTCCAGTACTACACACCCCCTTTGGAAACTGATACAAGCTAGTTACCAGGTCCTGAACAAAACCAACCCGAACCTCACAGAACACTGCTGGCTCTGTTACGGAGTACAACCACCCTATTACCAAGGCGTAGCAGTAAACGACACGCCCATACAGGCCTACAGCGATAATCCAGCCCAGTGTCTGTGGGAAACGGACAAACAAAGCATCACACTCACAGAAATGGTCGGCAGAGGGACGTGCGTGGGCCAAATCTCTCAACATAAAAGGCAATTATGCGTTAGGGAAGTACACTACACGGCCCGAGCAAAATGGTTGATCCCGGCTAATAACACTAAGTGGGCCTGTTCCTCTACAGGACTCACCCCTTGCATATCTCTAAAGGTGTTCGACAAATCCTCAGAATACTGTGTCCAAGTGACAATAATCCCCAAGATCTATTACCACCCAGAAAGCTATGTGTACAATTCCATGACTGTCCCAGACCATCACCAGTCAAAGTGGGAGCCTTCACAGCAATAACCATAGCCCTGCTGATGCTGGCAGGAGGTGCCGGAGCAGGTACAGGAATAGCGTCCCTAGTCCATCAGAACAAGGAATTCGGCGCTTTAAGGGTAGCAACAGACGAGGACATAGCCCGGATCGAAGAGTCTATCACGGCTCTCGCGAACTCACTTAAGTCATTGTCCGAGGTGGTTCTGCAAAATCGCAGAGGATTAGACATCCTGTTCTTACAAGCAGGTGGACTGTGCGCTGCTCTTAAAGAGGAGTGCTGCGTTTTCGCGGACCACACAGGGTTAGTGAAAGACACCATGGCCAAGCTGCGAGAGAGATTAGAAAATCGAAATAGGCACAGGGAATCGCAAGACTGGTTCATGTCACTGTTCGATCAGGCACCATGGCTCACCACCTTACTATCCTCTCTTATCGGTCCAATAGCAATACTCCTTTTAGCACTGATTTTCGGGCCCAACATCATGCTGATCAGACAGCGACAAATGCTGTAAATAGTGCCTTAGTTCAATGCAATTCCACGTAGTTTTGCACTAACTCACAATTCTATACCTCAGTGTTAAAACACATCTTTCTACCTCTCTAGGTTTCCTTTTTGAGCCGCTCATCGAGCCTTAAACCTTTTAACCTCTATGACCTCTACAACTGTATTTTGCACTTTTTATATTACAGCCCGCTTTATGTAGCACGGGGAGGGGGGAAATGTGAGTAGATAGAGTCTGGCGATCAGAAGACTTCAGGATGTACGGAAAGGCAGGGACCACCCCCCTCTGATGCCTGACAGCCAACAGTAGTTTAGGTGATACCGTAAGCAGACGGAAATGACGGTGCAATTAAGCACTATAAAAGGCCATACCACGAGCTAATAAACGCGCCATTTACCATCCACCACGTTGGTGTCTGTGAGTTGATGGCCGAGTGACTAAGGGGTAGTCACTGTGCCCTTCCTGAACCAGATCGTCACTCAACATGGGTGTTGTTGCCTTAAGAGACCATGGAGAAAAAGACTCCAGGCCAATTAAGGTAGGAGATAATATAAAGAGACCTGATCCTTTAATGAGTTGTTAGGCCTAGAGGAACACATACCATGTGTGCCCCCTCAGACAGAGGTTCTGTGATTTTATAATAAGGTTCATCCAATCCCAGGTTTATGCAGCCCTGGTTCTGCCCCATTCTGCCCCCTTACACACCCCTTCAGGAATTGGGTTTGGTGTCTTTGGGACCCCTTCTTCCTCATCTTTATCTTCTTTGCAGCACACACAGTCCTGGGAGTTCCTAAAAAGTTCTGCCAAGAAGGTCACTGTGTCTTTGTGATGTCTTCTGGTTGAGGCCTTGGGATGTTTTTCTAAAGTTCTACGCTGAAAAGAAGACTAAAAATGGAGTTTAAAGGGACTGATATGGAATGGGGTAGGAGGGTTGGGTATGTGTAAATACTGTGTTAAGGGTAAGGGATATATTACAGCTACATTAAAATATATTCACCACACAGCTAGTTCTAAAATCTACAAAAGTTAATAAAAAAAAAAAAAAAGATCTGAGATATCAGTGTGAATTGACTGTGGTGTGAGTGTTGTTATTGTGAATCTATAATTCAGTCTCTGTTCAGTTCTAGTAAATGCTATTGAATCTCTTGATAACTGTTAAGTTGGTCAATGAGTAAGTGCTACTAATCTCTTTTGCCCCCTTATTTTTGTGTCCAAATCCTTTGCACCCGGACCCTCTTGCATCCCAGGGCTCTGTGGAAATCATTGCCTTTCATTAAAAAAATAACTATTTTTTGCGACCTGCCCTTTCAAAATTTCCTCCTTAGCTAAACTACAAAACAACTCCAATTACTTGTTAAAGAATTGAAAACATGAAGACAATTAAAAGAAGGAAAATAATTTGTTTTTCTGTATTTTAATGAGCCCCACAGTGTACTTAGAGACAAGTCCATTGTTCTCAACTACTGAGAGAAGATTGAAGAAGCTGCTCAAGAATTCAGAATGCAAACTCCCAGTCCCTTGAAGCATTGCTGGGCCCCACTGAGGGCAGGCACATCCTGGAATTCTGGGGCCATTGTGACCCTGGGAAAACCCATGGAATCAAGAGACCACTGTGACACTGCAGGACCCCCTGGAGCCAAAGGAACCCAGGGACAGTGGGCAACCTCCTGAAATAAAGGGGCCACTGTGATGCTGCAGAAACACCTGGAATCAGGAGGCCATTGTGGCACTGCAGGGCCCCATGGAAACAAAGAAACCCTGGGCCACAGTAGAATGTCATGAGATCAAGAGGCCATTGTGACACTGAGGAACTTCATGGACTTAAGAGCCAGCTGATGGTGCTCCCTGCCACTGAGCACCTCCCACAGACGCTCCTGTGTGGCCATGGAGGGTGCTCAGAGGGGCCCTGCCTTGTTCCACAGCTGGGACATGGCTTGGGGGCTGCTCTTGATTGACCTGTGCAAGTTCACTGAGGGCAAGAGAAGTCCCTTGCAAGAGTTCTCCCTGTCACTGCTGTGTCCACTGGGGTTGCTGAGCTCTCTTTGCCACTTCCCAGCAAGATTTAGTACTTTCTGTCTGGGTGACTCCACCCTGGGCAGGATTCTGCTCCAGGGCTCCAGTCACTGCTGACTGGATGGGACGGGCTGTCCCTGCAGATCCTCTGTGCTCTCCTGCACTTCCTCATTTCCTACACACAAGTCCTCCCCTGCCATCAGAGCCAGCACAAGCTGCAGAGCCCCAGGCAGGTGACCTGGAGATCCTTTGTCATCTCCATTGGCCATCGGCCACCAACACACAACATCTGAGCCAGCCCTCAGTCCCTGCAGTCCCAGTGGGTCCCTGCCCTTCCTGCAGTCTCCATGGAGAAACAACAAAGGAACAAGACTTTGCAGAGTTTATTCCTTGGACTTCTTCTCGATATCAATGTTGGGGAAAAGCCCTCAGCCTTCAGGAAGTGCCTGCAGGGGAAGCCCTTTGCTGATGGAAGTGCTGGTGTGGAGCCCAGCCCTGTCCCAGCAGTGCCCAGGGCCTGTCCCTGCCTGTGGTCCCAGCAGTGACACAGCAGGACAGTGACTGAGCTGCCAGAGCACTCAGGCCTTGGACAGGGACAGCAAAGGAGAGGGGGGAGTGCACAGAGAGCAGCTCTGGAAAGACCCAGTTCTGGTGCTGCCTGGCAGGGCTGGGACTCTTTTCCCCTCCACATCTGCAAACATGGAAATGCCCTCCAGCTTCAGGGGAGGTCTTGGATGAAGGGTCCAGGAAAAAAAAATTATGTTTTTTTTTTTACACTCAGAGATTGTGAATCCTTCATGTACAAACTAACACAGGGAGGGTGTTTCACAAACACATTGCTGCACAAAGTTTTTTTTTTAGTTTCAATGCACATAGAACATGATTCCAGATTAGTAGATTTTTTGCGTAAAAAAAAGGGTGATAGAGTGAATTATATATGGGATTAAGAGTTAAATTTCAGTGTTAATGAGAAGAAAAAGAAGGAAATAACATGAAAACTCCGAACCCCCACTAATATCAATAGTTTTAGAAAGCAGACTGGGCCTCGTGTTACACAGTGTGTTTTCTGCAGAAGAAAACATGCAGTTTTTTGCTCCAGAAAAGCATCCAGTAATCATTTTCCTTATGGCACCCTTGAGCTCCTGGTTCCTCAGGCTGTAGATGAGGGGGTTCAGTGCTGGAGGAACCACTGAGTACAAAACTAACAGGGCCAGATCCAGGGATGGGGAGGAGATGGAGGGGGGCTTCAGGTAGTCAAATATGGAGCTGGTGATGAACAGGAAGACAACAGCCAGGTGAGGGAGGCACGTGGAAAAGGCTTTGTGCTGTCTCTGCTGAGAGGGGATCCTCAGCACAGCCCTGAAGATCTGCACATAGGAGAAAGCTATGAAAATGAAACAACCAAAACCGAACGAACAGCTTAATATAAGGAACCCGATTTCCCTGAGGTAGCCTGAGTGTGAACAGGAGAGCTTGAGGATGTGTGGAATTTCACAGAAGAACTGGCCCAGGGCATTGCCCTGGCACAGGGGCAGGGAAAATGTATTGGCTGTGTGCAGCAGAGCATTGAGAAACCCAGAGGCCCAGGCAGCTGCTGCCATGTGGGCACAAGCTCTGCTGCCCAGGAGGGTCCCGTAGTGCAGGGGTTTGCAGATGGCAACGTAGCGGTCGTAGCACATGATGGTCAGGAGGGAAAATTCTACTGAGATGAAAAAGGCAAAGAAAAAAAGCTGTGCAGCACATCCTGTGTAGGAGATGGTTGTGGTGCCCCAGAGGGAGTTGTGCATGGCTTTGGGCACAGTGGTGCAGATGCAGCCCAGGTCTGTGAGGGAGAGGTGCAGCAGGAAGAAGTCCCTGGGGGTGTGCAGGTGCTGGTCGCAGGCTACGGCGCTGAGGATGAGGCCGTTGCCCAGGAGGGCAGCCAGGGAGATGCCCAGGAAGAGCCAGAAGTGCAGCAGCTGCAGCTCCCGCCTGTCTGAGAATGCCAGCAGCAGGAACTGGGCCATGGAGCTGCTGTTGGGCATTTGCTCCTTCCTCAGAGTGTTTGGATCTGTTGAGGAGGAGAAGTCAATGCTGAGTTAGACCAGGCTGCTGCAGCCAAACAGGACACGTCTCACAGCCACCCCACTCTCAGGCTCTCTCTCCTCACTCAGACCCCAGTGCAGCTCCCTCCCCTGAGCTCTGGCTGTTGCTGCCTGCATTCTTTCTGTTTCTTCCCCCACTTGCAACTGACACAAATAGGAGTGGTTGTGGATGTTGGAAATCCCTGACATTTCCATGGAACTGCAGGTCAAGTCTTGTGGGTTCTGAGGGCACAGGGATGGTCCCTCAGTGCAGACAGAAGAGCTGCTCTGCCCATCAGTCTGTGCTCAGCTGCCCTGTGCACAGAGAGCTAGGAATGCCTGTCCAAAGAAAACACTGACACACTCCTCACTTTTTCATCTCTCCCCCCCAAGAGTGAGACACCAAATGCTCATTGCATCTGCCCAGAGCATTTCCATGGATTTAGCACTGAGGAGTTTTCTCCACGGGGATCCTGTGCAGCACAGAGATACTATGGCAGAGCTGTGCCCTCCTGGAGGGCACCTGCAGCCCTGCAGGACACCCAGGGAAACAGCTGAAGAGCCTGAAGTTGCCTGCAGGGCACTTGGGCACTTTGCTCCCACACACACATCCCCACAGCAGCACCCAAAGGGTTTGTGTCTGCACAGGAATCTGCCCCCCCAAACCCCACACTGGCTCAGAAAAGCCAAGGGTGAGAAGAAGGAGAGCCCAGGCAGCAGGGGATGGCAGGGAAATGCCCCAGTGCTGCTGCCAAGGGAGGAGGGACAGGCAGAGGCAGCTGGAAATGAGGGCCTTGTCCTTGCCTGGGCTCTGGCTGCTGCAGGGCAATGCCCAGCCCAGCCCCCGTGGGCCTGAGGGCAGAGGCTCTGCTTGGGCTGGCAAAGGAGCCCAGGCAGGAGCTGCTCAGGGAAGGGCTCTGTGCCACAGACACAGGCAGGGAGGGGCCACATCCCCCTGGGCAGCACTTGTGGCAGCAGCTGCCTCTCCCTCCCTGCCTGGCTGTGTGTGAGGAGCTGTTCCTGCCAGCAGCCCCTCCCTGTGCCCAGCTCAGCTCCCTGCCAGTGCTGCCAGAGCCCATCCCCAGCCCAGGGCCCAGGGGCAGCTCTGCCTGGGCAGGGGCTGCAGAGCAGATCCCAGACCCCCTGCGCTGGCTGGGAAGGGGCAGGGCTTGGCACTGGATGTGCTTCCTGAGCAGGGCCCTGGCACAGGGAACCTTCTTGCCCTGGGCCTCTGATGGGGCAGCAGCAAGTCCTGCTCTGCAGCAGCTTCTCCTGCTGCCCCCCAGCAAATCCAGCACAGCCATCCTGACAGCTCCTGCCAGGGCTGCCATTTGGCAGCTGCAAGAGCCACTGGCAGCAACTCCCCTGCACTGCTCTGCAGCCACAGCCTTCCCGTGCCAAAGGGCTGCCAAGGTTCCTCCCCTGAGCAGCTCTGCCCTGTCCTCCCAGCCCAGGATCCCTTTCACCTCCTGCTCCCTTCTCCTGCCTGCCCTTGCTGCCTGCAGCTCCTGCCCTGCTCTGCCATAGAGCCACTTCCTCTGCCCTGCAGGCACTGGGAGAGTCCTTCTGAAAGATCCTACAAGCTGTGGGATGTGGCAGCTTTAGGAGATCCCTGCAGGAAGGGAAGTTGAAGTGTCCTCCAGCCAGAGAATTCTTCATTCAAATCCTGGGAAGGTTTCTCTTGTAGTGAGAGCTCAGTCCCCTCCCAGCCCAGGCTGCCTCTCACCTCTCTGCCTTCTCTCCTGTGCCCTGGGTGCTGCAGGCAGTGCCTTCAGCTCTGCTGGGCTGTGCAGAGAATCTGATCAGCAGCAGAGCTGTGTCTTTGAAGCGGTTCTTGGTTGCTCTGTGTGCCAGGAGCCCGGCCCAGCTCAGCAGCACAGCAACAGCCCCAGGCATTTCATCACCTTTGGGGGCTTTGGGGATGAGTCCCTGAACATCAGACCCTGAGGAGAGTTGCAGGAACCTCTTGAGAAAGCAAAGTGAGATTCCAACTGTAAAGTTTCCTGTAGTGTTAATGAATCTCACTGAGGGACCCAACTGAGAAAAGATCTTGTTAGAGCAGAAAGCTGGAAACTGTCAGGACAGGTCAGAGAATCACAAAATCACCAAGTTTTGAAGAGACCTTCAAGATCTTTTGGTCCAACTGTCAACCAGCACCACCATAATCATCCGTAAACCACATCACAAAGTGCCATTTCCAGATGCCATCTGAACACTTCCAGAGACTGCACCACCTCCCTAGGAATCCTATTCCAATGCCTAAACATTCTTTGAAAAAGGAATCTAGAGGCTCAAGATGCACTGTTTCTATAAATGGAAATAGAGCAAGCTAATGATGATTGTCAACAAATATTAAGGTTCCTCAAAGATCCCTCTCCAATGGACATGGTTAAGCGGTGTCACAATATAGGATCCAACAGGTACAAAAAATCATTACGAACTTAAGTCCTGGCAGTGCAACAACAACAGAAGGAGGCTCCGTGTCACCACTGCACACAAACAGGACATTTTCAAAGGGATTGCCCTCAGCTGAAAAGAAGAGCACCCACAGTACCACCCAGCTTGTGTCCCCCATGCCAAAGGGATTGCCCTGGGCCAGTGACTGTAGATCACTCTTGGACAGAGATGGGAGGCCGCTTTTGCCAAAAGCTGCACAAAGGCTGGCCTCGATTTCGGGAAATGGGGAGCTGAGGACGAAGGGCAGCACGATGATAAAAAATGCCCCACAAGTCAAGCACACCCAGCTGCTCCCCTCACTCCCAGACAGAGACCCAGAGCAAGTGTCTCTAGGGTGGAGTTGGCATCTTCCCACCCACTCACAATAAGCAGTGACAACTACCAAACAGTTCTCGTGAGACCAACAAATAACCTTCCAGTACCTACTGGAAAATACATTTTAACTGGGACTGCTCCAGTTATCCCACAATCAGTGACTGTAGACAACCCTAAGGCATTAGAAGTGACTGTAAAAGTTTTATTTCCACCGTGGAGCCAGACACAGAAACAAACATTACCAATTTAACCCCCATTGCTGTAGGGGGGACACTTTGGACTCTGTGCTGATGGTCCAGTGGTCACAGTCCGTTTTACTCCACTGGCCAATGTGAACCTGCAGGGTATTTTTTCCCAACACTCACCAATGTGCTCCAGTTCAAGGTCTTACAGACACAGGAGCAGACATCACAATCTTTGTGGAGAGTGACTGGCCAAAGGAATGGAGCACTGTGGAGCCCTGCATCGACATCAAAGGGGTAGGAGGAGCCCAGACACCTCTCCAAAGTGTCTCCACTTTACTGACTGAAGGACCAGAAGGTAAAACTGCCTCAGCAAAGCCCTATGTCCTTAATATCCCAATCACCCTCTGGGGGAGAGATATTAAAGGACAATGAAGAGTTCAACTAACTACCTCAAATTTAGTTTAAAGGCCACGGGTGAGCCACAATCTCCTGCCCTCACATGGCTTTCTGACCAGCCAATCTGGGTATCCCAGTGGCCCCTAAAGGAGAGAAATTGCGGCAAATCAACCTGCTAGCACATGAACAACTAGCAAAGGGACGTATTGTACCAACTGATAGTCCCTGGAATTTCCCCATTTTTACCACATGGAAGTCCAATGGAAAGTGGAGGCTGCTACAGGATTCAAGAGAACTCACTAAAAAATAGAGCTGATGGGGGCTCTCCATCCAGGGCTTCCATCACTACAATGATACCTTCACAGTGGTCTATTGTTCTTATTGATAGAAAAGATCATTTCTTTAACATTGCATTAAACCCTAAAGACTCTCGTAGGTTCACGTTTACAGTGCCTTCCATCAACGCAGCAGAACCATCTCAGTGCTGTCACTGGACAGTCCTCCCACAAGGAAGGAGGAACAGCCCCTCCGTTTGCCAAAGAGTCGTTGCAGACGTGTTATCACCAATCCCTCGACAGTGTCCGGATACCATCGTATCTCACTCTAGGGACGATCTCTTGCTGGCAGCGCAATCCAAGGGACAACTCCTGCAAGTGCATTTGTCTGTGAAAACTGCACTATTGACACATGGTCTGAAATTGCACCAGGGAAAGGACAAGTGACAGTTCCATGGAAATACCTTGGATTTCAAATTAAGAACACCACTGTTCAGCCCCAGACTGTTACTTTACCCACTGACATCCACACTTTAAATGATTTGGAATTGCTACTGGGCTTAATCAGTTGGGTTAGGCCTCTGTTAGGTGGAACAACAGACACCCTGAAACTGCTCTTTCAGCTCCTGAAAGGAGAGGCAGACTTAACCTGTCCTCGACACTTAACACCAGCAGCCCTGGCAATATTAAAGGAAATAAATCAAAGACTGAGTTCCTGTAAGAGTAAAAGAAAAGGGTGGGGGTTACCTCTTGTTTTAGTAATTTAACAAAATAACAACCTTATGATATAATAGGACAAATAGGATGACTTTCTGTTATGGGAATGGGTTTTTTTAAGCTTCCAGTTTTCCAAACCCATTATTACATATCCTGAGATGCTCTCCAAAGCCTGCCACAAAAGCAGATTACAGCTTTGGGAGTTCTTGGGGAGGGATCCAGATGGTATCTATGTTCCTCTGTCTACTGTTCAACTAACTCAATTGCAGATTCATAGCTCTGATTTTCAGTTAGCCATTGCTGATTACAGGGGTCAATTTTCAGTTCACCTTCCCTCTATTCCTTTTTTGCAGCTGCTAGCCTTTACTCAGCCAGAGCTAACACACAACTGTTCTCCTGTTCCACTGTCATAGTTCTGACTTCAGCAAGGAATTTTTCTTCCTTCCCCCCCCCCCCCCCCCCCCCCACCGTGTGTGTGTGTGTGCTCAGTAAGCCCATCAGGTGAAAATAAAAGAATCAGCCTGATCGCTAATGGCCGAACATTAGTTTCCTAGCAACGAAGGGGGAAGAGTTGGGGGGGGGGCTGGTGTGTGTGACTGGAAAGAGGTGAGGTGGGGGGGGAGTCGGCTCTCGCTGCGGAGGAGCAGAGGCTGCTGTGAGCGGCAGACATGCTGGTTCTTTTGGTTTTTTTTGTTGTTTCCTGTCGGAGGGGAGTTGGTTTTTTTTGGCTGCTGCTGTTCTTCCCAGCTGTCCCTGCTCACCGAGGCCCCCCCGGAGTTTGTGAGTTTTTTCTTCCATTGGGAGAACTTTCTGTTTTATCGGTGTTTTTTTTTTTTTCCCGCTTCCCCCTTCCCCTTTCCCCCCCCTCCTCTTTCTTGGGAAGGGAAGGGGAATCAAGTTTTTTGTTGTTTTTCTCCGATATACCCTGGGGGGTGTTGTTTTCTTTTTCCTTTCTTTTTTCTTTCCCTTTTTTCCCCATCCCATGTGGCAGTGACCAGGGATCCCACAGCGCTGCCTGGTGACAGGCACTGGACATTACAAGTTCTGCACTTCCAACGACCCAACAGCGCCACCTGGTGAATGGTACAAGACATTACAAGTTTTACATCTCCAGTGACCCGACGGTGCCCCCTGCTGACTGTGGTTGGAACTGCACCAAAGGGTGCTAAAAATTGAACTATTTAAATTTTCCTTTTGCCGGTTTTTCGGTTTTGTTCTTGAAGGGGATTATTGGTGGGTATAGGAGTATTGCTTGGTTGTTTACTTGTTTTTTTTTTTTGTGTGTTCTTGTTAATACAAACATACCTTTTAATAAAGGGCTGTTATTTTGTTTTCCCTTTTCCATAATTTGTTTTTTTTTCTTTCCCTTCAATCAAAGCCTCTTGGTTTTGGATTAATAATTGCTTAGAAAAGAAGTTTGGGTCTTTTCCTCCTAATCCATCCTCAGCAGAAGACCCTTGTCCCATTTAAACTGGGACAATCGGAAGGGTTTTTCAAAAGTTGGTACAAAAGCACTGATAGAAACACAATTCAGGATCTTGCTGCATCAGTTCATTAGGATACCTGTCCGGAACAAAGACAAGTACAACAGTCATTCAAACACTACAAAACATCTTTTATTGCAGTGAGAGTAAAAAACTATTAGCAAAGAGAATCCGAAGCTAAGCAAGAATACAAAAAAACTTGTCGTGGTTTTGCTCTGGGTTAATTTGCTTTCACACCTCCCACACAATTATTATTAGTTGAGAGAAGGTTTATGCAGACAAAAGAGACTTGCTTTTGGGGAAAATAGTACGAGTATTTCTTATTGGTAAAATAAAAACTACTAAAGAACTATATCTATAATAATTCTACTTAAGTAAAAGTACTAAGTATTTACAGAAATACTCCTCCCCCCCTTTTATATCAGTCCAAGGAGGAGAAGTAGTCCTTTTCTCCATTCTCGGAGTTCCAGCTCTCTCTCTCTCCAGTAACTCTGCAGTACTCTCGTTGTAACTGGAATTCTTTCGTCTTTCTCTCTCGCTCTGTGTCGGCCTCCAGGACTGGGCCTACCCCCCTCCTGGGCTAAGACCAGAGGCTAGGGGGGGTTACCAAGGTCCTGAAGGATTTTCCTTCCATAGGCTTGCAAGGCGACACTTGCTTACCATGGATCTTCTTCCACAGAGTTACAGGGGATAATGGCTTAAGAGTTCACCCCTGTTTCCTATGGAGGTCCCTCCCTATGGGAGAACAGTCCTTGACAGACTTCTCGGCATGGGTCTAGTACGGATCCCACGCATGGATCCCAACATCCTTACCCGAGCCGCTTTTGCTCCAGCGTAAGGCTTTCTCAGGGTCACAAAATCTTCAACAGCAGTATGGATCCCACACACAGATCCCAGTATCCCACCTGAGCCATCATCGCTCCTCTGTAATAATATCTATAAACTACTTTATCTATTGGTGTTCATAGAATAGTACGAACACCCTCTGTTACAGTATTAACTCGTAAAAAGGGAACTAAAGGAATTTAAAAAGAGATATAAAATGTTTGCTTTCTTGGTTGCTTCCTATCAATAATCTGTGCTCACCTGCACAGACAGCCCAGGCCTACCAGGCTCTGCAGGGCTGGTCGGTGCCCGTGCTTGGCGGGTGTCCCCGTGGAGCAGCACAGTGTGGATGGAAGGATGAGCATCGCTCCACCCAGCAGTGCTGACACCCCATTCCATCAGCTCTACATTACACCACGTAGGGCCAGGACGCAGCAGAAGGTGGTGCTTGAGTGGCAGCCAAACAGCGCCCGTTCATCACCTCATGGCAACAGTCTGGGCGTGCCCCACTGGAGGGCAAGGGGCCAACGACCCCTGCCCACATCATCTTCCTCTCCATCACCCTCCTTACCACTATGGATGACCTGTACCATTGTGTTTCAAGGGGATTTGTATCTCTCTTGCAGAGTGGAGCTAAGCCAAGGAGGAACTCAGCTCTGATAATGGGGGACATCCAGTTAACTTTGCTAAAAGTACAATGGGCCTCACAGTGAACTTGTGCAATAAAGTTACCTTGTACAATACTCTGGCTGGTTTCACATGAAAATACAATCACCTTCTCACCCCTCTATGCTCCATTGATCATCTAAATCAAAAGTACCCCCATACACCATGGCAACCACTATGCATTCTCATAGTTTCCAAGGTTACCATGGCAACCATTGTGCATTCTCATTGTGACCACCGTTACCATGGCAACCATTGTGCCTTCTCAATGTGACCACAGTTACCATGGCAACCATTGTGCATTCTCTTTGTGACATTGGTCACCATGGCAACCATTGTGCATTTTCATTGTGACCTCGGTTACCGTAGTAACCATTGAGCCTTCTCATTGTGATGTCATTTACCATGGCAACCATTATGCATTCTCATTGAGACCTCGGTTACCATGGCAACCATTGTGCATTTACATTGCTACAATCGGTTAATAAGGCAACCATTGTGCATTCTTATTCATGTGTCACTTACCATGGTAACCATCATACTATCCCATTGCTACAGTCAGTTACCATGGCAAACATTTTGCATTCCATTTGCTATGGAATCCATGGCAACCATCATACATTCCCATCACTAGGATCTGTTACCATGGGATCCATTATGCATTCCCTGTTACGTCGCTGTGGGATGGGGCAGTGCTCCCGGGCTGCTTTGGACTGACAGCAGCTCCAGGGCTGCCCAAGGAGGCTCCAAGGGCTGGGCAATGGAACAGGGCACCACCTCCCCTTTGGCAAATTCCACCTGTCCTTCCCCACCCGCACACACACTGGAGTTGTTCTCAGTCAAGAATTATCTCAAGAATCCAGTGTCTCACAGGTTCCTTTATTCCATGAGGTTCCACGGTGTCACAGTGGTCCCTTATGCTCCATAGGCCCTGCACTGTCACCATGGTCCCTTGATTCCAGAAGATTCCCATATGTCACAGTGGTGCTGAGGATTCCATGAGGTTCTGTGGTGTCCCAATTGCACAGTGATTCCATCAGGTCCAGAGTGTCCCAGCACTGCTTGGAATCCATGAGGCCCTGCAGTGTCACAATGGCCCTTGGTGCTGTGAGGTTGCCCAGGGTCACAATGGCCCCTTTGTCTCCACATGGCCCTGCAGGGTCACAATGTCACAGTGTCACAATGTCACAGTGTCACAATGCCCCCTTGATTCCAGGAGGTTCAGCACCTTCCCGGGACTCCTTTGGTTCTGGGATGCCCTGGAGTGTCATCAAGGCCCTGGATTCTGGGAGCTGCCCCAGTGTCCAAGGGCCTTTGGCTCCATCAGGCCTTGCACTGTGGCAATGGCCCTTGGATTCCAGGAGGTTCCAAAGTGTCACAATGGCCCTGATACCAAAAGGGGGCAGAAACAAACACCTCCACCCCAATTTGTAAGTGTTAAGAAGCAGGAATTGTTCTTTATTCAGCACTGGACGTTGGCAGGGAGTCTCCTCTAACCGAAGGTGCCAAAAGGATGGCAGAGGGCTTCTCATGCACACTCTGGTTACATATTCATTAGATGTGCAGGTTTGCCTAATACATATTCATTAGTTTACTTTACACAGTCCCTTTGGAGACCCTTTGGAGGTCCTTCTTTCATCCTTCCAGGCTTCCTCTGTGTCCTTGCCCTCAGTTCTTGAACAGGCCCATCGTCATCCTGTTCCACCAAAAACAACTGTTACATTTGTTCTTTACCTCATCTGGTGAAACAGAGCTTATTTACATCCTGTTTGTTTGAGTTACATCCCTGATCTAATTCTCCGGGACTTCTCTAAGAGTACATTCTTCCATATTTGGGCATTCTGTGAGTCAAGTTTCTATTTCTCCCATCACCATCCCATGGCACGGGCAGGACATCCAGGGGATCAGGCCCAGCCAGCATGAGGTTGGAAAAAGCAGGCCCTCCCTGACCAACCTGGTCTCCTTCTGTGACAAATGACCCCCTCAGCAGCTGAGGGAAAGGCTGGGGATGTGTCTGTGCTGACTTCAGGAAAGCCTTTGAGCCCATCTCCCACAGCATCTCCTGCACAAACTGGCTGCTCATGGCCTGGACGAGGGAACTGTTTGCTGGGGGAAAAACTGGCTGATGGCCCAGGGAGTGGTGGGGGATGGAACTAAATCCAGGTGGGGCCGGTCACTAGTGGGGTTCCCAAGGGCTCAGGGGTGGGGCTGCTCCTGTTTAACATCGTTATTGGTGATCTGGATGAGGGGATCGAGTGCCCCCTCAGGAAATTGGTGGATCCCATGAAGTTGGGTGTGAGTGTGGATCTGCTGCAGGGCAGGAAGGCTCTGCAGAGGGATCTGCACAGGCTGCATCAATCAGGCCAAGTGTCAGGGCCTGCACTTGAGTCCCACAAACCCCCTGGAACGTTCCAGGCTGGGGGCAGAGGGGCTTGAGAGCTGCTCAGCAGGAAGGGACTTGGGGGTGCTGCTTGACAGTGACTGGATATGAGGCAGAGTGTGCCCAGGGGGGCAAGAAGGCCAAGGGCACCCTGGCCTTTCTGGAGAACAGGGTGGCCAGCAGGACCAGGGCAGGGATTGCCCCTCTGTGCTGGGCACTGGGGAGGCCCCACCTGGAGTGCTGTGTCCAGTTCTGATCCCTCAGTGCAAAAAGGCCCTGGAGGGGCTGGAGCGTGTCCAGAGAAGGGAACGGAGCTGGGGAAGGGTCTGGAAAACATGTCTGATGAGGAGCAGCTGAGGGAACTGGGGTTCTTTAGTCTGCAGAAGAGGAGGCTCAGGGAGCACCTCATCACTCTCTACAGTGACCTGAAAGGAGGTTTTAGTGGGGAAGGGGGGTCGGTTTCTACTACAAAGCCTTCAGTGAGAGCAAGAGAGGAAATGGCCTTGAGTTGCCTTGGGTGAGGTTCAGATTAGATACTACAAAGTTCTTTTCTTACTGAGAGAATCTTTAGGTCTTGAAACAAGTAGCCCAGGGAGCTGGTGGAGTCTCTGGAAGTGTTCAGATGGCATCTGCATATGGCACTTTGGGACACAGTTTTTAGGTGATTATGGTGGTGCTGGTTGAAAGCTGGATCAGAAGATCTTGAAGGTCTCTTCCAACCTTGGTGATTGTGTGACCCATCATCAAAGTTTCCAGGTTTTGCTCTTACACAGTGCTGAGGATATTTTCTCAGTGGGACCCATTAAAACTACAAGAAACTTTCCAGTTTGAATCTCACTTTGGTTTCTCAAGAGGTTCCTGCAACTCTCCTCAGGGTCTGATGTTCAGGGACTCATCCCCAAAGCCCCCGAGGCTGATGAAATGCCTGGGGCTGTTGCTGTGCTGCTGAGCTGGGCCGGGCTCCTGGCACACAGGGAGCTCCTGGCAACCAAGAACAGTTTCAAAGACACAGCTCTGCTGGTGAGCAGCTCCTCTGCACAGCCCAGCAGGGCTGAGGGCACTGCCTGCAGCACCCAGGGCACAGGAGAGAAGGCAGAGAGGTGAGAGGCAGCCTGGGCTGGGAGGGGACTGAGCTCTCACTACAGGAGAAACATTCACAGGATTTAAATGAAGAATTCTCTGGCTAAAGGAAAGTTAAATTCTGTTCTCTGGCTGTAGGACACTTCAACTTCGCTTCCTGCAGGGATCTCCTAGAGCTGCCACATCCCACAGCTTGTAGGATCTTTCAGAAGGGCTGTGTGTGCTGGGGCAGGGACTCTGCTGCCTGCCAGGGGCAGCTCTCAGCCCGGCCAAGGAGCTGCCACGGCCCTGCAGGGAGAAGGGCTGGGGGGAAGGAGTGAGCCCTCCTGGCAGGCCAGGGCTGGGCAGGGCCCTTCAGCTGCAGGCTCAGGGCTCCTCCCAGCTTCAGCTGCACCTGCTGCCATTTGCAGGGGCCCTGCTCAGGAAGCACATCCAGTGCCAAGCCCTGCCCCTTCCCAGCCAGCGCAGGGGGTCTGGGATCTGCTCTGCAGCCCCTGCCCAGGCAGAGCTGCCCCTGGGCCCTGGGCTGGGGATGGGCTCTGGCAGCACTGGCAGGGAGCTGAGCTGGGCACAGGGAGGGGCTGCTGGCAGGAACAGCTCCTCACACACAGCCAGGCAGGGAGGGAGAGGCAGCTGCTGCCACAAGTGCTGCCCAGGGGGATGTGGCCCCTCCCTGCCTGTGTCTGTGGCACAGAGCCCTTCCCTGAGCAGCTCCTGCCTGGGCTCCTTTGCCAGCCCAAGCAGAGCCTCTGTCCTCAGGCCCACGGGGGCTGGGCTGGGCATTGCCCTGCAGCAGCCAGAGCCCAGGCAAGGACAAGGCCCTCATTTCCAGCTGCCTCTGCCTGTCCCTCCTCCCTTGGCAGCAGCACTGGGGCATTTCCCTGCCATGCCCTGCTGCCTGGGCTCTCCTTGTTCTCACCCTTGGCTTTTCTGAGCCAGTGTGGGGTTTGGGGGGCAGATTCCTGTGCAGACACAAACCCTTTGGGTGCTGCTGTGGGGATGTGTCTGTGGGAGCAAAGGGCCCAAGTGCCTTCCAGGCAACTTCAGGCTCTTCAGCTGTTTCCCTGGGTGTCCTGCAGGGCTGCAGGTGCCCTCCAGGAGGGCACAGCTCTGCCATAGTATCTCTGTGCTGCACAGGATCCCCGTGGAGAAAACTCCTCAGTGCTAACTCCATGGAAATGCTCTGGGCAGCTGTACTTTGGAGCTGCAATGATTCCTCTGTGCTGCAGTCTGGGAGGAGAAAGATGGGATCCTAATCTGGTATCCTTAGGATAGGTAAGGATTCTGTCAATCTGCTCTTTGTACCAAGCTTCCTCTGCTCCCAGAAGTGCCTTGTTTTTTTTTTTTTAAGGGAATTCCTAAGGGTGCTCCCTTTTCAGCTCCAAGCTGCCAGCCAGGGGCAGCTGGGAACAGGAAAGATGGCCAGCTCTTGTCTCTGCACCAAGAGACCATCCCTTTGCCTCTCAGGACTCACAAGATTTCAGTTGGAGTACATAGGAAATGTCACAGATTTCAACCTTCCAAACTCACCCCTGGCAAGAGGAACTGGAACAAAAAAAAGTACCCAAATCCCCTCCCTCTGTTGTTGCTTAGGCAAACTGTGAACAGCACATATTGAAACCCTTTGATATATCCCATGTACATTGAATTGGAGGTCACCCTGTGCTCCAAGTTGGCTCTCACTGCATAGCAGGAAGGATTCCTCAGGAGCCCATTCCAGGGACTCTGCTCTCAATGCCCCTTTCAGGGAGAAACCCCAGAGCTCAGGGGAGAGGGATGCAGAGAGATCTTCCTGAGAAGAGGCCCTGAATGTTGAATTACTGTGAGATGTATTATTGTTTGCTGATTCAGTCTGGCTCATTCAGTTCTGCCTTTTTCTCAACAGGAAACCAAACCCTGAGGCATCAAATGCCCAACTGCAGCTCCACGGCCCAGTTCCTGCTCCTGGCATTGTCAGACAGGCGGGAGCTGCAGCTGCTGCACTTCTGGCTCTTCCTGGGCATCTCCCTGGCTGCCCTCCTGGGCAACGGCCTCATCCTCAGCGCCGTAGCCTGCGACCAGCACCTGCACACCCCCAGGGACTTCTTCCTGCTGCACCTCTCCCTCACAGACCTGGGCTGCATCTGCACCACTGTGCCCAAAGCCATGCACAACTCCCTCTGGGGCACCACAACCATCTCCTACACAGGATGTGCTGCACAGGCCTTTTTCTTTCTTTTTCTCATCTCAGTGGAGTATTTCCTCTTGACCATCATGTGCTACGACCGCTACGTTGCCATCTGCAAACCCCTGCACTACGGGACCCTCCTGGGCAGCAGAGCTTGTGCCCACATGGCAGCAGCTGCCTGGGCCTCTGGGTTTCTCAATGCTCTGCTGCACACAGCCAATACATTTTCCCTGCCCCTGTGCCAGGGCAATGCCCTGGGCCAGTTCTTCTGTGAAATCCCACACATCCTCAAGCTCTCCTGCTCACGTTCAGGCTACTTCAGGGAAATTGGGCTTCTTGGGGTTACTGTCTGTTTAGTGTTTGTTTGTTTCATTTTCATTGTTTTCTCCTATGTGCAGATCTTCAGGGCTGTGCTGAGGATCCCCTCTGATGAGGGACGGCACAAAGCCTTTTCCATGTGCCTCCCTCACCTGGCTGTGGTCTCCCTCTTTGTCAGCACTGGCACATTTTCCTACCTGAAGCCCCCCTCCATCTCCTCCCCATCCCTGGATCTGACTGTGTCAGTTCTGTACTCGGTGGTTCCTCCAGCACTGAATCCCTTCATCTACAGCCTGAGGAACCAGGAGCTCAAGGATGCCATAAGGACAGTGATGACTGGATGCTGTTCAGGAGCAATAAAGTGTCTGTTTTCTGGTGTGTAGCATTCAGAATGGGACTCAATGGCACAGTTTTTCTTCTCAGGTTTTTTGTTTAGGTCATAAAGTTCTTGCAATAATTTTCTGTGCCACTAAATATTCTTAGGCACATGCCTTCGAATTTAGTGTCCAACCTCTGAATTTGACCCAGACATGTAGAAATGATGACTTGTGCTTGATAAGTATTTAAACAAAATAAAGGACCTTGCATTGCCTTCTTTGTCCAAGACCCTTCTTCTTAGCTGTTCCTAAAGCACAGCACACTGCAGGACAGGGGGGATTTGCAAAGGGGAGGGAAAAAGAATCCCAGCACAGCAGCACTGCCAGGAAGCAAGAGAGCTTGGTCTTTGCAGAGTTGCTCTTTCCACTTCCATACTGTCTTGGGAGTCCCTTTCTCAGTGTAAGGCCTGAGTGTAGGATATTCAAAAGGTTTTGGTGTCAGGGATGTTGAGAAGGCTGGGCAGGGTCACTGGGAGACCTCTCCCAAACCCTTGCAAAGAGCTTCCTGGGGCCTTGGCAAAGGCAGACATGGAACCAGTCTGCAAACAGGGCAGCAAGGAGGCTTGGCAGAGTTGCAGACTGCTCAGGCTCAGCAGGGAAGGGCACATGGCAAGTCCTGCTGCAGCCATTGCCAGGCATGGGAAGGACAAGGCAGGGATTGCAGAACCCCTGTGGGAGGGACAAAATAGGGAAGATGTGTGGAGGGCTTTTGACAGGGTCTACTGTGGTCTCCTTAGAGACACATTGGTGAGAGCTGGAAGATGTTGTGGGTGGTAAGCTGGCTGAATGAAGAGTGTCCAATAAAATCCATGGTCCAAAGTCCTCTTGGAAGCAACTTCTTGATGAAATCCCTCAGTGAGCAGCCCTTGAACATCTTGAACAGTTCACTGACAAGAAATACAGCAGCAAAACCAGCAATACCAACAGAACAGTTCAAAGCAACAGCAGAGAGAGAAATTGCCTCCTCTCTCCCCCCCCTCCCCCAACTCCCTTTTGTAAACAGATCAAAACCGGGATCAACATGTGCCTCCTTTCCCCCTTTTTTCCTGAATGAACAAAGAATAAAAAACAACCCCCCAGGAAAAAGGGGCAAAGCACACTCTGGGAAACTCTCTGGTCTGAGCTAAGTTGTGCTGCCCAAGAACACGCTGACTCCAGAGGGCTCCAAGCGGGGCAGAGCCGGCGACTCCGGTCCGTGCGGCGGCGGGGGGGAGGCAGCGGCTCTGCTTGATTGCATGGAGTGCTGGGCAGGCACAATGGCCCCTTGGTTCCAGGAGATTCCACAGTGTCCCAGGGTTCCTTGGCTTCCCTGAGGCCCTGCAGGGTCACAGTGGCTGCTTGAGCCCAAAAGGTTCCTCAGTGTCAGAGTGGCCCCTTCATTCCCAGAGGTTCCCAAGGGTCCCAATGGCCCCTTAGATCCAGGAGCTTCCATTATGTCCCAGGGTTCCTGCAGTTTCTCTGAGGGCCTGCAATTTCAAAATGCCTGCTTGGATCCATCAGGTTCCAAAATGTTTCAGGGTTCCTCTCTTTTCTCAAGGCCCCAAGTGTTTAATGGCCCCTTCATTCCAAAAGATTTCACAGTGTCCCTGTGTTCCTTGGTTTCCAGGAGGCCCTGCAGTGTCACAATGGCCCCTTGATTCCATGAGGTTTTCCAGTGGAACAATGGCCTCCTGATTTCAGGGGTTTTAGCAGTGTCACAATGACCCCACTATTTCATCAGGTTGCCCACTGTCCCTCAGATCCTTTGGCTCCCTTAGGCCCTGGAATGTCACAACGGCCCCTTGATTTGATGAGGTTGCAGAGTGTCATCACAAAGCTGACCCCACCCAGATGGAAGTTTTGGGGAGGTTGGGGGTAACTGGGCCAGGGGAGCACAGCCTGCAGCACAGATGGCCAAGGGCTCTGGCAGGGCTGCAAGGCCCAAAGGCACCCAGGCCTTTGTGCCCTTGGCTCTGGCAGCTGCCTCTGCCCCTCAGGCCACCACAAGACACTTTCCTTTGTCTGCCTGCACTCCTGGCCTGCAAGGATCTGCTGGAAGGAGTCCCTGGGGAGGCTTTGTCAGTGCCTGCCCTCAGTGGGGCCCAGCAATGCTTCAAGGGACTGGGAGTTTGGCTTCTGACTTCTTGAGCAGCTTCTTCAATCTTCTCTCAGTACTTGAGAATCATGGACTCTTCTGTAAACACAACGTGGGTCTCATTAAAATCCAGAAATCCCTCAGGATCTCTTTGTTTTCCTTTAATTGCCTTCATGAGAATTTTAAAAACAAGTCTTCAAAATTTGTACTCTTTTTTTTTTTTTTTAAATCAAGGATGGATATTTTTCCATTCAGAGGAGAGATGATAGAGGTGTTCTCCAAGTGATCTTGATGCTGAGTGTCTCCTCAGACATTCAGACTGACCCTGTATGATCAGCCTTGTTCGTTACTCCCCAAATTCACCAGTTCTGACATGGCCCATCTTGGACTGACATCCCCCTTCTTGCATTAGACTTTGAGCTCTGCAGCTGGATGTTCCAGCCCCATGGCAACATCTCCCACCTGCTCTCCTTAGAGCTCTGCTTGCACACAGGCCCAGGAAAAGTCTTCTTTCTTATAAGACAAGAGAAGAAATGTAAAGCAGGAACAACTGCCCTAAACATCAAAACACCTGTAAGCACATGCTCAGTACAAGCTGCCCCTGATGCTGACACCTTTCTATCAGGGACAGCGTTATCAGAAAGGTTTTTCACAAGTCAATACAAAAGCATTGATAGAAACACAATTCAGGAGCTTGCTAAGGACACAATCAGACTCCTGAAGACAAATAAGCTTTCACCTCCCTTCCCACATGCCCAGGTGAGAGGGATCTGAGTGGAGAAAGAGGAAGGAGAGGAGAAAACTGGGAAGGGCCTTTGTCTTGACAGTCTCTGAGAGAAGATGACCCTGGAGATGGTCAGTGTGTCAGGACAGGTGTGAGGATATGAGAGATTGGGGAATCTCAATAGCCCAGATAACAGGCAGAACAGTGGTGCTGAAGCTCCAGGGGAAGAGCCAGACTCCTTTGGAATGTCCCTTTGGAAAGGCCCTGGAATTGGCAGAGCTGTGCTGGGAGTGAAGACAAACCAAGGTGGCACCATCTGGGACAGGGGCCAAAAGTGCAGGCCAGGGAAGCAGAGGCTGCCCAAGGTGCCTTTGGGGAGCAGTGAGACAGGGAAGGGCTCCAGGGGGTGACGTGTCTGGCACTGGAAGAGAAGAGCAGGAGCAGGGACTGTCCAAGGATAAATCAGGCCCCACCAGCCTGGTCACCTTCAGGATGAAGTAACTGCCCTGGTGCACAGGGGAGGACAGGGGATGTGTTTGAGCTCCACTTCAGCTCAACTCTTGGCCGGGCCAGGGAGGGGATTGTCCCACTCTGCCCTGCCCTGGGGTGACCTCACCTGCAACACTGGGGCAGTTTGGGGGGACACAAGGGAAGGGAGAGACTGAGCCATTGGAGAGTGTCCAAAGGAGGGCAACAAGGATGGGGAAGGCCCTGGAGGGGAAGGTGTGTGAGGAGCTGGAGAGGAGAAGACTGAAAGGAGACCTCACTGCAGTCACAACTTCCTGGGGAGGGGTAGAGGAGGGGCAGGCCCTGAGCTCTGCTCTGGGGGGACCAGGGACAGGACTGGGGGAATGGCCTGGAGTTGTGTCAGGGCAGGGTTAGGTTGGATTTTAGAAAAAGGTTCTTTTCCCAAAGGGTGGTTGGGCACTGAACAGGATCCCCAGGGCAGTGGGCACAGCACCAAGGCTGAAAGAGCTGAAGGAGCATTTGGATGATCCTCTCAGGCTCATGGGGTGACCCTTGAGGATGATCCTGTGCAGGGCTAAGGGTTGGACTGGATGATCCTTGGGGTCCCTTCCAGTACAGCATATTCTGTCATTTGGTGATTGTGTTTGCTTTGGTTGTGTTTGGTTCAGGACACAACACAAATTCTCATGGTTCTTCAGGAGAAAATCAGAAGTGATTTCATTCTAGAGGTCAATGGTGGAGCAGCCCAGTCTGCTCTGGCCCCACAGCAGTGCCCACCCCAGGGAGCTGCAGAGCTCTGGGCACTCCCCCCACAGCCCCAGCCCCTCTGAAGGGCACAGCAGCTCCTGGGGCACAGAGAGGAGTCTCAGCATCCCCATCAGCTCAGGGGCTGGACACTCAGCATGGCAGCAGCCCTGGTGTCATCTGCAGGAGATGCCCAGCACAGCCTGACTGTGCCCCTCAGTGCCAGCCCCTCTGCCCAGCCCAGCACAGAGTCCTGGCCCAGGGACAGAGCAGCCTGTCCCCAGGGGGGCTGCAGAAAGAGCTTTCTCTGGGCCATGGATTCCTCTGTGCAGGCCCAGAAATTCTGCCTTGCTCTTCTGCAGGCACATCCCTTTGCCCAGGGCAGTGTGTCCAGGCTGCCTTGGCCACTTGCAGATCCCAGCCTGGGATCCCTGCAGGGCCCTGAGCTGGAGGGGCTGCTCTGCAGAGGGAGGGGCTGTGGCACCCTGGGCTGAGCCTGCACTGGCCATGCTGGTCAGGCTGGGGAGCAGAGCCAGCAGGATGGGGATCCCTCCTCTCCACCCTCCTCCATCTCCCTGGAAGGCTCAGTAGCCAAGAACAAGGCTGGGCAGGACCATGGGCTGTTGGCAATGGCACAGAGGGCAGGGCAGGGCTCCACTCCATCCAGCCTGTGGGCTGCAGAGTTCTTCAGGACACCCTCCTGGAAAGCCCAGCCCTGGCTCTGGTACAGCCCTCCCTGAGCTGGGCAGGCACAGGGGGAGTTCACTCAGGGCAAGAGGAATCACTGGCCAGAGTCCTTTCTCTGTTCCTCCTGCATCTCCTGGGGTTGCAGAACTCTCCTTTCCCAGTTCCCAGGGACATTTAGTACTTTGTCTGTGGGTGACTCCACCCTGGGCAGGATTCTGCTCCAGGGCTCCAGTCCCTGCTGACTGGATGGGACGGGCTGTCCCTGCAGATCCTCTGTGCTCTCCTGCACTTCCTCATTTCCTACACACAAGTCCTCCCTTGCCATCAGAGCCAGCACAAGCTGCAGAGCCCCAGGCAGGTGACCTGGAGACCATTTGCCATGGGCCACCAGCACAGAACATCTGAGCCAGCCCTCAGGCCCTGAAGTACCACAGTGAGTCCTTCTCTGCCTGCACGGCCTGAATGGGGAAACAAGCCAAGCCAGGAGACTTGGAGAGTCTATTCCTTGGCTTGTTCTTTACACCAACCTCTTAAAAAAGAACAAAGTCTTCAGGAACTGCCTAGGGGGGATCCCCTTTCCTGATGCAAATGATGTTAAGGAGCCCAGCTCTGTGCCAGCAGTGCCAGGGCCTGTCCCTGCCCATGGTCCCAGCACTGACCCACAGCAGTGACTGAGCTGCCAGAGCACTCAGGCCTTGGGCAAGGAGCAGAAAGGAGAGGGAGGCAGTGGACAAAGAGCATCTCTGAAAAGCCCAAGAGCTGCTGCTCCGTGGCAGTGCTCCTGTCCCAGGACTCTTTAGCCCTTCTCCTCTGCACACAGGCACTGCCCTCCAGCTACAGGGAAGTTCTTGGAGCAAGAATCTGGACAGGAGAACTCAAGTCCTTTATTACAGATTGTTACTCCTCATGTACAGAATAATAAAGGCAGGATGTTTGACAAAGAAGTTTCTGCAAGAACTTTTTTTTTGTTTAGGTGCACACAGAGACTGATTCCTCATTTATACAATTGTGGGTCAAATCAAAAAGGTAGAGACTGAATTAGGTACGGGATGAAGAATAAATTTCTATGTTAACAATATTAAAGAGGACAAAATAAAGGAAAAGTCCCCCAGCCCCACACTCAAAAGTTTTAGAAGGCAGGCTGGGCAAGTGAAGAGTTACAACAGTGAGTGTTTTGCTAAAGAAAAGAGGCAGGCTATTGCTCCTGAAAAGCATCCAGTCATTGTTTTCCTCAGGGAATCCTTGAGCTCCTGGTTCCTCAGGCTGTAGATGAGGGGGTTCACTGCTGGAGGCACCACCGAGTACAGAACTGACAGAGTCAGATCCAGGGATGGAGAGGAGATTGAGGGGGGCTTGAGGTGGGCAAAAATGACCGTGCTGACAAAGAGGGAGACCACAACCAGGTGAGAGAGGCACGTGGAAAAGGCTTTGTGCCTACCCTGAACAGAGGGGATCCTCAGCACAGCCCTGAAGATCTGCACATAGGAGAAAACAATGAAAATGAAACAAACAAACACTAAACAGGCACTAACAAGAATGAGCCCAATTTCCCTGAGGTAACCTGAGTGTGAGCAGGAGAGCTTGAGGATGTGTGGGATTTCACAGAAGAACTGGCCCAGGGCATTGCCCTGGCACAGGGGCAGGGAAAATGTATTGGCTGTGTGCAGAACAGAACAGAGAAACCCAGAGGCCCAGGCAGCTGCTGCCATGTGGGCACAAGCTCTGCTGCCCAGGAGGGTCCCGTAGTGCAGGGGTTTGCAGATGGCAACGTAGCGGTCGTAGCACATGATGGTCAGGAGGGAAAACTCTGCTGAGATGAAAAAGGCAAAGAAAAAGAGCTGTGCAGCACATCCTGTGTAGGAGATGGTGGTGGTGCCCCAGAGGGAGTTGTGCATGGCTTTGGGCACAGTGGTGCAGATGCAGCCCAGGTCTGTGAGGGAGAGGTGCAGCAGGAAGAAGTCCCTGGGGGTGTGCAGGTGCTGGTCGCAGGCTACGGCACTGAGGATGAGGCCGTTGCCCAGGAGGGCAGCCAGGGAGATGCCCAGGAAGAGCCAGAAGTGCAGCAGCTGCAGCTCCCGCCTGTCTGAGAATGCCAGCAGCAGGAACTGGGCCATGGAGCTGCTGTTGGGCATTGGCTGCATCTGGACCTTGGGGACTGTCACAGGAGAAAAAGGCAGTGACGAGTTAAGGGAAACTTCTCTTTTTTTCCCATAGATCCTCCCCTGTCATACAGACAGCCTTTTGAATTTATGAGAGGTCTTTCTTCAACTCCAGGAGGGGGGCCCTGGTTGGTTCTGGCTGAGTGTGACATGAGGAGAAGGGAACTGCCCACCACACTTTCATAGTTCATCCTTACTCTGTGGAACTGTGTTGGGTCAGGGACCTCTCTTGGTGTTCAACTTTGTCCTTTGAAACCCCTGCTAATGCAAAGGGCTTGTCACCATCTGCGCTTCAAGTTTGGAGGAATGGGAATTGGAATGCATTTCAATTTTCCTAGAGTTTTTACCGCTCCTCTTCATCTTCCCTGCTGACTATTTTAGGATGCCAGAAACCCTCAGCATTTCTGCTGCCCACAGTGGAAACAGAGGGAGTTCTCTGAAGCACAATGATGAGTGGACAGTGAGGGGAGTTGGTCTGTTCCTGTTGTGTTTCAGGATTCTCTGGGCTTTCACCCTTCCCAGATGGAAGAACACCATCCTCCCATGTTTCCTTAAAAAACACCAGGCACTGCTGAGAGCAGAGAGATCCCCTACAGCCCATCAAATGTCTATCTCATTCTCAAGGTCTCAGCACCCCATTTATAGTCAAGGAAGGCTCATTTCACCAACCCAACGTGGCCCATTTCACCAACCCAACAGCATTGTCACAGTTGTAGCATTTCTGCTCATCTCTGGGGGGATTTTAGAGAACACAAAAATGCTACAGGACCTGTTTTCATCCTGGAAGGAAGCTCCCAGCTTGGAAGGAAACCTCAGGGACACAGCCAAGTATCCTGATGAGGGCATTTGACTCAGGGAGGTTGAGCTCCTTCCCTGGATACACTGACAGCATTGGCCAGAGCCCCCAGGGCAGAGCAAAGCTGGGACACTTGTTCCCATGGACAGCGACACCCTGAGCCAGCTGGGCCACCTCCCAGAGCCCAGCAGGGCCAGGCAGCTGCTCCCAGCCCTGTGCTCTGCTCAGGGAACTAAACATTCCAGGACACTGCAGGTCTTTCAGTTCTTTCCCTGGGCCAGGACTTTGCCCTGTCAGCTCTCCCAGATCCCATCCCAACCTCTGTGCACTCACCTTGGCCCTACAGAAACCTGCCTGTTTGCAGGGCACCCACTGGGCACCTTTTCTTCTTGGCAGGTGGAAAAAGGGCAGGTCAGGAAAAAACTGATGCAGCAAAGGTGATGCTGCTTCTGTAAAGGCAGAGGAGAGGCTGAAGGCACTTTAGGAAGCTGCTCTCAGCCCCACTGTTCATTCAAAGGTACAGCTCAGGAGTCTCAGTGTCCACCATGAGATCTCCTTTTCCACTTCTCAACCCCCAAACTCCCCAGGAGTGGGAAACTGAAAACACTGACTCACAAATGCTTCTTATCTTTATAAAAATCTTGCTTTGTCCTTCATTTTTGAAAGTTCCCTTGGAAAGGTGCTGGTGTGATCTGGATCTGTGAGCAGCCCTGACCCCACCCAGCACTCGTTCAAGGGCAGGAAGACCCTGCCTGGGCCCTGCTGGGGTTCTCTCCCTCCACCTCCAGCTTCTCCCTGCACAGATGAGGGCAACTCCCCAGGCAGGGTGAGAGCTGACCCTGGCAGGCAGCAGAGTCCTTGCCCTGGCCCAAAGAACCCTGGAGCACAGGGAGCCTGCTGTGCAGGACAGCCCTGGGCACCCCTGGCTGCACCCCCACCCTGACAGCCCACAGCCATCCCTGGGAGAAGGAGCCGTCCTGCCCTGTCCCTCGGATGGGGTCTGAGGGAAGCCCTGCCCTGGAGCACATCCTCCCCCTGGGCAACAGAGACACTGGCAGAGTCCTGACAGATGCCCAGGGCTGGGGGATGTGCCAGCTTTAGGAGAGTCCTCCAGGCACACAAGAGACATTGCCCTGCATCTGTAGACTCACTCTGCAGAGGGCTGGGAAATTGTGTCCCCAAGTGAAGTGTCAGCTGAACACCTCCCATCTTTGCTGTGCCTTGAACCTCCCTCTGCTTTGCTTGTCTTCTCTGGTGCCTGCAGGCAGTGCCCTCAGCCCTGCTGGGCTGTGCAGAGGAGCTGCTCCTGGGCAGAGCTGTCTCTTTGAAGCTGTTCTTGGTTGCCAGGAGCTCCCTGTGTGCCAGGAGCCCGGCCCAGCTCAGCAGCACAGCAACAGCCCCAGGCATTTCATCACCCTCGGGGGCTTTGGGGATGAGTCCCTGAACATCAGACCCTGAGGAGAGTTGAGGAACCTCTTGAGAACCCAAAGTGAGATTCAAACTGTAAAGTTTCTTGTATTTTAATGGGATCCACTGAGGAAACCAACTGAGCAAACATCCTCAGGATCTTGGTTAAGCACAAACCTGGAAACTGTGATGACAGGTCAGAGAATAACAAAATCATCAAGCAGAGCCTTCCTGCCCTGCAGCAGATCCACACTCACACCCAACTTCATGGGATCCACCAATTTCCTGAGGGGGTACTCGATCCCCTCATCCAGATCACCAATAACGATGTTAAACAGGAGCAGCCCCAACTCTGAGCCCTTGGGAACCCCACTAGTGACTGGCCCCACCTGGATTTAGTTCCATCCCCCACCACTCCCTGGGCCATCAGCCAGTTTTTCCCCCAGCAAACAGTTCCCTCGTCCAGGCCATGAGCAGCCAGTTTGGGCAGGAGATGCTGTGGGAGATGGGCTCAAAGGCTTTCCTGAAGTCAGCACAGACACATCCCCAGCCTTTCCCTCAGCTGCTGAGGGGGTCATTTGTCACAGAAGGAGACCAGGTTGGTAAGGCAGGACCTGCCTTTCCCAACCCCACGCTGGCTGGGCCTGATCCCCTGCATGTCCTGCCCGTGCCATGGGATGGGGATGGGAGAAATAGAAACTTGACTCACAGTGTCCCACAATGTCCAAATAAGGAACAATGTCATCTTGGAGAAGTCCTGGAAAATTAGAGCAGGGATGTAACTCAGACTAACAGGATGTAAATAAACTCTGTGTCCCCGGATAAGGTGAAGAACAAACGTAACAGTTTTTGATGGTGGAACACAATCATGATGTGTCTGCTGAAGAACTGAGGGATGACAACAACCTTTGGACCTGGAAGGACCAAAGAAGGATCTCTAGGGGGTGACTATGTGAAGCAAATAATGAATATATATTAAGCAAACCTGAACATCTAATGAATATGTAACCAGTGTGTGCAATTGCAGCGTTTGGGGTTTCAGGAGTGCCAGCAGAGCGTTCTGGGAAACGAAGTCTGTGGGACCCGGGTGCACATGAGCAGTGAAGAACCTTGGCAGGATTGGTTGAGAGGGTTACCTGTTGGGACGTGTTACAATTCAAAACTGCTACTGAAGCCTTTGCTCTCTCTCAATAAAGCATTCTGTTACACACCATATTGGTGTCCCTTGGACCATGCAGACTCCTTATTTATTATATTAATAATATTACAACAGTTGTTTCCACAATTTAGCTTTGGGAAGGGTCAGGGAAGGTTGGGAAAGGTGTTAACAGGGTGGTTTTGCCTGAGGTGTTAAACATGGGAGCGGGTCTATCTTCACAATCCCCAAGAGAAGAGATGGCAGAAAGCTGCCCTGCAGGCTGTATTTGAAGGAAGAGGAAAAGAGGCCGAGGGAAAGGGGTTTCTGTCCTGGAGGGCAGGGCTGTTGTTCCCTTGCAGGAGCCCTGCGCTGGAATTGTCAGTCCGAGTCCCAAATTTGAATCTGGACAAAGATTCCTGCCAGACAAAAGGTGCCAGGACAAAAAGCTCTTGCTGCCCATGAAATGCCCAGGGTGTCCCACCAACTGCACCTGAAACCCAAAGGTTACAGGCTTTCTTTCCTGGAGGAAAGGCTGTGACATCACAAAGAGTCCCGTGGCCCATGGGGGGGCTGCACTTTGACATTCTGTGACGTTGGTTCTTTGGTTTCCAGGGGCTGTTCTGGAATGGAGAGGACAGGCCAGGACATCACAAAGGGGCCCATGGCACATGGGTTGGGCTGCACTCAGGGGTGTGAGGCATTGGTTTTTTGGTTGCCAGGGGCCGTTCTGGAATGGAGAGGGTCAGCCATGACATCACAAAGGGGCACATGGGTGGGGTTTTACTTTCAGCTTGTCGGGTGTTGGTTCTTTGGTTGCCAAGGGCTATTCTGGAATGGAAAGGGTAGGCTGTGACATCACAAAAGGGCCTCAAGCACATGGGTTGGTGTAGTGGGTTGATCCTGGCTGGATTTCAAACACCCAATAAAAGCCACTACCTCCCCCTCCCTCTGCAACTCCACAGAGGAGAGAAAGAAACCAGCTGAGGATTCCTGAGTAGACATGAGGGTTGGGAGAAAATCGCTTACTAATAGGCAAAACAGACTCAAAGTAAGGAATAGGACCTAAATTTATTCCTAACAGGATAAAAGCCAAAGAGTGAGAAATAAAACAGTCTTAAAAACACCTTTCCCCCATCCCTCCTTCCTTCTCAGCTCTCCCTCCTCCCCCCCAGCAGTGCAGGGGAACGGGGAAGGGGGTTGCAGTCAGGTGTTGTTTGAGTCCATCCCTCGGGCAGCAGCTCTTCCCATTCTGCTGTCCTATGGGTTACTCTTTCATGGGGTGCAGGGGGGTCTCTGCACCCCGATGCTCCTCCAGGGTCTGCAGGGGGACACCTGTGTTACTTTGGTCTCCACCGGGGGCTACAGGGGGGCCACAGCTCTGAGTCTTTCCCCTGTTCCTGTGGGGTCCCTCCCGAGGGAGACAGTCCTGGATGGACCTCCCAGCATGAGTCCATCCCTTGGGCAGCAGCTCTTCCCAATCTGCTGTCCTGTGGGTCCCTCCTCCATGGGGTCAGTCCTTCAGGGATGAGCTGACCCGGCGTGGGTCCCCCACAGGGGTCATGAGGCCTAAATGGGAAAAACCTGCTCCAGCCTGGGCTTCCCTCTCCATGGGTCACAGGTCTCCTAGAGGACCCTGCTCCATCCTGGGCCTGCCCCGGGGTCACAGCCTCCTTCCTGCATCCCCCTGCTCCAGCGTGGGCTCCTCCAGGGGCTGCAGGGGGGTCTCTGCACCCCGATGCTCCCCCAGCGGCTGCAGGGGCCTCAGCTCTGAGTCCTTCCCCTGCTCCTGGGGGGTCCCTCCTGCCCCTCCTTCTGCACTGCCCTTGGTGTCTGTGTTGTTATCCCATTTTCTCACTCTGCTCTTCCCAGGCTGCAAGTTTTTCTGTGCAACTCTCCTCTCTTCTGAAATCTGTTATCCCAGAGGTGTTCCTGTCACTCCTAAGTGGCTCAGCCTTGGCCAGTGGCAGGAACTCCGTCCTGGAGCAGCTGGCATTGGCTCCATGGCACAGGGGAAGCTTCTGGCAGATTCTAACAGAAGTCACCCCTGTAGCCCCCCACACACCCAAAACCCAGCCACAGAAACCCACTGTCTTGTGCAGCTCCTTCTCCAAGCCAAGCAGGTGGGAGTTGGTGCCAAGGAGCTGAAACCTGCAGGTCCAGCCTTTAGTGGAGGAAGCTCAGATTGGCCCAAGGCTGCTTTGAGTCCCAGTGGTTGGATGAGGGAATGGTGGGGTGGGGATAGGGATAAAGTCTGATGGATTGTCAGACATAAAGGGTCTTGATTTTCATATCTATTCAGACTGAATTAGGAGGTGCTTGAGATCAATATCAACTGGGAATTGCTGATATCAATGTAAAAACGGTTAAAAAGTTGACAGGACACAAAAAAGACATCTTTATTTCTGGTTTTATTAATACAATGTATTCATTTTGAATGCACTTCAGAGATCTGTCTAATTAAGCACAGAATTACAGACTTAGATGGAAATTATTCCCAGGGGCCTGTCTGGTTAAGATGCCATCACTGAGAAGAGAGTGTGGAGGAATGAGCAGACAAGGACACCATCCCTGGGGCTGGGGAAGCAGGAACTCAGAGTCACTGGTTCCAGGTGGCAAATGGACTGTGGGATGTTTCTGTGAGAGCCCATAATGGCTGTGCTGCTTTCAGGGGGAGTCCAGTTAAATTCCTTCCCCGTGGCCAGTGCAGGGCTGTGTTTTGGATTTGTGTTGAACACAGGGTTGATAATCACAGAGTCACAGAATGTACTGAGTTGGAAAGGATCCACATGGATCATTCAGTCCAATCCTTAGCCTTGCACAGAACCATCCCCAGGGCTCACACCATGAGCCTGAGAGGATCATCCAAACACTTCTTGAGCTCTGTCAGCCTTGGTGCTGTGCCCACTTCCCTGGGGAGCCTGTTCAGTGCCCAACCACCCTCTGGGGGAAGAACCTTTTCCCAAGATCCAACCTAACCCTGGCCTGACACAACTCCAGGCCATTCCCTCAGTGCTGTCCCTGGTCCCCCCAGAGCAGAGCTCAGGGCCTGCCCCTCCTCTGCCCCTGCCCAGGGAGTTGTGACTGCAGTGAGGTCTCCCCTCAGTCTCCTCTTCTCCAGCTGAACACACCAAGTGCCCTCAGTGTCCTCACAGGGCTTCAAATCAAGTCCCTTCCCCATCCTCGTGGCCTCCTTTGGACACTCTCTAAAAGCTCAATCTCTCCCTTCCATTGTGTCCCCCCAAACTGCCCCAGTGTTGCAGGTGAGGCCACCCCAGGGCAGAGCAGAGCAGTAACATGGAAAGCACAGAAACTCGTGGCATCAAGGGGTCACTGTGACACTGTGGGAACTCATGGAATGAAGGGGCCATTGTGACCCTGCAGGGCCTCCTGAACCTTGTCTGTTGGGAAACACAAAGGGATGTGTGGGGGTGTTTCACAGACAAAAAGGAGAATTTTGGAGAGGGACCTCTACACACCCAGATTTTGATGTGGCCACACATCTCTGCCTGGGTGTGAGTGTGAATTGACTGTTCTATGTGTTGGTATTGTGAATCTATTATTCAATCACTGTTAAAATTGTAGCAAATGCTGTGGAATCACTTGATAACTGTTAAGTTGGTCAATCATTAAGTCATACTAATCTCTTTTGCCCCTTATGTTTGTGTCCAAATCCTTTCCACCCTGGCCCTCTGGCATCCCAAAGCTCTGTGTAAATCACTCCCATTCATAGAAAAATATATTTTTGTGACGTTCACTTTAAAATTTTCCTACTTCGCAAAACCACAAATAAACACTAATTAGTTGTTGAAAGATATGAAAACAATTAAAGGAAGGAAAACACTTTGTTATTCTGTATTTTAATGAGCCCCACAGCGTGTTTAGAGACAAGTCCATTGTCCTCAACTACTGAGAGAAGATTGAAGAAGCTGCTCAGGAAGTCAGAAGCCAAACTCCCAGTCCCTTGAAGCATTGCTGGGCCCCACTGAGGGCAGGCACTGACAAAGCCTCCCCAGGGACTCCTTGGAGCAGAGCCTTGCAGGCCAGGAGTGCAGGCAGACAAAGGAAAGTGTCTTGTGGTGGCCTGAGGGGCAGAGGCAGCTGCCAGAGCCAAGGGCACAAAGGCCTGGGTGCCTTTGGGCCTTGCAGCCCTGCCAGAGCCCTTGGCCATCTGTGCTGCAGGCTGTGCTCCCCTGGCCCTGCTGCTCCTCTGGCCTTGCAGGCTGCACACACCCCTCCTGCTTTCCCACCCCCCTGCCAGCAGCATTTCTGGGCCCTCCCTGATGGCTCTGCTGTCCCCCAGCTCTGGCTGCTGCCATGTGCACTTGGCCTTCTTGGCTTTGCTGCTGAGCCCCTGTGCCCCAGGACATCCCTGACAGAGCCCAGGCCCTTCTGCTGGGGGTCCCTGCAGAGCTGAGCAGATCCAGGTCACCTCCCATTGCTCTGCCAACCCCTTGGGCCTGCTCTGGGCCCTGCAGGTCCTTGCCCTGCTCCCAAGGGCTCTGGGGGTGCTTCATGCTCAGGCCTTGGGCTTTAGAGCTCAGGGTGGGGATTGGGCAGAACTTTGGCAGGTTTGTTGTTCTGCTGGAAGGGTTTGGGTCATGATTAGGTGAAAAGCTTTTTGGGCTGGGTCAGGATTCAAGCTTTGCTTTTCATGCTGGTAATACAGATTTGGGACTGGGGTGGGCATTGAGTACAAATTAGAGTCTGGACTTCTGGGTTTGAACATTTTCTGTCTTGGAATTAGAGCAATGGATTCCTTTCAGTGGGAGGGGCAGCACTTTTGCGTACTGTTGAGTTAAAAAATAGAGTAAAGGTCCATCAGGAATGTTTGCACAGTCAGTGTTTCAGCACCCTCAGCATTCCCTGAACCTCTTTTTATCTCATCCAAATCTTTCATATTTGTTGGACATCTCCTTTTCCCTCAACCAAATATCCCATCCAGTTTTTTCCCAGTTCTGCTGACCTCCCCAAAACCTTTCATCTGGATGGGGTCACCTTTATGATGACCCTCCTGACCCCTGAGCATCTGCCTGCCCTCCTTGGCCAGTCCGTTCCTGGGGACAGCCCTGGCAGCCCAGCCCCCAAGGGCACAGGATGTGCTGCTGTGCTGGAGAGGACCCTCCTCAGCCTGTGCAGCAGGGCTGGAGGTGGGGGATTCCCTGCCCCTCCCCAGCTGGGCCCTTCCTGCCTCTCAAACTTGGGCACTGGAGCTGCCCCGGGGCATCTCTGGGGCTGTGGTCACCCCTGGGACTGCTCTGGGAAGTCATGGCCTGAAGAAATGAGGGTGGAGTTTGGGAGAGAGTAGAAATCTCTGCAGAACAGAACTCTTGGTAACTGCTCAAGTCTTCCTAATCAACATTTCAAGGGTTCCTTTTTTATTTTTAAAAATTGTAATATTTTTCTTTTTTTTTTTTTCCACTGAAAAACAATATATTTCATATCTCAAATTTTGCCTCTTTTTCACCTCAGCCCTGCGGGGTGTCACCTGCTCTGCCCTGACTGAGATGCCCCACGGCCTGAGGGATGGACAAGGCAATTTTGATTGTTCTTGGCTGGTCTGTGACCACTGTCCTGGGGCAGCTTTGCCAGGGTGTGCAGCACATGGCAAAGACCAGACCCTGCTCTGCTGCTCCTTCCCATCCCTCCCAGGAGGGCTGGTTTTGTGAGGAGCCTGCAGAGCCCCCACCCTGCACACTCACACCCTGCAGCTCCACACTGGGGTTTTCCCTCCCTGGCACTGCCCAGTGCAGCCCCTCCCTGGTCCCCCCATGTCCCTGGCCCTGCCCCAGCCCAGCAGAGCAGCCCAGTCAGGCCTGGCCCTGCAGCAAGAAATGGAGGCCATGGAGGTCAGGGCCAGGGCCTGTGTGTCTGCAGTGCTCAGGAGATCATCAGCTCGGGCAGCTCCTGCTGCCCCAGGGCCAGGGCAGCCTCTTTGCATGGCCCCTCTGCTCAGCCAGGCTGTCCTGCTCTTCTCCTGGCACATCCCATCTCCCCCCAGAGCCTTTCCCCAGGGGAACACGTCTGTGCTGGCCTGAGCAGCCCTTCCTGCAGCCCCTGCCCGTGCTCCCCACAGCCCCCGAGCTGGGGGGGCTGCTCTGCAGAGCAGGGGGGCTGTGGGGCCCGGGGCCATGGGGGACTCTGTGGGGCTGTGCTGCTCAAGCTGGGAGGCAGAGCCAGCTGATGGTGCTCCCTGCCACTGAGCACCTCCCACAGACGCTCCTGGGTGGCCATGGAGGATGCTCAGAGGGGCCCTGCCTTGTTCCACAGCTGGGACATGGCTTGGGGGCTGCTCTTGATTGACCTGTGCAAGTTCACTGAGGGCAAGAGAAGCCCCTTGCAAGAGTTTTCCTTGTACCTGCTGTGTTCCCTGGGAATGCAGAGCTCTCTTTGCCACTTCCCAGCAAGATTTAGTACTTTCTGTCTGGGTGACTCCACCCTGGGCAGGATTCTGCTCCAGGGCTCCAGTCACTGCTGACTGGATGGGACGGGCTGTCCCTGCAGATCCTCTGTGCTCTCCTGCACTTCCTCATTTGCTACACACAAGTCCTCCCCTGCCATCAGAGCCAGCACAAGCTGCAGAGCCCCAGGCAGGTGACCTGGAGATCCTTTGTCATCTCCATTGGCCATCGGCCACCAACACACAACATCTGAGCCAGCCCTCAGTCCCTGCAGTCCCAGTGGGTCCCTGCCCTCCCTGCAGTCTCCATGGAGAAACAACAAAGGAACAAGACTTTGAAGAGTTTATTCCTTGGACTTCTTTTCGATACCAGTGTTGGGAAAAGCTTTCATAACAGGAGTAAGAAATGAGAAAAGAAATAAATGCAAAACTCCTGTGGGGTGTGTATTAAATCTTGGAGAGAGCTGGGAGGAATTCCTGGAGGGAACCAAAGTAAAAAGTCCTTTTTGAAATAGTGCCAAAATTGATGGCCACTGTATATATTAAATGATGGTGAAAAATGGCCACGGCAAGGAAGTCTTAATGACAACACAATCCTGCAGCTTCTGCTGTTCCTTTGCAGGGAGCAGACATGGGATGAGGTGATGTGTGCAGATGTTTTTCACTTTTTAAGGAATAAACCTGAGTGTCAGGAAAGTTGTGGTATTAATAGAGCCCCCCAGGACCCCCCTATGCCTGCAGCAAAGGTCAGAGGGGTCTCAAGTTGGGAAAGAGAGAGAGTGATGAGGAAAGTATCCCAGAGCCTCCCGAACTGCAGCCTCATTGTAGAGCACCAGAGCCAGCTGGGCAGGGACCTGGCAGCCCGCAGGAGTCGGGACGGGATGGGACAGATTCTGAAAGCACAGCAGGGAGTGTGGAACACCCAGAAGAGGGAGGGAGCAGCACACATCGGGCTCTGACCATGGGACAGAAAGCCAAGAGTCAGCCTGGGGGTAGAACAAAAGCTCAAACTGAGACTGGCCACACAGTTGCTCCTCTGAGGCAGGTAATGACACCTGCAGGTCATCAGGAAAAAGGGAAAGTGCCTTTTTCAGAGAGTGATTTGAACAGCTGGAGGGAGGAGGCAAAACTATGTCAAGAAAATCCTGAGAAGGTGGCTGAGAGATTTGTATTAATTGTGAAAACTCAGGACATTGATTGGTCAGACACAGATTTGATACTCTCAGAACTGACAGAAACAGAAAAAGAGCTTGTAATAAAAGCAGCAAGAAATCATGTGGAAGGACAGATTACAACAAATGTTTTAAGAGGAGACACAGATGAAATTTTTCCAGGATGAAAACCTAACTGGGACCCGAAGAACCCTGACCATTCTAAGTTATTGGATCAGTAGAGAAGATTGGTGCAGGTGGGATTGTGAAGCCCTGCACCCAAAGCAGTGAATTGGGCTGCCTTGTACGATGTAAGGCAAGGACGGGACGAGACCCCCACGGCATTCTTAGACAGACTTAGAGGTGCCATCAGAAAATACACTGCCCTGGATCCATCATTATTGCAATATTAATAATATAATAAATAAAGGGTCCAGTGGACCGGAGAGACACCAATGTGGTGTGTAGCAAAAGATGCTTCATTTAAAGAGACGAAAGCTTAAATAGTGGTTTCAAACTGTACCACTTCATAACATGAGACTTTCTTGACCAGTCCTAAACAAGCACTTCATTGCACCTGTGTGATAGAGCACTTTATGGACTACAACTCCCAGGATGCCTTTCTGGCCCCCTTCCTGTAACCCGAAATGCCACATCTCCCCTGTCTTTATTACACTAAGGTATAGAACAGTGCAATTTTGAAATCCTTTCGTTAACTACTTTTTTAACAGAACATTTTTCATTGACATAGTAACTTTATTACTTGCATGGCCTTTATGGACTTGCAAATTGCAGCAAGTATTTACTTAAACCTTATTTACCTAAGGGATTGGTGTAATTGGGTAGAACAAAAACTTTATTGAACAAAATCCTTATTTACCCAAGGGTCTCATGCAACTGGGTATAACAAATTTTTTTTTTTATCTGAGGGCCTGTATATAACTGGGGAAAACTTACTTTTACTTCAGGAAAAAAAGGTTAGGGGAGGACATCTTGTTCTCAGCTGTCCCCTATTAGGGTGATGTGGCAGAGGCAGTGTTTGCTGTGTGAGTGTGCTTGTTCCAGGCATGTGGCATAAGGTGCATTTTGGTTCACATACATTCCTGCATTCACACCATCTCTCTCTCACTCATTCTTAGGTGGCTGCCTCAATCTCTCCTCATTCATGCAAACCTGTAATCTGTATTTTGTCTTTATTCTTCAGCCACACATTTAAGATTTTAAGTAGCAATTGGTCGTGAGCTTGTCAGTCCTGTTTTGAAGGGAAATTAGTATAAAGAATAGATAGGCTTAACAATCTTAAATGAGATCTGCTCTGATCCAGCACCTGCCTATGCACATGCATATTCTCTTTCCCCCCTTTTTTGTTTTGATTACTAAAATGTAATGAATTCAAAGAGATAATCTTGATAAGTAACATCCGCATTTCTGGGTTTGTACTTAGAAAAATGAATAAATAAGTCACTATTACAATTTGTAAACACAGCTTGAAATCCAGTGTCTTCTGTGAGAAGTCAGTTTAAGCTGCTCATTCCAAGTTGTTTCTGGTTGTTGAGGTGTAGGCAGTCTTCAGCCTTTGTCTAGCTGCTTCTTCTAGTTTTTCTTTACCTTTAACAAAAGTGCTGTAATTTTGTTATTGATAGCTCAGTCAGTTTTAAGTGATTATTTTGGCAGAAACAGATGTGAGTTAGGTAATTTCACAGCTTTTTAAAGCTGAAGGCTTAATGATGATTTTTTGTTGATATTGTAGACATTTTCTGGGACAACAGGATATTTGTATGTATTAATTAATAAAAATTGAAATACTTAAAGATGCTACTATATTACTTGAACAAGATAGTTATAAGAGTTAAACTTATGTAGATGCAGAGCCTGCAGCACAGATGGCCAAGGGCTCTGGCAGGGCTGCAAGGCCCAAAGGCACCCAGGCCTTTGTGCCCTTGGCTCTGGCAGCTGCCTCTGCCCCTCAGGCCACCACAAGACACTTTCCTTTGTCTGCCTGCACTCCTGGCCTGCAAGGATCTGCTCCAAGGAGTCCCTGGGGAGGCTCTGTCAGTGCCTGCCCTCAGTGGGGCCCAGCAATGCTTCAAGGGACTGGGAGTTTGGCTTCTACTTCTTGAGCAGCTTCTTCAATCTTCTCTCAGTAGTTGAGAATCATGGACTTGACTGTAAACACACTGTGGGGCTCATTAAAACACAGAAAAACAAATTATTTCCCTTCCTTTAATTATGTTCATGTTTTCAAGTCTTCAATAACTAATTGGAGTTGTTTTCTTGTTTAGCTAAGGAGGAAAATTTTAAAGTGGACAATACAGCAATATTTTTCTTGATGAAAGTGAGTGATTTACACAGAGCCTTGGGATGCAAGAGGGTTAGGGGTAGAAGGGATTTGGAAGCAAAGATAAGGGGGCAATAGAAATTAGTGGAATTTATTATTGACCAACTTAAAAGTTATCAAGTGATTCAGTAGCATTTGCTACACTTTTCACAGTGACTGACTTAAAGATTCACAATAACAACACTCACACCACAGTCAGTTCACACCCACACCCAGGCAGAGATGTGTGGACACATCAAGATCTGGGGGTGTAAAGGTCCCTCTCCAAAATTCTCCTGGTTGTCAGTGAAACACCCCCACACATCCCTTTGTGTTTCCCAACAGACAAGGTTCCACCATGCCCTGCATGGTCACAATGGCCCCTTCATTCCTTGAGTTTCCTTGGCTGCAGCATCAAAGGGATGACTGAGGGTTATCAAGCATTGGAACAGAATGTCCAGGGAAGTGGTTGAGTCACCACAGAATCACAGAATTTTTGAGGGTGGAAAAGATCTCTGAGATCATGGAGTCCAACCATTAACCCAACACTGGCATCTTCACCACTGAACCGTGTCCCCAAGTGCCACAGCTCAATGTTTTCTGAACACTTCCAGGGATGGTAACTGTAAGACCACAGGTTTGAGCTATGAGGTAATCAAAGGGGTTTTCCTTTAAAAAATATACCAAGTATCAAAAATATCCACTATCCAGATATTTTAAAAAGGACTTCAGTTCTTTATGTACCTTGAGGGAGCACTTGGAAAAGATGCAACACACCTTTGACCTCTCAGGAGGTCAAAAATCACACTTCTACTGGTAAATTTTACAAAAGAAGGGAGCTTGGCACAAGGTGAAAGGGCAACATTCCACCAGAACAGAGCATTCCCCAAAGCATTGACTGAGCACAGGCCAACCCAGACAAGTCAGCAAAAACCCAACCCATCCAGTTTTAAGTTTCCTCAAATATTATGAGAGATTGAGGGAATAAGAAGAAGTAAGGGAAGAGAGAGAAGTGCAGCTCCCACCCGCAGTCTGGTGCCAGTGCAGCTTCCCCGTGCCCAGATGGAGGGTCCGACCACGCCATGGCCGCACGGGGATGGTTTGATTTGCTCTGCCCCCTGTGCCCACCCCCCAGGGGGGACTTGTGGCCCACTGGCCACTCTGGGGCTGCAGGAGGGTGAGGGGCAGAGCTCCTGGTGTGCTGGAGCCAGTGTGGGGCTGGGTTAGGGGCTCCAGGCTGTGGGATGGGGCAGTGCTCCCGGGCTGCTTTGGACTGACAGCAGCTCCAGGGCTGCCCAAGGAGGCTCCAAGGGCTGGGCAATGGAACAGGGCACCCCCTCACCTTTGGCAAATTCCACCTGTCCTTCCCCACCCACCATCACACTGGAGTTGTTCTCAGTCAAGAATTATCCCAATAATCCAGTGTCTCACAGGTTCCTTTATTCCATGAGGTTCCACAGTGTCACAGTGGTCCCTTGTGCTCCACAGGCCCTGCACTGTCACCATGGTCCCTTGATTCCAGAAGATTCCCATATGTCACAGTGGTGCTGAGGATTCCATGAGGTTCTGTGGTGTCCCAATTGCACAGTGATTCCATCAGGTCCAGAGTGTCCCAGCACTGCTTGGAATCCATGAGGCCCTGCAGTGTCACAATGGCCCTTGGTGCTGTGAGGTTGCCCAGGGTCACAATGGCCCCTTTGTCTCCACATGGCCCTGCAGGGTCACAATGTCACAGTGTCACAGTGTCACAGTGTCACAATGTCACAGTGTCACAATGTCACAGTGTCACAGTGTCACAGTGTCACAGTGTCACAATGTCACAGTGTCACAATGTCACAGTGTCACAGTGTCACAGTGTCACAGTGTCACAATGCCCCCTTGATTCCAGGAGGTTCAGCACCTTCCCGGGACTCCTTTGGTTCTGGGATGCCCTGGAGTGTCATCAAGGCCCCTGGATTCTGTGAGCTGCCCCAGTGTCCAAGGGCCTTTGGCTCCATCAGGCCTTGCACTGTGGCAATGGCCCTTGGATTCCAGGAGGTTCCAAAGTGTCACAATGGCCCTGATACCAAAAGGCAGCAGAAACAAACACCTCCACCCCAATTTGTAAGTGTTAAGAAGCAGGAATTGTTCTTTCTTCAGCACTGGACGTTGGCAGGGAAGCTCCTCTAACCAAGGTGACAAATGACAGATGGACAGGGCTTCTTATTGCACACCCTGGTTACATATTTATTAGATGTGCAGGTTCATTTCATACATATTCACTAGTTTGCTTCACAGAGTCACTCCCCTGGAGGTCCTTCTTTGGTCCTCCCAGGCTTCCTCTGTTGCCTTGCCCTCAGTTCTTCAGCAGGCACATCGCCATCATCGTCCACCACCTAAAACTGTTTTTTTGTTCTTCACCTTATCTGGGGACACAGAGCTTATTTACATCCTGTTTGTTTGAGTTACATCCCTGATCTGATTCTCCAGGACTTCTCTAAGAGTACATTCTTCCATATTTGGGCATTCTGTAACTCTATAATTCAAGTTTCTTTTTCTCCCATCACCATCCCCCTCAGGAAATTGGTGGATCCCATGAAGTTGGGTGTGAGTGTGGATCTGCTGCAGGGCAGGAAGGCTCTGCAGAGGGATCTGGACAGGCTGCATCAATCAGGCCAAGTGTCAGGGCCTGCACTTGGGTCCCAACAAGCCCCTGGAACGCTCCAGGCTGGGGGCAGAGGGGCTTGAGAGCTGCTCAGCAGGAAGGGACTTGGGGGTGCTGCTTGACAGTGACTGGATATGAGGCAGAGTGTGCCCAGGGGGGCAAGAAGGCCAAGGGCACCCTGGCCTTTCTGGAGAACAGGGTGGCCAGCAGGACCAGGGCAGTGATTGCCCCTCTGTGCTGGGCACTGGGGAGGTCCCACCTGGAGTGCTGTGTCCAGTTCTGGCCCCTGAGTGCAAAAAGGCCCTGGAGGGGCTGGAGCGTGTCCAGAGAAGGGAACGGAGCTGGGGAAGGGTCTGGAAAACGTCTGATGAGGAGCAGCTGAGGGAACTGGGGTTCTTGAGTCTGCAGAAGAGGAGGCTCAGGGAGCACCTCATCACTCTCTGCCATGACCTGAAAGGAGGTTTCAGCGGGGAAGTGGTGTTGGTCTCTTCTACAAAGCCTTTAGTGAGAGCAAGAGAGGAAATGGATTTGAGTTGCCTTGGGTGAGGTTCAGATTAGATATTATAAAATGCTTCTTTCAAGAACTAAGTGTTTAGGTGTTGGAATAAATAGCCCAGGGAGATGGTAGAATCTCTGGAAATGTTCAGATGGCGTCTGGATATGGCACTTTGGGATATGGTTTAGGGGTGATTATGGTGATGCTGGTTGACAGTTGGACCAGAAGATCTTGAAGGTCTCTTCCAACCTTGGTGATATTGTGATTCTGTGACCTGTCATCAGAGTTTGAAGGTTTGTGCTCTTACACAGACCTGAAAATCTTTTCTCAGTTTGGTTCCTCAGTGGGACCCATTAACACTACCAGAAACTTTCCAGTTTGAATCTCACTTTGGTTTCTCAAGAGGTTCCTGCAACTCTCCTCAGGGTCTGATGTTCAGGGACTCATCCCCAAAGCCCCCGAGGGTGATGAAATGCCTGGGGCTATTGCTGTGCTGCTGAGCTGGGCTGGGCTCCTGGCACACAGGGAGCTCCTGGCAACCAAGAACAGCTTCAAAGAGACAGCTCTGCCCAGGAGCAGCTCCTCTGCACAGCCCAGCAGGGCTGAGGGCACTGCCTGCAGCACCCAGGGCACAGAAGGCAGAGAGGTGAGAGGCAGCCTGGGCTGGGAGGGGACTGAGCTCTCACTGCAGGAGAAACATTCAACGGATTTGAATGAAGAATTCTCCGCCTGGAGGACACTGAAACTTCCCTTCCAGCAGGGATCTCCTAAAGCTGCCACATCCCACAGCTTGTAGGATCTTTCAGAAGGACTCTCCCAGTGCCTGCAGGGCAGAGGAAGTGGCCCTATGTCAGAGCAGGGCAGGAGCTGCAGGCAGCAAGGGCAGGCAGGAGAAGGGAGCAGGAGGTGAAAGGGATCCTGGGCTGGGAGGACAGGGCAGAGCTGCTCAGGGGAGGAACCTTGGCAGCCCTTTGGCACGGGAAGGCTGTGGCTGCAGAGCAGTGCAGGGGAGTTGCTGCCAGTGGCTCTTGCAGCTGCCAAATGGCAGCCCTGGCAGGAGCTGTCAGGATGGCTGTGCTGGATTTGCTGGGGGGCAGCAGGAGAAGCTGCTGCAGAGCAGGACTTGCTGCTGCCCCATCAGAGGCCCAGGGCCAGAAGGTTCCCTGTGCCAGGGCCCTGCTCAGGAAGCACATCCAGTGCCAACCCCTGCCCCTTCCCAGCCAGCGCAGGGGGTCTGGGATCTGCTCTGCAGCCCCTGCCCAGGCAGAGCTGCCCCTGGGCCCTGGGCTGGGGATGGGCTCTGGCAGCACTGGCAGGGAGCTGAGCTGGGCACAGGGAGGGGCTGCTGGCAGGAACAGCTCCTCACACACAGCCAGGCAGGGAGGGAGAGGCAGCTGCTGCCACAAGTGCTGCCCAGGGGGATGTGGCCCCTCCCTGCCTGTGTCTGTGGCACAGAGCCCTTCCCTGAGCAGCTCCTGCCTGGGCTCCTTTGCCAGCCCAAGCAGAGCCTCTGCCCTCAGGCCCACGGGGGCTGGGCTGGGCATTGCCCTGCAGCAGCCAGAGCCCAGGCAAGGACAAGGCCCTCATTTCCAGCTGCCTCTGCCTGTCCCTCGTCCCTTGGCAGCAGCACTGGGGCATTTCCCTGCCATCCCCTGCTGCCTGGGCTCTCCTTGTTCTCACCCTTGGCTTTTCTGAGCCAGTGTGGGGTTTTGGGGGCAGATTCCTGTGCAGACACAAACCCTTTGAGTGCTGCTGTGGGGATGTGTGTGTGGGAGCAAAGTGCCCAAGTGCCCTGCAGGCAACTTCAGGCTCTTCAGCTGTTTCCCTGGGTGTCCTGCAGGGCTGCAGGTGCCCTCCAGGAGGGCACAGCTCTGCCATAGTATCTCTGTGCTGCACAGGATCCCTGTGGAGAAAACTCCCCAGTGCTAACTCCGTGGAAATGCTCTGGGCAAGTACGGGAACAAACACAAAGAATTCCCTTAGTTCAGTCCCTTTTTGGGGAAAATTGCAAACAGCAAACCTGAGAAGCTCTTGGATGTATCAGGAGAACATTTATTTGGAGATCACCCTGCATTCCAAGTTCCCTCTTCCAGCAGAGCAAGAAGGAGTCCTTGGGAGCCCATCCCAGAGTTCCTGCTTCTAATGGTGCCCTCAGGCAGCAACAGCCAGAGCTCAGGGGAGGGAGCTGCAGGGAGGTCTGAATGAGGAGACAGAGCCTGAGAGTGGGGTGGCTGTGAGACGTGTCCTGTTTGGCTGCAGCAGCCTGGTCTAACTCAGCATTGACTTCTCCTCCTTAACAGATCTAAACACTCTGAGGGAGAAGAAAATGCCCAACAGCAGCTCCATGGCCCAGTTCCTGCTCCTGGCATTCTCAGACAGGCGGGAGCTGCAGCTGCTGCACTTCTGGCTCTTCCTGGGCATCTCCCTGGCTGCCCTCCTGGGCAACGGCCTCATCCTCAGCGCCGTAGCCTGCGACCAGCACCTGCACACCCCCAGGGACTTCTTCCTGCTGCACCTCTCCCTCACAGACCTGGGCTGCATCTGCACCACTGTGCCCAAAGCCATGCACAACTCCCTCTGGGACACCACAACCATCTCCTACACAGGATGTGCTGCACAGGCCTTTTTCTTTCTGTTTTTCATCTCAGTAGAGTTTTCCCTCCTGACCATCATGTGCTACGACCGCTATGTTGCCATCTGCAAACCCCTGCACTACGGGACCCTCCTGGGCAGCAGAGCTTGTGCCCACATGGCAGCAGCTGCCTGGGCCACTGGGTTTCTGTATTCTCTGCTGCACACAGCCAATACATTTTCCCTGCCCCTGTGCCAGGGCAATGCCCTGGGCCAGTTCTTCTGTGAAATCCCACACATCCTCAAGCTCTCCTGCTCACACTCAGGCTACCTCAGGGAATTTTGGCTCATTGTGGTTACTGCCTGTTTCGTGTTTGGTTGTTTCATTTTCATTGTTTTCTCTTATGTGCAGATCTTCAGGGCTGTGCTGAGGATCCCCTCTGAGAAGGAACGGCACAAAGCCTTTTCCACGTGCCTCCCTCACCTGGCCGTGGTTTCCCTCTTTGTCAGCACTGGCACATTTTCCAACCTGAAGCCCCCCTCCATCTCCTCCCCATTCCTGGATCTGACTGTGTCAGTTCTGTACTCAGTGGTGCCTCCAGCAGTGAACCCCCTCATCTACAGCCTCAGGAACCAGGAGCTCAAGGATGCCATAAGGAAAATGATTATTGGATATTTTTTGAGAAGCAATAGACTTCATTTTTTTTTCTTAAGAACACACATTTTTTTGGCCCAGCCTGCCTTCTAAAGGTTTTGAGAGTTGTGGAGGTGAGGGACTTCCCTGTTTTTTCCCTCTGTTCCTGTCATTACACTGAATTTTTTTCTTCATTCCGTATGTAATTCACTCTCTACCTCTTTTTTTTGACCCAAAAAATTTACTGTGTACATTTTAAAAAAAAATTAAAGTTCATGCAGGCAAAATATTTTTCAAACATTCTGTCTGTGACAATTTGTACATGACGATTCACAATCTCTGAGTGTACGAAAGGATAAAATTTCTTTTTCCCTTACCCTTCCTCCAAGACCTCCCCTGAAGCTGGAGGGCATTTCCATATTTGCAGATGTGGAGGGGAAAAGAGTCCCAGCCCTGCCAGGCAGCACCAGAACTGGGTCTTTCCAGAGCTGCTCTCTCTGCACTCCCCCCTCTCCTTTGCTGTCCCTGTCCAAGGCCTGAGTGCTCTGGCAGCTCAGTCACTGTCCTGCTGTGTGTCAGTGCTGGGACCACAGGCAGGGACAGGCCCTGGGCACTGCTGGGACAGGGCTGGGCTCCACACCAGCACTTCCATCAGCCAAGAGCTTCCCCTGCAGGCACTTCCTGAAGGCTGAGGGCTTTTCCAAACACTGGTATGGAGAAGAAGTCCAAGGAATGGACTCTGCAAAGTCTTGTTGCTTTGTTGTTTCTCCATGGAGACTGCAGGGAGGGCAGGGACCCACTGGGACTGCAGGGACTGAGGGCTGGCTCAGATGTTGTGTGTTGGTGGCCGATGGCCAATGGAGATGACAAAGGATCTCCAGGTCACCTGCCTGGGGCTCTGCAGCTTGTGCTGGCTCTGATGGCAGGGGAGGACTTGTGTGTAGCAAATGAGGAAGTGCAGGAGAGCACAGAGGATCTGCAGGGACAGCCCGTCCCATCCAGTCAGCAGTGACTGGAGCCCTGGAGCAGAATCCTGCCCAGGGTGGAGTCACCCAGACAGAAAGTACTAAATCTTGCTGGGAACTGTTAAAGGAGAGCTCTGCAACCCCAGGGTGTGGGAAATGAGGAGGATGTATCACTGAGCAGCATAGCTCAGGAATGGTTAATAGATAAGGGTCACTGAGAAAGTAGAATGTTTTTGAACTGCACTGTAGATAAAAAGAAGGGCTGCATAGTAGAAATAGCTATACACATAGGTAAGTGAGTTTAAAGGCCAACCAATCCTGAGCTTAGCTTTTGCAATATGTATGACCTTATTAAATGCATTATAAAAATGACTGTCTGATAAACAATAAACGAACGCACTTATTGATCGCGAGGTCATTGTGTCGTTCCTCCGTCCCCACAAATGGTGACCCTGACGTGATTCCGTGACCCCCAACACCACGGTGAGGATGGATTAGAGTGGGACTCTTAAGCAGCGGGAGTCGGTCAAAAGACGGCCTGGAAAAAGACTGGCGTCTCGGACCCGGAGTGCTGTATAGACAGGCTCTGCCTACGTGCTGCCGGACCCTGTAAAGGCTTCAACGAGCTCGTATCACGTATTAGGTATGGAAAGGGAAGCAGCATATAGTTTATTTACTGCGTTTTTGCAGGAAAAAGGATGTAAAGAAGTTGATTTAAAAGAGGAGAAAGCGGTGGAAAAGTTTCTCCAAACTATCCTTTATAAAAAGGACTTTTATTATTTATGTGCCGCCCTTAGAGGGTTGTTGGAATGGTCCAGGGTAAAGGACCTTATCCCCGGTGTTTCTGTTGCCTTTGAAGTGTCTACTTGGGACTCTCTAGGACAGAGACTGTGGGAAGAGACCTCAAGAGGGTTGTTAAAAAGTTTTCTACTCTGTGTCGTCTGCCGGTGGATGCGCTGTGGGAGGTGGGAGCCGAGAGGCGATTGTCTTTATCTGTGCGCGCAGTTTTAGATAGTGAGAGCAGGGCGGAAGCGAAAGTTTCCGAGAGTAAAACTTCTGCGGAGCAAATGGTGTTCGGCACTGCGGCCGCGCCCGTACCAGCGGCGGCCAAGAAGCGGCTTGGCTTAGTTCCAGATGTGGCGGGGGGGGCAGAAACTGCAAAGAGAGAAGGAGGCGCGGAGCCAGCGGCTCCAACCATCACTGCGCCTGCGCAGCCCTTAGCTCCCCCCCACCCCGCAGTCCCTGCGTTGCCGATGGCAACAGCATCTGGCAGCGCGCCTGCGTCAGCGGCCGAGCCTGTACAGTCAGTCATCGCAGCGGGACCTACTACGCCTGCGCTCTCAACACCACCTGCGGTAATCGTCGCGCATGCGTCGGGCACGGAGCCAGCCGTTACGTCATTAACAGCGGCAACTACGAACTTCGTGCAGGCACTGACAGTCGCATCTTCACCGAAATGTTACCTCTCTCAAACCCGAAAGAACGTGAATCAACTTTTCGGAACACCGGGACAGCCCCCGGGACGGAGGGTGCAGAGCATGGAGGCGCAAAGAGCGGCGGGAGCGAGCAGGCAGCCCACATCAGCCGTGCTCGCGGCAGTGACGGCAGCGGCGGCGGCGACGAGCTCCCTTAAGCTGTGGCACCGGGTGCCATGCCGACCCCTCCCCAGGCTGCGGCGGCGGCGCGCCTGGGGGTTATCTCCCCCGCGCCACGGTGGCCACATCGGCGGCGAAGCGGTGTCAACACTGCAAGCTGCGACCCTACTCCTGTTTGCTCGAAACAACAACAGCAGCAACGACGCAGACTACGCATATTTTGACTCAAACATCTCAAGCACTGCAGCCCAACCCCTCGAGGCGGCTGGAAGGGTGGTTGAACAGGAAAAAGCAGTTTTTGTGGCTGCTCCAGTGGGGCATCAGTAGCCCTTAGCATAAAATAGAAAATAAAAAAAGAAAATAAAAAAAGAAAAAAAAAAAAAAAAAAAAAGAAGTTTGTTAATTTAAGTTTAAAATAGTTTTGCTCACTGGAATGTGGAAAACAAAATAACATTGAAAAAGGAGTTTTTCTTAATTATTTAAATTGATAATTTAAGTTTTGTAGTTTACAGGTTACTAGTCCTGTTGCCTTTTCTTTTTTCTTCAGTGAGATTTAAGATTATTAGTGGGTAATACAAAAGAAATATTGTTTAAAAGGTTTAAAATAATTTTTTCACAGGTTATATGACACAAACTGATTTGCCCTGGAAACAGGTTGGTCTAGAACAGTACAAAAGGTGTTTCTGTAATAGCTTTAATTTGTTTATCAAAACCCAATTGGTCTTTATTAGAGGGAGTATTTAGTAATATGTATAAAATGTATATAAATTCTTATGGCAATCATTCAACTGTTGACCATCAGAAACAGAAAGATGGTGAAAACTTTTAAATGCAAAATGCAGATGGCTCATGCTCAAGGTTTTCAGGCTTTACATGAAGGTCAACGTTACCTTTTGCAGGGACGCCTGCTATTTTGTGAGCCTGCTGACCCTTCGAAGATGAAGCCTCTGCTATGGGGAATCGCATATAAATCGTGTAATAATCAAAAACAAAAGCTTCACTGTGTGAAAGCATGTATGATTGAAGTATGAATAAGGTGGCCACCTTATGAATGTTTGAAAGAATTGTGTGCAAGAGAAAAGTATTGTCTAGGTTTATATATCCATATATATATATATATATATATATATATATATATATATTTGTAGGCTTAGTAATGCATTACACAAGTATTAAGAGTTTTTAACCAAAGAGTATTTTTACATTGTAAGGACCTTTAGGTAAAGATTCAAGTGCTCTCTTGTTAAGATATTCATCTTTGTCTCGTCAGGGAATTTTTGTGGTGCCAAGAGTAATAGATGCTGATGCTACAGGAGTCATCAAAATCATAGTATATACTTTAACACCACGCTTCACTCCTGGCTTTCTACAAACAACTGCGCTGCTAAGTATCCAAGTGGGCAAAATGCTTATGTCTTGTCACAAATTCTTAGTAACCTTACCCAGCCTGCTACCATTCCTTTGCAAGAACTTGATTTATTAGGATCTTTCTCACCCTATGGTCCACTATCCAACTTGACTAATGGTTCCATATGCAGAGATGGTTGGTGGTCTCTCCGAGCTGCCAATGGCACTGGAGTAGTTCTCTTTAATACCCACAAGCTGTTTGATGATTCTACTTTTCCTACTATCGCACAGCAGGTTACAGCATCATCTGAGGGTCAGTGGAAAAACCTTTCGCTTACCATAGGAACGGAGGAGGTTACTACACAAGGAAGTTTTCTTTTTCCCCCTGGTTACTTTCTCATATGTGGGGATCGTGCTTAGCCAGGAGTTCCTATAAATCCTGTGGGAGGGCCTTGCTACATGGACAAACTAAACTTATTTGCACCCTCCATGAGAACAATGTTAATGACAAATAGAACTTGAACAAAAAGGGCTCTCCAGGACATTTCCCCTGACTGTGATGACAACGTACGACTTGGTTCCCTAGGTAACACGGTAGCGCTGTCTCTTTTCTTACCTGGAGGCATGGCGGCTGCTAATTGGCGAAAAATCAAAAATCTAGCCTGCTGGTCAGTTAAGCAATTTAACTCCACCTCTAAGGTTTTATATGAATTAGAGGTTGATGTTGACAGTATTCGACATGCTGTCTTACAAGATCGTGCAGCTATTGATTTCTTACTCTTAGCACACGGCCATGGTTGCCAAGAATTTGATGGGATGTGCTGCATGAATCTGTCTGACCACTCTACCAGTATCCACAAAACAATTCAGGAAATTCAACAACGATTACATCGAATCAAAGTTGGCTCCTCTAGCTTAGACGACTGGTTTGCCTCATGGGGAGTGCCTGGATGGTTCAAGGAGATCCTCAGACAATTGCTACCTGTTGCTCTCTTTATTTTGTTTTTGTTGTTCTTTCTGCCATGTATTTTTGCTTGTATTCAAAGTTGTATGACCCGCTCCCTGAATGCTATGATCCCTCATGCAAACATGAGCTTGCTACAAGAAAACGGGGGAAATGTGGGAAATGAGGAGGATGTATCACTGAGCAGCATAGCTCAGGAATGGTTAATAGATAAGGGTCACTGAGAAAATGGAATGTCTTTGAACAGGGTGTCTTGGGGAGTTGTCTACATTGTAGCAAACATGAAACAAAGGGTCTTTCAGAATGAAGACCCTGCACTGTAGATAAAAAAGAAGGGCTGCATAGCAAAAATAGCTATACGCAAATGTAAGCAAGTTTAAAGGCCAACCAATCATGAGCTTAGCTTTTGCAATATGTATGAGCTTATTAAATGCATTATAAAAATGACTATCTGATAACCAATAAACGAACGCACTTATTGATCGCGAGGTCGTTGTGTCGTTCCTCCGTACCCACAGATGCTTCCGCTTCTGCTCCATCCTTTACTATGATAAGGCAAGGTCAGGATGAACTGTTTATTGATTTTATTACAAGGTTAAAAGAAGCGATTGTAAAACAAGTTGATCAAAAAGAGTCGCAAGACATATTGTTTCAGAAACTGATTCTTGAAAAATCTAATCAAGAGTGTCAGCACGCACTGAAATATCTTAAGAATCCGACCCTCTTAGAAATGATTGAAGCGTGCAAAAATGTTAATTCCAACACCCATAAGGCCAAGCTCTTAGCAGCAGCCCTTTCAGGTCCTAACAAGTGCTATCATTGCGGTCAAAAGGGTCACCTTATGAAGCAGTGTCCGCAGCTGAATGAAAAAACCACCCCTGCATTGCCTAAAACTCCTTGCCAGAGGTGCGGCAAAGGCCGCCACTGGACAAAGGATTGCAAATCAGTCACTGATCTGCAAGGCAATCCATTACCACCAAAACCATCTACATTATAATGCAGAGTCTCCTTTAAATCACAGGACAACCTTAACTCCAACAGTAGTTCGGGAAACGGATGTCCGAGCGCCCAGGGGGGCGCGAGGACAACAAATTCCCCTTTTATATGGAGAAGATTTTCACTGAATTAAATTCCTCACAAGAGGCAAAACATCCCTCTACCACTTCTGATATTGTTTCTGATTGGGTTTATCTCTATCCTTATTCACCTATCACCACCCTTATGGATAAAGATCAACTATTAGGGGTTTTCCCATCTACAGGTGTTTCACCACAAAAAACTTATTTAATAACATCCACTCAGGCTTGCCTTGAGAAAGGTATTTTTGTTATTCCCACGTTGTTACAGGACATAGACTCTAAAAATATGTGTATTTCAATTAACGTCTCCACTCCTCCGATACAAATTACAAATGATGAACCCATAGCAAAGCTTATCTCAGTACAACAGTTATCAGCTATGACCATGGAGGCTAACTGGACACAATCATTTGCTTCTCGACCACTGCTAACATGTACTTTGTCTTCCCCAGGGATGCCACAGTCTTTCCAGATCACTGGGTTGATTGATACGGGAGCAGATGTGACTATCATAGCACAAAAGGACTGGCCTTCCACCTGGCCTGTCTCTGATACCCTCATCAATATTAGTGGTGTCGGAGGATCGAAGATCCCACGGAGAAGCACTGCTCTCATTCAACTTGTGGGGCCAGAGGATAAGTCTGCCTCTCTTCACCCTTTCATTTTAGATATTCCTCTTACTTTGTGGGGCAGAGACTCGTTGATGCAGTGGGGCATTGGGCTACAGACAAATTTGTAAAACGGGCCGCTGGTGAACTGCAGCTTCCCCCACTGATTTGGAAAACATCCACCCCTGTTTGGGTAGACCAGTGGCCCCTGTCTTTAGAAAAGCTGCAGGCACTAAATGATCTGGTCAACGAACAGCTGGCTAAGAACCACATTGAGCCCTCAACGAGTCCCTGGAATACCCCAGTTTTTGTAATTAAAAAGGCTTCCGGATCCTGGAGACTCCTCCAGGATCTCAAAAAAATCAACGATGTCCTTGAGCCCATGGGTGCTCTCCAACAGGGAATGCCTTCACCAGCTATGCTACCTGCAGAGTGGCCCATGGTAGTAGTTGATATCAAGGACTGCTTTTTTCATATTTATTTGCATCCTTCTGATGTTCCCAAATTTGCTTTTTCTGTTCCAGCGTTAAATTCCTCTGAACCACACCGCCGTTTCCAGTGGAAAGTGCTCCCTCAGGGAATGAAAAACTCACCTACTCTCTGCCAAATGTTTGTTGCGAATGTTCTTTCCCCAATTTGCTCTAAATTTCCACAATCCATAATTCTACATTACATGGATGATGTACTAATTTGCTCTCGTGATAAACTGACAGTTCAAATTGTTCTGGATTCGGTTATCTCAGCTTTAAATTCTAATGGATTGGTAGTATCCCCTGATAAAATACAAAAAGAACCTCCATGGAAGTATTTGGGTTTAAAAATTACAAATTCAACATTTGCCCCTCCGACTATTACAATTCGGAAAACTGTTAAAACTTTACATGACCTACAAAAACTTCTGGGAGCAATAAACTGGATTCAGCCGGTGTTGGGAATCAGTACAGATGATTTAAGCCCGTTATTTGATTTACTTAAAGGAGATGCAGACTTATCCTCTCCCCGGTCCCTTACCTTAGAGGCTGAGCAAGCTCTGCAGATTGTGGAACAAAAAATCAGTAATCATAAGGCACACAGGATGCTTGAAGGTGTTCCTGTTTCCTTGGTTCTTTCCTTAAATGACAAACAACCTTTGGCTGTTCTAGGTCAATTTTTTCATAATAATGAGGACTTCTGCTTGTGGGAATGGCTTTTCCTACCGCATCAATTCTCAAAAACTATTACTACACTTCCCAAGATGATTTCTAAACTGTGCCATAAAGGTCGTTCTCGTTGTTTGGAACTTAGTGGAAAGGAGCCAGATTTTATTTTCCTTCCCCTAACTTCCGAACACTTTGACCAGCTGCTGAAAGGCTCAATTGCCATTTCCCTCCTTACATGTTATTGGCTCCTAGTTAATTTATGCATGTTGCTGAATCTCCATTGGTTGTTTAGTCCCATGCTCCTCCCAGTTTCCAGATCCTTCCACCCCGAACCCTATATAAGGGTTAGCTCTCCCCTCAGTCGGGGACAGCACCCTTGACTCTGTACCCTCACGCGTCCCTGTGTCAATAAACACCGACAACAGAGCAAGAACCCCTCGTGCTGTCGTCGCCTCTCCTTTTACCGGGCTGCGGCAGGGGGGCACTGGGGGGAACTGTGATGACAGTGGAAGCACTGGGAGGGACTGGGAGAGACTGGGAGGGCACTGAGGGTGCTGGGGCCACTTGGAGCAACTGGGAGCACTGGGAGGCACTGGGGGGAACTGGGATGACACTGGGAGGCACTGAGAGAGACAAGGAGGGACTGGGAACACTGGGATGGCACTGGGAGGGGTTTTTGGGGTTCCAGGGATGTTTTTGGGGACTCACAGGGGTACTGGGAGGGACTGGGAGGGCACTGGGAGCACTGGGAGGGCACTGGGAGGGACTGGGAAAGACTGGGAGGGCACTGGGGGGGCACTAGAATGGCACTGGGAGGGACTGGGAAGGACTGGGAGGGACTGGGATGGAACTGGGAGGGGTTTCTGGGGATCCCAGGGCTGGTTTGGGGGGTCCCGAGGAGGGGGTTGGTGGTTTTGGAATCCCAAAATCTTCGGGGGGACCCAAAACCCCCCTGGGGGGGTCAAGGAAGGGACCCCAAAATCTTTTTGGGGTCAAAGAGGGACCCTAAAAATCCTGGAGGGGGTCAAGGAGTTTTTTTGGGGGTCCCAGGATGGGGTTTTGGGGGGTTTTGAGCGTTTTGGGCGATCCCAGGATGGGGTTTTGGGGGTTTTTTGGGGGGTTTGGGGGGTCCCAGGACGGGCTTTTGGGGGGATTTTTGGGGTCCCCAGGCAGCCCCTGCGGTGCCGCTTCCGCCCAGCAACCGGTGACGTCACTGGATAGTTGATTTTCTATTGGCTATGCCACGCCAGGGGCGGAGAAAGGCTGGGAGCACTTTCTGCCTAGTAACTGATGATGTCATAGAGTCAACGGAGCTTTGATTGGCTGCGCTGAGAAAAAATTCCCATTCCAGCTGTTCCCATTCCAGCTGTTCCCATTCCAGCTGTTCCCATTCCCATTCCAGCTGTTCCCATTCCCATTCCAGCTGTTCCCATTCCAGCTGTTCCCATTCCCATTCCAGCTGTTCCCATTCCAGCTGTTCCCATTCCAGCTGTTCCCATTCCAGCTGTTCTCATTCCCATTCCAGCTGTTCCCATTCCAGCTGTTCCCATTCCAGCTGTTCCCATTCCCATTCCAGCTGTTCCCATTCCAGCTGTTCCCATTCCAGCTGTTCCCATTCCAGCTGTTCCCATTCCCATTCCAGAGGCAAATCCCCTGCCTGTCCTTCTTCCTTCCAGCCCCAGGCCCCGAGCTGAGGACGGAGAGCACGGAGGACAAATCCCCCCGGCAGAGCCTGCTGGGAGAGGCCGTTTTGAAGGGCTCCCCGGCGCAGGAAGGCAGCGGGGAGGAAAAGGCCTGGAGATGCCCCCGGAGGAGGGGCTGCAAAGCCAGCCCAGGGAGCTCTGAGGAGGAAAGACCCGGCCTGTGCCGGGAAGGCGGCCGGAGCTTGAGCCGGAGCTCCGAGCTGGTGGTCCCTGAGCAGCCTCCCAGCAGGGAGAAGCCCTTCAGGTGCTTGGAATGTGGGAAGAGCTTCAAGGTGAGCACCAACCTCCTCAGCCACCAGCACATCCACACTGGGGAACGGCCCTACACATGTAGGGAATGTGGGAAGACCTTCAGTGTCAGCTCCAACCTCCGTGCCCACCAGCTCATCCACACTGGGGAACAGCCCTACAAGTGCTTGGAATGTGGGAAGAGGTTTCAGACCAGCGGGAATCTCCTCGTCCATGAGCGGATACACACAGATGAGAGGCCCTTCCACTGCACCGACTGCGGGAAGGGCTTCAAATGGAACTCTCACCTTGTCAATCACCGGCGCATCCACACCGGGGAGAGGCCCTACAAGTGTGGGGAGTGTGGGAAAAGCTTCACTTGGGGCTCTGCTTTGACCCTACACCAATGGACCCACCAGTAAGAAAAGCCCTACAAGTGCCCTGACTGTGGGAAGAGCTTCGGCCGCTGCTCCCACCCCAAATGACCCCCCGATGGTGAGGCAACCCCTGGAGTCCAGTGACTGTCAGTCCATCCCTTTCTACCAGAAAGGGCCAGTCCCCTTTGCCAGGGGCAGGTTGTGCCAACAGAACCCTTCTTGGGGGATGTGTGGAGATTCCTGCCTTGGCTGGGACCCCCCAAGGTCACTGTTGGAGGTTGAGAGCAGAGATCTCCCCACGAGCGTTGGTCTGGGGGAGTTCCATCCATCTCTAATTCATAATTCTTGCTTTGGTGCCAGCTTGAGTAGAATTGCTTCAACAATTGCTTTAGTGTAGAGCACTGTCCTATCTTATGCTGTCCTACTGGTAGTTTTAGTGTTTCTATTGTGCAGTAAATAATTGTGATGAAGATCTTTGTCTGATCATTTGTAACCCTAAATAATTCATTTTTATCAATAGATGTGATTTGCCATCCCTAATACCTGGGGGACAAAAGTGGTTCAGTCCCACCTCTGTAATTCCTCTAAACTGAAAGTGTGGGATACACCCAGAGCAGGACTGGATCCAGTGGGACCAGAACTGGGGCAACTGGGATCATACTGGGAGCAGCTGAGCCCCTGCTGAGGTCATACTGGGATCATACTGGGAGTGACTGCAATAATACTGGGAGTGTGTGGGAGGGGCTGCAGCCATACTGGGGATGAGTGGGATCAAACTGGATTCATACTGGAGTTTCTGGAAGTTACTGGGATCATACTGGGGGTGACTGGACACATACTGGGATCATAGTGGGAGCAACTGGGACCATGCAGGGGGCAAATGGCATCGTCCAGGCAGGGACTGACAGTGCCTGGGGCCATCCTGGACTCAGACTGGGAGTCCCTGAGAGGGAAAGGAACCATCCTGGGGGGGCTGGGAGCAACTGGGAGCTCCTTGGGGGCAACTGGGATCCTATTGGGAGCAACTGGGATCACAGTGGGAGGGACCAGGACTATACTGGAACCATCCTGGTAGTTACTATCAGTGCCCAGGACCATACTGGGAGTAACTGGAACTCTGCAGGGGGGAAGTGGCAGCCAATGGGGCCATGCTGGAAGTGTGGTGTAACTGGGAGTGACAGGGAGGGACAGGGTGCATGCTGGAGTCAACTGGCATAGACTGGGAGTGACTGGGAGTGACTGGGATCACAGTGATGGGAACTGGAAGCATCCTGGGGCAGTGGAAGTAACTGGGTATGACTACGAGCATGCTGAGGGCAACTGGGATATACTGGGAGAGTCTGCAACCATCCTGGGGGTGACTGAGACCACACTGGGAGTGACTTGGACCGTTCAAGGGACAACTGGGAGTGACTGGGACCATGCTGGGGGAAGACTGGGGCCATACTTGGATTGACTGAATCTGGCAATTGCTGGAGGCAACTGGGAGCAGCTTGGCCCACGCTGGGGACAACTGGGCCCACAGTGAGGGTGACTGGGGTCATACTGGGAGTGACTGGGAGCATTCTGAGGGCCGTTGGGACCATGCAGGTGCAACTGGGATAAACTGGGAAGAAGTAGGATCGTGCTGGAGGTGACTGGGATCATAGTGGAAGCAACTGGGACCACACTGGGAGTGACTGGGAGTGGCTGTGAGCAACTGGGATCATGCTGGAATCCTGGCAAAGAGATTTCTTCCTTAAAATCCTCCTTTTGGCCAGAGAAGCCTCAGTGCCATCGCAGATGTTTCCTGCGGTGTTGGAGCATTCCCAGGAGCACAAATCCACAGGGATCTGCTGCAAAGTCACCTCTAGAAAGGCCAAACCAGCCCAGGGTGAGTTTTGTACCCAAACACAACCAGGTTTGTGTTTCCAGGGTCACCAGCTCTGCCCTTCTCACCCCTCTGAGGTGGGGTGGGAGCAGCACCGAGACCCAAAAAGCTGCCAGAAACACCCCAAAAAAGTTGCCAGAACCCCCCAAAATTAACGAGCCCCCTAAAAAACCCAAGCAGATCCATCCTTCCATCCTTGTGCTTCGCTGCTGGTTAAAAGAAGGTTGGAAATACAATTATATACATAATTAATATTACAGAAAACATTGATATGATATGATATATGATAATCCTAATTAAACTTTAATTTAGAATAATAGAATCATAGAGTTAACTGGGTTGGAAGAGTCCTCTGAAATCATCAAATACAAACTTTTTTTTTTCTTTCTTTAAAGAAAAAAAAATCAAAATTTCTGTATTATTTACTTTTATGCAACAATCTAGCTTCGTGAAATTACAACACACACTTTTAAAGGATGAGATTTTCACCTCATGATCATGCACAGCATTGAGTCAGTTATTGTAAAAAAAAAAAAAAAAAGGCAAAAAGCCCTCTAATTCTTATTTATATAACCTACTCCACCTTTACTGAATAAAGTCTGAGTCAGCCCCTTCCCAGCACCAGGCCTGGTGGCTCTGCTCATCAGCCCTCTATTTGGCACAGCCCATGCATCATAGTCCAGTATCCAGATTTATTTTGTTTTTCAAGGCAGGGTGGGGTACATTAACATCTGTGTGCAGGTGACTCATTGCAGGGGGCTGTGCAGGAGGAGGCTCTGGGGTGGCTCCTCTAACCTCAGCCACTCAGCCCCAGGGCAGGGATGGGGAGGAGCAGCCCCGTGAGGAGCCCGGTGACCCCCATGGGCACCTTTTTGTCCTTGATGCACCTGAGGCTGAAATCTGGGGACAAACCCCATGGAAGGGGCACAAAGAGCACCCCCCACCCACCCCCAGCTCTTGTACCCCCCGGGTCCCTTCCCCACCTCCCAGCACAGCCCCAAGCCCGTGGGGGGCTCCAGGCTCAGTTTGGGGGGTATCCCAGTGCTGTCCTGGCCATCCAAGGACTTTTGGGGCTGCATCCCCCCCGTGCCCCCTTCCAGCACGGGCTGGGCACCACCCCCAGCCCCACAGCTTGCCAAGCCCTTTGCCCTCCCTTGCCTGCTCCTCCCTGGCAGGGCCTGGCCTGTTGGAGGGCACTTGCAGCACGTTTGCTGTGTGGGGCTGTGCAAAGGAGCTGCTGCCAGGCCAGGGAGGCTCAGGCTGAGGGGAGGAGGCCGGAGCCCCCCGACTGTGGCCCTGGGGAGGCCCTGGGGCGCCTCTCTGGGCTGGGGGGCCTGGATATTTCTCTGCCCTGGGCCAGGCCGTGGCAGAGGGCCCTGGGAGGGTGCACACACCCAGCACTGCCCCGACAAGGCCTCTTAGCAGGGCTGCCCTCCAAGCACCCCCTGCCCAGCCCGGCAAGGCTTGGCACAAACCAGCACCTCCGGCCCCTGCCAAAGGGGCCCCAGACACACCCAGGGGAGGCCCCAGGAGGCTTTGGGAGGGGACAGAAACCCACCCCGTGTTGTGCTGCGGGGGCTTCTCTCCCCCAGCACTCCCCGATGCACCAGGACCCCGGGGACAACAACCAGCTTGGGCAGAGCCCTCTGAGGGGCGACTGTGACTTTGATTCTCTTCTCTTTCTCTCTTCTCCCTCCCACATTTCCCTGGATGGCTGTATTACAACCCAAAGAGCTCCACACCTGTTTTCCTTTGCAGCCCAAATAAATACTCTCTCTGCAAACACTGATCAGCCAGGATTGTTTTACTTTAATTCACCCCAAGGGATACAATAATCAAACTAAAGTTACTCCATCCTGGCAGGGTGGGCTGTAACACTCCCCTGTGGCTTTTGGCACTGATTTATTGCCCACACACACTGAACTCCAGCACAGCTTTCAAACAACCTCCCCACAAGAGGAGCTGGTTCTCCTGGTGCCTCCCTGTGCTCTCTGCTGCAGCAGCTCCATCGCAGCAGCCGAGTCTGTGCCAACCAAGCGAGTTCCTGCTCAGGCCGGGAACTGGGGAGTGCCAAATGCCCCATTTGGGGCAGTTTCGTCCCAGCAAAGTCAAGCCCCGTTTGTCCTTCCCCGGCTTTAGGTGATTTCAGCCTTCAAAGAACCAGGACTGGCTTTGTTTTCCCAACTCAGCCTGGGCTCCTGCCGGCTCTGTGTGCCCTGGGAAGGTGTTGTCTCAAGGCCTTGCACAGCCCGAGGGGTTTTCAGTCCCAGGCCCCCCAGCTCACCCCCCAAGGTGCTGGACGGCCCTTCAGCCCCACCTGAGCCCACCCCCCGTGTGCCCACCCTGTGCAGGGCAGCTCGTGGAGCCCCCGGGACAGGGGATGGTGCCTCTGGACCTGCCTCCCGAGGGGCTTCTGCCACCCCTGGGGGGCACAGAGGGCACAGGGGCACCCTCAGCTCCTCCTGCCATCCACCAGCTGATCTGGGACAACAGCCCGAGCTCCCGGGCCTGGGCACGTCCTGCTCCCTCCTGGGGCTTTGCCAGGACACCTCCTGGGCCAAATAGAAACCCACCAAGAGCTGACAATCCCCCAAACTCCCCCCAGGCAGTCACAGCCTTTTTGTAACCCTGTTCCTCTCCCCAAGGCTGGTTTTTGGTCCCTGTTTCCTGTCCCAGCCTTTGCTCGCTCCTCTTGTCACTGCTCCAACCTCCCACATTGGCAACATTTTCCCACCTGGCTCATGGTTTTTCCTAAATTCTTTCACTGCTCAGCCTTTCCCTGGCCATGCACTATTCCCCAAGGCGAAGGTAAAAATTAACAGGTTCAGCAAAGCAAAACTGACCCCAGAGAGTGATTTGTGGACTATTTGTAAGGAAAGAACCCAAAGAAACAGGACAAGAATCCCCTGGCACAGAATGTGGATGCTGCTGGTGGGGCACTGGCAGCTGCAAAGAGTTCCCACACTTATTAAAACTCTCTCTAAACCCTGACATCAACAAATTCCAATTATTACCAGGCAATGCATCTGGCATTTCCTCCACAGTTAAATATTCTCCAGGTAAGAATCCTCTGCCTGTGTCTGCAAAGCAACAACAGAAAGAATCATTTTTCCAAACCAAACACTTGATTTTTCAATAAGGTTTAGTTGATGCAGAGCTTTTTACTGTCCCCAACCCCCAAATTCCTCCTGCCCTAGTCTGCAATTTAGGGTATTTTAAAGCAAGAAACAGGTGGGAGAGGAAGAGGAAGAGAAAACAGACCATGTGAACCCTCAGTACCACACTGATTTTTTGCACCCAGCTGTTGCTTTTCTCCTGCTGTTGCTCATTTGAGCTTAAATGTTGGCAACATAAACAAAAGGAAACAAGAAAACATGTTTAAAACATGGAGAACCACTGACAAAACTGTAAAAAACCTTTTTTTTCTTACAGCATAGTTTTCCTTTTATTAAATCTTTTGCCAGTAGATGTGTTGATCAGGCAGCTCCCGGAGGAGCCCCCTGGAGCAGGGGGATGTCCAAATAAGGCCACGAGCCTGGGGGAAGCCCAGCCTGCAGCAGGGGCCTGGCAGGACCTGTGGATCCGTGCAGAGAGGAGCCCACTCTGGAGCAGGTTTGGTGGCAGGACTGGTGACCCCACGGGGGATACACAGGGGAGCAGTTCCTGAAGGACTGAGCCCGTGGAAGGGACCCACGCTGGATCGATGCCCTAAGGACTGATCCTGTGGAAGGACTCGAGCAGGAGAAGTTCATGGAGAGCTGTCTCCCGTGAGAGGAACTGTCACAGTTCGGGAAAGGGACATGGGACCTGCAAGGTTCTTGAACAGGACTGCAGATCTTCTCTAGGCAGTGGTCGAGGCTGATTTGGTTTATTAACAAAATGGAGGAATTTATAAAGGGCAGGCTGGGGAAGATTCTAGAAACTGGGAGAGATATGCAAAACTTGGACATTTTATAGGGTGAGGGAAAATGCATAGGCATGAGGGAAAAGGGTAGTAACAACGAAGTAACTGGGGAGAAGGTTGAGACAGATACAGCAATATAAACTGTGCAATAAGAACACACCTGCTAGCTCCAGGGAGCAAAGCCCATAGAAACCAATGGAACAATTTAAAATGGGGTCTTGTACCTAAAAACAGGTTCTGAGCCCAAAAATCACTTTATAAAAGTCCATTAAACAAATGTAGTTTCTGTCTTTTCTGTTGATGAATTCCTTTTTCCACTGTTCATATGACTTCTCTTTGCTGAAGTCATCTCCTACAAGGAACCCCACACGGGATCAGGGAAAGGGCTCTTCATTCTGAACAGATGTCTGATGAAGTGACCATGAAACCCATTCCCCTTTCCCATTTAGCCCTGGTTTAAATTATTTCTTTATTGTGCATTTTGAACCCCATGTACAACCGGCCAGTGCAATAATAAAAATTGGTCTTTTCTCCCAAACAGATGAAAAACCTAGGGATAAAACACGGATGCTTTTGGTCTGTTTGGGATAGAAGACTAAACCCTGTGTGTTGGGTCTCACACGTGGCACAGCTGGAACCAGAGGGCAGAGTCTCCACAGGTGCTTTTGGCGCTGGTGCAGCTTTGACACAGCCGCCCCCCGCGCTCGGGGCTGGTTTGTGAATGGATTGGGAGGTCCCTTTGTGTGGCTGAGCAGCAGTTGTGGCCCCTTTCTCTGTGTGTGCCGTGGCCGCAGCGGGGCTGGCGGGAGCTGCTGTCCCCTCAGTGGCACCCAGTCCCTGGGTGTCCCTTCCTGCTAGCAATGAGCCCATGGAGTCGGGGCACACCCGTGCTGCCTGTATTCCAATATCCTGTGCGTGCAGGGTTACAGCCCGGGCACTGCCATCTCCATCCCCCTGGGAAATAAGGTGGCAGAGGAACAGGGAGCAGCCCCGAGTGGGTGCAGGGAGCACAGGCTCTCACGGAGCCCCTGGCAAACACCAAAGCTCCACAGTGCACTTTGGAAGATGTTCCAAGGCTCCCCCGAGTGCTGTGCGTGCCCCGTCCCTGGCCCAGCCAGGGCCCCTTGGTGGGTGCCCCCGCAGGGATGGGGTGCTGGGCTGGCAGCACCAGCTGCGGGCAGTGCCTTTCCTGCCACTTGTTCAGCAGCTGCTTTATTTGCTTGGAACACTCTAGAGAGAAGCAGTGTCAGGATGGAGAGACTGATTTGCCCTGTGCTCTCTGCCGGCACTTTATGCTGGAAGGACATTCCCCAGCGGAGCAGCCCTGGCAGGGGCACAGCAGGGAACAAGGCCTCAAGTGCTGGGGCTGCCCCAGGCCGGGTCCAGGCAGTCCCGCTGTCCATGGGGGGCCGGGGGTGGCCCTTTGTGACACAGGCGCCTTCCAGGGCCCTTTGTGACATGGCCATGGGGGTGCCCGGAGACCCTTGTGACATCCCAGCCCCTGCCCTGCCCGGGTGTTGGAGGGGCAACAGAGCCCTGGGGTGCCCACAACCAGGAGAGCCCCTCTGCAAGGAGGCAGCAGCTGCCTGGGTCCCTCTGCAGCAGAGGAGAATGGAGATGGATGAGGACAAAAGGAACCCCAACTCCCAGCCCCCCAGCCCCGTGCCCAGCTGGCTGGAAGACGAGTCACTCGGTGAGCAGTGGCTGGGGGCAGTGGGCGAGTCACACCTCCCACTGTCAGAGACGGAGGAGGGGTCCTTTGGCCACGGCGATGCCGACTGGAACGACGACACCGATCGAGACCTTTCCCAATGCGGAGATGTTACCGAATGGGAAGAAGATGAGACGGAAGATGAGACAGAAGACGAGACACTCTATGAAGAACTCTACCAATGGGAAGAAGTGAGAGTTCAAGAATGCTCCCAACAGGGAGCCAGGAGACCCCAAGAGCTCTACATATTTGAAGAAGATGTGAGAGTCCGAGAACTTTCCCAGTGGCGTGAGGGGAGACAGCCAGAGCTGTACCAACGGGAAGAAAGTGTGAGACGCCAGGAGCTGCACGAATGGGAAGAAGGTGGTGTGAGATACCACAAGCTGACCCAATGGGAAGAACGTGTGACAATCCAAGAGCTTCCCCAAAGGGAACAAGAAGAGACATATCAAGAGCTGTCCCAGTGGGAAGATCTGGGAGTCCAAGAACTTTCCCAATGGGAAGATCTGGGAGTCCAGGAGCTGTCCCAGCAGGAAGGTCAGAGATGCCATGACCTGCCTCAGCAGGAAGAAGATGGGGGAGTCCACGGACTGTACCAATGGGAAGACAAGAGAGATCCAGAGCTCTCCCAAGTGCTAGACAAGACAGACAAGGAGCAAGCCCAGGAAGAAGAGTACAGTGCCCAAGAGCTGCCCCCAAGGGAAGACGTGAGTGACAAAAAGCTGTCTCAGGTGGGAGCTGATGTGGGTCCCAGCATTTGGGACAAACCCTTGAGCCCGGTGATTGCTGGGTACCCCCAGGCTGTTCCCCAGGAAGGGCCCAGCTCTCCCAGCAGCGTGGGCACACAGGTGGCAGCAGAGGCAGCCCGTGAGCTGCCCAGCCCAGCTCCTGCCCCGCTGAGTCCCACGGAGGCCGAGCCGGCAGCTGCTGCCCCAGCCGGAGCTGCTGAGGAGGAGGAGCCCCAGGGGCCTCTGGCTTCTGAGGAGCCAAAGGCAGAAGGTTCTTCAGCCCCAGGGGAGCTGGTGCCATCAGCAGGGACACAGAGCCCGGTCCCTGCCCCACAGAGCCCCTCAGAGGGCAGCCAGGCCCTGCTGGACACAGAGCAGCAAATCCCCACTGAGATCCTGAGCGAGGCTGAGCTTGAGATCCAGGGTTCTGACCAGCAGCTGGAGGACCAGGGAGACCAGGAACAAAGCACGGACACAGAAATGCAAGAAACAGAAGGAGGGACAGAGAGCCCGGTCCCTGCCCCACAGAGCCCCTCAGAGGGCAGCCAGGCCCTGTTGGACATACCTGAGATTATCACCACTGAGGTCCTGAGCAAGACTGAACCTGATATTCAGGGCTCTGAGCAGCAGCTGATGGAACAGGGAGACCAGGAACAAACCAGGGCTGCAGAAATGCAAGAAAAAGGAGGGACAGAGAGCCCAGTCCCTGCCCCACAGAGCCCCTCAGAGGGCAGCCAGGCTCTTCTGGACATGGCCAAGTTCATCACTAATGAGATCCTGAGGAAGGCTGAGCTTGATATCCAGGAATCTGAGCAGCAGCTGATGGAAAAGGGAGACCTGGAACAAAGCACATCTGCAGAAATGCAAGAAGCAGGAAAGACAGAGAGCCTGGTCCCTGCCCCACAGAGTCCCTCAGAGGGCAGCCAGGCCCTAGACATTCCTGAATTCCTGGACATGCCCGAGCTCATCACCACTGAGATCCTGAGCGAAACGGAGCTTGAGATCCAGGGATCTGATCAGCAACTGATGGAACAGGGAGACCAAGAAGAAAGCACAGATGCAGAAATGCAAGAAACAGCAGGAGGGACAGAGAGCCCAGTCCCTGCCCCACAGAGCCCCTCAGAGGGAAGCCAGGCCCTTCTGGACTTAACTGAGCTCATCACTACTGAGATCCTGAATGAGACTGAGCCTGTGATCCAGGGATCTGACAAGCACCTGATGGAACAAGGAGACCAGAAAGAAAGCACAGATGCAGAAATGCAAGTAACACCAGCAGGGACAGAGAGCCCTGTCCTTGCCCCACAGAGCCCCTCAGAGGGGAGCCAGGCTGTGCTGGACATGGCCAAGCTCATCATTACTGAGATCCTGAGGAAAGCTGAGCTTGAGATCCAGGGATCCAGCCAGGAGCTGGAGGGAGACCTGGAACAAAGCACAGCTGCAGACTTGGAAACAGTTCCAGCAGAAGAAAGTAGAGCGAGCCTGGTGTCTGCCCCACACAGCCCCTGCTCCACTGCCAGCCCCTTGGCTTCCAGCCTGGAAGTCCTGGTGGCCAGTGAGCAGCAGGAGGACACAGAGGGGAGGTCAGTGCTGTCTCTGCTGTCACTGCAAGAGACTGAGGAGGGGACCTTGGCTGGGGAGGAGAAAGAGTGGAAATCATTCCCTGACCAAGGGGAAGAGGTCAGAGAGCTAGAGCTGTCCCAGTGGGAAGAGGACATCCCCTCCAATCTCTCTGACGAGGTCTTGGGCCCAGGGAAGCAGGAGGATCCCCAGGCTGTTCCCCAGGAAGGGCCCAGCTCTCCCAGCAGCGTGGGCACACAGGTGGCAGCAGAGGCAGCCCGTGAGCTGCCCAGCCCAGCTCCTGCCCCTCTGAGTCCCTCAGAGGCCGAGCCGGCAGCTGCTGCCCCGGCTGGAGCTGCTGAGGAGGAGGAGCCCCAGGGGCCTCTCGCTCCTGAGGAGCCAAAGGCAGAAGGTTCTCCAGCCCCAGGGGAGCTGGTGCCATCAGCAGGGACACAGAGCCCGGTCCCTGCCCCACAGAGCCCCTCAGAGGGCAGCCAAGCCCTGCTGGACACAGACCAGTCCAGCAGCAGTGAATTCCTAAGCAAGACTAAGGTGAAGATCCAGGGATCCGGCCGCGAGCGAGCGGAACAGGGAGACCTGGAACAAAGCACAGACACAGAAACAGGAACAGCAATTACAGCAGATGGGGAAGAGAGCCCAGTCCCTGCCCCACAGAGCCCCTGCAGCCCCCCCAGCTCCTCAGCTCCCAGCCTGGAAGGCCAGGCTGTCAGGGAGCAGCAGGAGGAGGCAGACAGGGGGTCATTCCTCTCAGGGCAAGACACCGAGGAGGGGGCCTTGGCTGGGGAGGGCCAAGACTGGAAATACCACGTTGACCAAGAGATTTTCCAGTGGGAGGATGAGGCAGACCAAGAGCTGTCCCCAGAAGAAAAGAAAACTTCCCAAGAAGTGTCCCAAGGGGAAGAGCACAGGGAGCAGGAGCTGTCCCCTGGAGCAGGCAAGAGCTACCAGGAACTGTCCGACTGGGACGAAGACAGTGAGGAAGTGGAGCCCCAAGGAGAAGGGAAGAGCTACCAGGAAGTGTCAGACTGGGAAGAAAACCTCAAGCAAGAGCAGTCCCAGGGAGAAAAGAGAAGCTGCCCAGAAGTGTCCGATTGGGAAGAACACAGCGAGGAGGAACTGCCCCAGGAAGGAGTGAAGAGCTACCAAGAGGTGTCCAACTGGGAAGAAAACCTGGAGCAAGAGCAGTCCCAAGGAGAATCCAAGAGATGCCAAGATATATCCGACTGGGAAGACTACAGTGAGGAAGAGCTGTCCCACGGAGGAGCCAAGAGCTACCAGGAAGTGTCGGACTGGGAAGAAAACATCAAGCAAGCTCAGTCTCAGGGAGAATCCAAGAGATTCCAAGAAGTGTCCGACTGGGAAGAATTCCTTGAGGAAGAGCAGTCCCCAGCAGAAGTGAAGAGCTACCAGGAAGTGTCGGACTGGGAAGAAAACCTGAAGCAAGAACAGTGCCAAGAAGTGAAGAAGTACGAAGAACTGGCTGACTGGGAAGAGCTGTCTGACATCACAGAAGAGCTGTCCCACGGAGAAGAGAAGATCTCCCAAGGACCATCCAAGTGGGAAGAATCCAGTGAGGAAGAGCAGTCCCAGGGAAAAGGCAGCAGCTGCCAAGAACTGCCCAAGTGGGAAGAATCCAGCGAGGAAGAGCAGTCCCCAGGGAATGGCAGTGGCTACCCAGAACTGACCGAGTCGGAAGAATCCAGCATGGAAGGGCAGTTCCAAAGGAAATTCAGTGCCTACCAAGAACTCCTGTCCGACTGGGAAGACTCCATTGCCCAAGAGCTGTCCGAGGACGAAGACTCCTTTGGCCAAGAGTTTTCCGACTGGGGAGACTACAGACCCTCCATGGTGTCCCGCTGGGAAGACGACAGCGACAGGGAGCTGGCACTGCTGGACTGGGAACACACGACCGTCCACAGCGTGGAGGTCAAGCCCTTGCGGCCGGAGGAGGACGAGTGGGAAGAACTGAGCATCCTGGAGCTGTCCCAGGGAGAAGGCACGGAACACAGGCTGGCAATCCTTGCGGTAGAGGGGCTCCCGGTGCCCGTCCCTCGCGAGGCGTGGGCTGAGCGCCGGGCGCCTGCCCCGTGCCCAGCGGGGCCGGTCTGTGCCTCCCCTGCCCAGCTGGAGGCCCAGGCCCCCCGAGGGGCTGCAGCTCCTCCTGCCTCGCACGAGCAGGTGGCAGAGGCGGGGACACAGACCCAGGGCCCCAGGAAACGTCCCTGTCGTTTCAGGCGGGCGCTCGGGGCTCTGCGCCGGCTCTTCCGCTCCTGCACACGGGCACAGCCTGAGGATTAGGCCCCGCTCCAGCGCCGGGCCGGGCCCACAAACCTCTGCAATCCTTCCACACACAGTGACTCCAACACCGACCTGCGACATTTACTGCCAATCTTGACGACTCCTGCAGGGAACGAGCAAAGACAGGATCTGCTGCTCCCACAACCTCCCTGCAGGACTGCCACAGCCATGACTGTTCCAAAACAAACCCAACACAGCTATAGGATATTTACTCAGTTAATTCATTTAGCTCTTTAAGTAAGGAATTCAGTTAATAATTATTACAATAGGTTCTTATAATATTTAGGAAGACTGTTTTTGTTAGACTACGAAGATAGACTTGGCTAAGGTAGACAAGACTATATTTACATATTAACATAAGTATCATATTTATAGGACGGATAGATAGGTTCTTACAGTTGCACTAGGATAATTAGAGAAGACAAGACATAGGGTTAGGATAATTCCTTTAGCTCCCCTTTAGTATCCAGTATCTCTTTCTAGCTCTTTAGTTCACAATTATAGTTCAATAAAGTCTGCATTCAATAAAATCCAAGTGTTGTCAGCAAATAGTCTCATTTACACCTTAAGTTGGGCAGAGGCATCTCTCCCTAATGGGATCGGAACACACGGACAGGGACACCTTCCATGATCCCAGGTTCTCCAAGCCCCGTCCAACCTGGCCTTGGACACTTCCAGGGATCCAGGGGCAGCCACAGCTTCTCTGGGCCACCTGGGCCAGGGCCTGCCTACCCTCACAGGGAACAACTTCTTCCTAAAAATCTCAAAGAGTTCCCTCCCTGGGGCCAGGCTGGAACAGCCTTGTGCCAGACGGGAGGGGTTCCCCTGATCCATCCCCCTAAGGCAGCAGGGGGGCTGTGCTGTTCCTCACACATACCTGTGGGATCAGCTGCAAAGCTCTCAGACAGGATGTCCTAAAGGAAGCTGCCCTAGGAAAGCCAACGTGCTGCAGCTCAACCAGCAAAAAGAATCCCAGGATCACTGAGGCTGGACAATCCCTCCCAGCCCACGGATCCCCCTGTGCCCCATCCCCACCTTGTCCCCAGCCCAGAGCACTGAGTGCCATGGCCAGGCCTGCCTGGGACACCTCTAGGCCTGGGCACTCCAAACCTCCCTGGGCAGCCCCTGCCAAGGCCTGACCACCCTTTCCAGCAACAAATTCCTCCTCATGGCCAACCTGAGCCTCCCCTGGCACAGCTGGAGGCTGTTCCCTCTCCTCCTGTCCCTTGTTCCCTGGGAGCAGAGCCTGATCTCCCCCAGCTCCCCCATCCTGTCAGGGAATACAGAGGCATTTTTCCTTTCTTACACCCTCTGCCCCTCTTTGCTTTCCAAACCCAAAAAAGAGCCATGGAAGGATGACAACGAAATCCCACATCAGTGTCTGAGGATGGATGTTCACCCACATCTTCTGCCTGTGGTGACAGCCAAGTCTGTCCCTCCTCCTCCCTCATCAAATATCTAAGAGCAGACATTCCACAGGCCAGAGCTCCTCTCTTTGGAGGAGCACCGGGGGGGAGTTCAATGGGTTCTGCAGCCCTGAGAGAGGAGAAGGCAGGAATTCTTTATTTATTTTCCATGCCAAAGGAAGGGAGCCATGCCAGATGAAAAGGAGTCGTTCCAGGTTGACCTGCCCTGCAGGTCTCTGGCACAGAGGGGAAACTTTGGGGATATCAGGTGTGGTCCCACTGCAGGTTGGCCTCTCTCCTGGCTTAGTCAGGTGCTGCCGGAGCAAAGAGAAACCTTTCCTTAACTGTGGAGTGTGGCAACATCTGTGGGACAGAGAGCAGGGGCAGCAACACCCCCAGGTGAAAAAGTGGCACAAACAGGGCTGTTCCTGACCCAAATTCAGCCCTTTAGTCTGTGGGTTTGCTCTTGCTCTGTGACATACACTGCTTCCCGAAATTCAGCAGATCTTTAATATTGATGGATGCCTTCCCCTTGGAGTGGACAAGAGACACTCGTGTGTGCAAGACACACAAATGTACACACAGAGAACTGAAGAAGGAGCAAACAATGAAATACAATCGTTATAAAAGGACTGCCCAACAGCAGAACTTAAAATCATCCCTGCAGAACATCTGCTGGCTTTTGCTTTCCCCAGCTTGGCTGGGGCCCGTCCCAGAAGCAAGGAACAGAGAGAGGCATCTTCTGGTTACTTCATTCTCTTGGCCACGTCCAGATAGGTTTGTGAATTCATCTCTCACATATGCATTGTTCAAGTATCGGGAAATCCCTGTCATTTCAGGGGGGAAATCAAAATTGCAGTATTTTTTCGTAACGATCTTTTGTTAAAAGAAAAAAAAAGGAAACAAGAAAACATCATTACACACACTATCTGTAAAAAAAACCAAACAAAACCAAACCACAAACAAATGAACAACAAACACCCCCAAACCTACTCTTTGTGCCCATTCTTAACTTACAATGTGTGAATCTGTTGTTGTTGATGACGAAGGGGAAAGGAAAAGGAAAGACATAAAAAGCAGGGAAGATGTGGGTTGAAGAAAACTGGTGAACAAGCAAACTCCCTGGTTTTATTTGGTGTGCATATATAAATATTTTTTAGAGTTGTGCAAAGCCATGTAGATCAGTAAAGCACACCTGGGAGAGATACAGGTTAAACCAGCAAACTTAAACCAGAATTGAGAATAATCTTACAGGAATAAACTGGCCCACACCTGGAGGAAAAATTGGAATGGAAATCCTAAATTTCCAGTGCTGAGGGAAAACAACTCCTGGCCCCTCCCTAATCCCTGCCTGCGGGCAGCAAGGCTGGTGTGACAGTGTGACACTCCTGCTCCACGTGCACCTGAGCCAAGGTGACTGTCCCTGTGCTGACCCCGGGCTTTGCTGGACCTGAGCTCTGTGTGGGTGTGGGAAAGGGCTGCTCCCTGCAATAGGATCAGCCAGGGCACGTCTGGGCAAAGTTTTCACTTGGGGAGGTGTCAGGAAGCAACTGGATCCACTCTTCCTGTGACAAAACAGTAGTCTGGAAGGGGAAGGTTCCCCAAGTGACCTTGTTTGTCTGAAAACTGGGGAAATAAATGGCAGTGTGGTCATTTCTCTTCTAGAGCCCAGAGCGGAATCACAGAATCACAGAAGGTTTGGGTTGGAAGGGACCTGAAAGATCATCCCATTCCACCCCCTGCTATGGGCAGGGACACCTTCCACCAGCCCAGGTTGGTCCAAGCCCCATCCAACCCGGCCTTGGACACTTCCAGGGATCCAGGGGCAGCCACAGCTTGTCTGGGCAACCTGTGCCAGGGCCTCCCCACCTTCACAGGGAAGACTTTCTTCCCAATATCCCATCTAACCCTGCTTTTTGTCAGTTTTAAGCCATTTCCCCTTGTCCTGTCACTCCAGGCCCTTGTGAAAAGTCCCAGGGATGGGCTGTGCCAACACCAGTCCCAGGTCGCCAGGACACTTTGGGGTGTGTGGATGCTCCACAGCCCTATAAGAAGAGGATGGGAGCCTTGGCTGGAGGCAGTGGGTGGTGGGCACCCTGTCAGCCTGACTGGTACATATGGGGATGCTCAGCCAAGCCAGAGTTTGGGATTGAACACGAGAGAGATGGGGATTGGAATGGACAATATAACAAAACCTTCTTTGGCCATGGTCATGTGCACTTTGCATATGAAATGCAAGTGAGAACATTTCTCTGCAGCCCTGAATCCCACACTCATTTCATCCTTGTGAGCAGCTCAGTGACTGCGGGCAGAGCCCAGATAGGAAAACAGGGATTTCAGATCCAGAGTCATCAATGGGAGGATCTGCCTGTGAGGAAAGTCCCTGCACGGCTACTGGGTGGTCTTGGAATAGGGAAGAGATCCCTCTGCCTTCCAGAAAAGGACTGAAGCTGCTGTGCAGGGAGCTGAAAAGGCAAATGCAAACCTTGATTATGTGGAGCTTTGGTCGGAGGTTGCAATCGGCTAAAGTGAGCTCATCTCCATCCAGGAATTTCCGTCTGGAAACAGTGATCTCCTCCGTGCTGTAAGCATTGATTTCATCAGGCAGGGGGCTATTTAAATAGTTGTCCAGCTTCCTCAGGGCTTTCAGCAGAGACTTTTCCAAATCAGGGTTAAGACAATAAAAAGGATCATTCGAGCCTGTACCAAGGGCTCTCTGACACCGGGCGGGACGGCGCCTCCTGCATCCTGTCTCCTGGCAGCGGCCCAGCTCGCAGCCAGCTGGCTGTGCCAACGCCTGCAGTCCCTTTATCCTCAGCTTAACACTTAGTGCTTGGATCAGAGCCCTAAGGAGCTCGGGGGGGGGCAGTTCTGAGAAAAGCCAGCACCCTGAGGGCCTGACCCCCCAAAACCAAGGAGCTTTGGTCACAGACCCCCCTGGAGGGCCTTGGACACTTTCAGGGATCCAGGGGCAGCCACAGCTTCTCTGGGCAACCTGTGCCAGGGCCTGCCCACCCTCCCAGCCAGGAATTCCTTCCCAATATTCCATCTAACCCTGCCCTCAAATTACATTCCCAGTGATGTCAAGGGCTGTCAGGGGAGATCTTGCTGATACCAGCTCAGGAGCACCTCAGGAGAGAGAGCTCACACTGATCCCAGAATCATCAAGGCTGGAAGAGCCCTTCAATATTCACTCCCACCATCCCCCAGCACCATCACAATCCCCCCTAATCCACGTCCCCAAGGGACACATCCAGACACCTCTGGGACACTCCCAGACACAGGGACTCCACCACCTCCCTGGGACACTTCTTGCAAGGCCTGACCACTCCTGCAGGGAGAAATTGTTTCTGATCTCCAACTTGAACCTGCCCTGGGGCAACTTGAGGCCATTTCCTCTCGTGCTTTAGGAAGCTGAAGGACATTTAGTCCCCAGGAGCTCTGGGTGAGGGAGGACAAGTCTGTATCTACATTTGCCACTCCGGGGCTGGTGGTGGATTCCTCCAGGATTCCTTCAGTTCCACAGACCTGGAGGGAAATTACAGCCCCCACACAACAGCACAGTGATTCAACCTGCAGGAACGCCAGAACTGATTCACACCTTGGTACAGCTGCACCTGGCAGCTCAAAGGTGCTACAGTTTCCCACCTATCTTGCTGAGAGCCCCTTGTCCCCAGTCCCTCTCCAGCTCTCCTGGAGCCCCTTTAGGCCCTGCAAGGGGCTCTCAGGTCTCCCTGGATCCTTCTCTTCTCCAGGTGAACCCCCCAGCTCTCCCAGCCTGGCTCCAGAGCAGAGTTGCTCCAGCCCTGGGAGCATCTTCCTGCCCCACTTGTTTGGGCTCTGCCTGAGCTGGGATTGCTCTGCCCCTGGAGCTACTGTTGTAAAAGTTTGTTTTGTATCTGCCTCTGTCCAAACATCTCCAGAACCAGCTTTCTGAAGGTTCTCCTACTGACCCCTGATGTTCTGTGCCTTCAACACTGTGGTGAGTGGAATAATTTGTTTTTCCTGGACTTTCTGTTCCCTTTTGAAGGTTGAGCACAGAAGAAACAGTTCAGAAGGACCTGAGAAAACTTTATTTGTTTCCATATAAGTATGTAACCCCTTTGAAGCCACAAAAAGAAGAAGAACAAGGAGCAAACCTTTTTTTTTTTCCAAAAGTTGAACTCCAAATCCATCGGCCTTCAACACAAAGCTACCTCCTTTCCCATATTATGCTGGCTAAGGGGCAGGTTTATCCTGCTGCTTAATGGGACCTTCCAGCTCACCCAGCGCCACCACAATCCCCCCTAACCCATGTCCCAAAGGGCCACATCCAGACATCTGGGACACTCCCAGACACAAGGACTCCACCACCTCCCTGGGACACTTCTTGCAAGGCCTGACCACTCCTGCAAAGAGAAATCGTTTCTGATCTCTGACCCTCCCCCCCAAATTTCTTGTTTCAGCCACATTAGAATATTATATTTAAAAAATAAAATATCTTTTTTATCTATTCAATATATTAATATTCTACACTGGCTGTAGAAAAACTGTTTTAAAAATCCAAAATCACTTTTCTTTTAGGCAAAATTACCACTCTTAGGAAGGCAATAAAAATATATTTACAAGTCATTTTGCTTCAGGGAAGCGAAATAGAGTGCACTAAAAAAATCTGATATTCTGTGCTTGTCACTGGGGTCAGATCACATCCAACCCAAAGCTTTTCTGCCAGGAAGAGATGGATCAGCTGGAATTTTCTGCCTTGTTTTCCTTCTGGGGCACAAACACCCCAGCACTGAATTTCACGGAGCTCTTTCGATGCCATCTGCTGTTCCTCCTGAAAGGCTGAAATTGTAATTCCAGGCTCCATTTTCAAGATAAAGCAGCTTGTAATTTAAAATACATTTTCGTGGAGAAAGTACAGCTTTTGCCACTTGTTATTCCAATGCTTTTAAACAATCAGCCCCCCACTAATGCCCAACACCTAAGCCAGATGTTTCCAGTTGCTGCTCATTTTCTCAGCCAAAAAAAAAACAGAAAAAAAGGAATGTTTAAAACATGGCTGGTGATTCCTGCCTGAAAATTGTATTTTTGATGCTTACTAGGACATCCCCAAAAGTGAAGTTCAGTGGAAATAGCAACTGGACTCTCCTTCAGGTATATATATAAAAAAAAAAATCTAATTTTCCCACCATTTTTTCTCTTTTTAAAAGCAAAATCAGCACCTTGGTATTGAAAGTGGGGCATAGGGATTTTTGCTTTATAAAGGAATGCATCTTAATTTATGTTTTGAAATATTAACACCCTTGGACACTGTTCCAGGGCCTCAGAGAACACCAGACATAGTTAAAGGATTACAATTGGAACAGGCAAGTTCAGGAACATACTTTCTGTCCTAAACTCTCGTGAAGGTTTCAGGTTAAGGAGGGAAGAGTAAATATTACTCCCAGAGTTCTGCTGAAATGGTTTCTTCCTTTTTTTTTAAGGGGCTTAGGCAAAAAAAAAAAAAAAAAAAAAAAAAAAAAAAAAAAGGAAAGGAAAGGAGAAAAAACCTGAACTATTTTCTCTAAGGAATTAAGAGTGGTTTGACTTTCACCATCAAAGAATCCCAGAACGGTTTGGGTTGGGAGGGGAATTAAGGATCATCCTGTTCCAACCCCCTGCCATGGACAGGGACACCTTCCACTAGCCCAGGTTGCTCCAACCTGGCCTTGGACACTTCCAGGGATGCAGGGGCAGCCACAGCTTCTCTGGGAATTCCATTCCAGTCCCCCCCCACCCTATATCCCAATATCCCATCTAACCCTGCCCTCTGGCAGTTTGAAGCCATTCCCCCTTGTCCTGTCCCTCCAGCCCTTGGATATCGTCTCTCTCCATCTTTCCTGGAGCTCCTTCAGGCCCTGCAAGGCCACAGTCAGGTCATCCCAAAGCTTCCCTTGTCCAGCTGAACAATCCCAGCTGTCCCAGCCTTTCCTCCCAGCAGGCAGGATTATTATTGCACTGGCCGGTTGTACATGGGGTTCAAAATGCACAATGAAGAAATAATAAATAAGTTATGGTTAAATGGGAAAGGGAAATGGGTTTCATGGTCACTTCATCAGACATCTGTTCAGAGCAAAGAGTCCTTTCCCTGCTCTAGCGTGGGGTTCCCCTCACGGGAGACAGCTCTCCATGAACTTCTCCTGCTCGAGTCCTTCCACAGGATCAGTCCTTAGGGCATCGATCCAGTGTGGGTCCCTTCCACGGGCTCAGTCCTTCAGGAACTGCTCCCCTGTGTATCCCCCGTGGGGTCACCAGTCCTGCCGCCAAACCTGCTCCAGAGTGGGCTCCTCTCTGCACGGATCCACAGGTCCTGCCAGGCCCCTGCTGCAGGCTGGGCTTCCCCCAGGCTCGCGGCCTCCTTTGGACATCCCCCTGCTCCAGGGGGCTCCTCCGGGAGCTGCATGATCAACATATCTACTGGCAAAAGATTTATAAAAGAAAAACTATGCTGTAAGAAAACAAAAAGTTTTATTATAGTTTTGTCAGTAGTTCTCCATGTTTTAAACATGTTTTCTTGTTTCCTTTTGTTTATGTTGCCAACATTTAAGCTCAAATGAGCAACAGCAGGAGAAAAGCAACAGCTGGGTGCAAAGAATCAGTGTGGTACTGAGGGTTCACATGGTCTGTTTTCTCTTCCTCTTCCTCCTCCACCTGTTTGTTGCTTTAAAATGTCCTAAATTGCAGCCTGGGGCAGGAGGAATTTGGGGGGTTGGGGACAGTAAAAAGCTCTGCATCAACTAAACCTTATTGAAAAATCAAGTGTTTGGCTTGGAAAGATGATCCTTTCTGTTCTTGCTTTGCACATATATGCAGAGGGTTCTTACCTGGAGAATATTTACCTGTAGAGGAAATGCCAGATGCATTTCCTGGTAATAATTAGAATTTGTTGATGTCAGGGTTTAGAGAGAGTTTTAATAAGTGTGGGAACTCTTTGCAGCTGCCAGTGCCCCACCAGCAGCATCCACATTCTGTGCCAGGGGATTCTTGTCCTGTTTCTTTGGGTTCTTTCCTTACAAATAGTCCACAAATCGCTCTCTGGGGTCAGTTTTGCTTTGCTGAACCTGTTAATTTTTACCTTCGCCTTGGGGAATAGTGCATGGCCAGGGAAAGGCTGAGCAGGGAAAGAGTTTAGGAAAAACCATGAGCCAGGTGGGAAAATGTTGCCAATGTGGAAGGTTGGAGCAGCGACAAGAGGAGCGAGCAAAGGCTGGGACAGGAAACAGGGACCAAAAACCAGCCTTGGGGAGAGGAACAGGGTTACAAAAAGGCTGTGACTGCCTGGGGGGAGTTTGGGGGATTGTCAGCTCTTGGTGGGTTTCTATTTGGCCCAGGAGGTTTCCTGGCAAAGCCCCAGGAGGGAGCAGGACGTGCCCAGGCCCGGGAGCTCGGGCTGTTGTCCCAGATCAGCTGGTGGGTGGCAGGAGGAGCTGAGGGTGCCCCTGTGCCCTCTGTGCCCCCCAGGGGTGGCAGAAGCCCCTCGGGAGGCAGGTCCAGAGGCACCATCCCCTGTCCCGGGGGCTCCACGAGCTGCCCTGCACAGGGTGGGCACACGGGGGGTGGGCTCAGGTGGGGCTGAAGGGTCGTCCAGCACCTTGGGGGGTGACCTGGGGGGCCTGGGACTGAAAACCCCTCGGGGCTGTGCAAGGCCTTGAGACAACACCTTCCCAGGGCACACAGAGCCGGCAGGAGCCCAGGCTGAGTTGGGCAAACAAAGCCAGTCCTGGTTCTTTGAAGGCTGAAATCACCTAAAGCCGGGGAAGGACAAACGGGGCTTGACTTTGCTGGGACGAAACTGCCCCAAATGGGGCATTTGGCACTCCCCAGTTCCCGGCCTGAGCAGGAACTCGCTTGGTTGGCACAGACTCGGCTGCTGCGATGGAGCTGCTGCAGCAGAGAGCACAGGGAGGCACCAGGAGAACCAGCTCCTCTTGTGGGGAGGTTGTTTGAAAGCTGTGCTGGAGTTCAGTGTGTGTGGGCACTAAATCAGTTCCAAAAGCCACAGGGGAGTGTTACAGCCCACCCTGCCAGGATGGAGTAACTTTAGTTTGATTATTGTATCCCTTGGGGTGAATTAAAGTAAAACAATCCTGGCTGATCAGTGTTTGCAGAGAGAATATTTATTTGGGTTGCAAAGGAAAACAGGTGTGGAGCTCTTTGGGTTGTAATACAGCCATCCAGGGAAATGTGGGAGGGAGAAGAGAGAAAGAGAGAGAAGAGAATCAAAGTCACAGTCGCCCCTCAGAGGGCTCTGCCCAAGCTGGTTGTTGTCCCCGGGGTCCTGGTGCGTCGGGGAGTGCTGGGGGAGAGAAGCCCCCGCAGCACAACACGGGGTGGGTTTCTGTCCCCTCCCAAAGCCTCCTGGGGCCTCCCCTGGGTGTGTTTGGGGCCCCTTTGGCAGGGGCCGGAGGTGCTGGTTTGTGCCAAGCCTTGCCGGGCTGGGCAGGGGGTGCTTGGAGGGCAGCCCTGCTAAGAGGCCTTGTCGGGGCAGTGCTGGGTGTGTGCACCCCCCCAGGGCCCTCTGCCACGGCCTGGCCCAGGGCAGAGAAATATCCAGGCCCCCCAGCCCAGAGAGGCGCCCCAGGGCCTCCCCAGGGCCACAGTCGGGGGGCTCCGGCCTCCTCCCCTCAGCCTGAGCCTCCCTGGCCTGGCAGCAGCTCCTTTGCACAGCCCCACACAGCAAACGTGCTGCAAGTGCCCTCCAACAGACCAGGCCCTGCCAGGGAGGAGCAGGCAAGGGAGGGCAAAGGGCTTGGCAAGCTGTGGGGCTGGGGGTGGTGCCCAGCCCATGCTGGAAGGGGGCACGGGGGGGATGCAGCCCCAAAAGTCCTTGGATGCCCAGGACAGCACTGGGATACCCCCCAAACTGAGCCTGGAGCCCCCCACGGGCTTGGGGCTGTGCTGGGAGGTGGGGAAGGGACCCGGGGGGTACAAGAGCTGGGGGTGGGTGGGGGGTGCTCTTTGTGCCCCTTCCATGGGGTTTGTCCCCAGATTTCAGCCTCAGGTGCATCAAGGACAAAAAGGTGCCCATGGGGGTCACCGGGCTCCTCACGGGGCTGCTCCTCCCCATCCCTGCCCTGGGGCTGAGTGGCTGAGGGTGGAGGAGCCACCCCAGAGCCTCCTCCTGCACAGCCCCCTGCAATGAGTCACCTGCACACAGATGTTGATGTACCCCACCCTGCCTTGAAAAACAAAATAAATCTGGATACTGGACTATGATGCAGGGGCTGTGCCAAATAGAGGGCTGATGAGCAGAGCCACCAGGCCTGGTGCTGGGAAGACTTTATTCAGTGATTTATTATGTAAATAAGAATTACAGGGTTTGTTGTTTTTTTTTTCTTTTTTTTTTTTTTTACAACTGACTCAATGTTGTGAATGTTCATGAGGTGAAAATCTCATCCTTTAAAAGTGTGTGTTGTAATTTCACTGAGCTGGGTTGTTACTTAAAAGTAAATAATATAGAAATTTTGAATTTTTTTAAAAAAAAAAAAAAAAAAAAAAAGGTTGGATTTGATGATCTCAGAGGTCTCTTCCAACCCAGTTAACTCTATGATTATTTGTTAATGTTTTACTAAGATTTTCATATCATATCAATGTTTTCTGCAATAATAATTATTTACAGAATTGTATTTCCAACCTTCTTTTAACCAGTAGCAAAGCACAAGGATGGAAGGATGGATCTGCTTGGGATTTGTAGGGGGCTCATTAATTTTGGGGGGTTCTGGAAACTTTTGTGGGGTGTTTCTGGCAGCTTTTTGGATCTCAGTGCTGCTCCCACCCCACCTCAGAGGGGTGAGAAGGGCAGAGCTGGTGACCCTGGAAACACAAACCTGGTTGTGTTTGGGTACAAAACTCACCCTGGGCTGGTTTGGCCTTTCTAGAGGTGACTTTGCAGCAGATCCCTGTGGATTTGTGCTCCTGGGAATGCTCCAACACCGCAGGAAACATCTGCGATGGCACCGAGGCTTCTCTGGCCAAAAGGAGGATTTTAAGGAAGAAATCTCTTTGCCAGGATTGCAGCATGATCCCAGTTGCTCACAGCCACTCCCAGTCACTCCCAGTGTGGTCCCAGTTGCTTCCACTATGATCCCAGTCACCTCCAGCATGATCCTACTTCCTCCCAGTATATCCCAGTTGCACCTGCATGGTCCCAACTGCCCTCAGAATGCTCCCAGTCATTCCCAGTATGACCCCAGTCACCCTCACAGTGGGCCCAGTTGTACCCAGCATGGGCCAAGCTGCTCCCAGTTGCTGTCATAGTTCTGACTTCAGCAAGGAATTTTTCTTTCCCTTCCCCCTCCTGTGTGTGTGTGTGTGTGTGCGCTCAGGGAGCCCATCAGGTTAGACAAAAGAATTGGACAGATCGCTAATGGCCGAAACATCAGTCTCCTAGCAACGAAGGGGGAAGAGTTGGAGGGGGGCTGGTGTGTGTGGCTGGGAAGAGGTGAGGTGGGGGGAGTCGGCTCTGGCTGCGGAGGAGCAGAGGCTGCTGTGAGCGGCAGACATGCTGGTTCTTTTGTTTTTTTTTTTCTTGTTTCCTGTCGGAGGGGAGTTGTGTTTTTTTGGCTGCTGCTGTTCTTCCCAGCTGTCCCGGCTCACCGAGACCCCCCGGAGTTCGTGAGTTTTTTTCTTCCATTGGGAGAACTTTCTGTTTTATCGTTTTTTTTTTTTCGCTTCCCCCTTCCCCTTCCCCCCCCTCCTCTTTCTTGGGAAGGGAAGGGGAATCAAGTTTTTTTGTTGTTTTTCTCCGATATACCCTGGGGGGTGTTGTTTGTTTTTTCCTTTCTTTTTCTTCCTTTTTTTTTCCCCCATCCCATGTGGCAGTGACCAGGGATCCCACAGCGCTGCCTGGTGACAGGCACTGGATATTACAAGCTCTGCTCCTGCAGTGATCCAACAGCGCCACCTGGTGACTACCATAGGACACTACAGGTTCTGCACTTCCAACGACCCAACAGCGCCACCTGGTGAATGGTACAGGACATTACAAGTTTTACATCTCCAGTGACCCGACGGTGCCCCCTGCTGACTGTGGTTGGAACTGCACCAAAGGGTGCTAAAAATTGAACTATTTAAATTTTCCTTTTGCCGGTTTATCGGTTTTGTTCTTGAAGGGGATTATTGGTGGGCATAGGAGTATTGCTTGGTTGTTTTACTTGGGGTTTTTTTTTGTGTTCTTGTTAATACAAACGTACCTTTTAATAAAGGGCTGTTATTTTTGTTTTCCCTTTTCCATAATTTGTTTTTCCTTCAATCAGAGCCTCTTGGTTTTGGATTAATAATTGCTTAGAAAAGAAGTTTGGGTCTTTTCCTCCTAATCCATCCTCAGCAGAAGACCCTTGTCCCATTTAAACTGGGACAGCAGGGGTCGTTGGCCCCTTGCCCTCCAGTGGGGCACGCCCAGACTGTTGCCATGAGGTGATGAACGGGCACTGTTTGGCTGCCACTCAAGCACCACCTTCTGCTGCGTCCTGGCCCTACGTAGTGTAATGTAGAGCTGATGGAATGGGGTGTCAGCACTGCTGGGTGGAGCGATGCTCATCCTTCCATCCACACTGTGCTGCTCCACAGGGACACCCGCCAAGCACGGGCACCGACCAGCCCTGCAGAGCCTGGTAGGCCTGTCCTGTCTGTGCAGGTGAGCACAGATTATTGATAGGAAGCAACCGAGAAAGCAAACATTTTCTATCCCTTTTTAAATTCCTTTAGTTCCCTTTTTACGAGTTAATACTGTAACAGAGGCTGTTTGTACTATTGTATGAACACCAACAGATAAAGTAGTTTATAGATATTATCACAGAGGAGTGATGATGGCTCAGGTGGGATATTGGGATCTGTGTGTGGGATCCATACTGCTGTTGAAGATTTTGTGACCCTGAGAAGGCCTTATGCTGGAGCAAAAGCGGCTCGGGTAAGGATGTTGGGATCCGTGTGTGGGATCCGTTCTAGACCCATGCCGAGAAGTCTGTCAAGGACTGTTCTCCCATGGGGAGGGACCTCCATAGGAAACAGGGGTGGACTCTTAAGCCATTATCCCCTGTAACTCTGTGGAAGAAGATCCATGGTAAGCAAGTGTCGCCTTGCAAGCCTGTGGAAGGAAAAACCTTCAGGACCTGCATAACCCCCCCTAGCCTCTGGTCTTAGCCCAGGAGGGGGGTAGGGCCAGTCCTGGAGGCCAACACAGAGCGAGAGAGAAAGATAAAAGAATTCCAGTTATGACGAGAGTACTGCAGAGTTACTGGAGAGAGAGAGAGCTGGAACTCTGAGAATGGAGAAAAGGACTACTTCTCCTCCTTGGACTGATATAAAAGGTGGGGAGGAGTATTTCTGTAAATACTTAGTACTTTTACTTAAGTAAAATTAAATTAGATATAGTTCTTTAGTGGTTTTTATTTTGCCAATAATAAATACTCACACTATTATCCCCAAAAGCAAGTCTCTTTTGTCTGCATAAACCTTCTCTCAACTAATAATAATTGTGTGGGAGGTGTAAAAGCAAATTAACCCAGAGCAAAACCACGACAAGTTTTTTTTGTATTCTTGCTTAGCTTTTGATTCTCTTTGCAAATAGTTTTTTACTCTCACTGCAATAAAAGATGTTTTGTAGTGTTGGAATGACTGTTGTACTTGTCTTTGTTCCGGGCATGTATCCTAATGAACTGATACAACAAGATTCTGAATTGTGTTTCTATCAATGCTTTTGTATCAACCTTTGAAAAAGCTTTCTGATAATGTTGTCCCTGATAGAAAGGTGACAGCAGTAAGGGGAGCTTGTGCTGAGCATATGGTTACAGGTGTTTTAGGGGGGTTGTTCATGCTTTATAGTTCTTGTCTTTTCTTATAAAGAGGAAAACTTTTCCTGGGCCTGTGTGCAAGCAGAGCTCTAAGGAGAGCAGGTGGGAGATGGTGCCACGGGGCTGGAACATCCAGCTGCAGAGCTCAAAGTCTAATGCAAGAAGGGGGATGTCAGTCCAAGATGGGCCATGTCAGAACTGGTGAGGTTGGGGGGTGAGGAGCAAGGTTGGTCATACAGGGTCAGTCTGGATCTCCTCAGGAGACACTCAGCATCAAGATCACTTGGAGAACACCTCTGTCACCTCTCCACTGAACTGAAAAACATCCATCCTGGAATTATTAAAAAAAAAAAAAAAGTACAAACTTTGAAGACTTGTTTTGAAATTGCCTTGAAGACAAATAAAGGAAGACAAAGAGATTCTGAGGGATTTCTGGATTTTAATGAGACCCACGGAGTATTTGCAGCAGAATCCATGATTCTCAGGTCCTGAGAGAAGATTGAAGAAGCTGCTCAGGAAGTCAGAAGCCAAACTCCCAGTCCCTTGAAGCATTGCTGGGCCCCACTGAGGGCAGGCACTGACAAAGCCTCCCCAGGGACTCCTTGGAGCAGATCCTTGCAGGCCAGGAGTGCAGGCAGACAAAGGAAAGTGTCTTGTGGTGTCCTGAGGGGCAGAGGCAGCTGCCAGAGCCAAGGGCACAAAGGCCTGGGTGCCTTTGGGCCTTGCAGCCCTGCCAGAGCCCTTGGCCATCTGTGCTGCAGGCTGTGCTCCCCTGGCCCTGCTGCTCCTCTGGCCTTGCAGGCTGCACACACCCCTCCTGCTTTCCCACCCCCCTGCCAGCAGCATTTCTGGGCCCTCCCTGATGGCTCTGCTGTCCCCCAGCTCTGGCTGCTGCCATGTGCACTTGGCCTTCTTGGCTTTGCTGCTGAGCCCCTGTGCCCCAGGACATCCCTGACAGAGCCCAGGCCCTTCTGCTGGGGGTCCCTGCAGAGCTGAGCAGATCCAGGTCACCTCCCATTGCTCTGCCAACCCCTTGGGCCTGCTCTGGGCCCTGCAGGTCCTTGCCCTGCTCCCAAGGGCTCTGGGGGTGCTTCATGCTCAGGCCTTGGGCTTTAGAGCTCAGGGTGGGGATTGGGCAGAACTTTGGCAGGTTTGTTGTTCTGCTGGAAGGGTCTGAGTCATGATTAGGGGAAGAGGGTTTGGGGCTGGGTCAGGATGAAGTTTGGTTTTTCATACTGATAATACAGGTTTTGGATTGGGGTGGGCATTGGACTACAAATAAGAGTCTGGAGTTCTTGGTTTGGGCTTTTTCTGGCTTGGAATTAGAGCAGTGGATTCCTTTCAGTGGGAGGGTCAGCACTTTTGGGCAGTGTTGAGGTTAAAAATAGAGTAAGGGTCCATCAGGAATATGTGCACAGTCAGTGTTTCAGCACCCTCAGCATTCCCTGAACCTCTTTTTATCTCATCAAAATGATTCATATTTGTTGCACATGTTTTCCCTCACCCAAATATCCCATCCAGTTTTTCCCAGTTTTCCTGACCTCCCCAAAACCTTTCATCTGGATGGGGTCACCTTTATGATGACCCTCCTGACCCCTGAGCATCTGCCTGCCCTCCTTGGCCAGTCCGTTCCTGGGGACAGCCCTGGCAGCCCAGCCCCCAAGGGCACAGGATGTGCTGCTGTGCTGGAGAGGACCCTCCTCAGCCTGTGCAGCAGGGCTGGAGGTGGGGGATTCCCTGCCCCTCCCCAGCTGGGCCCTTCCTGCCTCTCACACTTGGGCACTGGAGCTGCCCCGGGGCATCTCTGGGGCTGTGGTCACCCCTGGGACTGCTCTGGGAAGTCATGGCCTGAAGACATGAGTGTGGATTTTGGGAGAGAGTGGAAGCCTTTGCAGAAAAGAACTCTTGGTAACTGCTCAAGGCTTATTTTCCAGCATTTCAAGGGTTACTTTTTTTTTTATTTTTAAAAACTTTTCTAATTTTTCCATTGTTTTTTTAATTAAAAAACCAAACCCCAATTCTATGACCTTATTCACTCCCTGTATGAACAGCTTTGAACAGCTACTTATGAAAATAAATTTCCTACCAATGATTCAAATGAAGAAAAATTGTTCAGAAAAGCTCCTGAATGTTTTGGACATATTTCATATCTCTAATTTTGCCTCTTTTTCACCTCAGCCCTGCAGGCTGTGCCCTGCTCTGCCCTGTCTGAGATGCCCCACGGCCTGAGGGATGGACAAGGCAATTTTGATTGTTCTTGGCTGGTCTGTGACCACTGTCCTGGGGCAGCTTTCCCAGGGTGTGCAGCACATGGCAAAGACCAGACCCTGCTCTGCTGCTCCTTCCCATCCCTCCCAGGAGGGCTGGTTTTGTGAGGAGCCTGCAGAGCCCCCACCCTGCACACTCCCACCCTGCAGCTCCACACTGGGGTTTTCCCTCCCTGGCACTGCCCAGTGCAGCCCCTCCCTGGTCCCCCCATGTCCCTGGCCCTGCCCCAGCCCAGCAGAGCAGCCCAGTCAGGCCTGGCCCTGCAGCAAGAAATGGAGGCCATGGAGGTCAGGGCCAGGGCCTGTGTGTCTGCAGTGCTCAGGAGATCATCAGCTCGGGCAGCTCCTGCTGCCCCAGGGCCAGGGCAGCCTCTTTGCATGGCCCCTCTGCTCAGCCAGGCTGTCCTGCTCTTCTCCTGGCACATCCCATCTCCCCCCAGAGCCTTTCCCCAGGGGAACACGTCTGTGCTGGCCTGAGCAGCCCTTCCTGCAGCCCCTGCCCGTGCTCCCCACAGCCCCCGAGCTGGGGGGGCTGCTCTGCAGAGCAGGGGGGCTGTGGGGCCCGGGGCCATGGGGGACTCTGTGGGGCTGTGCTGCTCAAGCTGGGAGGCAGAGCCAGCTGATGGTGCTCCCTGCCACTGAGCACCTCCCACAGACGCTCCTGGGTGGCCATGGAGGGTGCTCAGAGGGGCCCTGCCTTGTTCCACAGCTGGGACATGGCTTGGGGGCTGCTCTTGATTCACCTGTGCAAGTTCACTGAGGGCAAGAGAAGCCCCTTGCAAGAGTTTTCCTTGTACCTGCTGTGTTCCCTGGGAATGCAGAGCTCTCTTTGCCACTTCCCAGCAAGATTTAGTACTTTCTGTCTGGGTGACTCCACCCTGGGCAGGATTCTGCTCCAGGGCTCCAGTCACTGCTGACTGGATGGGACGGGCTGTCCCTGCAGATCCTCTGTGCTCTCCTGCACTTCCTCATTTCCTACACACAAGTCCTCCCCTGCCATCAGAGCCAGCACAAGCTGCAGAGCCCCAGGCAGGTGACCTGGAGATCCTTTGTCATCTCCATTGGCCATCGGCCACCAACACACAACATCTGAGCCAGCCCTCAGTCTCTGCAGTCCCAGTGGGTCCCTGCCCTCCCTGCAGTCTCCAAGGAGAAACAAACAAACAAACTTTGCAGAGTTTATTCCTTGGACTAAAGGGGGGAGTGCAAAGAGAGCAGCTCTTTGGGAAAGACCCAGTTCCGGTGCTCCCTGGCATGACTGGGACTCTTTTCCCCTCCACATCTGCAAACATGGAAATGCCCTCCAGCTCCAGGGGAAGTCTTAGAGGAAGGGTCAGGGAAAAAGAATTTGTGTCCTTTCTTACACTCAGAGATTGTGATTCCTCATGCACAAACTATCAGATGCAGAATGTTTGACAAATACCTTGCTGCATGATCTTTTTTTTTTTTTTTTTCAATGAACACAGAACATGATTCCTGATTAGTACAATTTGTGGATTAAAAAAAGAGGAAGAGAGTGAACTATATATGGGATGAAGTATAAAATTTCAGTGTTATTTACAAAGGACAAAAAAAGAAAAGCCCCCCACTCCACCACAATCTACAATTTTAAAGGGAAGGCTGAGCCCCAAATGTGTTACACAAGGAGTGTTCTGCAGAAGAAAAGAGGCAGTTTTTTGCTCCTGAAAAACATCCAGTGATCATTTTCCTTATGGCATCCCTGAGCTCCTGGTTCTTCAGGCTGTAGATGAGGGGGTTCAGTGCTGGAGGCACCACTGAGTACAGAACTGACAGGGCCAGATCCAGGGATGGGGAGGAGATGGAGGGGGGCTTCAGGTTGGAGAATATTCCAGTGCTGACAAAGAGGGAGACCACGGCCAGGGAAGGGAGGCACGTGGAAAAGGCTTTGTGCCGTCCCTCATCAGAGGGGATCCTCAGCACAGCCCTGAAGATCTGCACATAGGAGAAAACAATGAAAACAAAGCACATCAAAAAAAGAGAAGCACCAAGCCCAATGAGCCCAATTTCCCTGAGGTAGCCTGAGTGTGAGCAGGAGAGCTTGAGGATCTGTGGGACCTCACAGAAGAACTGGCCCAGGGCATTGCCCTGGCACAGGGGCAGGGAAAATGTATTGGCTGTGTGCAGCAGAGAATAGAGAAACCCAGAGGCCCAGGCAGCTGCTGCCATGTGGGCACAAGCTCTGCTGCCCAGGAGGGTCCCGTAGTGCAGGGGTTTGCAGATGGCAACGTAGCGGTCGTAGCACATAATGGTCAGGAGGGAGAACTCTGATGAGATAAAGAACAGAAAGAAAAAGACCTGAGCAGCACATCCTGTGTAGGAGATGGTTGTGGTGCCCCAGAGGTGCAGATGCAGCCCAGGTCTGTGAGGGAGAGGTGCAGCAGGAAGAAGTCCCTGGGGGTGTGCAGGTGCTGGTCGCAGGCTACGGCGCTGAGGATGAGGCCGTTGCCCAGGAGGGCAGCCAGGGAGATGCCCAGGAAGAGCCAGAAGTGCAGCAGCTGCAGCTCCCGCCTGTCTGAGAATGCCAGCAGCAGGAACTGGGCCATGGAGCTGCTGTTGGGCATTTGCTGATTCCTCAGAGTGTTTGGATCTGTTGAGGAGGAGAAGTCAATGCTGAGTTAGACCAGGCTGCTGCAGCCAAACAGGACACGTCTCACAGCCACCCCACTCTCAGGCTCTCTCTCCTCACTCAGAACTCCCTGCAGCTCCCTCCTCTGAGCTCTGGCTGTTGCCACCTGAATTCCTTGTGTTTGTTCTCCCAGTGGCATCTGCCACAGTTAGCAGTGGTTGTGGATGTTGGAAATCCCTGACATTTCCATGGCACTGCAGGCCAAGTCTTTGGGTTCTGAGGGCACAGGGATGGTCCCTCAGTGCAGACAGAAGAGCTGCTCTGCCCATCAGTCTGTGCTCAGCTGCCCTGTGCTGGCAGCTTGGAGCTGCAGGAGCATCACACTCAACTGTTCCCCTACACAGAAACTGCACAGATAGCCAGGAATCCATGTCCAAAGCACAGACTGACACACTCCTCACCTTTTCATCTCTACCCTCCCACAGTGAGGCATAAAGTGCTCATTGCAGCTGCCCAGAGCATTTCCATGGATTTGGCACTGAGGAGTTTTCTCCACAGGGATCCTGTGCAGCACAGAGATACTATGGCAGAGCTGTGCCCTCCTGGAGGGTACCTGCAGCCCTGCAGGACACCCAGGGAAACAGCTGAAGAGCCTGAAGTTGCCTGCAGGGCACTTGGGCACTTTGCTCCCACACACACATCCCCACAGCAGCACCCAAAGGGTTTGTGTCTGCACAGGAATCTGCCCCCCCAAACCCCACACTGGCTCAGAAAAGCCAAGGGTGAGAACAAGGGAGCCCAGGCAGCAGGGGATGGCAGGGAAATGCCCCAGTGCTGCTGCCAAGGGAGGAGGGACAGGCAGAGGCAGCTGGAAATGAGGGCCTTGTCCTTGCCTGGGCTCTGGCTGCTGCAGGGCAATGCCCAGCCCAGCCCCCGTGGGCCTGAGGGCAGAGGCTCTGCTTGGGCTGGCAAAGGAGCCCAGGCAGGAGCTGCTCAGGGAAGGGCTCTGTGCCACAGACACAGGCAGGGAGGGGCCACATCCCCCTGGGCAGCACTTGTGGCAGCAGCTGCCTCTCCCTCCCTGCCTGGCTGTGTGTGAGGAGCTGTTCCTGCCAGCAGCCCCTCCCTGTGCCCAGCTCAGCTCCCTGCCAGTGCTGCCAGAGCCCATCCCCAGCCCAGGGCCCAGGGGCAGCTCTGCCTGGGCAGGGGCTGCAGAGCAGATCCCAGACCCCCTGCGCTGGCTGGGAAGGGGCAGGGCTTGGCACTGGATGTGCTTCCTGAGCAGGGCCCTGGCACAGGGAACCTTCTGGCCCTGGGCCTCTGATGGGGCAGCAGCAAGTCCTGCTCTGCAGCAGCTTCTCCTGCTGCCCCCCAGCAAATCCAGCACAGCCATCCTGACAGCTCCTGCCAGGGCTGCCATTTGGCAGCTGCAAGAGCCACTGGCAGCAACTCCCCTGCACTGCTCTGCAGCCACAGCCTTGCCGTGCCAAAGGGCTGCCAAGGTTCCTCCCCTGAGCAGCTCTGCCCTGTCCTCCCAGCCCAGGATCCCTTTCACCTCCTGCTCCCTTCTCCTGCCTGCCCTTGCTGCCTGCAGCTCCCGCCCTGCTCTGCCATAGGGCCACTTCCTCTGCCCTGCAGGCACTGGGAGAGCCCTTCTGAAAGATCCTACAAGCTGTGGGATGTGGCAGCTTTAGGGGATCCCTGCAGGAAGGGAAGTTTCAGTGTCCTCCAGCCAGAGAATTCTTCATTCAAATCCTGGGAATGTTTCTCCTGTAGTGAGAGCTCAGTCCCCTCCCAGCCCAGGCTGCCTCTCACCTCTCTGCCTTCTGTGCCCTGGGTGCTGCAGGCAGTGCCCTCAGCCCTGCTGGGCTGTGCAGAGGAGCTGCTCCTGGGCAGAGCTGTGTCTTTGAAGCTGTTCTTGGTTGCCAGGAGCTCCCTGTGTGCCAGGAGCCCGGCCCAGCTCAGCAGCACAGCAACAGCCCCAGGCATTTCATCAGCCTCGGGGGCTTTGGGGTTATTTACATGAGACTCAGTCCCTGAGAAGAAGTTCAAACAACTTTTCAAGAAGTCCAAGTGAGATTGAAACACTAAAGTTTCTTGCAGAGCTAATGAGTCTCACTGAGGGACACAACTGAGAATGTGTCCCCAGGTTCCAGTTAGAGCAGAAAACTGCAGACAGTGATGACAAGGATGGACAAGCAAGGCAAAGGTGGCTCTGATGCTGAAGAAACACTGACTTGTTTCCTCAATCCAAAGGACCAAGGCCTGACCCCCAGCCCCTGGGAAGGCAGATCCTGTCCCTGCCTCATTGCTCAGGGCTCTTCCTGGGGCACTGGGATGTGGGATGTGCAGTGCCAAGGGCAGGACGATGGGGTGGCACCTGCCAGGCTGCTGAGCAGGGACAAGGAGGCCAGGAGGCCCCAGGGCTGCAAGGGCCACTTGTCTCCTCCTGGCCTCAGGGGCACAGCCAGCAGCCATGGCCAAAGGCCTGCAGAAGGGGGCTGTGTCAGGGCCTTTCAGCTTCTGCACAGGCCTCTCTGCTGTGCAGCCCAGGCTGTCCTACGGTGTCCATGCCCTGCCCCTTTCCCTGCAGGCTGCCGTCATCCCCCCGGCTGCCCCACCTGGCTGGCCCCTTCCTGCACTGACATCTCTGCGTCCTCCCTGGCTCTTCCTCCCAGGCTCCTCCTGGCTGATGTGTGGCACCACAGCATTGCCTTTAGAGTGAAATTCTTTGAGTCTGTTAAACCAAACTCCTTCTCCAAAGAATTTCTGTTGCTGGGACATGAATTGCCTTATTTTTGGAGAAGCAATTGTAAGAAGGTGAAAATAAGTTCCAACATCTCTGTGTGAGAGTTTCACCAAATGGGTCAATGGCAGAGCCTGCCAGGATGATCTTGCCAGTTGAAGATGGGAAATTCTGTTTGGGGTCTAAGTCTTATGATGGGCAACAAGAAAGCACATTTGGGGACTGCACAGGACCTGTCATGGTTTCTCTGAGGAAGAAACAAAGGAAGGGAAATGGTGGGATCATAGTTGTTTGTGAAGGAACAGGCGTGAAAAAACAGAGAGAAAAGGGGATGAAAAAACTCAGAATGACCAAATATGTATTCTTAGAGAAGTCCTGGAGAATTAGGTCAGGAATGTAACTCAAACTAACAGGATGTAAATAAGCTCTGTCCTCAGATAAGGTGAAGAACAAATGTAACAGTGGTGGTGGAACAGGATGACAATGGGCTGGCTCAAAACTGAGGGCAAGGCAGCAGAGGAAGCCTGGAAGGATCAAAGAAGGACCTCCAGGGGGGTTACTCTGTGAAGCAAACTAATGAATATATATTAAGCAAATCTGAACATCTAATGAATATGTAACCAGAGTGTGCAATAAGAAGCCCTGTCCATCTGTCATTTGGCACCTTCGGTTACAGGAGCTTCCCTGCCAACGTCCAGTGCTGAATAAAGAACAATTCCTGCTTCTTAACACTTACAAATTGGGGTGGAGGTGTTTGTTTCTGCTGCCTTTTGGTATCAGGGCCATTGTGACACTTTGGAACCTCCTGGAATCCAAGGGCCATTGCCACAGTGCAAGGCCTGATGGAGACAAAGGCCCTTGGACACTGGGGCAGCTCACAGAATCCAGGGGCCTTGATGACACTCCAGGGCATCCCAGAACCAAAGGAGTCCCGGGAAGGTGCTGAACCTCCTGGAATCAAGGGGACATTGTGACACTGTGACATTGTGACACTGTGACATTGTGACACTGTGACACTGTGACACTGTGACATTGTGACACTGTGACACTGTGACACTGTGACACTGTGACACTGTGACATTGTGACACTGTGACACTGTGACACTGTGACATTGTGACATTGTGACACTGTGACACTGTGACACTGTGACCCTGCAGGGCCATGTGGAGACAAAGGGGCCATTGTGACCCTGGGCAACCTCACAGCACCAAGGGCCATTGTGACACTGCAGGGCCTCATGGATTCCAAGCAGTGCTGGGACACTCTGGACCTGATGGAATCACTGTGCAATTGGGACACCACAGAACCTCATGGAATCCTCAGGACCACTGTGACATAGGGGAATCTTCTGGAATGAAGGGACCATGGTGACAGTGCAGGGCCCGTGGAGCAGAAGGGACCACGGTGACAGTGTGGAACCTCATGGAATAAAGGAACCTGTGATTCCCTGGATTGTTGGGATAATTCTTGACTCAGAACAACTCCAGTGTGATGGTGGGTGGGGAAGGACAGGTGGAATTTGCCAAAGGTGAGGGGGTGCCCTGTTCCATTGCCCAGCCCTTGGAGCCTCCTTGGGCAGCCCTGGAGCTGCTGTCAGTCCAAAGCAGCCCGGGAGCACTGCCCCATCCCACAGCCTGGAGCCCCTAACCCAGCCCCACACTGGCTCCAGCACACCAGGAGCTCTGCCCCTCACCCTCCTGCAGCCCCAGAGTGGCCAGTGGGCCACAAGTCCCCCCTGGGGGGTGGGCACAGGGGGCAGAGCAAATCAAACCAGCCCCGTGCGGCCATGGCGTGGTCGGACCCTCCATCTGGGCACGGGGAAGCTGCACTGGCACCAGACTGCGGGTGGGAGCTGCACTTCTCTCTCTTCCCTTACTTCTTCTTATTCCCTCAATCTCTCATAATATTTGAGGAAACTTAAAACTGGATGGGTTGGGTTTTTGCTGACTTGTCTGGGTTGGCCTGTGCTCAGTCAATGCTTTGGGGAATGCTCTGTTCTGGTGGAATGTTGCCCTTTCTCCTTTTGCCAAGCTCCCTTCTTTTCTAAAGTTTACCAGTAGAAGTGTGATATTTGACCTCCTGAGAGGCCAAAAGTGTGTTGTATCTTTTCCAAGTGCTCCCTCAAGCTACTTAAAGAACTGAAGTCCATTTTCAAATATCTAAAGAGTAGATATTTTTTGTGCCTTGTATATTTTTTAAATGAAAACCCCTTTGATGACCTCATAGCTCAAACCTTGGATCTTACAGTCACCATCCCTGGAAGTGTTCAGAAAACATTGAGCTGTGGCACTTGGGGACACGGTTCAGTGGTGAAGATTCCAGTGCTGGGTTAATGGTTGCACTCCATGATCTCAGAGGTCTTTTCCACCCTCAAAAATTCTGTGATTCTGTTGTGACTCAACCACTTCCCTGGACATTCTGTTCCAATGCTTGATAACCCTCAGACATCCCTTTGATGCTGCAGCCAAGGAAACTCATTGAATGAAGGGGCCATTGTGACCCTGCAGGGCCTGGTGGAACCTTGTCTGTTGGGAAACACAAAGGGATGTGTGGGGGTGTTTCACTGACAACCAGGAGAATTTTGGAGAGGGACCTTTACACACCCAGATCTTGATGTGTCCACACATCTCTGCCTGGGTGTGGATGTGAATTGACTGTGGTATGAGTGTTGTTATTTTGAATCTATAATTCAGTCACTGTTAAAATTGTAGCAAATGCTACTGAATCACTTGATAACTGTTAAGTTGGTCAGTAATAAATGCTACTAATTTCTGTTGCCCCCTTATCTTTTCTTCCAAATCCTGTGCCCCCTCACCCTCTTGCATCCCAAGGCTCTGTGTAAATCTCTCCCTTTCATCAAGAAAATATATTTCTGTATTGTCTACTTTAAAAGCTTCCTCCTCAGCAAAACTACAAAAAAACTCCAATTGGTTGTTGAAGACTTGAAAACATGTAGATAATTAAAGGAAGGAAAATAATTTGGTTTTCTGTATTTTAATGAGCCCCACAGCGTGTTTAGAGACAAGTCCATTGTTCTCAACTACTGAGAGAAGATTGAAGAAGCTGCTCAGGAAGTCAGAAGCCAAACTCCCAGTCCCTTGAAGCATTGCTGGGCCCCACTGAGGGCAGGCACTGACAAAGCCTCCCCAGGGACTCCTTGGAGCAGATCCTTGCAGGCCAGGAGTGCAGGCAGACAAAGGAAAGTGTCTTGTGGTGGCCTGAGGGGCAGAGGCAGCTGCCAGAGCCAAGGGCACAAAGGCCTGGGTGCCTTTGGGCCTTGCAGCCCTGCCAGAGCCCTTGGCCATCTCTGCTGCAGGCTGTGCATCTTCATAAGTTTAACTCTTATAACTATCTTGTTCAAGTAATATAGTTAGCATCTTTAAGTATTTCTATTTTTATTAATTAATACATACAAATATCCTGTTGTCCCAGAAAATGTCTACAATATCAAAAATAAACATCATTAAGCCTTCAGCTTTAAAAAGCTGTGAAATTACCTAACTCACATCTGTTTCTGCCAAAATAATCACTTAAAACTGACTGAACTATCAATAACAAAATTACAGCATTTTTGTTAAAGGTAAAGAACAACTAAAAGAAGCAGCTAGACAAAAGCTGAAGACTGCCTACACCTCAAGAACCAGAGACAACTTGGAATGAGCAGCTTAAATTGACTTCTCACAGAAGACACTGGATTTCAAGCTGTGCTAACAAATTGTAAAAGTGACTTATCTATTCATTTTTCTAAGTACAAACTCAGAAATGCGGATGTTACTTACCAATAGTATTTCTTTGAATTTATTAACTTTCAGTGTTTGAAGCAAAAAATGGGGGAAAGGGAATATGCATGTGCATAAGCAGATGCTGGATCAGAACAGATCTCATTTAAGTTTTTTAAGCCTATCTATTCCTTATACTATTTTCCCTTTTAAACAGGACTGACAAACTCATGACCAATTACTACTTAAAATCTTAAATGTGAGGCTGAAAAATAAAGACAAAATACAGATTACAGGTTTGCATGAATGAGGAGAGATTGAGGCGGCCGCCTAAGAATGAGTGAGAGATGGTGTGAATGTAGGAATGTATGTGAACCAAAATGCACCTTATGCCACATGCCTGCAACAAGCACACTCACACAACAAACACTACCTCTGCCACATCACCCTAATAGGGGACAGCTGAGAACAAGATGTCCCCCCCTAACCCTTTTTACTTGAAGTAAAAGTAAGTTTTCCCCAGTTATATATAGACCCTCAGATAAAAAGAGTTTTTATTCTACCCAGTTGCATGAAACACATAGGTAAAGAATGTTTTTGTTCAATAAAATTTTTGTTCTACGTAGTTGCATGAGACCCTTATGAAAATAAGGTTTAAGTAAATACTTGCTGCAATTTGCAAGTCCATAAATGTAATACAAGTTAAAAGGTTACTATGTCAAATGAAAAATGTTCTGTTAAAAAAGTAGTTAACGAAAGGATTTCAAAATTGCACTGTTCTGTATCTTCTTGTAATACAGAGAGGGGAGATGTGGCATTTCGGGTTACAGGAAGGGGGCCAGAAAGGCATCCTGGGAGTTGTAGTCCATAAAGTGCTCTATCACACAGGTGCAATGAAGTGGTTGTTTAGCATTGGTCAAGAAAGTCTCATGATATGAAGTGGTACACTTTGAGACCATTATTTTTTAGTTTTTGTCTCTTTAAAAAAAGCATCTTTTGCTACACACCACATTGGTGTCTCTCCGGTCCACTGAACCCTTTATTTCTTATATGAATAATATTGCAACAATGATGGATCCAGGGCAGTGTATTTTCTGATGGCAGCTCTAAATCTGTCTAAGAATGCCGTGGGGGTCTCGTCCCATCCTTGCCTTACATCATACAAGGCAGCCCAATTCACTGCTTTGGGTGCAGGGCTTCACAATCCCACCTGCACCAATCTTCTCTACTGATCCAATAACTTAGAATGCTCAGGGTTGTTCGGGTCCCAGTTAGGTTTTCCTACTGGAAAAATTTCATCTGTGTCTCCTCTTAAAACATTTGTTGTAATCTGTCCTTCCACATGATTTCTTGCTGCTTTTATTACAAGCTCTTTTTCCATTTCTGTCAGTTCTGAGAGTATCAAATCTATGTCTGATGCATCAATGTCCTGATTTTTCACAATTAATTCAAATCTCTCAGCCACCTTCTCAGGATTTTCTCTAAAGAGTTTTGCTTCCTCCCTCCAGCTGTTCAATTCACTCTCTGAAAAAGGCACTTTCCCTTTTGCCTGATGACCTGCAGGTGTCATTACCTGCCTCAGAGGAGCAACTCTGTGGCCAGTCTCAGTTTTGGCTTTTGTTCTACCCCAAGGCTGACTCTTGGCTTTCTGTCCCATGGTCAGACCCCGATGTGTGCTGCTCCCTCCCTCTTCTGGGTGTTCCACACTCCCTGCTGTGCTTTCAGAATCTGTCCCATCCCGTCCTGAATCCTGTGGGCTGCCAGGCCCCAACCCCAACCCAAACATTACCTTAATCTTAACCCAAACCCTAACCCTAATCATAATCCTAACCCTAACCCTATACCCAAACCCTAACCTTAGCCCTAAAACAAACCCTAATCCTAACCCTAAACCCTAGCACTAACAAAAACCCTAAACCAAACATAATCCTAACCATAATCCTAACCCTGACCCTAATCCTAACCCTAACCTTAACCCAAACCTAAACCCTAACCCTAACCCCAACCCTAACCCTAACCTTAACCCAAACCCCAATCCTAACCCTGATGCCAAAACAGCACAGAAAAAGTTCTTTAGAGCCCAATTTGTGTTTCTAAACAGCAAAGGCATTTATTGCACCCAACTCTGGAGAGCCCCCGCTTCCCAAAGGATAAAGTGGCTCCCAAGGTGGCCCCCTGAGCTCCCAACCTGCTGTGGGGGCTGGGGGCTGCTGGGGGGCACCCCCTGAGCTGTGTCCCTGCACACACAGGGCTGTTGCAGTTCCTGGGAAAAGCCGAGTGAACGGCCCCAGCCGGGAGAGGTTCCTGCACAGGTACATCTACAACTGGGAGCAGCTCAGGCACTTCACCAGAGATTTGGGTACCTGCTGGGGGACACCCCATGTGTGGAGACCCAGGCCAGGCACTGGAACAGCCAGCAGGAGTTACTGGAGGACAGGATCAGGGGGACATGAACTGCTGGAACAACTACGGGAATGTGGCCCCGTGTGCCTGGCCTGGTGAAATGAGAGCAAGGCCTAAAGAATTACCTGAAATATCTTGAATGAAGCATCTGCAGCTCTCTGGGATTGCTGGGGACAACGGCAGGAACTCAGAGGAGCTCTGCAGAGCCCTGACAGTGCCACTGCAATCACAAGCTGCATTGCCCGGCTCAACACTCAGCACAGCCAAGGCCACAACACTTCCTGAAAGGTGTCCCTTCTGGGGAGGGCCAGGGGGACAAAACCCTCCCTCTGTCCCTGCAGATTTGGTGTCCAATTCTCATCCCTCACTTATGGACAAAGTCAGGGGACATTGTGTGTTTGGCTTTGCATTTTCTTCACAGTTTTGTGCTCCCAACACACACACCCCCCAGTCTGGGCAGAGTCTGGCCCGACAAAGAACACAAGACCTGACTCTTTGTGGTCCCGCTGCAGGGGCTGCGACCTGGGCCATGATCTGTGCCAGGAACAGAGAGGTCCCTCCCCACAGAAACTTCTTGGCAATGGAGTTATTAAGAAAACAGGACAGGCTGTGGGGATCAATGTCAGGACATGGTCTGGGAAGTGTCTTGAGCATCCTCCTGTTTACTATGACCAGCTTTTTTAATCCCATCTTCTCTCTCTTTTCTCATGCTTGTTCCTCCACAAACGCCTGTGATCCCACCATTTCCCTTCCTTTGATTCTTCCCTAGAGATCCCATGACAAGTCTTCCTCAGTCCCCAAATGTGCTTTCTCATTGCCTATCATAAGTCTCAGGCCCTGAGCATGAAAACCCCACCCACATTTGTGAGGTCATCCTGGCAGGCTCTGCCATTGACCCACGTGGTGAAGCCTTCACACAGATATTTTGGAAATTGTCTTTGAGAGCTTCTTTACCTTTTGGCTTAGAAGGGTTTCTTCAAAAACATGGCAATCCATGTCCATAAAAATCAAAAAATTCTTGGGAGCAGAAGTTTGGGACTCAAAGAATCACAGAATGGTTTGTCTTGGAAGGGAGATCAAAGTTCATCTTGTCCCAGTCCCTCAACATAGACAGTGAAATCTTCACTAATTCAGGTTACTCACAATCCCTGACCTTGGACAAATGCAGGGATGGGACATCCAATTCTCTGGGAACCTGTTTCACTTCTTGCTACATTCCTTGTAAAAAATTTCTTGCTATTATCAATAAAGAACACCAGTCTTTCAGTTTAGAGCCATTGCCCCATGTTGTGCCACTACAGCCCTTGGAAAAAAGTATCCCTGGGATTTCCATAGACTTATGAGCACCATGTGTTCATCTGCAAACACCTTGGAGAGTACCCAGGGATCTCCCAAGGAAAGATTTGGAGGCCTCAAGCACATGAGCTCTGTGTAGGGACTGAGGAGCTGTGGGCTGCTTGGTGTGGAGACTGAGGACAGTACAGGAGTAGCCAGAGATGGCTTGAAGAGTAGTTTCAGACATGAAGGATCCTTTTCTCATAGCAGGAAACAGCAGGAGAAAGAAAGAAATGATGCCAAGTTCAGCTGGAGAGGTCCAGACTGGAAAAAAGAGAAAGGAGTTTCATTCTGAGGGCACTGCTGTGGTGCAACACATCAGCCAGGAGGAGTCTGGAGGAGCCCAAGGCTTTGTGTGTGCAGGAAGAGCCAGGGAGGACGCAGAGATGTCAGTGCAGGAAGGGGCCAGCCAGGTGGGGCAGCCGGGGGGATGACGACAGCCTGCAGGGAAAGGGGCAGGGCATGGACACCGTAGGACAGCCTGGGCTGCACAGCAGAGAGGCCTGTGCAGAAGCTGAAAGGCCCTGACACAGCCCCCTTCTGCAGGCCTTTGGCCATGGCTGCTGGCTGTGCCCCTGAGGCCAGGAGGAGACAAGTGGCCCTTGCAGCCCTGGGGCCTCCTGGCCTCCTTGTCCCTGCTCAGCAGCCTGGCAGGTGCCACCCCATCGTCCTGCCCTTGGCACTGCACATCCCACATCCCAGTGCCCCAGGAAGAGCCCTGAGCAATGAGGTAGGGACAGGATCTGCCTTCCCAGGGGCTGGGGGTCAGGCCTTGGTCCTTTGGATTAGAGAAACACATCCAGATTTCCTCAGCAGAGGAAAAGAGCCACGTTTGCCTTGCTTGTCCATCCTTGTCATCACTGTCTGCAGTTTTCTGCTCGAATTGGAACCCTGAGATGACTTTCTCAGCCATGTCCCTCAGTGGGACCCATTAACACTACAAGAAACTTTAAAGTTTGAATTTGACTTTAAATTCTTTAGAGGTTTCCTCAACTTCCCCTAAGGGACTGAGTCTCATGTAAATAACCCCAAAGCCCCCGAGGGTGATGAAATGCCTGGGGCTGTTGCTGTGCTGCTGAGCTGGGCCGGGCTCCTGGCACACAGGGAGCTCCTGGCAACCAAGAACAGCTTCAAAGAGACAGCTCTGCCCAGGAGCAGCTCCTCTGCACAGCCCAGCAGGGCTGAGGGCACTGCCAGGGCAGCTCAGGGACACCAGCAGGGCACAGGCAGAGCTGAAAGGGGCTCAGCACTGGCAGGAGGGCTGAGAGCTCCCTGCAGGAGGAATCTTGGCAGGGCTGCACACGGTGAGTCTGTGGCTGCAGGGCAGTGCAGGGGCAGCTCCTGGAGGCATCTGCTCAAGCTGGCCCAGCCCCGGCTGATGGGATGGGGGAGGAGGGGCTGTTTTGGGGCAGTTGGGAAGAGCTGTGAAGCCGGGGGTGCAGCCAGGGGTGCCCAGGGCTGTGGGGCAGAGCAGGGTCCTGCAGCCCAGGGTGCTGTGCTGGGCAGGGACTCTGCTGCCTGCCAGGGGCAGCTCAGCCGGCCCGGGGAGCTGCTCCCAGGGCTGGGGCAGGAGGGCTCTGGCCAAGGAGCAAACCTGGCAGGGCAGGCAGGATCTTTTCCATGTCTCGCTGTTGCAGGCTCAGACCTGCTCACAGCTCCACACCACTGCAGGATATTCCATGGAGAATTTTTGGCACAGCTCAGACAAGACAGGGGCTCCAGGAAAGGAATTAGTGCTGCTGTGTGTTTGCTGCTTAGGCATTGCAGCACAGACATTGTTCTCTCAGCTCAGGAGGCTGCACTGAAATTCCAACCCTTTTACTCTGCGAGGTGAATATTTCAGGCAGTGTCAGCAATGAGCCCAGGATCCCGGGCAGTGCTGAGCCTTCCCCTGGGGGTGGGCACTGTCCTGGGCCAGCCCTTGGCTCCCCTGCGGGAGGGCTCCTGTCCTGCTCTGTCCAGCACAGCTGCACCTCTGGGCTGGCACAGGGGACACTGCACAGAGCTGTCCTTTCAAGCAGCCCTGCCCTGCTCTCAGCACAGCTATTGGGGGCGGTTGTAAAGACTCATCTGTGTGTGAAGTCACCTTCAAGGCAGCACAAGGCACAGTGCAGGGCAGATGGCAAACAGGCTGACAGGCACTGCAGCTCTCCTGGCTCTGCAAAGAGCAACAGAGAGCTCAGCCCTTCTGCCTGTCCTGCCTCAACACTCTTCAGATTTGGAATCAGGAAAATTTGTCCCCTAAAAAACACCCCCCAGGTGTTATGACTGTAACCAAACAACTCAGTCAAAATTATTTTAAGGATACACTGTGCCTCTCTAGTGCAGCCCAAATTGCTCCAAAACAACAGGACAGGAATTTAACTTTTCCATCCAAGCTGGGTTCCATGTGACATCCGTTGTGATCATGAGAGCTGTCCCAAAGCAGCTCCATGTCTGCACTGCAGCAGAGCAAAGCTGGGCCCTTGGCAGCACATGGGCAGAGCTCCTGCCCCTCACAGCACCCTCAGAGAGCACAAAGAAGAAAAAAGAAATGCCTTTACTTGGAGGGGACTGCCCTGCAAACTGCACTGGCTTTGCTGAGAGGGGGCTGTCTTAATTGTTCCCTGTGCTTTCCTTTTCTGAACAGACCCTGTGCTAAGGAACAGCAAATGCCCAACAGCAGCTCCATGGCCCAGTTCCTGCTCCTGGCATTGTCAGACAGGCGGGAGCTGCAGCTGCTGCACTTCTGGCTCTTCCTGGGCATCTCCCTGGCTGCCCTCCTGGGCAACGGCCTCATCCTCAGCGCCGTAGCCTGCGACCAGCACCTGCACACCCCCAGGGACTTCTTCCTGCTGCACCTCTCCCTCACAGACCTGGGCTGCATCTGCACCACTGTGCCCAAAGCCATGCACAACTCCCTCTGGGGCACCACAACCATCTCCTACACAGGATGTGCTGCACAGGCCTTTTTCTTTCTGTTTTTCATCTCAGTAGAGTTTTCCCTCCTGACCATCATGTGCTACGACCGCTACGTTGCCATCTGCAAACCCCTGCACTACGGGACCCTCCTGGGCAGCAGAGCTTGTGCCCACATGGCAGCAGCTGCCTGGGCCTCTGGGTTTCTCTATTCTCTGCTGCACACAGCCAATACATTTTCCCTGCCCCTGTGCCAGGGCAATGCCCTGGGCCAGTTCTTCTGTGAAATCCCACACATCCTCAAGCTCTCCTGCTCACACTCAGGCTACCTCAGGGAAAATGGGCTCATTGTGGTTAGTGTGTGTTTATTTTTTGGTTGTTTAATTTTCAATTTTATCTCCTATGTGCAGATCTTCAGGGCTGTGCTGAGGATCCCCTCTCAGCAGGGACGGCACAAAGCCTTTTCCACGTGCCTCCCTCACCTTGCTGTGGTCTCCCTGTTTATCAGCACCTCATTCTTTGCCTTCCTGAAGCCCCCCTCCATCTCCTCCCTGTTTATCAGCACCTCATTCTTTGCCTTCCTGAAGCCCCCCTCCATCTCCTCCTCATCCCTGGATCTGGTGGTGTCAGTTTTGTACTCAGTGGTGCCTCCATCAGTGAACCCCCTCATCTACAGCCTGAGGAACCAGGAACTCAAGGATGCCCTGCGAAAAGTGATAACTGGATGCTGTTCATTACCAATGAAGCATGTGTTTTATGGTGTGTAGCATTCAGAATGGGATTCCTTAATGGCACAGCCTTCCTACTCAAATTTTTCATAGAGGCCATTCGGTTCTTCTTGCCATAATTTCTGTGCAATAAAATATTACTATTGCACCTGCGTTCTTATTTAGTTTCCAGTTTTTAATTTTGACCCAAAGATTTATAAGTGATGAATTGTGCTCTCTGAGTATTTAAACAAAATAAAGGACCCTGCAGTGCCTTCTCAGCTGTTCCTAAAGCACAGCACACTGCAGGACAGGGGGGATTTGCAAAGGGCAAGGGCACAAGAATCCCAGCACAGCAGCACTGCCAGGGAGCAGCAGAGCTTGGGCTTTGCAGAGCTGCTCTTTCCACTTCCACACTGTCCTTGTGAGCCCCTTTCTGGCTGCAAGGCCTGAGTGCTCTCTGAGCACAGTCCTGGGGGTGGGAGCCCTTTGAGCACAGGCAGGGACAGGCACTGGGAACTTGTGAAGCAGAGCTGGGCTCCCTGACAGCATCTCCAGGATGCTGTGGGATCTTCTGAGGCCACTGCATGGACTGGGTCACTTCTTCTGTGCCCTTGCTGCAGGGCTGGAACTCTCCTGCAGTGACACCAGGACACTCCTGCTCTTTGCATTCCCAGCCTGATTTGGAAATCCAGTCTTGCCCTGCTGTTCCCAGGGACATGCTGGGAGTGCTTCAGAGCTGCCATCCTGGGGCAACTCCTGCCCAGAGTGGGCAGGCACAAGGTCTCTCCCCCTGCTCCTCTCCCCTCAGCAGTGCCACTGTTTGCTGCAGCCTCCTCCTCCTTGCCCAGCACAGCCCTCCTGGCAGAGTTGGACACAGCCCTTGTTCTACCCCCTCCTCATGGCCCTGCCCAAGCCCCTCAGCTCCAGCCTGATGGCCAGAAACCTTCAGGGCAGGGAGGCACCTGGGAAAATGCTGAGGAAACCTTTCAGCTGCACTAAAATGCAGTGGGAGTGGTTGGTCTTGAAAAACAAATCCCTTCAAATTCTCCAGGACCACCATGACGAACAACCTGTGTTGTGTCCTGGGCACTCCTCTGCAGTGTGGGCTATTGGAAAGGTTTTGGTGTCAGGGATGTTGAGAAGGCTGGGCAGGGTCACTGGGAGACCTCTCCCAAACCCTTGCAAAGGCCAGAGCCAGCCCAGAGCTTCCTGGGGCCTTGGCAAAGGCAGACATGGAACCAGTCTGCAAACAGGGCAGCAAGGAGGCTTGGCAGAGTTGCAGACTGCTCAGGCTCAGCAGGGAAGGGGACATGGCAAGTCCTGCTGCAGCCATTGCCAGGCATGGGAAGGACAAGGCAGGGATTGCAGAACCCCCGTGGGAGGGAAAGGAATGGGATGTTGTGTGCCCAGACTTTATCAAGTCCTTGACATGGTCTCCTGTTCTCTCCTTAGAGACAAATTTGTGACAGCTGGACTGAAGAAGTGAAAGATGTGGTGGGTGGGACGTTGGCTGAATGAAGAGTGTCCAATCAAATCCATGGTACAAAGTCCTCTTGGCAGCCACTTCCTGATGAAATCCCTCAGTGACCAGCCCTTGAACACCACTAGAGAACATCTTTACTATCTCTCTGTACAATGGGACATAAAGCTGTTTTCAATTCCTTTGTGAATGATGCTGAATTTTAGGGAGCCCTTGAGCAACCTGTCCTGCTTTAAAGACACATCTTGGGGTAGGAACTCCAATAAAATGAACTCACTCCCCTTTTATTCCCCACCAGCACAGGGAGACAAAATACAATGAGGTATAAGTGAAAAAAATAGCAGTTCAGTGAAAAGAAATATGGCAGATAAAACAACAATACCAACAGAACAATTCAAAGCACCAGCAGAGAGAGAAGTTGCCTTCTCTTTCCCCCCCTGTCCCAACTCCCTTTGGTAAAGAGATCAAAACAGGGATCAACACGTGCCTCCCTTCCCCCTTTTCCCCTGAATTAACAAGGAACAAAAAGAAACCCAGGGGAAAGAGGGGGCAAAGCAAACTCTGGGAAACTCTCTGGTCTGAGCTAAGTTGTGCTGCCCAAGAACACGCTGACTCCCACCTGCTTGGCTTGGAGAAGGAGCTGCACAAGACAGTGGGTTTTTGTGGCTGGGTTTTGGGTGTGGGGGGGCTACAGGGGTGACTTCTGTTCGAATCTGCCAGAAGCTTCCCCTGTGCCATGGAGCCAATGCCAGCTGCTCCAGGACGGAGTTCCTGCCACTGGCCAAGGCTGAGCCACTTAGGAGTGACAGGAACACCTCTGGGATAACAGATTTCAGAAGAGAGGAGAGTTGCACAGAAAAACTTGCAGCCTGGGAAGAGCAGAGTGAGAACATGGGATAACAACACAGACACCAAGGGCAGTGCAGAAGGAGGGGCAGGAGGGACCCCCCAGGAGCAGGGGAAGGACTCAGAGCTGAGGCCCCTGCAGCCGCTGGGGGAGCATCGGGGTGCAGAGACCCCCCTGCAGCCCCTGAGGGAGCATCGGGGTGCAGAGATCCCCCTGCAGCCCCTGGAGGACCCCACGCTGGAGCAGGGGGATGCAGGAAGGAGGCTGTGACCCCGGGGCAGGCCCAGGATGGAGCAGGGTCCTCTAGGAGACCTGTGACCCATGGAGAGGGAAGCCCAGGCTGGAGCAGGTTTTTCCCATTTAGGACTCGTGACCCCTGTGGGGGACCCACGCCGGGTCAGCTCATCCCTGAAGGACTGACCCCATGGAGGAGGGACCCACAGGACAGCAGAGTGGGAAGAGCTGCTGCCCAAGGGATGGACTCATGCTGGGAGGTCCATCCAGGACTGTCTCCCTTGGGAGGGACCCCCACAGGAACAGGGGAAAGACTCAGAGCTGTGGCCCCCCTGTAGCCCCCGGTGGAGACCAAAGTAACACAGGTGTCCCCCTGCAGACCATGGAGGAGCATCGAGGTGCAGAGACCCCCCTGCACCCCAGGAAAGAGTAACCCACAGGACAGCAGAATGGGAAGAGCTGCTGCCCGAGGGATGGACTCAAACAACACCTGACTGCAACCCCCTTCCCCGTCCCCCTGCACTGCTGGGGGGGAGGAGGGAGAGCTGAGAAGGAAGGAGGGGTAGGGGGAAGGTGTTTTTAAGACTCTTTTATTTCTCACTCTTTGGCTTTGATCCTGTTAGTAATAAATTTAAGTACTATCCCTTCTTTGAGTCTGTTTTGCCCATTAGTGAGCAACTTTCTCCAGACCATTTTCTCTACTCAGGAATCCTCAGCTGGTTTCTTTCTCTCCTCTGTGGAGTTGCAGAAGGAGGGGGAGGTAGTGGCTTTTAGTGGGTGTTTGAAATCCAGCCAGGATCAACCCAGTACACCAACCCATGTGCTTGAGGCCCTTTTGTGATGTCACAGCCCACCCTCTCCATTCCGGAATAGCCCTTGGCAACCAAAGAACCAACACCCTACAACCCCAAAGTGAAACCCCACCCGTGTGCCATGGGCCCCTTTGTGATGTCATGGCTGACCCTCTCCATTCCAGAACGGCCCCTGGCAACCAAAAAACCAATGCCTCACACCCCTGAGTGCAGCCCAACCCATGTGCCATGGGCCCCTTTGTGATGTCCTGGCCTGTCCTCTCCATTCCAGAACAGCCCCTGGAAACCAAAGAACCAACGTCACAGAATGTCAAAGTGCAGCCCCCCCATGGGCCATGGCCCCTTTGTGATGTCGTGGCCTTTCCCCCAGGAAAGAAAGCCTGTAACCTTTGAGTTTCAGGTGCAGTATATGGGACACCCTGGGCACTCTGTGGGAAGCAAGAGCTTTCTTTCCTGGCACCTTTCTCCTGGGAGAAATCTTCATCCATGTTCAATCTGGGGAGTCGGACCAGCTATCTCTGCACATGGCTCTGGAAAGCAAAGCACAGCACATTACCCCAGGAAAGACAGCTTGTAGCCTTGGACTCTTAGGTGCAGGTGGTGGCACACCCAGAGCACTCCATGGGCAGCAAGACCCTTCTGTCCTGGCACCATTTGTCTGCGAGGAATCTTCAGCTGTGTTCAATTTGGGGAGTCAGACTGGTAATTTTAATGTCGGGCTTCTGTAAGAGAAGGACAGCCCTTTCCCCCAGGAAAGAAAGCCCTTACCCTCTGTCTCTCATGTGCAGTTGGTGGCCTATGATTGGTACTCCATGGGCAGCAAGAGCTTTCTCCTGTGGCACCTTTTATTTGGGAAGAATATTTGTCTCTATTCAATTTTGGAAGTCGCACAGGCAAGTTCAGTGCAGGGCTCCAAAAAGCAAACCACAGCACTTCCACCCTGGAAAGGGAGCCCTTACCCTGGATCTCATGAGCAGTTGGGGGCCACTCTCAGCACTACACGGTGTGATTGTTCTGACCTCGCTCCCTGCCAAATGCCTGAACTCACAGTAACATCCCCTTCCCCCTCCCTTCTTCCCTTAGGGAAAAGGAAAAAATCCTATAAAAATTGAGGAACCTGAAATTAAGATAATTATATAAAAATATATATATTTACGTATGTTACAGTTATATACAATTAGGATGCTATGTACACAGTGCAGGGAATCCAAACACCCCCCAAGGGAAAAGGGAAAAAGGGATAAAAAGGGACAAAAAGGGACACAGAACAGATATACACAACCAAACCCAAGAACTAGCAAAATAACTAGTAAAACAAATCTCATCACATCCCTCAGAAAAGCAAGGTTGGCAGACACTGCCAGCACTCTCCAAATCTCCCTTGTGGTAGACCAGAGGTCACTGCAGGCCTCAGGCTTAGATAAGCAAGAACAACACAGTGAGCCACTGCTCCTGAACCTTGCTGGAAGAGAAGACAACAAGGTCTCTGATCTCCAACTATTTATAGTCTATGTAAAAATCATATGGAATACTGGGTACATGGCCACTTCCTTGGTTACAAGCTGGTTACCAGGAAGGCCTAGACCAAAACCATCACATTCTCCACCCCTTATTCCATACTATTCTTACGTAACATTTATATTTCACGTTCGCTTCTATCCTGCACATATATACACATATATATTTATGTAGTCCTTGTTTGGCCTTTGGAGCAATTGTCTTGTTGTAGAAGATCAGCATCAGGATTAGCTTGGTTTGGATCCTTGGCCCTTTGGTCACAATCACAGTTCTGGTTTTAGGGCTGGTTCTCTGGTCTGGGCTGTTTTATCATTGGATACCAGCATCAACTTGTTCAGGTCTTTCTCATCTGGTGACCGGTTTCCTGCAAAACACAACTCAAAGCACATGATTAGTCTTTCCCCATGTTTAAGTTTCTTTGAGGCACACATTGGATCTCTCCATCCTTTCTCATTACCCACCAGGTATTTCCAGGGCCTTGAGTGAAAACAGTCCCACAAATGGGTTTGTCTTGGCCTGAGGGAGGAGTAATCCAAACAGCCTTCCCTAACACACCTCTCAGGTATGCCATAGGGCATTGGCTATCATCCACGAGTCGGTGTAGAGGTAGAGCCTTGGCCATCCTTCTCCTTCTGCGATGTCCAAGGGCCAACTGGACAGCTTTGAGTTCTGCAAACTGACTCGATTCGCCTTTACCTTCAGTGGCTTCCACCACTCGTTGGGTGGGACTCCAAACAGCTGCTTTCCACTTCCAGTTCCTTCCTACAATACAGCAAGAACCATCAGTGAAAAGAGCATAGCGTGTCTCTTCATCTGGCAGCTGATTATGTGATGGAGCTTCTTCAGCTCAACTCTCTTGCTCTCCTTCCTCCTCCTCTGCCAGACTGCAGTTCTCACCTTCAGTCCAATTAGTTATAATTCCTAAAATTCCAGGAGGGTTCGAGCTTCCCATTCAAACATGTTGCATAATCAAAGCAATCCACTTCTCCAAGAAGCATCAGTGGAATGATGTGTAGAAGACACTTTCCCTTTGAACATCCAACTCAGCACTGGTAGCCGGGGTGCCAGGAAGAGCTGTGCTTTGGTGCCAGTCACCTCTGAGGCTGCTTGTATGCCTTCATATGCTGCTAGAATTTCCTTTTCCATAGGGGTGTAGTTGGCTTCAGATCCTCTGTAGCTTCGGCTCCAGAAGCCAAGTGGTCGCCCTCGTGTTTCACCAGGCACCTTTTGCCAGAGGCTCCAGGAGGGACCTTTATCCACAGCTGCAGAGTAAAGTACATTCTTTACATCTGGTCCCGTCCTAACTGGTCCAAGAGCCATGGTTTGTGCAGTCTCTTGCTTGATTTGCCTGAAAGCCTGCTGTTGTTCAGGACCCCATTGGAAGTTGTTCTTTTTATGGGTCACCAAGTAAAGAGGGCTCACATTTTGGCTGTACTCGGGGATGTGCATTCTCCAGAAGCCTGTGGCTCCCAGAAAAGCTTGGGTCTCTTTTTTGTTTGTCAGTGCAGCCATTGCTACAATCTTATTGATTACATCGGTTGGGATCTGGCACCTTCCATCTTGCCATTTCACCCCTAGGAATTGGATCTCTCCGGCAGGTCCCTTAACCTTTTTTTTGTTGATGGCGAAACCAGTTTTGAGGATGATCTTCTGGATGATCTTCTCTCCTTTGTTGAAAACTTCCTTTGCTGTGTCCCCTCATACAATGATATAGTCAATGTATTGTATGTGTTCTGGGGCCTCACCCTTCTCTAGTACAACCTGAATCAACCCATGACAGATGGTGGGACTGTGTTTCCACCCCTGGGGCAGTCGTTGCCACGTATACTGCACGCCCCTCCACGTGAAAGCAAACTGTGGCCTGCACTCTGCTGCCAAGGGAATGGAGAAAAACGCATTTGCTATGTCAATGGTAGCATACCACTTCGCTGTCTTGGACTCCAGCTCGTTCTGGAACTCCAACATGTATGGTACAGCGGCACTCAATGGCGGTTTGACTTCATTCAAGCCACGATAGTCCACAGTTAATCTCCATTCTCCATCGGATTTGCGTACAGGCCAAATGGGGCTGTTGAAGGGTGTGAGTTTTACTGACCACCCCTTGGCTCTCCAACTTCCTGATCATCTTAGGAATGGGGATCACAGCATCTCGATTTGTCTGGTACTGTCGCCTATGCATTGTTGTTGTGGCTACTGGCACTTGTTGATTGTTGACTCGCAGCAATCCTACAACAGAAGGATCTTCTGAGAGGCCAGGCAGGGCAGATAATTGCTTGGATTTCTCCTCAGTCACCATGGCTACACTGAAAGCCCATCGGTACCCCTTCGGGTCCTTGAAGTATCCTCTTCTCAGGTAATCAATACCAAGGATACCGGGGGCTTCTGGACCCTCAACAATGGGATGCTTTTCCCATTGGTCTCCGGTCAAGCTTACTTCAGCCTCTACCACTGACAACTCCTGCGGCCCTCCTGTCACCCCAGAAATAGAAACAGTCTCTGTAGTCTCATGTTCAGACGGCATCAATGTACACTGGGCACCTGTGTCTGTCAAAGCTCGGTATCTCTGGGGATCCAATGTGCCAGGCCATCGAACCCACACAGCCCAGGAAACCTGAATACCTTCCTGGTCCCTTTCCATCTCCTGGCAGAAGGCAGGGCCTCTCTATTGGTCCCTGTCAGAGCATTCACCATTGGATTTCCTCTTTGCTACACTAGAGGCCTTCTTGTCATAACAGAAGCAAACTTCAGCTTCTTGTGTCTTGGAGATCACAATTGCTCCATGCTTTTCTACATGCAGATGGCAGCAAAATATCAGGGGAGGAGGAAAAGACTGAGGGACTTAATGCTTCCTTTGGCTCAGACTGTAACACTAAAAGAAGCTGTCCTCAGTATATTAAACTCCCAGGGCAGTAAGTTGGTGGCAGGGAGCTGAATGATGCCCCCATAATGCAGGAGCAAATGCTCAGTGACCTGCCTTGTCAATCAGATCCCCACAAGGCCCTGGGCCCAGAAGGGATGCACCCGAGTGCACCATCCCATGGAACATGCAGGACATCCAGGGGATCAGGCCCAGCCAGCGTGGGGTTGGGAAAGGCAGGTCCTGCCTGACCAACCTGGTCTCCTTCTGTGACAAATGACCCCCTCAGCAGCTGAGGGAAAGGCTGGGGATGTGTCTGTGCTGACTTCAGGAAAGCCTTTGAGCCCATCTCCCACAGCATCTCCTGCACAAACTGGCTGCTCATGGCCTGGACGAGGGAACTGTTTGCTGGGGGAAAAACTGGCTGATGGCCCAGGGAGTGGTGGGGGATGGAACTAAATGCAGGTGGGGCCGGTCACTAGTGGGGTTCCCAAGGGCTCAGGGTTGGGGCTGGTCCTGTTTTAACATCATTATTGGTGATCTGGATGAGGGGATCAAGAGCCCCCTCAGGAAATTGGTGGATCCCATGAAGTTGGGTGTGAGTGTGGATCTGCTGCAGGGCAGGAAGGCTCTGCAGAGGGATCTGGACTAGGCAGTGATTGTCCCTCTCTGCTGGGCACTGGGGAGGTCCCACCTGGAGTGCTGTGTCCAGTTCTGGCCCCTGAGTGCAAAAAGGCCCTGGAGGGGCTGGAGCGTGTCCAGAGAAGGGAACGGAGCTGGGGAAGGGTCTGGAAAACGTCTGATGAGGAGCAGCTGAGGGAACTGGGGTTCTTTAGTCTGCAGAAGGGGAGGCTCAGAGAGCACCTCATCACTCTCTAAAATTACCTGAAAGGAGGTTTCAGTGGGGAAGGGGGGTCGTTCTCTTCTACAAAGCCTTCAGTGAGAGCAAGAGAGGAAATGGCCTTGAGTTGCCTTGGGTGAGGTTCAGATTAGATACTACAAAGTTCTTTTCTTACTGAGAGAATCTTTAGGTCTTGAAACAAGTAGCCCAGGGAGCTGGTGGAGTCTCTGGAAGTGTTCAGATGGCATCTGCATATGGCACTTTAGGACACGGTTTTTAGGTTATTATGGTGGTGCTGGTTGAAAGCTGGATCAGAAGATCTTGAAGGTCTCTTCCAACCTTGGTGATTGTGTGACCTCTCATCAAAGTTTCCAGGTTTTGCTCTTACACAGTGCTGAGGATATTTTCTCAGTGGGACCCATTAAAACTACAAGAAACTTTACAGTTTGAATCTCACTTTGGTTTCTCCAGAGGTTCCTGCAACTCTCCTCAGGGTCTGATGTTCAGGGACTCATCCCCAAAGCCCCCGAGGCTGATGAAATGCCTGGGGCTGTTGCTGTGCTGCTGAGCTGGGCCGGGCTCCTGGCACACAGGGAGCTCCTGGCAACCAAGAACAGCTTCCAAGAGACAGCTCTGCCCAGGAGCAGCTCCTCTGCACAGCCCAGCAGGGCTGAGGGCACTGCCTGCAGCACCCAGGGCACAGAAGGCAGAGAGGTGAGAGGCAGCCTGGGCTGGGAGGGGACTGAGCTCTCACTACAGGAGAAACATTCAACGGATTTGAATGAAGAATTCTCCGCCTGGAGGACACTGAAACTTCCCTTCCAGCAGGGATCTCCTAAAGCTGCCACATCCCACAGCTTGTAGGATCTTTCAGAAGGACTCTCCCAGTGCCTGCAGGGCAGAGGAAGTGGCCCTATGGCAGAGCAGGGCAGGAGCTGCAGGCAGCAAGGGCAGGCAGGAGAAGGGAGCAGGAGGTGAAAGGGATCCTGGGCTGGGAGGACAGGGCAGAGCTGCTCAGGGCAGGAACCTTGGCAGCCCTTTGGCACGGGAAGGCTGTGGCTGCAGAGCAGTGCAGGGGAGTTGCTGCCAGTGGCTCTTGCAGCTGCCAAATGGCAGCCCTGGCAGGAGCTGTCAGGATGGCTGTGCTGGATTTGCTGGGGGGCAGCAGGAGAAGCTGCTGCAGAGCAGGACTTGCTGCTGCCCCATCAGAGGCCCAGGGCCAGAAGGTTCCCTGTGCCAGGGCCCTGCTCAGGAAGCACATCCAGTGCCAAGCCCTGCCCCTTCCCAGCCAGCGCAGGGGGTCTGGGATCTGCTCTGCAGCCCCTGCCCAGGCAGAGCTGCCCCTGGGCCCTGGGCTGGGGATGGGCTCTGGCAGCACTGGCAGGGAGCTGAGCTGGGCACAGGGAGGGGCTGCTGGCAGGAACAGCTCCTCACACACAGCCAGGCAGGGAGGGAGAGGCAGCTGCTGCCACAAGTGCTGCCCAGGGGGATGTGGCCCCTCCCTGCCTGTGTCTGTGGCACAGAGCCCTTCCCTGAGCAGCTCCTGCCTGGGCTCCTTTGCCAGCCCAAGCAGAGCCTCTGCCCTCAGGCCCACGGGGGCTGGGCTGGGCATTGCCCTGCAGCAGCCAGAGCCCAGGCAAGGACAAGGCCCTCATTTCCAGCTGCCTCTGCCTGTCCCTCCTCCCTTGGCAGCAGCACTGGGGCATTTCCCTGCCATCCCCTGCTGCCTGGGCTCTCCTTCTTCTCAGCCTTGGCTTTTCTGAGCCAGTGTGGGGTTTGGGGGGGCAGATTCCTGTGCAGACACAAACCCTTTGGGTGCTGCTGTGGGGATGTGTCTGTGGGAGCAAAGTGCCCAAGTGCCCTGCAGGCAACTTCAGGCTCTTCAGCTGTTTCCCTGGGTGTCCTGCAGGGCTGCAGGTGCCCTCCAGGAGGGCACAGCTCTGCCATAGTATCTCTGTGCTGCACAGGATCCCTGTGGAGAAAACTCCTCAGTGCTAACTCCGTGGAAATGCTCTGGGCAAGTACGGGAACAAACACAAAGAATTCCCTTAGTTCAGTCCCTTTTTGGGGAAAATTGCAAACAGCAAACCTGAGAAGCTCTTGGATGTATCAGGAGAACATTCATTTGGAGATCACCCTGCATTCCAAGTTCCCTCTTCCAGCAGAGCAAGAAGGAGTCCTTGGGAGCCCATCCCAGAGTTCCTGCTTCTAATGGTGCCCTCAGGCAGCAACAGCCAGAGCTCAGGGGAGGGAGCTGCAGGGAGGTCTGAGTGAGGAGACAGAGCCTGAGAATTGGGTGGCTGTGAGACGTGTCCTGTTTGGCTGCAGCAGCCTGGTCTAACTCAGCATTGACTTCTCCTCAACAGATCTAAACACTCTGAGGGAGAAGAAAATGCCCAACAGCAGCTCCATGGCCCAGTTCCTGCTGCTGGCATTCTCAGACAGGCGGGAGCTGCAGCTGCTGCACTTCTGGCTCTTCCTGGGCATCTCCCTGGCTGCCCTCCTGGGCAACGGCCTCATCCTCAGCGCCGTAGCCTGCGACCAGCACCTGCACACCCCCAGGGACTTCTTCCTGCTGCACCTCTCCCTCACAGACCTGGGCTGCATCTGCACCACTGTGCCCAAAGCCATGCACAACTCCCTCTGGGGCACCACAACCATCTCCTACACAGGATGTGCTGCTCAGGTCTTTTTCTTTGTCTTCTTCATGTCAGTAGAATTTTCCCTCCTGACCATCATGTGCTACGACCGCTACGTTGCCATCTGCAAACCCCTGCACTACGGGACCCTCCTGGGCAGCAGAGCTTGTGCCCACATGGCAGCAGCTGCCTGGGCCTCTGGGTTTCTGTATTCTCTGCTGCACACAGCCAATACATTTTCCTTGCCCCTGTGCCAGGGCAATGCCCTGGGCCAGTTCTTCTGTGAAATCCCACACATCCTCAAGCTCTCCTGCTCACACTCAGGCTACCTCAGGGAAATTGGGCTCATTTGGATTAGTGTATGTTTAACTTTTGGTTGTTTCATTTTCATTGTTTTCTCCTATGTTCGGATCTTTAGGGCTGTGCTGAGTATGCCCTCAGAGCAGAGACGGCACAAAGCCTTTTCCACGTGCCTCCCTCACCTTGCTGTGGTCTCTCTTTTTGTTAGCACTGCAGCATTTGCCTTCCTCAAGCCCCCCTCCATCTCTTCCCCCTCCTTGGATCTGACTGTGTCAGTTCTATACTCAGTGGTTCCTCCAGCACTGAACCCCCTCATCTACAGCCTGAGGAACCAGGAGCTCAAGGATGCCATAAGGAAAATGATGACTAGATTCTTTTTAGGAGCAATAGCCTGCCTCTTTTCTTCTGCAGAACCCTCACTGTGTAACCCTTCACTGGCCCAGCCTTCCTTCTAAAGCTTTTCAGAGTGGTGTGGCAGAGTTTTCTTATATGTTTTCCTCTTCTAATGTTTTTAGCAGAGAAATTTATTCTTCATCCAATACCTAATTCACTCTCTACCTCTTTGGTTGACCCACAATTATGTAAATGAGGAATAATTTTCTTTGTGAATTTTTACAAATGTTCCTGCAGCAACTTCTTTTTCAATCATCCTGCCTTTGTTATTCTGTAAAACATGAATCACAATCTCTAATAAAGTACTTGAGTTTTTTTGTTCAGATTCTTGCTCCAAGAACTTCCCTGCATCTGGAGGGCAGTGCCTGTGTGCAGAGGAGAAGGGTTAAAGAGTCCTGGGACAGGAGCACTGCCAGGGAGCAGCAGCTCTTGGGCTTTTCAGAGATGCTCTTTGTCCACTGCCTCCCTCTCCTTTCTGCTCCTTGCCCAAGGCCTGAGTGCTCTGGCAGCTCAGTCACTGCTGTGGGTCAGTGCTGGGACCATGGGCAGGGACAGGCCCTGGCACTGCTGGCACAGAGCTGGGGTCCTTAACATCATTTCCATCAGGAAAGGGGATCCCCCTGGGCAGTTCCTGAAGACTTTGTTCTTTTTTAAGAGGTTGGTGTAAAGAACAAGCCAAGGAATAGACTCTCCAAGTCTCCTGGCTTGGCTTGTTTCGCCATTCAGGCCGTGCAGGCAGAGAAGGGCTGCTCATCTGAGGGCTGGCTCAGATGTTCTGTGCTGGTGGCCCATGGCAAATGGTCTCCAGGTCACCTGCCTGGGGCTCTGCAGCTTGTGCTGGCTCTGATGGCAGGGGAGGACTTGTGTGTAGGAAATGAGGAATCCCACGGATCCCACACACACATGGATCCCAACATCTCCCATGGGCCGCCTCGCTCCAGCATGAGATTCTCTCTCTCTCTTAAAGGTATAAATCTTCAGTAGCAGTATGGATCCACACACACACACAGATCCCAAGCTTATCCGAGCCGTCTTTGCTCCGGCATAAGCATCATCTCTTTCAAGGGTCACAAAGTTTTCAACAGGACTCTGCCTTATCTCAGTCCTTCTCATGAAGTCTCAGTTTTCTTTGGTACATCCACAGGCTCCTCTGTGAGCCTCATGGGGGGTCTCCTTACTCCAACAAATTTTTACAAGTAGCAGGGATTACTTTTCAGTCTTTTCCCTGCTGAGGAGAGAGAGTGAAAAGGGAAGAAACAGCTCTCCCTCCTTCGAATTTCTTCTCTCTCCTCCGGCTGCCAGCTTGGAAGCTCCATTATCTCTTGGCTGGAATTTCTCTGCAGCGGTTTCTGTCCAAGTATTCAGTCTTTTAAACTTTTTTTTCTTCACTCTCGTACCAGACAGAAAGGGAGGGCTTCAGTGCTACACCTGGCCCCCCCAGCCCAAGCCGGGGGAGGAGAGGGCCTTGGCCCTCTTCGGGCCTGCCGCTTCTTTCTCCTACATGGCTGCTGCCCCTAATTTCAACTGCACAACAAGTCTTCTCTTCCGTTTTCTTAAAGATGGAATTAGCACAGGCGTCACTGGACTTTTGATTGGCCTTTTTGTCTGGAAATTACCTGGACAAAAACATCCTCAGCCCCAGGGATGGGCTGGTGGGCAAAACCACGACAACACCCAACTTCATGGGATCCACCAATTTCCTGAGGGGGCACTCGATCCACTCATCCAGATCACCAATAACGATGTTAAACAGGAGCAGCCCCAACTCTGAGCCCTTGGGAACCCCACTAGTGACTGGCCCCACCTGCATTTAGTTCCATCCCCCACCACTCCCTGGGCCATCAGCCAGTTTTTCCCCCAGCAAACAGTTCCCTCGTCCAGGCCATGAGCAGCCAGTTTGTGCAGGAGATGCTGTGGGAGATGGGCTCAAAGGCTTTCCTGAAGTCAGCACAGACACATCCCCAGCCTTTCCCTCAGCTGCTGAGGGGGTCATTTGTCACAGAAGGAGACCAGGTTGGTCAGGCAGGACCTGCCTTTCCCAACCCCACGCTGGCTGGGCCTGATCCCGTGGATGTCCTGCCCGTGCCATGGGATGGTGATGGGAGAAAGAGAAACTTGACTCACAGTGTCCAAGAATGCCTAGATACGGAACAATGAACTCTTAGAGAAGTCCTGGAGAATTAGATCAAGGATGTAATTCAAACAAACAGGATGTAAATAAGCTCTGTTTCCCCAGATAAGGTGAAGAACAAACGTAACAATTGTTTTTGGTGGTGGAACAGGATGACGATGGACCTGCTCAAGAACTGAGGGCAAGGAAACAGAGGGAGCCTGGAAGGACCAAAGAAGGACCTCCAGGGGGGTGACTCTGTGAAGGAAACTAATGAATACGTATTAGCAAACCTGCACATCTAATGAATATGTAACCAGAGTGTGCAATAAGAAGCCCTGTCCATCTGTCATTTGGCACCTTCGGTTACAGGAGCTTCCCTGCCAACGTCCAGTGCTGAAAAATAAACAATTCCTGCTTCTTAATACCTACAAATTGGGGTTTAAGTGTCTGTTTTTGCCCCCTTTTGGTATCAGGGCCATTGTGACACTTTGGAACCTCCTGGAATCCAAGGGCCATTGCCACAGTGCAAGGCCTGATGGAGCCAAAGGCCCTTGGACACTGGGGCAGCTCACAGAATCCAGGGGCCTTGATGACACTCCAGGGCATCCCAGAACCAAAGGAGTCCCGGGAAGGTGCTGAACCTCCTGGAATCAAGGGGGCATTGTGACACTGTGACACTGTGACATTGTGACACTGTGACATTGTGACATTGTGACACTGTGACACTGTGACATTGTGACACTGTGACACTGTGACATTGTGACACTGTGACATTGTGACACTGTGACACTGTGACACTGTGACATTGTGACACTGTGACACTGTGACACTGTGACACTGTGACTCTGCAGGGCCATGTGGAGACAAAGGGGCCATTGTGACCCTGGGCAACCTCACAGCACCAAGGGCCATTGTGACACTGCAGGGCCTCATGGATTCCAAGCAGTGCTGGGACACTCTGGACCTGATGGAATCACTGTGACATTGGGACACCACAGAACCTCATGGAATCCTCAGCACCACTGTGACATATGGGAATCTTCTGGAATCAAGGGACCATGGTGACAGTGCAGGGCCTATGGAGCAGAAGGGACCACGGTGACACCGTGGAACCTCATGGAATAAAGGAACCTGTGAGACACTGGATTATTGGGATAATTCTTGACTCAGAACAACTCCAGTGTGTGTGTGGGTGGGAAAGGACAGGTGGAATTTGCCAAAGGGGAGGTGGTGCCCTGTTCCATTGCCCAGCCCTTGGAGCCTCCTTGGGCAGCCCTGGAGCTGCTGTCAGTCCAAAGCAGCCCGGGAGCACTGCCCCATCCCACAGCCTGGAGCCCCTAACCCAGCCCCACACTGGCTCCAGCACACCAGGAGCTCTGCCCCTCACCCTCCTGGAGCCCCAGAGTGGCCAGTGGGCCACAAGTCCCCCCTGGGGGGTGGGCACAGGGGGCAGAGCAAATCAAACCAGCCCCGTGCGGCCATGGCGTGGTCGGACCCTCCATCTGGGCACGGGGAAGCTGCACTGGCACCAGACTGCGGGTGGGAGCTGCACTTCTCTCTCTTCCCTTACTTCTTCTTATTCTCTCAACCTCTCATAATATTTGAGGAAACTTAAAACTGGATGGGTTGGGTTTTTGCTGACTTGTCTGGGTTGGCCTGTGCTCAGTCAATGCTTTGGGGAATGCTCTGTTCTGGTGGAATTTTGCCCTTTCACCTTTTGCCAAGCTCCCTTCTTTTCTCAAGTTTACCATAATAGTGTGATATTTGACCTCCTGAGAGGTCAAAAGTGTGTTGTATCTTCTCCACTGTGCTCCCTCAAGCTACTTAAAGAACTGAAGTCCCTTTTCAAATATCTCGAGGGTGGATATTTTTGATACCTTGTATATTTTTTAAATGAAAACCCCTTTGATGACCTCATAGCTCAAACCTGGAATCTTACAGTCACCATCCCTGGAAGTGTTCAGAAAACATTGAGCTGTGGCACTTGGGGACACGGTTCAGTGGTGAAGATGCCAGTGTTGGGTTAATGGTTGCACTCTATGATCTCAGAGATCTTTTCCACCCTCAAAAATTCTGTGATTCTGTTGTGACTCAACCACTTCCCTGTACATTCTTTTCCGATGCTTGATAACCCTCAGTCATCCCTTTGATGCTGCAGCCAAGGAAACTCATGGAATGAAGGGGCCACTGTGACCCTGCAGGGCCTGGTGGAACCTTGTCTGTTGGGAAACACAAAGGGATGTGTGGGGGTGTTTCACTGACAACCAGGAGAATTTTGGAGAGGAACATTTACACCCTCAGATCTTGATGTGTCCACACATCTCTGCCTGGGTGTGGGTGTGAATTGACTGTGGTGGAGTGTTGTTATTGTGAATCTATAATTCAGTCACTGTGAAAAGTGTAGCAAATGCTACTGAATCACTTGATAACTTTTAAGTTGGTCAATAATAAAATGCCAATAATTTCTGTTGCCCTCTTATCTTTGCTTCCAAATCGTGTGCCCCCTCACCCTCTTGCATCCCAAGGCTCTGTGCAAATCTCTCCCTTTCATCAAGAAAACATATTTCTGTATTGTCTACTTTAAAAGCTTCCTCCTTAGCTAAACAAGAAAAAACTCCAGTTAGTTGTTGAAGACTTGAAAGCATGAAGATAATTAAAGGAATGAAAATAATTTGGTTTTCTGTATTTAATGAGCCCCACTGTGTGTTTAGAGACAAGTCCATTGTTCTCAACTACTGAGAGAAGATTGAAGAAGCTGCTCAAGAAGTCAGGAGCCAAACTCCCAGTCCCTTGAAGCATTGCTGGGCCCCACTGAGGGCAGGCACTGACAAAGCCTCCCCAGGGACTCCTTGGAGCAGATCCTTGCAGGCCAGGAGTGCAGGCAGACAAAGGAAAGTGTCTTGTGGTGGCCTGAGGGGCAGAGGCAGCTGCCAGAGCCAAGGGCACAAAGGCCTGGGTGCCTTTGGGCCTTGCAGCCCTGCCAGAGCCCTTGGCCATCTGTGCTGCAGGCTGTGCTCCCCTGGCCCTGCTGCTCCTCTGGCCTTGCAGGCTGCACACACCCCTCCTGCTTTCCCACCCCCCTCCCAGCAGCATTTCTGGGCCCTCCCTGATGGCTCTGCTGTCCCCCAGCTCTGGCTGCTGCCATGTGCACTTGGCCTTCTTGGCTTTGCTGCTGAGCCCCTGTGCCCCAGGACATCCCTGACAGAGCCCAGGCCCTTCTGCTGGGGGTCCCTGCAGAGCTGAGCAGATCCAGGTCACCTCCCATTGCTCTGCCAACCCCTTGGGCCTGCTCTGGGCCCTGCAGGTCCTTGCCCTGCTCCCAAGGGCTCTGGGGGTGCTTCATGCTCAGGCCTTGGGCTTTAGAGCTCAGGGTGGGGATCGGGCAGAACTTTGGCAGGTTTGTTGTTCTGCTGGCAGGCTCTGGTTCATGATTAGGGGAAGAGCTTTTTGGGTTGGGTCAGGATTAAAGCGTGGTTTTTCATGCTGGTAATAGCGGTTGCAGATTGGGGTGGGCATTGGAGTCCCAGTAAGGGTCTGGAGTTCTGCGTTTGGGCTTTGCCTTTGAAGAAAGAGGAGGTTGAGATTTGAGCAGTGGATTCCTTTCCATGGGAAGGGCAACACATTTAGGTTGGGGCTACAAAGAGGTTACAAAGAGGGTAAAGGTCCATCAGGAATGTTTGCACAGTCAGTGTTTCAGCACCTTCAGCATTCCCTGAACCTGCTTTTACCTCATCAAAATCTTTCCTCTCTATTCACCAGGTCCCTCCTTCCTTCCCCAAATATCCAATCCTTTTTGTCCCAGTTCCTCCTGATTTCCCACAAACTTTCATCTGGTTGGGCTCAGCTTTGTGATGACCCTGTGCAACCTCATGGAATCAAGGGGCGCTTGTGAAACTGCAGGGCCTCATGGAAAGAAAGGAAAACAGGGACACTGAAATTTTGTGGAACCAGGGCACCATTTAACATTGGAGGCCTTGAAGAACAAAAGGAGCCCTGAAACCTTTTGGAATCTCATGGAACCAGGGAGCCCTTGTGTCACTGTGGTGCCTCCTGGAAACAAAGAAATCTGGGACACAGTGGAACCTCATGAAATGAAGGAGCCACTGAGACACCACAGGGCCTTTTTGGAGCCAAATGGACCTTGAGACCCTGGGGAACCCCATGGAATCAAGGGGTCATTGTGACACCAAAGACACCTCATGGCCTCAAAGGACCACTGTGACACTCCAGGGCATTCTGGAGCCAGAGGATCCCAGGGACACTGAGCAGCCTCCTGGAATCAAGGAGCCATTTTGACACTGCAGGGCCTCCTGGAAACCAAACCAAATACAGGCTTGTCCAGGTCCTGGGGGATGATTCAGAAGGGAGGCAGCAGTGATTTCTCCCTACAGACCCACCACTCCAATGGTCTCTCCCTGCCCTGAAGGTTTCTGGCCATCAGGCTGTAGCTGAGGGGCTTGGGCAGGGCCATGAGGAGGGGGTAGAACAAGGGCTGTGTCCAACTCTGCCAGGAGGGCTGTGCTGGGCAAGGAGGAGGAGGCTGCAGCAAACAGTGGCACTGCTGAGGGGACAGGAGCAAGGGAGAGACTTTGTGCCTGCCCACGCTGGGCAGGAGCTGCCCCAGGATGGCAGCTCTGAAGCACTCCCAGCATGTCCCTGGGAACAGCAGGGCAAGACTGGATCTAAAAATCAGGCTGGGAATGCAAAGAGCAGGAGTGTCCTGGTGTCACTGCAGGAGAGTTCCAGCCCTGCAGCAAGGGCACAGAAGAAGTGACCCAGTCCATGCAGTGCCCTCAGAAGATCCCACAGCATCCTGGAGATGCTGTCAGGGAGCCCAGCTCTGCTTCACAAGTTGCCAGTGCCTGTCCCTGCCTGTGCTCAAAGGGCTCCCACCCCCAGGACTGTGCTCAGAGAGCACTCAGGCCTTGCAGCCAGAAAGGGGCTCAGGAGGACAGGGTGGAAGTGGAAAGAGCAGCTCTGCAAAGCCCAAGCTCTGCTGCTCCCTGGCAGTGCTGCTGTGCTGGGATTGTTGTGCCCTTCCCCTTTGCAAATCCCCCCTGTCCTGCAGTGTGCTGTCCTTTAGGAAGAGCTGAGAAGAAGGGTCTTAGACAAAGAAGGCACTGCAGGGTCCTTTATTTTCTTTAAATACGCAAAAAGCACAATTCATCATTTTACATCTCTGTATCAAAATCAAAAAGTGGAAACTAAATTAGAAGGAAGGTGCATATAATATTTTATTGCATAGAAAATTATTGCAAGAGGAACCCAATGGCCTCCATAAAAAATTTGAGCAGGAAGGCTGAGCCATTAGGGAATCCCATTCTGAATGCTACACACTAGAACACAGGCACTTTATTGTTCCTGGACTGCATCCAGTCATCATTTTCCTTATGGCATCCTTGAGCTCCTGGTTCCTCAGGCTGTAGATGAGGGGGTTCAGGGCTGGAGGAACCACCGAGTACAGAACTGACAGAGCCAAATCCAGGGACGGGGAGGAGATGGAGGGGGGCTTCAGGTGGGAAAATGTGCCAGTGCTGATGAACAGGGAGACAACAGCCAGGTGAGGGAGGCACGTGGAAAAGGCTTTGTGCCGTCCCTCATCAGAGGGGATCCTCAGCACAGCCCTGAAGATCTGCACATAGGAGAAAGCTATGAAAATGAAACAACCAAGTCTTAAATAGACACTAACCCCAAGAAGCCCAATTTCCCTGAGGTAGCCTGAGTGTGAGCAGGAGAGCTTGAGGATGTGTGGGATTTCACAGAAGAACTGGCCCAGGGCATTGCCCTGGCACAGGGGAAGGGAAAATGTATTGGCTGTGTGCAGCAGAGCAGTGAGAAACCCAGAGGCCCAGGCAGCTGCTGCCATGTGGGCACAAGCTCTGCTGCCCAGGAGGGTCCCGTAGTGCAGGGGTTTGCAGATGGCAACGTAGCGGTCGTAGAACAATATGGTGAGGAGGGAAAACTCTGCTGACATGAAAAAGACAAAGAAAAAGAGCTGTGCAGCACATCCTGTGTAGGAGATGGTTGTGGTGCCCCAGAGGGAGTTGTGCATGGCTTTGGGCACAGTGGTGCAGATGCAGCCCAGGTCTGTGAGGGAGAGGTGCAGCAGGAAGAAGTCCCTGGGGGTGTGCAGGTGCTGGTCGCAGGCTACGGCGCTGAGGATGAGGCCGTTGCCCAGGAGGGCAGCCAGGGAGATGCCCAGGAAGAGCCAGAAGTGCAGCAGCTGCAGCTCCCGCCTGTCTGAGAATGCCAGCAGCAGGAACTGGGCCGTGGAGCTGCTGTTGGGCATTTACTGCTTCCTCAGAGTGTTTGGATCTGTTGAGGAGGAGAAGTCAATGCTGAGTTAGACCAGGCTGCTGCAGCCAAACAGGACACGTCTCACAGCTTCCCCACTCTCAGGCTCTGTCTCCTCACTCAGAACTCCCTGCAGCTCCCTCCTCTGAGCTCTGGCTCTTGCCACCTGAATTCCTTGTGTTTGTTCTCCCAGTGGCATCTGCCACAGTTAGGAGTGGTTGTGGATGTTGGAAATCCCTGACATTTCCATTGCGCTGCAGGTCAAGTCTTGTGGGTTCTGAGGGCACAGGGATGGTCCCTCAGTGCAGACAGAAGAGCTGCTCTGCCCATCAGTCTGTGCTCAGCTGCCCTGTGTACAGATAGCCAGGAATCCGTGTCCAAAGAAAACACTGACACACTCCTCACTTTTTCATCTCTCCCCTCCCAGAGTGAGACACCAAATGCTCATTGCAGCTGCCCAGAGCATTTCCATGGATTTAGCACTGAGGAGTTTTCTCCACGGGCATCCTGTGCAGCACAGAGATACTATGGCAGAGCTGTGCCCTCCTGGAGGGCACCTGCAGCCCTGCAGGACACCCAGGGAAACAGCTGAAGAGCCTGAACTTGCCTGTAGGGCACTTGGGCACTTTGCTTCCACACACACATCCCCACAGCAGCACTCAAAGGGTTTGTGTCTGCACAGGAATCTGCCCCCCCAAACCCCACACTGGCTCAGAAAAGCCAAGGGTGAGAACAAGGAGAGCCCAGGCAGCAGGGGCTGGCAGGGAAATGCCCCAGTGCTGCTGCCAAGGGAGGAGGGACAGGCAGAGGCAGCTGGAAATGAGGGCCTTGTCCTTGCCTGGGCTCTGGCTGCTGCAGGGCAATGCCCAGCCCAGCCCCCGTGGGCCTGAGGACAGAGGCTCTGCTTGGGCTGGCAAAGGAGCCCAGGCAGGAGCTGCTCAGGGAAGGGCTCTGTGCCACAGACACAGGCAGGGAGGGGCCACATCCCCCTGGGCAGCACTTGTGGCAGCAGCTGCCTCTCCCTCCCTGCCTGGCTGTGTGTGAGGAGCTGTTCCTGCCAGCAGCCCCTCCCTGTGCCCAGCTCAGCTCCCTGCCAGTGCTGCCAGAGCCCATCCCCAGCCCAGGGCCCAGGGCAGCTCTGCCTGGGCAGGGGCTGCAGAGCAGATCCCAGAGCCCCTGCGCTGGCTGGGAAGGGGCAGGGCTTGGCACTGGATGTGCTTCCTGAGCAGGGCCCCTGCAAATGGCAGCAGGTGCAGCTGAAGCTGGGAGGAGCCCTGAGCCTGCAGCTGAAGGGCCCTGCCCAGCCCTGGCCTGCCAGGAGGGCTCACTCCTTCCCCCCAGCCCTTCTCCCTGCAGGGCCGTGGCAGCTCCTTGGCCGGGCTGAGAGCTGCCCCTGGCAGGCAGCAGAGTCCCTGCCCCAGCACACACAGCCCTTCTGAAAGATCCTACAAGCTGTGGGATGTGGCAGCTCTAGGAGATCCCTGCAGGAAGCGAAGTTGAAGTGTCCTACAGCCAGAGAACAGAATTTAACTTTCCTTTAGCCAGAGAATTCTTCATTTAAATCCTGTGAATGTTTCTCCTGCAGTGAGAGCTCAGTCCCCTCCCAGCCCAGGCTGCCTCTCACCTCTCTGCCTTCTCTCCTGTGCCCTGGGTGCTGCAGGCAGTGCTCTCAGCCCTGCTGGGCTGTGCAGAGGAGCTGCTCCTGGGCAGAGCTGTCTCTTGGAAGCTGTTCTTGGTTGCCAGGAGCTCCCTGTGTGCCAGGAGCCCAGCCCAGCTCAGCAGCACAGCAACAGCCCCAGGCATTTCATCACCCTCGGGGGCTTTGGGGATGAGTCCCTGAACATCAGACCCTGAGGAGAGTTGCAGGAACCTCTTGAGAAACCAAAGTGAGATTCAAACTGTAAAGTTTCTTGTAGTGTTAATGGGTCCCATTAAGGAACCCAACTGAGAAAAGATCTTAGAGCACAAACCAAGAAACTGTGATGACAGGTCAGATAATCACAAAATCATCAAGGTTGGATGAGACCTTCAAGATCTTCTGGCCTAACTGTCAAACAGCACCACCATAATTACCCCTAAACCATATTCCAAAGTGCCATTTCCAGATGCCATCTGAGCACTTCCAGAGACTCCATCACCTCTATAAGAATCTTAGTCCAATACCTAAACATTCAATGAAAAATGAATCTAGTGGCTCAAGATGCACTGTTTCTAAAATTGGCAGTGGAGCAAGCTAACGATGATTGTCAACAAATATTAAGGTCCCTGAAAGATCCCTCTCCAATGGACATGGTTAAGCGGTGTCACAATATAGGATCCAACAGGTACAAAAAATCATTACGAACTTAAGTCCTGGCAGTGCAACAACAACAGAAGGAGGCTCTGTGTCAGCTGCACACAAACAGGACATTTTCAAAGGGATTGCCCTCAGCTGAAAAGAAGAGCACCCACAGTACCATCCAGCTTGTGTCCCCCATGCCAAAAGGGATTGCCCTGGGCCAGTGACTGTAGATCACTCTTGGACAGAGAGGGGAGGCCACTTTTCCGAAAGCTGCACAAAGGCTGGCCTCGATTTCGGGAAATGGGGAGCTGAGCACGAAGGGCAGCGCGATGATAAAAAATGCCCCACAAGTCAAGCACACCCAGCTGCTCCCCTCACTCCCAGACAGAGACCCAGAGCAAGTGTCCCTAGGGTGGAGTTGGCATCTCCCCACCCACTCACAATAAGCAGTAACAACTACCAAACAGTTCTCCTGAGACCAACAAATAACCTTCCAGTACCTACTGGAAAATACATTTTAACTGGGACTGCTCCATTTAAATAATACAGGATTAATAGTTATCCCACAATCAGTGACTGCAGACAAAGCTAAGGCATTAGAAGTGACTGTAAAACATCTATCTCCACCCCTGGAGCAAGACACAGAAACACCCATGGCCAATTTAACCCCCATTGCTATAGGGGGGGACACTTTGGGCTCTATGCCGATGGTCCAGTGGTCACAGTCTGTTTTACTCCAATATCCCAATGACCCTCTGGGGCAGAGATATGATAGGACAATGGGGAGTCCAACTAACTACCTCAAATTTAGTTTAAAGGCCACTGATGAGCCACAGTCTCCTGCCCTCACATGGCTCTCTGACCAGCCAATCTGGGTATCCCAGTGGCCCCTAAAGGGAGAGAAATTGCGCCAAATCAACCTGCTAGCACATGAACAACTAGCAAAGGGACTTATTGTGCCAACTGATAGTCCCTGGAATTTCCCTATTTTTACCATATGGAAGTCCAATGGAAAGTGGAGACTGCTACAGGATTTAAGAGAACTCAATAAAAAATAGAGCTGATGGGGGCTCTCCATCCAGGGCTTCCATCACTACAATGATATGTTCAAAGTGACCTGTTGTTCTTGTTGATAGAAAAGATCATTTCTTTAACATTGCATTAAACCCTAAAGACTCTCGTAGGTTCACGTTTACAGTGCCTTCCATCAACGCAGCAGAACCATCTCAGTGCTGTCACTGGACAGTCCTCCCACAAGGAAGGAGGAACAGCCCCTCCGTTTGCCAAAGAGTCGTTGCAGACGTGTTATCACCAATCCCTCGACAGTGTCCGGATACCATCGTATCTCACTCTAGGGACGATCTCTTGCTGGCAGTGGAATACAAGGGACAATTCATGGGAGTACATTTGTCCATGAAAACTGCACTATTGACACAGGGCCTTGAAATCACACCGGGGAAAGAACAAGTGACAGTTCCTTGGAAATACCTTGGATTTCAAATTAATAACACCACTATTCTGTTACTTTACCCACTGACATCCACACCTTAATTGATTTGCAGTCCCTACTCAGCCTAATCAGTTGGGTTAGGCCTCTGTTAGGTGTAACAACAGACACCCTGAAAATGCTCTTTCAGCTCCTGAAAGGGGAGGCAGACTTAACCTGTCCTCGACACTTAACACCGACACCCCTGGCAGTATTAAAGGAAATAAATCAAAGACTGAGTTCCTGTCACAGTCAAAGAAAAGGGTGGGGGTTACCTCTTGTTTTAGTAATTTTTAAAGGTATCAAACAACCTTATGCTGTAATAGGACAAATAGGATGACTTTCTGTTATGGGAATGTTTTTTTTTTAAGCTTCCAGTTTTCCAAATGCATTACTACATATCCTGAGATGCTCTCCAAAGTCTGCCACAAAAGCAGATTATGGCTTTGGGAGCTCTTGAGGAGGGATCCAGATGGTATCTATGTTCCTCTGTCTACTGTTCAACTAACTCAATTGCAGATTCATAGCTCTGGTTTTCAGTTAGCCATTGCTGATTACAGGGGTCAATTTTCAGTTCACCTTCCATCTATTCCTTTTTTACAGCTGCTAGCCTTTACTCAGCCAGAGCTAACACACAACTGTTCTCCTGTTCCACTAACAAGTGCTAGAACTGTGCTCACAGATGGTTCTGGCAGAACGTCTAACGCAGCAGTCACCTGGCTCAGAGCAGGAAAATGGGTTTATGACACGCACAAGGTAAGAGGTTCCTCTCAGATAGCAGAGCTCTCTGCAGCCATACCTGCATTTCATCTATTTCCAGAGCTTTAGGTTGTTAAGCCCATATATTCCTTATACCAATTCCCCTTAAAAACAGGTACAGTTCTTGAACATGAATACCAGAAATGTCAGATTGAGAAGCACATGACCAATTACTACTTAAAATGTAAAATGTGTGGGTAACATGCAAAGATATAATAAAATCTCTAGCTATGTGTGAGTGAAGCATGACTGAGGTGGCCACCTTTTAAATGAATGAAAAAAAGGAGCTGTATGAGTGAGAGTCGCTGTGTGAACATACATATGTGTGGACTTCAAAATACTTTATACGTCATATGCCTTGAATAGATTATACTGACACTACAAACACTACCTCTGCCACATCACCCTAATACAGGACAGCTGAGAACACCACATTCCTTCCCTAACCCTTTTTTCTTGAAGTAAATGTGAGTTTTCCCCAGTTATACGTAGACCCTCAGATTAATAAAGTTTTTGCTCTACCCAGTTACTCTAAATCCTTAGGTAAATAAAGTTATTGTTTAATAAAGTTTTTGTTTTTACCCAGTTGCACTAAAACCCTTAGGAGAATAAAGTTTAGAATTCTTACCAAGTTACCACCAAGACCCCTAAAAGAAAGTCTTAAGTAATTACTGGCTGCAATTTGCAGGCCCATAAAGGTAATGCAGTTAATAAAGCTACTACGTTAAATGAGAAATGTTATGTTAAAAAGATAGTTAACTAAAAAGTTTCAGAATTGCACTGTTCTGTATCTTGTTGTAATGAAAAGGGGGAGATGCAGCGTTTGGGGTTTCAGGAGTGCCAGAAGAGCACTCTGGGAAATGAAGTCTGCGGGACCCCGGTGCACATGAGCAGTGAAGACCCTTGGCAGGATTGGTTGAGAGGGTTACCTGTTGGGACGTGTTACAATTCAAAACTGCTACTGAAGCCTTTGTTCTCTCTCAATAAAGCATTCTGTTACACACCATATTGGTGTCCCTTGGACCATGCAGACTCCTTATTTATTATATTAATAATATTACAACAATTCTTTCCACATCTCGGCTTTGGGAAAGGTTGGGGAAGGTTGGGAAAGGTGTTACCAAGGTGGTTTTGCCTGACATGCTGAACATGGGGGCAGGTCTATCTTCACAATCCCCAAGAGAAGAGATGGCAGAAAGCTGCCCTGCAGGTTGTATTTGAAGGAACAGCAAAAGAGACCGAGGGGAAGGGGTTTCTTTCCTGGAGGGCAGGGCTGTCATTCACTTGCGGGAGCCCCGTGCTGAAATTGTCAGTCCGAGTCCCAAATTTGAATCTGGGCAAAGATTCCTGCCAGACAAAAGGTGGCAGAACAGAAAGCTCTTGCTGCCCAGGGTGTCCCACCAACTGCACCTAACACCCAAAGGTTACAGGCTTTCTTTGCTGGAGGAAAGGCTGTGACATCACAAAGGGGCCATGGCCCATGGGGGGGCTGCACTTTGACATTCTGTGACGTTGGTTCTTTGGTTTCCAGGGGAGTTTCTGGAATGGAGAGGACAGGCCAGGACATCACAAAGGGGCCCATGGCACATGGGTTGGGCTGCACTCAGGGGTGTGAGGCATTGGTTTTTTGGTTGCCAGGGGCTGTTCTGGAATGGAGAGGACAGGCCAGGACATCACAAAGGGGCCCAGGGCACACGGGTGGGGTTTCACTTTGGGGTTGTAGGGTGTTGGTTCTTTGGTTGCCAAGGGCTATTCCGGAATGGAGAGGGTAGGCTGTGACATCACAAAAGGGCCTCAAGCACATGGGTTGGTGTAATGGGTTGATCCTGGCTGGATTTCAAACACCCACTAAAAGCCACTACCTCCCCCTCCCTCTGCAACTCCACAGAGGAGAGAAAGAAACCCGCTGAGGATTCCTGAGTAGACATAAGGGTTGGGAGAAAGTCGCTTACTAATGGGCAAAACAGACTCAAAGTAAGGGATAGTACTTAAATTTATTACTAACAGGATAAAAGCCAAAGAGTGAGAAACAAAACAGTCTTAAAAACACCTTTCCCCCACCCCTCCTTCCTTCTCAGCTCTCCCTCCTCCCCCCCAGCAGTGCAGGGGGACGGGGAAGGGGGTTGCAGTCAGGTGTTGTTTGAGTCCATCCCTCGGGCAGCAGCTCTTCCCACCCTGCTGTCCTGTGGGTCCCTCTTCCATGGGGTCAGTCCTTCAGGGATGAGCTGACCCGGCGTGGGTCCCCCACAGGGCCATGAGTCCTGCCCAGGAAAAACCTTCCCCAGCCTGGGCTTCCCTCTGCATGGGCTGCAGGTCCATGCCAGGACTTTCTCCATCCTGGGCCTCCCACAGGGTCACAGCCTCCTTCCTGCATCCCCCTGCTCCAGCGTGGGCTCCTCCTTGGTCTCTGCAGCCCAATGGTCCTCCACGAGCTGCAGGGGCCTCAGCTCTGAGTCCTTCCCTGTGCTGAACACTGAGTTGATAATCACAGTATGACAGAATAGGCTGAGTGTGAGTAGATAGGGTCCGGTGACCGAAAGACTTCGGGATGTACGGAAAGGCAGGGACCACCCCCCACCCCCCCTCCGATGCCTGACAGCCAACAGTAGTTTAGGTGATACCGTAAGCAGACGGAAATGATGGTGCAATTAAGCACTATAAAAGGCCATACCACGAGCTAATAAACGCCATTCTACCGTCCACCATATTGGTGTCTGTGAGTTAGTGGCCCAAGTGACTAAGGGGTAGTCACCGTGCCCTTCCTGAACCAGGTTGTCACACAACAAGTGGTGCCGGAACCCCGAGATGCCCAAGTTCTCTGTGTAGCCCGGAAGACTTGCCAAGCTCTGGGACGGGATTTCGCCTGAGCTCGGGTGAAGGGCGGCCAGACGGTGGGTCCAGTCTGGTGGGGAGGACGCTCCCGGACCAACAAGGAGGATGGAATCCCTTGTGAAGGTCGTATCAGAGGTTTATAATCAGTGGGGTATCGATTGCAAATCTAAGGATTTTACTCTTGCTGTTGCAAGGCTTTTGCATATCGGGGTCATTGACCAACCAGTGGATATTCTCCACCCTGATGTATCGGATAGGTGTACTAAAGCGCTGGCTGAGGAAATGATGTCCTCAGGCCATGGAACTCACCTTAAAGCGTGGGGGAAAGTAATACGAGCCTTGCAAACAGTGAGGTTGGAACAGGAGACCTGGAAAGCAGCTGAAACATGCCTGCGGGAGGTCCCCAAATTGGGAATTGGGGCGGCTACACAAACCCTGCCCCTCCCAACCTTTAGCGATTCTGCCGTGCCTAAGCACACACAAGAGGGCGATGATTCCCCTCAACTTTCTAACCCTGATTCATCTACGGGGGGGCAGGAGCGGACTAAAACCATGTGGGGGGAGTTGGCTGAGGAGGGTAGAAAAGTTATGGAAAATGCAGAGTCTGAAAAGTTTAAGGACAAACCGCTGCCCTATGGGTCTCAAGATGGCCCCCAAGGGCAAGAAGAAGGGCGGAGTATGGATAACGCTGGCCGGAGAAGGGCAGTGAAGGGGCTTGTGGACAAGGATGATGGTGGGCGGAGAGAGGCCAGGGGGGAAGGAGTGGTGGATGCCGGTGGGATGAAAGCCAAAGTATGTGTGGTGAAGGCAGTGCAAGTGATAACGAAGGTATGAGCGGGGAAGGGAGTGTGAGTGAAACGGGAAACTCAAGAGAGGAGGAGGGGGGTGCGAGTGAGGGGGGTGCGAGCGAGGGGGGCGATGTCGGTTACGGTGGTCGAGTGAAAAAAGGTTCATGCAGGGGCATTGCCCCGAGCAGAGGGCGGGGCGAGCGAAGGGGGAGGGAGCGGTCGGTTTGCACGGGAGAGAGGTGGAGCGGACAGTCGTACACCCACAAGGGAGCGGGGAGGGGTCGCAGCCTGTCCAAGAAGCACCGGAGACCGGAAATAGCTGGTCAGTCGAGCTCGGACACTGAGTCAGACACCAGCCGGGGGAAGTCACAAGGCGAGCGGAGAGAGGGAGGCGGGCGGTGTACGAACGATCCGAGTATGGAGAAAGAGAAAAAGGATGTAGATGTAATTATAGATGAAAATAAAAATAAACCCAAGCCACAGAAAGAACTAACCCCTCTCACAGACTGGAAGGAAATTAGAACTGCATGTGCTGACTGGGCTCAGTCAGCTTCATTAACATTCCCAGTTCAAGTTACAGAAGGAGATAGGAGAGCTTATTCACCAATAAATCCAAGAGACATACAATCAGTTATTAAGGCCATATCAGAGAAAGGGCTCAATTCTGCCATGGTTTCTACCCTTATAGACAGTCTTTTTCGGGGAGACGACCTGCTTCCATTTGACATTAAGCAAACTTGCAGAATGATTTTTGATGGAGCAGGCATGATTGTTTTCAAACAGGAATGGGAGGATAATTGTGCAAAACAACTGGCATTAGTGACCGGGACAGACCATCCGCTACATGGCTCTAATTTACAGCGATTAATGGGGATTGACCCGACTATGATAACCCCACGTGCACAAGCGGAAGGTTTGCGGCCGCATGAGGTCAGAGTAACCACCCGTGCGGCTAGAGAAGCTATTCACACAGCCTCAGCAGTCATTGCTAAGCCATCCCCGTGGTCTACCATCAGACAGGCTGAAAGCGAAACTTTTACACAGTTTGTAGATTGCCTTCAGGCAGTGGTCGATTTCTCCTCCCTACCCCCAGAAGCAAAGGGTCCGGTGGTTGCCGACTGCTTACGCCAGCAATGCAATTCAGCAACCAAGGAAATTTTGCGATCGTTACCAGCAGGAGCGAGCATCGCTGACATGATTAAACACGTCACAAGAGAGGAGCATTTGGCCCCTATCCAGGTGGCTGTTCATGCAGCCATAGCTAATGTGATGTCGTGTTTGAAATGCAGCCAGCCAGGTCATGTGGCAACAAATTGTCCCCAGCTAGGGAGCCCGGCAATCATACACCCCTCTTTTCAAAACCGGCCTAGAGAGCCATGCTTTGCATGTGGGAAAAAGGGGCACTTTGCTAAGGACTGCAGGTTTAAAAATCAGGGAAACGCGAAGGGGAGGGGGCATTCCAACTGTCTCAGCCGCACCCAGCCTCCTCCCACCTGGAACACGAAGCGGCCACATATGAATGTAGCTACTGGGCACGGAACGCCTCTGAATCTGACACCTTCCCAACAGGCAGCAGCCCCTATGGCTCACCCAGTAGCACAGCCAAACCCATCCGGGTCCCAAAACCCACAGGGTTTACCCCCAAGGGCGGAGGCCCCAGCGTGGCCTTGGCAGTAAAATGTGACTGCCCACCCGTGGTGTGGGGAACCTGTTCCCTCTATGGCATTGCAGATGATACCACTATCAAAGCTCCCTTTTTGGTTGATACCGGGGCGGACGTCACTGTCATACCCAAAGCATATTGGCCCTTGCATTGGGAATTAGAAAATGCACCAAAGAGGGACCTGAAAAAATTATCGCCCTCACTCCTTACATCCTATTTGAGGTCCCAGCCTTGCTGGGAAGAGACACCCTAGCTCTTCTAAATGCCAGAGTGACAAATTTACCTTAAGGGCCACTGCTGTACACCCGTTTCCTCCTATTAAGCTGACGTGGAAATCAACCGACCCAGTGTGGGTTGAGCAGTGGCCCCTATCTCAGCCTCGAATGGATGCCCTCTTAAAGTTAGTCGACCGCAAGTTGCAACGAGATCACATAGAGCCCTCTACTAGCCCATGGAACACCCCAATCTTTGTGATACCTAAACGGTCAGGCGAAGGATTTCGTCTCCTCCACGACCTGCATGAGGTAAATAAGAAAATTCAGCCAATGGGCACAGTCCAGACACTGTTACCCATGAGCTCCATGAAACCCAAGGGACAGCCTTGTGCTACCCTCAACGTCAAGGGCTGCTTCTTTTCTATACCATTGCATGAAACAGACAAAGAAAAATTTGCCTTTTCCCTGGTGTTCCCAAATAATCAGCGGCCCAATTTACGTTTTCAGTGGAAAGTGCTACCCCAGGGGATGCTCAACTCGCTCACCATCTGTCAGATCGTAATTGATCGGGCTCTGGCACCAATTCGGCATAGTAATCCGGCCACAACTATCATTCAGTACATGGATGATGTCTTGATAGCCGCGCCATCCGGGGACCAGGTAGACCGGTTAATTTTAACAACCTCAGATACCCTGAAAACAAACAGATTCGAAATTGCAGATTCAAAAATAAAAAAATGACCTTGTATAACCTTCCTGGGAGTAGAAATCACAGATTCCTACATAACTCCTCCCCACATAAGAATTCGCAGGGATATTAAGACTCTCCACGATGCGCAGCAGTTGGTAGGATCCTTGCAGTGGCTCCGTAATGTCATCCTAATTCCTCCCGAGATCATGGCTCCCTTATACGACCTGTTAAAAGGCAAACATCCCTGGGAACAAAAGGAGCTAACAGCCAAGGCAATGGATTCCCTTAATTTCATCGAGCAGCAGGTATCCACGGGCACGCTAGCAAGGTGGAATCCAGACGTGCCACTCCACCTGTACGTGCACTTTACAACAGAAGGGGGAGTTGGGGCACTCGCCCAAGGGTCACCAGAAAAAGCACAGCCAGTGTTGTGGGTAGTCCCAGGAAAGGTATCTCGTGCATTTTCCCCAGGAATTGAGTGTGTCAGTAATCTCATTATGAAAGGCAGAAAACTAGCACTGAGGCACCTACGTACGGAACCTGCAAAAGTATATTTGCCCTTTCGTAAACAGCTTCCAGCACAGTCAATAGCTCTGTCAGAACACCTGGCCATAGCCTTGGCTGGGTTCAATGGAGAAATCCAGTATGTCACCAAACCTCCCTGGACCCAACTGTTAGCCATTGTCGATATCGACCTTCCACGGAAGGTTATGGACCGGCCCAAGCCAGGACCAACAGTTTTTACAGATGCATCCTCTGTGACCTCCACTGTCGCAGCGGTGTGGCAGTCAGAAAATGAGTGGCATTGCGTAAAAACGACCGATGATACACTCTTGGTCCAGCAGCTAGAAGTAACGGCTGTTGTGCGAGCTTGCAGGCTGTTTTTAACAGAGCACCTCAATATAGTGACAGATTCGATATTTGTCACCAAGCTCTGCCTAGCCATGTCGCAGCCCGGGGTGCCAGCATCTAGAGCAGCTCTGATGCTGGAAGAAGCCCTTGCTTCCCGAAAAGGCACCATATTGGTCATTCATGTCAACAGTCACAACCCAATCAAAGGTTTCTTTCAGATCGGTAATCATAAAGCAGATGCTGCTGCAAAGGGGTTGTGGACGCTGAGAGATGCTCGCCAGCTACACGAATCTCTCCATATCGGAGCTAAAGCACTAGTCAGAGAGTGCAAAATCACACATGCAGACACAAAACATATCGTAGCCACATGTCCCCATTGTCAAAAAACACCACTTTGGTCCAGCGGAGTAAATCCTATAGGTCTTAAAGCCTCTGAAATATGGCAGTCAGATTTTACACTCTGCCAGCTCTTAAAGCCCCAGCCTTGGCTGGCAGTGACCATAGACACGTACAGCGGAGTAATCGTGGCCACTCAACATGCCAAAACGAATTCCAAAGCAACCATTCAGCATTGGCTAACTGCAATGGCATGGCTCGGGGTCCCCAATCAGATTAAGACAGACAACGGCCCAAACTTCACGTCCAAATCAGTTCAGGTATTCGCACACAAATGGGGCATTACACTGACACATGGCATTCCATATAACAGCACAGGACAAGCCATAGTCAAGCGAGCAAATCAAACCTTGAAATCCAAAATAGAGGTGCTGGCAAAGGCAGAAGGCTTTGCCAATGCTATTCCCTCGAAAGATCAAGCACAGTTGTTGGCAACCGCTTTGCTGGTGCTAAATCAGTTTCTCAGAGGGGAAGAAATAAACAGTCCAGTCCAGAAGCACTGGGTCACTCGTGCATTAGAAGAAGGCCCACCAGTCATAATCAGAAATGAACTAGGAGCCTGGGAACGGGGGTGGAGAATAATCCTTGCAGGACGAGGGTACGCTGCAGTTAAGAAAGACAGTGAGGTCAAATGGTGTCCACTTAAATCTATTAGACCAGACTTGCAGAATAAAACTAATGAAAACTGCGAGCTTTTACTTGCAGGACTGGGTCATCGGACACCCTCGTAACTCGTACAGCGCAGTGCCAGGGGAAGATGACACGCCAACCTACACCCCGTCCAACCCTGCGGGCTCGGTGCAGACAAAGGCTGGACAGCGTCGAGTCAGCTACCGTGAGAGAAAGCAGAGATGTCTTTGTGTGATACTGATCCTGGCACTTTCCAGGGTAGAGCCAATACATGCAGGCCACTCCCATCACCAGCCATTTAAATGGTCTCTCCTTAGGCCCCAGAGTCAGCAGGTTATCACCTCCCAGGTAACATCAGGTGCACCAAGCTTTACCGTCACTCTGTGTGTGTTAGTCCCACGAAGTCGGTGTTGGACATATGGGGGATTCTATATGTGTCCTGCCTCAAATCCTGAGAAAGGGTTCTGTAACATGCCTAACAAGTTCTACTGCGCTTACTGGGGATGCGAGACCATAGCCCCTACATGGATACCAGGCAGCAGTAGAGATAAATACCTGAAGGTAGAGTGGGGCCCACGTGGGTGCACGACACCACAGGCATGAAAAAAGGGCATAACCTGTAAATATCTCCTTTTAAATGTTACGAACCCCCAGGAAGACAGCTGGCTGTTAGGGAAAACATGGGGAGTAAGGTACAAAGAAACAGGCAAAGACCGAGGCGGTCTGATCCAAATTAAGAAAGAAATCTCCCCAAACGACCCTTGGCCCGAAAGAACGACCCCCAGACAGACCACTCACTCTACAACACCCATGACAGCGCACATTTTTGCAGCCCAACTTCCAGTAGCACACACCCCCTTTTTGAAACTGATACAAGCTAGTTACCAGGTCCTGAACAAAACCAACCTGAACCTCACAGAACACTGCTGGCTCTGTTATGGAGTACAACCACCCTATTACCAAGGCGTAGCAGTAAACGACATGCCCATACAGGCCTACAGCGATAATCCGGCCCAGTGTCTGTGGGAAACGGACAAACAAAGCATCACACTCACAGAAATGGTCGGCAGAGGGACGTGCGTGGGCCAGATCCCTCAACATAAAAGGCAATTATGCGTTAGGGAAGTACACTACACGGCCCCAGCTAAATGGTTGATCCCAGCTAATAACACTAAGTGGGCCTGTTCCTCTACAGGACTCACCCCTTGCATATCTTTAAAGGTGTTCGACAAATCCTCAGAATACTGTGTCCAAGTGACAATAATCCCCAAGATCTATTACCACCCAGAAAGCTATGTGTACAATTCCATGACTGTCCCAGACCATCACCAGTCAAAGTGGGAGCCTTCACAGCAATAACCATAGCCCTGCTGATGCTGGCAGGAGGTGCCGGAGCAGGTACAGAAATAGCGTCCCTGGTCCATCAGAACAAGGAATTCGGCGCTTTAAGGGTAGCAACAGACAAGGACATAGCCCGGATCGAAGAGTCTATCACGGCTCTCGTGAACTCACTTAAGTCATTGTCCGAGGTGGTTCTGCAAAATCGCAGAGGATTAGACATCCTGTTCTTACAAGCAGGTGGACTGTGCGCTGCTCTTAAAGAGGAGTGCTGCGTTTTCGCGGACCACACAGGGTTAGTGAAAGACACCATGGCCAAGCTGCGAGAGAGATTAGAAAATCGAAATAGGCACAGGGAATCGCAAGACTGGTTCATGTCACTGTTCGATCAGGCACCATGGCTCACCACCTTACTATCCTCTCTTATCGGTCCAATAGCAATACTCCTTTTAGCACTGATTTTCGGGCCCAACATCATGCTGATCAGACAGCGACAAATGCTGTAAATAGTGCCTTAGTTCAATGCAATTCCACGTAGTTTTGCACTAACTCACAATTCTATACCTCAGTGTTAAAACACATCTTTCTACCTCTCTAGGTTTCCTTTTTGAGCCGCTCATCGAGCCTTAAACCTTTTAACCTCTATGACCTCTACAACTGTATTTTGCACTTTTTATATTACAGCCCGCTTTATGTAGCACGGGGAGGGGGGAAATGTGAGTAGATAGAGTCTGGCGATCAGAAGACTTCAGGATGTACGGAAAGGCAGGGACCACCCCCCTCTGATGCCTGACAGCCAACAGTAGTTTAGGTGATACCGTAAGCAGACGGAAATGACGGTGCAATTAAGCACTATAAAAGGCCATACCACGAGCTAATAAACGCGCCATTTACCATCCACCACGTTGGTGTCTGTGAGTTGATGGCCGAGTGACTAAGGGGTAGTCACTGTGCCCTTCCTGAACCAGATCGTCACTCAACATGGGTGTTGTTGCCTTAAGAGACCATGGAGAAAAAGATTCCAGGCCAATTAAGGTAGGAGATAATATAAAGAGACCTGATCCTTTAATGAGTTGTTAGGCCTAGAGGAACACATACCATGTGTGCCCCCTCAGACAGAGGTTCTGTGATTTTATAATAAGGTTCATCCAATCCCAGGTTTATGCAGCCCTGGTTCTGCCCCATTCTGCCCCCTTACACACCCCTTCAGGAATTGGGTTTGGTGTCTTTGGGACCCCTTCTTCCTCATCTTTATCTTCTTTGCAGCACACACAGTCCTGGGAGTTCCTAAAAAGTTCTGCCAAGAAGGTCACTGTGTCTTTGTGATGTCTTCTGGTTGAGGCCTTGGGATGTTTTTCTAAAGTTCTACGCTGAAAAGAAGACTAAAAATGGAGTTTAAAGGGACTGATATGGAATGGGGTAGGAGGGTTGGGTATGTGTAAATACTGTGTTAAGGGTAAGGGATATATTACAGCTACATTAAAATATATTCACCACACAGCTAGTTCTAAAATCTACAAAAGTTAATAAAAAAAAAAAAAAAAGATCTGAGATATCAGTGTGAATTGACTGTGGTGTGAGTGTTGTTATTGTGAATCTATAATTCAGTCTCTGTTCAGTTCTAGTAAATGCTATTGAATCTCTTGATAACTGTTAAGTTGGTCAATGAGTAAGTGCTACTAATCTCTTTTGCCCCCTTATTTTTGTGTCCAAATCCTTTGCACCCGGACCCTCTTGCATCCCAGGGCTCTGTGGAAATCATTGCCTTTCATTAAAAAAATAACTATTTTTTGCGACCTGCCCTTTCAAAATTTCCTCCTTAGCTAAACTACAAAACAACTCCAATTACTTGTTAAAGAATTGAAAACATGAAGACAATTAAAAGAAGGAAAATAATTTGTTTTTCTGTATTTTAATGAGCCCCACAGTGTACTTAGAGACAAGTCCATTGTTCTCAACTACTGAGAGAAGATTGAAGAAGCTGCTCAAGAATTCAGAATGCAAACTCCCAGTCCCTTGAAGCATTGCTGGGCCCCACTGAGGGCAGGCACTGACAAAGCCTCCCCAGGGACTCCTTGGAGCAGATCCTTGCAGGCCAGGAGTGCAGGCAGACAAAGGAAAGTGTCTTGTGGTGTCCTGAGGGGCAGAGGCAGCTGCCAGAGCCAAGGGCACAAAGGCCTGGGTGCCTTTGGGCCTTGCAGCCCTGCCAGAGCCCTTGGCCATCTGTGCTGCAGGCTGTGCTCCCCTGGCCCTGCTGCTCCTCTGGCCTTGCAGGCTGCACACACCCCTCCTGCTTTCCCACCCCCCTCCCAGCAGCATTTCTGGGCCCTCCCTGATGGCTCTGCTGTCCCCCAGCTCTGGCTGCTGCCATGTGCACTTGGCCTTCTTGGCTTTGCTGCTGAGCCCCTGTGCCCCAGGACATCCCTGACAGAGCCCAGGCCCTTCTGCTGGGGGTCCCTGCAGAGCTGAGCAGATCCAGGTCACCTCCCATTGCTCTGCCAACCCCTTGGGCCTGCTCTGGGCCCTGCAGGTCCTTGCCCTGCTCCCAAGGGCTCTGGGGGTGCTTCATGCTCAGGCCTTGGGCTTTAGAGCTCAGGGTGGGGATTGGGCAGAACTTTGGCAGGTTTGTTGTTCTGCTGGCAGTGTCTGGCTCATGATTAGGGGAAGAGCTTTTTGGCCTAGGTTAGGATTACAGCATGTTTTTTCATGCTGGTAATAGCGGTTGCAGATTGGGGTGGGCATTGGAGTCCCAGTAAGGGTCTGGAGTTCTGGGTTTGGGCTTTGCCTTCAGGGTCTGGTTGAGGATGGAATTAGAGCAAGTGGATTTGTTTTAATGGGAGGGTCAGCACTTTTGAGTAGTGTTGGGGCTTGAGGTACAAAGTGCATAAAGGTCCATCAGGAGTGTTTGCACAGTCAGTGTTCCATCACCCTCAGCATTATCTGAACCTGCTTTTACCTCATCAAAATCTTTCCTTCCCCAATTTTCCTATTTCTTTTGTCCCAGTTCCTCCCAACCTCCACAGCTCTTCCATCAGGATGGGCTCAGCTTTGTGCTGATGCTGTGCAACCTCATGGAATGAAGGAGCCTCTGGGAAGCTGCAGAACATCCTGGAATTCTGGGGCCATTGTGACCCTGGGAAAACCCATGGAATCAAGAGACCACTGTGACACTGCAGGACCCCCTGGAGCCAAAGGAACCCAGGGACAGTGGGCAACCTCCTGAAATAAAGGGGCCACTGTGATGCTGCAGAAACACCTGGAATCAGGAGGCCATTGTGGCACTGCAGGGCCCCATGGAAACAAAGAAACCCTGGGCCACAGTAGAATGTCATGAGATCAAGAGGCCATTGTGACACTGAGGAACTTCATGGACTTAAGAGCCAGCTGATGGTGCTCCCTGCCACTGAGCACCTCCCACAGACGCTCCTGTGTGGCCATGGAGGGTGCTCAGAGGGGCCCTGCCTTGTTCCACAGCTGGGACATGGCTTGGGGGCTGCTCTTGATTGACCTGTGCAAGTTCACTGAGGGCAAGAGAAGTCCCTTGCAAGAGTTCTCCCTGTCACTGCTGTGTCCACTGGGGTTGCTGAGCTCTCTTTGCCACTTCCCAGCAAGATTTAGTACTTTCTGTCTGGGTGACTCCACCCTGGGCAGGATTCTGCTCCAGGGCTCCAGTCACTGCTGACTGGATGGGACGGGCTGTCCCTGCAGATCCTCTGTGCTCTCCTGCACTTCCTCATTTCCTACACACAAGTCCTCCCCTGCCATCAGAGCCAGCACAAGCTGCAGAGCCCCAGGCAGGTGACCTGGAGATCCTTTGTCATCTCCATTGCCCATCGGCCACCAACACACAACATCTGAGCCAGCCCTCAGTCCCTGCAGTCCCAGTGGGTCCCTGCCCTCCCTGCAGTCTCCATGGAGAAACAACAAAGGAACAAGACTTTGCAGAGTTTATTCCTTGGACTTCTTCTCGATATCAATGTTGGGGAAAAGCCCTCAGCCTTCAGGAAGTGCCTGCAGGGAAAGCCCTTTGCTGATGGAAGTGCTGGTGCTGAGCCCAGCCCTGTCCCAGCAGTGCCCAGGGCCTGTCCCTGCCTGTGGTCCCAGCACTGACACACAGCAGGACAGTGACTGAGCTGCCAGAGCACTCAGGCCTTGGACAGGGACAGCAAAGGAGAGGGGGGAGTGCACAGAGAGCAGCTCTGGAAAGACCCAGTTCTGGTGCTGCCTGGCAGGGCTGGGACTCTTTTCCCCTCCACATCTGCAAACATGGAAATGCCCTCCAGCTTCAGGGGAGGTCTTGGATGAAGGGTCCAGGAAAAAAAAATTATGTTTTTTTTTTACACTCAGAGATTGTGAATCCTTCATGTACAAACTAACACAGGGAGGGTGTTTCACAAACACATTGCTGCACAAAGTTTTTTTTTTAGTTTCAATGCACATAGAACATGATTCCAGATTAGTAGATTTTTTGCGTAAAAAAAAGGGTGATAGAGTGAATTATATATGGGATTAAGAGTTAAATTTCAGTGTTAATGAGAAGAAAAAGAAGGAAATAACATGAAAACTCCGAACCCCCACTAATATCAATAGTTTTAGAAAGCAGACTGGGCCTCGTGTTACACAGTGTGTTTTCTGCAGAAGAAAACATGCAGTTTTTTGCTCCAGAAAAGCATCCAGTAATCATTTTCCTTATGGCACCCTTGAGCTCCTGGTTCCTCAGGCTGTAGATGAGGGGGTTCAGTGCTGGAGGAACCACTGAGTACAAAACTAACAGGGCCAGATCCAGGGATGGGGAGGAGATGGAGGGGGGCTTCAGGTAGTCAAATATGGAGCTGGTGATGAACAGGAAGACAACAGCCAGGTGAGGGAGGCACGTGGAAAAGGCTTTGTGCTGTCTCTGCTGAGAGGGGATCCTCAGCACAGCCCTGAAGATCTGCACATAGGAGAAAACAATGAAAATGAAACAACCAAAACCGAACGAACAGCTTAATATAAGGAACCCGATTTCCCTGAGGTAGCCTGAGTGTGAACAGGAGAGCTTGAGGATGTGTGGGATTTCACAGAAGAACTGGCCCAGGGCATTGCCCTGGCACAGGGGCAGGGAAAATGTATTGGCTGTGTGCAGCAGAGCATTGAGAAACCCAGAGGCCCAGGCAGCTGCTGCCATGTGGGCACAAGCTCTGCTGCCCAGGAGGGTCTCGTAGTGCAGGGGTTTGCAGATGGCAACGTAGCGGTCGTAGAACAATATGGTGAGGAGGGAAAACTCTGCTGAGATGAAGAAGACAAAGAAAAAGGCCTGTGCAGCACATCCTGTGTAGGAGATGGTTGTGGTGCCCCAGAGGGAGTTGTGCATGGCTTTGGGCACAGTGGTGCAGATGCAGCCCAGGTCTGTGAGGGAGAGGTGCAGCAGGAAGAAGTCCCTGGGGGTGTGCAGGTGCTGGTCGCAGGCTACGGCGCTGAGGATGAGGCCGTTGCCCAGGAGGGCAGCCAGGGAGATGCCCAGGAAGAGCCAGAAGTGCAGCAGCTGCAGCTCCCGCCTGTCTGAGAATGCCAGCAGCAGGAACTGGGCCATGGAGCTGCTGTTGGGCATTTGCTGCTTCCTCAGAGTGTTTGGATCTGTTGAGGAGGAGAAGTCAATGCTGAGTTAGACCAGGCTGCTGCAGCCAAACAGGACACGTCTCACAGCCACCCCACTCTCAGGCTCTCTCTCCTCACTCAGACCTCAGTGCAGCTCCCTCCCCTGAGCTCTGGCTGTTGCTGCCTGCATTCTTTCTGTTTCTTCCCCCACTTGCAACTGACACAATTAGGAGTGGTTGTGGATGTTGGAAATCCCTGACATTTCCATGGAACTGCAGGTCAAGTCTTGTGGGTTCTGAGGGCACAGGGATGGTCCCTCAGTGCAGACAGAAGAGCTGCTCTGCCCATCAGTCTGTGCTCAGCTGCCCTGTGCACAGAGAGCTAGGAATGCCTGTCCAAAGAAAACACTGACACACTCCTCACTTTTTCATCTCTCCCCCCCCAGAGTGAGACACCAAATGCTCATTGCATCTGCCCAGAGCATTTCCATGGAGTTAGCACTGAGGAGTTTTCTCCACGGGGATCCTGTGCAGCACAGAGATACTATGGCAGAGCTGTGCCCTCCTGGAGGGCACCTGCAGCCCTGCAGGACACCCAGGGAAACAGCTGAAGAGCCTGAAGTTGCCTGCAGGGCACTTGGGCACTTTGCTCCCACACACACATCCCCACAGCAGCACCCAAAGGGTTTGTGTCTGCACAGGAATCTGCCCCCCCAAACCCCACACTGGCTCAGAAAAGCCAAGGGTGAGAAGAAGGAGAGCCCAAGCAGCAGGGGATGGCAGGGAAATGCCCCAGTGCTGCTGCCAAGGGAGGAGGGACAGGCAGAGGCAGCTGGAAATGAGGGCCTTGTCCTTGCCTGGGCTCTGGCTGCTGCAGGGCAATGCCCAGCCCAGCCCCCGTGGGCCTGAGGACAGAGGCTCTGCTTGGGCTGGCAAAGGAGCCCAGGCAGGAGCTGCTCAGGGAAGGGCTCTGTGCCACAGACACAGGCAGGGAGGGGCCACATCCCCCTGGGCAGCACTTGTGGCAGCAGCTGCCTCTCCCTCCCTGCCTGGCTGTGTGTGAGGAGCTGTTCCTGCCAGCAGCCCCTCCCTGTGCCCAGCTCAGCTCCCTGCCAGTGCTGCCAGAGCCCATCCCCAGCCCAGGGCCCAGGGGCAGCTCTGCCTGGGCAGGGGCTGCAGAGCAGATCCCAGACCCCCTGCGCTGGCTGGGAAGGGGCAGGGCTTGGCACTGGATGTGCTTCCTGAGCAGGGCCCTGGCACAGGGAACCTTCTGGCCCTGGGCCTCTGATGGGGCAGCAGCAAGTCCTGCTCTGCAGCAGCTTCTCCTGCTGCCCCCCAGCAAATCCAGCACAGCCATCCTGACAGCTCCTGCCAGGGCTGCCATTTGGCAGCTGCAAGAGCCACTGGCAGCAACTCCCCTGCACTGCTCTGCAGCCACAGCATTCCCATGCCAAAGGGCTGCCAAGGTTCCTCCCCTGAGCAGCTCTGCCCTGTCCTCCCAGCCCAGGATCCCTTTCACCTCCTGCTCCCTTCTCCTGCCTGCCCTTGCTGCCTGCAGCTCCTGCCCTGCTCTGCCATAGAGCCACTTCCTCTGCCCTGCAGGCACTGGGAGAGGCCTTCTGAAAGATCCTACAAGCTGTGGGATGTGGCAGCTTTAGGAGATCCCTGCAGGAAGGGAAGTTGAAGTGTCCTACAGCCAGAGAATTCTTCATTCAAATCCTGGGAAGGTTTCTCTTGTAGTGAGAGCTCAGTCCCCTCCCAGCCCAGGCTGCCTCTCACCTCTCTGCCTTCTCTCCTGTGCCCTGGGTGCTGCAGGCAGTGCCTTCAGCTCTGCTGGGCTGTGCAGAGAATCTGATCAGCAGCAGAGCTGTGTCTTTGAAGCGGTTCTTGGTTGCTCTGTGTGCCAGGAGCCCGGCCCAGCTCAGCAGCACAGCAACAGCCCCAGGCATTTCATCACCTTTGGGGGCTTTGGGGATGAGTCCCTGAACATCAGACCCTGAGGAGAGTTGCAGGAACCTCTTGAGAAAGCAAAGTGAGATTCCAACTGTAAAGTTTCCTGTAGTGTTAATGAATCTCACTGAGGGACCCAACTGAGAAAAGATCTTGTTAGAGCAGAAAGCTGGAAACTGTGAGGACAGGTCAGAGAATCACAAAATCACCAAGTTTTGAAGAGACCTTCAAGATCTTTTGGTCCAACTGTCAACCAGCACCACCATAATCATCCGTAAACCACATCACAAAGTGCCATTTCCAGATGCCATCTGAACACTTCCAGAGACTGCACCACCTCCCTAGGAATCCTATTCCAATGCCTAAACATTCTTTGAAAAAGGAATCTAGAGGCTCAAGATGCACTGTTTCTATAAATGGAAATAGAGCAAGCTAATGATGATTGTCAACAAATATTAAGGTTCCTCAAAGATCCCTCTCCAATGGACATGGTTAAGCGGTGTCACAATATAGGATCCAACAGGTACAAAAAATCATTACGAACTTAAGTCCTGGCAGTGCAACAACAACAGAAGGAGGCTCCGTGTCACCACTGCACACAAACAGGACATTTTCAAAGGGATTGCCCTCAGCTGAAAAGAAGAGCACCCACAGTACCACCCAGCTTGTGTCCCCCATGCCAAAAGGGATTGCTCTGGGCCAGTGTCTGTAGATCACTTTTGGACAGAGAGGGGAGGCCGCTTTTGCCAAAAGCTGCACAAAGGCTGGCCTCGATTTCGGGAAATGGGGAGCTGAGGACGAAGGGCAGCACGATGATAAAAAATGCCCCACAAGTCAAGCACACCCAGCTGCTCCCCTCACTCCCAGACAGAGACCCAGAGCAAGTGTCTCTAGGGTGGAGTTGGCATCTTCCCACCCACTCACAATAAGCAGTGACAACTACCAAACAGTTCTCGTGAGACCAACAAATAACCTTCCAGTACCTACTGGAAAATACATTTTAACTGGGACTGCTCCAGTTATCCCACAATCAGTGACTGTAGACAACCCTAAGGCATTAGAAGTGACTGTAAAAGTTTTATTTCCACCGTGGAGCCAGACACAGAAACAAACATTGCCAATTTAACCCCCATTGCTGTAGGGGGGACACTTTGGACTCTGTGCTGATGGTCCAGTGGTCACAGTCCGTTTTACTCCACTGGCCAATGTGAACCTGCAGGGTATTTTTTCCCAACACTCACCAATGTGCTCCAGTTCAAGGTCTTACAGACACAGGAGCAGACATCACAATATTTGTGGAGAGTGACTGGCCAAAGGAATGGAGCACTACGGAGCCCTGCATCGACATCAAAGGGGTAGGAGGAGCCCAGACACCTCTCCAAAGTGTCTCCACTTTACTGACTGAAGGACCAGAAGGTAAAACTGCCTCAGCAAAGCCCTATGTCCTTAATATCCCAATCACCCTCTGGGGGAGAGATATTAAAGGACAATGAAGAGTTCAACTAACTACCTCAAATTTAGTTTAAAGGCCACGGGTGAGCCACAATCTCCTGCCCTCACATGGCTTTCTGACCAGCCAATCTGGGTATCCCAGTGGCCCCTAAAGGAGAGAAATTGCGGCAAATCAACCTGCTAGCACATGAACAACTAGCAAAGGGACGTATTGTACCAACTGATAGTCCCTGGAATTTCCCCATTTTTACCACATGGAAGTCCAATGGAAAGTGGAGGCTGCTACAGGATTCAAGAGAACTCACTAAAAAATAGAGCTGATGGGGGCTCTCCATCCAGGGCTTCCATCACTACAATGATACCTTCACAGTGGTCTATTGTTCTTATTGATAGAAAAGATCATTTCTTTAACATTGCATTAAACCCTAAAGACTCTCGTAGGTTCACGTTTACAGTGCCTTCCATCAACGCAGCAGAACCATCTCAGTGCTGTCACTGGACAGTCCTCCCACAAGGAAGGAGGAACAGCCCCTCCGTTTGCCAAAGAGTCGTTGCAGACGTGTTATCACCAATCCCTCGACAGTGTCCGGATACCATCGTATCTCACTCTAGGGACGATCTCTTGCTGGCAGCGCAATCCAAGGGACAACTCCTGCAAGTGCATTTGTCTGTGAAAACTGCACTATTGACACATGGTCTGAAATTGCACCAGGGAAAGGACAAGTGACAGTTCCATGGAAATACCTTGGATTTCAAATTAAGAACACCACTGTTCAGCCCCAGACTGTTACTTTACCCACTGACATCCACACTTTAAATGATTTGGAATTGCTACTGGGCTTAATCAGTTGGGTTAGGCCTCTGTTAGGTGGAACAACAGACACCCTGAAACTGCTCTTTCAGCTCCTGAAAGGAGAGGCAGACTTAACCTGTCCTCGACACTTAACACCAGCAGCCCTGGCAATATTAAAGGAAATAAATCAAAGACTGAGTTCCTGTAAGAGTAAAAGAAAAGGGTGGGGGTTACCTCTTGTTTTAGTAATTTAACAAAATAACAACCTTATGATATAATAGGACAAATAGGATGACTTTCTGTTATGGGAATGGGTTTTTTTAAGCTTCCAGTTTTCCAAACCCATTATTACATATCCTGAGATGCTCTCCAAAGCCTGCCACAAAAGCAGATTACAGCTTTGGGAGTTCTTGGGGAGGGATCCAGATGGTATCTATGTTCCTCTGTCTACTGTTCAACTAACTCAATTGCAGATTCATAGCTCTGATTTTCAGTTAGCCATTGCTGATTACAGGGGTCAATTTTCAGTTCACCTTCCCTCTATTCCTTTTTTGCAGCTGCTAGCCTTTACTCAGCCAGAGCTAACACACAACTGTTCTCCTGTTCCACTGTCATAATTCTGACTTCAGCAAGGAATTTTTCTTCCTTCCCCCCCCCCCCCCCCCCCCCCCCGTGTGTGTGTGTGTGCTCAGTAAGCCCATCAGGTGAAAATAAAAGAATCAGCCAGATCGCTAATGGCCGAACATTAGTTTCCTAGCAACGAAGGGGGAAGAGTTGGGGGGGGGGCTGGTGTGTGTGACTGGAAAGAGGTGAGGTGGGGGGGGAGTCGGCTCTCGCTGCGGAGGAGCAGAGGCTGCTGTGAGCGGCAGACACGCTGGTTCTTTTGGTTTTTTTTGTTGTTTCCTGTCGGAGGGGAGTTGGTTTTTTTTGGCTGCTGCTGTTCTTCCCAGCTGTCCCTGCTCACCGAGGCCCCCCCGGAGTTTGTGAGTTTTTTCTTCCATTGGGAGAACTTTCTGTTTTATCGGTGTTTTTTTTTTTTTCCCGCTTCCCCCTTCCCCTTTCCCCCCCCTCCTCTTTCTTGGGAAGGGAAGGGGAATCAAGTTTTTTGTTGTTTTTCTCCGATATACCCTGGGGGGTGTTGTTTTCTTTTTCCTTTCTTTTTTCTTTCCCTTTTTTCCCCATCCCATGTGGCAGTGACCAGGGATCCCACAGCGCTGCCTGGTGACAGGCACTGGACATTACAAGTTCTGCACTTCCAACGACCCAACAGCGCCACCTGGTGAATGGTACAGGACATTACAAGTTTTACATCTCCAGTGACCCGACGGTGCCCCCTGCTGACTGTGGTTGGAACTGCACCAAAGGGTGCTAAAAATTGAACTATTTAAATTTTCCTTTTGCCGGTTTTTCGGTTTTGTTCTTGAAGGGGATTATTGGTGGGTATAGGAGTATTGCTTGGTTGTTTACTTGTTTTTTTTTTTTTGTGTGTTCTTGTTAATACAAACATACCTTTTAATAAAGGGCTGTTATTTTGTTTTCCCTTTTCCATAATTTGTTTTTTTTTCTTTCCCTTCAATCAAAGCCTCTTGGTTTTGGATTAATAATTGCTTAGAAAAGAAGTTTGGGTCTTTTCCTCCTAATCCATCCTCAGCAGAAGACCCTTGTCCCATTTAAACTGGGACAATCGGAAGGGTTTTTCAAAAGTTGGTACAAAAGCACTGATAGAAACACAATTCAGGATCTTGCTGCATCAGTTCATTAGGATACCTGTCCGGAACAAAGACAAGTACAACAGTCATTCAAACACTACAAAACATCTTTTATTGCAGTGAGAGTAAAAAACTATTAGCAAAGAGAATCCGAAGCTAAGCAAGAATACAAAAAAACTTGTCGTGGTTTTGCTCTGGGTTAATTTGCTTTCACACCTCCCACACAATTATTATTAGTTGAGAGAAGGTTTATGCAGACAAAAGAGACTTGCTTTTGGGGAAAATAGTACGAGTATTTCTTATTGGTAAAATAAAAACTACTAAAGAACTATATCTATAATAATTCTACTTAAGTAAAAGTACTAAGTATTTACAGAAATACTCCTCCCCCCCTTTTATATCAGTCCAAGGAGGAGAAGTAGTCCTTTTCTCCATTCTCGGAGTTCCAGCTCTCTCTCTCTCCAGTAACTCTGCAGTACTCTCGTTGTAACTGGAATTCTTTCGTCTTTCTCTCTCGCTCTGTGTCGGCCTCCAGGACTGGGCCTACCCCCCTCCTGGGCTAAGACCAGAGGCTAGGGGGGGTTACCAAGGTCCTGAAGGATTTTCCTTCCATAGGCTTGCAAGGCGACACTTGCTTACCATTGATCTTCTTCCACAGAGTTACAGGGGATAATGGCTTAAGAGTCCACCCCTGTTTCCTATGGAGGTCCCTCCCCATGGGAGAACAGTCCTTGACAGACTTCTCGGCATGGGTCTGGTACGGATCCCACACACGGATCCCAACATCCTTACCCGAGCCGCTTTTGCTCCAGCGTAAGGCTTTCTCAGGGTCACAAAATCTTCAACAGCAGTATGGATCCCACACACAGATCCCAATATCCCACCTGAGCCATCCTCGCTCCTCTATAATAATATCTATAAACTACTTTATCTATTGGTGTTCATAGAATAGTACGAACACCCTCTGTTACAGTATTAACTCGTAAAAAGGGAACTAAAGGAATTTAAAAAGAGATATAAAATGTTTGCTTTCTTGGTTGCTTCCTATCAATAATCTGTGCTCACCTGCACAGACAGCCCAGGCCTACCAGGCTCTGCAGGGCTGGTCGGTGCCCGTGCTTGGCGGGTGTCCCTGTGGAGCAGCACAGTGTGGATGGAAGGATGAGCATCGCTCCACCCAGCAGTGCTGACACCCCATTCCATCAGCTCTACATTACACTACGTAGGGCCAGGACGCAGCAGAAGGTGGTGCTTGAGTGGCAGCCAAACAGCGCCCGTTCATCACCTCATGGCAACAGTCTGGGCGTGCCCCACTGGAGGGCAAGGGGCCAACGACCCCTGCCCACATCATCTTCCTCTCCATCACCTTCCTCACCACTATGGATGACCTGTACCATTGTGTTTCAAGGGGATTTGTATCTCTCTTGCAGAGTGGAGCTAAGCCAAGGAGGAACTCAGCTCTGATAATGGGGGACATCCAGTTAACTTTGCTAATAGTACAATGGGCCTTACAGTGAACTTGTGCAATAAAGTTACATTGTACAATACTCTGGCTGGTTTCACATGAAAATACAATCACCTTCTCACCCCTCTATGCTCCATTGATCATCTAAATCAAAAGTACCCCCATACACCATGGCAACCACTATGCATTCTCATAGTTTCCAAGGTTACCATGGCAACCATTGTGCCTTCTCAATGTGACCACAGTTACCATGGCAACCATTGTGCATTCTCTTTGTGACATTGGTCACCATGGCAACCATTGTGCATTTTCATTGTGACCTCGGTTACCGTAGTAACCATTGAGCCTTCTCATTGTGATGTCATTTACCATGGCAACCATTATGCATTCTCATTGAGACCTCGGTTACCATGGCAACCATTGTGCATTTACATTGCTACAATCGGTTAATAAGGCAACCATTGTGCATTCTTATTCATGTGTCACTTACCATGGTAACCATCATACTATCCCATTGCTACAGTCAGTTACCATGGCAAACATTTTGCATTCCATTTGCTATGGAATCCATGGCAACCATCATACATTCCCATCACTAGGATCTGTTACCATGGGATCCATTATGCATTCCCTGTTACGTCGCTGTGGGATGGGGCAGTGCTCCCGGGCTGCTTTGGACTGACAGCAGCTCCAGGGCTGCCCAAGGAGGCTCCAAGGGCTGGGCAATGGAACAGGGCACCACCTCCCCTTTGGCAAATTCCACCTGTCCTTCCCCACCCACACACACACTGGAGTTGTTCTCAGTCAAGAATTATCTCAAGAATCCAGTGTCTCACAGGTTCCTTTATTCCATGAGGTTCCACAGTGTCACAGTGGTCCCTTATGCTCCACAGGCCCTGCACTGTCACCATGGTCCCTTGATTCCAGAAGATTCCAATGCGTTTCAGTGGTCCTGAGGATTCCATGAGGTTCTGTGGTGTCCCAATTGCACAGTGATTCCATCAGGTCCAGAGTGTCCCAGCACTGCTTTGAATCCATGAGGCCCTGCAGTGTCACAATGGCCCTTGGTGCTGTGAGGTTGCCCAGGGTCACAATGGCCCCTTTGTCTCCACATGGCCCTGCAGGGTCACAATGTCACAGTGTCACAGTGTCACAGTGTCACAATGCCCCCTTGATTCCAGGAGGTTCAGCACCTTCCCGGGACTCCTTTGGTTCTGGGATGCCCTGGAGTGTCATCAAGGCCCTGGATTCTGGGAGCTGCCCCAGTGTCCAAGGGCCTTTGGCTCCATCAGGCCTTGCACTGTGGCAATGGCCCTTGGATTCCAGGAGGTTCCAAAGTGTCACAATGGCCGTGATACAAAAAGGTGGCAGAAACAAACACCTCCACCCCAATTTGTAAGTGTTAAGAAGCAGGAATTGTTCTTTATTCAGCACTGGACGTTGGCAGGGAGTCTCCTCTAACCGAAGGTGCCAAAAGGATGGCAGAGGGCTTCTCATGCACACTCTGGTTACATATTCATTAGATGTGCAGGTTTGCCTAATACATATTCATTAGTTTACTTCACACAGTCCCTTTGGAGACCCTTTGGAGGTCCTTCTTTCATCCTTCCAGGCTTCCTCTGTGTCCTTGCCCTCAGTTCTTGAGCAGGCCCATCGTCATCCTGTTCCACCAAAAACAACTGTTACATTTGTTCTTTACCTCATCTGGTGAAACAGAGCTTATTTACATCCTGTTTGTTTGAGTTACATCCCTGATCTAATTCTCTGGGACTTCTCTAAGAGTACGTTCTTCCATATTTGGGCATTCTGTGAGTCAAGTTTCTATTTCTCCCATCACCATCCCATGGCACGGGCAGGACATCCAGGGGATCAGGCCCAGCCAGCATGAGGTTGGAAAAAGCAGGCCCTCCCTGACCAACCTGGTCTCCTTCTGTGACAAATGACCCCCTCAGCAGCTGAGGGAAAGGCTGGGGATGTGTCTGTGCTGACTTCAGGAAAGCCTTTGAGCCCATCTCCCACAGCATCTCCTGCACAAACTGGCTGCTCATGGCCTGGACGAGGGAACTGTTTGCTGGGGGAAAAACTGGCTGATGGCCCAGGGAGTGGTGGGGGATGGAACTAAATCCAGGTGGGGCCGGTCACTAGTGGGGTTCCCAAGGGCTCAGGGTTGGGGCTGCTCCTGTTTAACATCGTTATTGGTGATCTGGATGAGGGGATCGAGTGCCCCCTCAGGAAATTGGTGGATCCCATGAAGTTGGGTGTGAGTGTGGATCTGCTGCAGGGCAGGAAGGCTCTGCAGAGGGATCTGGACAGGCTGCATCAATCAGGCCAAGTGTCAGGGCCTGCACTTGAGTCCCACAAACCCCCTGGAACGTTCCAGGCTGGGGGCAGAGGGGCTTTAGAGCTGCTCAGCAGGAAGGGACTTGGGGGTGCTTCTTGACAGTGACTGGATATGAGCCAGAGTGTGCCCAGGGGGGCAAGAAGGCCAAGGGCACCCTGGCCTTTCTGGAGAACAGGGTGGCCAGCAGGACCAGGGCAGGGATTGCCCCTCTGTGCTGGGCACTGGGGAGGCCCCACCTGGAGTGCTGTGTCCAGTTCTGATCCCTCAGTGCAAAAAGGCCCTGGAGGGGCTGGAGCGTGTCCAGAGAAGGGAACGGAGCTGGGGAAGGGTCTGGAAAACATGTCTGATGAGGAGCAGCTGAGGGAACTGGGGTTATTGAGTCTGCAGAAGAGGAGGCTCAGGGAGCACCTCATCACTCTCTACAATGACCTGAAAGGAGGTTTTAGTGGGGAAGGGGGGTCGGTTTCTACTACAAAGCCTTCAGTGAGAGCAAGAGAGGAAATGGCCTTGAGTTGCCTTGGGTGAGGTTCAGATTAGATACTACAAAGTTCTTTTCTTACTGAGAGAATCTTTAGGTCTTGAAACAAGTAGCCCAGGGAGCTGGTGGAGTCTCTGGAAGTGTTCAGATGGCATCTGCATATGGCACTTTGGGACACAGTTTTTAGGTGATTATGGTGGTGCTGGTTGAAAGCTGGATCAGAAGATCTTGAAGGTCTCTTCCAACCTTGGTGATTGTGTGACCCATCATCAAAGTTTCCAGGTTTTGCTCTTACACAGTGCTGAGGATATTTTCTCAGTGGGACCCATTAAAACTACAAGAAACTTTCCAGTTTGAATCTCACTTTGGTTTCTCAAGAGGTTCCTGCAACTCTCCTCAGGGTCTGATGTTCAGGGACTCATCCCCAAAGCCCCCGAGGGTGATGAAATGCCTGGGGCTGTTGCTGTGCTGCTGAGCTGGGCCGGGCTCCTGGCACACAGGGAGCTCCTGGCAACCAAGAACAGTTTCAAAGACACAGCTCTGCTGGTGAGCAGCTCCTCTGCACAGCCCAGCAGGGCTGAGGGCACTGCCTGCAGCACCCAGGGCACAGGAGAGAAGGCAGAGAGGTGAGAGGCAGCCTGGGCTGGGAGGGGACTGAGCTCTCACTACAGGAGAAACATTCACAGGATTTAAATGAAGAATTCTCTGGCTAAAGGAAAGTTAAATTCTGTTCTCTGGCTGTAGGACACTTCAACTTCGCTTCCTGCAGGGATCTCCTAGAGCTGCCACATCCCACAGCTTGTAGGATCATTCAGAAGGGCTGTGTGTGCTGGGGCAGGGACTCTGCTGCCTGCCAGGGGCAGCTCTCAGCCCGGCCAAGGAGCTGCCATGGCCCTGCAGGGAGAAGGGCTGGGGGGAAGGAGTGAGCCCTCCTGGCAGGCAGCAAGGGCAGGGCCCTTCAGCTGCAGGCTCAGGGCTCCTCCCAGCTTAAGCTGCACCTGCTGCCATTTGCAGGGGCCCTGCTCAGGAAGCACATCCAGTGCCAACCCCTGCCCCTTCCCAGCCAGCGCAGGGGGTCTGGGATCTGCTCTGCAGCCCCTGCCCAGGCAGAGCTGCCCCTGGGCCCTGGGCTGGGGATGGGCTCTGGCAGCACTGGCAGGGAGCTGAGCTGGGCACAGGGAGGGGCTGCTGGCAGGAACAGCTCCTCACACACAGCCAGGCAGGGAGGGAGAGGCAGCTGCTGCCACAAGTGCTGCCCAGGGGGATGTGGCCCCTCCCTGCCTGTGTCTGTGGCACAGAGCCCTTCCCTGAGCAGCTCCTGCCTGGGTTCCTTTGCCAGCCCAAGCAGAGCCTCTGCCCTCAGGCCCACGGGGGCTGGGCTGGGCATTGCCCTGCAGCAGCCAGAGCCCAGGCAAGGACAAGGCCCTCATTTGCAGCTGCCTCTGCCTGTCCCTCCTCCCTTGGCAGCAGCACTGGGGCATTTCCCTGCCATCCCCTGCTGCCTGGGCTCTCCTTGTTCTCACCCTTGGCTTTTCTGAGCCAGTGTGGGGTTTGGGGGGCAGATTCCTGTGCAGACACAAACCCTTTGGGTGCTGCTGTGGGGATGTGTCTGTGGGAGCAAAGGGCCCAAGTGCCTTCCAGGCAACTTCAGGCTCTTCAGCTGTTTCCCTGGGTGTCCTGCAGGGCTGCAGGTGCCCTCCAGGAGGGCACAGCTCTGCCATAGTATCTCTGTGCTGCACAGGATCCCCGTGGAGAAAACTCCTCAGTGCTAACTCCATGGAAATGCTCTGGGCAGCTGTACTTTGGAGCTGCAATGATTCCTCTGTGCTGCAGTCTGGGAGGAGAAAGATGGGATCCTAATCTGGTATCCTTAGGATAGGCAAGGATTCTGTCAATCTGCTCTTTGTACCAAGCTTCCTCTGCTCCCAGAAGTGCCTTGTTTTTTTTTTTTAAGGGAATTCCTAAGGGTGCTCCCTTTTCAGCTCCAAGCTGCCAGCCAGGGGCAGCTGGGAACAGGAAAGATGGCCAGCTCTTGTCTCTGCACCAAGAGACCATCCCTTTGCCTCTCAGGACTCACAAGATTTCAGTTGGAGTACATAGGAAATGTCACAGATTTCAACCTTCCAAACTCACCCCTGGCAAGAGGAACTGGAACAAAAAAAAGTACCCAAATCCCCTCCCTCTGTTGTTGCTTAGGCAAACTGTGAACAGCACATATTTAAACCCTTCGATATATCCCATGTACATTGAATTGGAGGTCACCCTGTGCTCCAAGTTGGCTCTCACTGCATAGCAGGAAGGATTCCTCAGGAGCCCATTCCAGGGACTCTGCTCTCAATGCCCCTTTCAGGGAGAAACCCCAGAGCTCAGGGGAGAGGGATGCAGAGAGATCTTCCTGAGAAGAGGCCCTGAATGTTGAATTACTGTGAGATGTATTATTGTTTGCTGATTCAGTCTGGCTCATTCAGTTCTGCCTTTTTCTCAACAGGAAACCAAACCCTGAGGCATCAAATGCCCAACAGCAGCTCCATGGCCCAGTTCCTGCTCCTGGCATTCTCAGACAGGCGGGAGCTGCAGCTGCTGCACTTCTGGCTCTTCCTGGGCATCTCCCTGGCTGCCCTCCTGGGCAACGGCCTCATCCTCAGCGCCGTAGCCTGCGACCAGCACCTGCACACCCCCAGGGACTTCTTCCTGCTGCACCTCTCCCTCACAGACCTGGGTTTCATCTGCACCACTGTGCCCAAAGCCATGCACAACTCCCTCTGGGGCACCACAACCATCTCCTACACAGGATGTGCTGCACAGGCCTTTTTCTTTCTTTTTCTCATCTCAGTGGAGTATTTCCTCTTGACCATCATGTGCTACGACCGCTACGTTGCCATCTGCAAACCCCTGCACTACGGGACCCTCCTGGGCAGCAGAGCTTGTGCCCACATGGCAGCAGCTGCCTGGGCCTCTGGGTTTCTCAATGCTCTGCTGCACACAGCCAATACATTTTCCCTGCCCCTGTGCCAGGGCAATGCCCTGGGCCAGTTCTTCTGTGAAATCCCACACATCCTCAAGCTCTCCTGCTCACGTTCAGGCTACTTCAGGGAAATTGGGCTTCTTGGGGTTACTGTCTGTTTAGTGTTTGGCTGTTTCATTTTCATTGTTTTCTCCTATGTGCAGATCTTCAGGGCTGTGCTGAGGATCCCCTCTGATGAGGGACGGCACAAAGCCTTTTCCATGTGCCTCCCTCACCTGGCTGTGGTCTCCCTCTTTGTCAGCACTGGCACATTTTCCTACCTGAAGCCCCCCTCCATCTCCTCCCCATCCCTGGATCTGACTGTGTCAGTTCTGTACTCGGTGGTTCCTCCAGCACTGAATCCCTTCATCTACAGCCTGAGGAACCAGGAGCTCAAGGATGCCATAAGGACAGTGATGACTGGATGCTGTTCAGGAGCAATAAAGTGTCTGTTTTCTGGTGTGTAGCATTCAGAATGGGACTCAATGGCACAGTTTTTCTTCTCAGGTTTTTTGTTTAGGTCATAAAGTTCTTGCAATAATTTTCTGTGCCACTAAATATTCTTAGGCACATGCCTTCGAATTTAGTGTCCAACCTCTGAATTTGACCCAGACATGTAGAAATGATGACTTGTGCTTGATAAGTATTTAAACAAAATAAAGGACCTTGCATTGCCTTCTTTGTCCAAGACCCTTCTTCTTAGCTGTTCCTAAAGCACAGCACACTGCAGGACAGGGGGGATTTGCAAAGGGGAGGGAAAAAGAATCCCAGCACAGCAGCACTGCCAGGAAGCAAGAGAGCTTGGTCTTTGCAGAGTTGCTCTTTCCACTTCCATACTGTCTTGGGAGTCCCTTTCTCAGTGTAAGGCCTGAGTGTAGGATATTCAAAAGGTTTTGGTGTCAGGGATGTTGAGAAGGCTGGGCAGGGTCACTGGGAGACCTCTCCCAAACCCTTGCAAAGGCCAGAGCCAGCCCAGAGCTTCCTGGGGCCTTGGCAAAGGCAGACATGGAACCAGTCTGCAAACAGGGCAGCAAGGAGGCTTGGCAGAGTTCCAGACTGCTCAGGCTCAGCAGGGAAGGGGACATGGCAAGTCCTCCTGCAGCCATTGCCAGGCATGGGAAGGACAAGGCAGGGATTGCAGAACCCCTGTGGGAGGGACAAAATAGGGAAGATGTGTGGAGGGCTTTTGACAGGGTCTACTGTGGTCTCCTTAGAGACACATTGGTGAGAGCTGGAAGATGTTGTGGGTGGTAAGCTGGCTGAATGAAGAGTGTCCAATAAAATCCATGGTCCAAAGTCCTCTTGGAAGCAACTTCTTGATGAAATCCCTCAGTGAGCAGCCCTTGAACATCTTGAACAGTTCACTGACAAGAAATACAGCAGCAAAACCAGCAATACCAACAGAACAGTTCAAAGCAACAGCAGAGAGAGAAATTGCCTCCTCTCTCCCCCCCCTCCCCCAACTCCCTTTTGTAAACAGATCAAAACCGGGATCAACATGTGCCTCCTTTCCCCCTTTTTTCCTGAATGAACAAAGAATAAAAAACAACCCCCCAGGAAAAAGGGGCAAAGCACACTCTGGGAAACTCTCTGGTCTGAGCTAAGTTGTGCTGCCCAAGAACACGCTGACTCCAGAGGGCTCCAAGCGGGGCAGAGCCGGCGACTCCGGTCCGTGCGGCGGCGGGGGGGAGGCAGCGGCTCTGCTTGATTGCATGGAGTGCTGGGCAGGCACAATGGCCCCTTGGTTCCAGGAGATTCCACAGTGTCCCAGGGTTCCTTGGCTTCCCTGAGGCCCTGCAGGGTCACAGTGGCTGCTTGAGCCCAAAAGGTTCCTCAGTGTCAGAGTGGCCCCTTCATTCCCAGAGGTTCCCCAGTGTCCCAATGGCCCCTTAGCTCCAGGAGCTTCCATTATGTCCCAGGGTTCCTGCAGTTTCTCTGAGGGCCTGCAATTTCAAAATGCCTGCTTGGATCCATCAGGTTCCAAAATGTTTCAGGGTTCCTCTCTTTTCTCAAGGCCCCAAGTGTTTAATGGCCCCTTCATTCCAAAAGATTTCACAGTGTCCCTGTGTTCCTTGGTTTCCAGGAGGCCCTGCAGTGTCACAATGGCCCCTTGATTCCATGAGGTTTTCCAGTGGAACAATGGCCTCCTGATTTCAGGGGTTTTAGCAGTGTCACAATGACCCCACTATTTCATCAGGTTGCCCACTGTCCCTCAGATCCTTTGGCTCCCTTAGGCCCTGGAATGTCACAACGGCCCCTTGATTTGATGAGGTTGCAGAGTGTCATCACAAAGCTGACCCCACCCAGATGGAAGTTTTGGGGAGGTTGGGGGTAACTGGGCCAGGGGAGCACAGCCTGCAGCACAGATGGCCAAGGGCTCTGGCAGGGCTGCAAGGCCCAAAGGCACCCAGGCCTTTGTGCCCTTGGCTCTGGCAGCTGCCTCTGCCCCTCAGGCCACCACAAGACACTTTCCTTTGTCTGCCTGCACTCCTGGCCTGCAAGGATCTGCTGGAAGGAGTCCCTGGGGAGGCTTTGTCAGTGCCTGCCCTCAGTGGGGCCCAGCAATGCTTCAAGGGACTGGGAGTTTGGCTTCTGACTTCTTGAGCAGCTTCTTCAATCTTCTCTCAGTACTTGAGAATCATGGACTCTTCTGTAAACACAACGTGGGTCTCATTAAAATCCAGAAATCCCTCAGGATCTCTTTGTTTTCCTTTAATTGCCTTCATGAGAATTTTAAAAACAAGTCTTCAAAATTTGTACTCTTTTTTTTTTTTTTTAAATCAAGGATGGATATTTTTCCATTCAGAGGAGAGATGATAGAGGTGTTCTCCAAGTGATCTTGATGCTGAGTGTCTCCTCAGACATTCAGACTGACCCTGTATGATCAGCCTTGTTCGTTACTCCCCAAATTCACCAGTTCTGACATGGCCCATCTTGGACTGACATCCCCCTTCTTGCATTAGACTTTGAGCTCTGCAGCTGGATGTTCCAGCCCCATGGCAACATCTCCCACCTGCTCTCCTTAGAGCTCTGCTTGCACACAGGCCCAGGAAAAGTCTTCTTTCTTATAAGACAAGAGAAGAAATGTAAAGCAGGAACAACTGCCCTAAACATCAAAACACCTGTAAGCACATGCTCAGTACAAGCTGCCCCTGATGCTGACACCTTTCTATCAGGGACAGCGTTATCAGAAAGGTTTTTCACAAGTCAATACAAAAGCATTGATAGAAACACAATTCAGGAGCTTGCTAAGGACACAATCAGACTCCTGAAGACAAATAAGCTTTCACCTCCCTTCCCACATGCCCAGGTGAGAGGGATCTGAGTGGAGAAAGAGGAAGGAGAGGAGAAAACTGGGAAGGGCCTTTGTCTTGACAGTCTCTGAGAGAAGATGACCCTGGAGATGGTCAGTGTGTCAGGACAGGTGTGAGGATATGAGAGATTGGGGAATCTCAATAGCCCAGATAACAGGCAGAACAGTGGTGCTGAAGCTCCAGGGGAAGAGCCAGACTCCTTTGGAATGTCCCTTTGGAAAGGCCCTGGAATTGGCAGAGCTGTGCTGGGAGTGAAGACAAACCAAGGTGGCACCATCTGGGACAGGGGCCAAAAGTGCAGGCCAGGGAAGCAGAGGCTGCACAAGGTGCCTTTGGGGAGCAGTGAGACAGGGAAGGGCTCCAGGGGGTGACGTGTCTGGCACTGGAAGAGAAGAGCAGGAGCAGGGACTGTCCAAGGATAAATCAGGCCCCACCAGCCTGGTCACCTTCAGGATGAAGTAACTGCCCTGGTGCACAGGGGAGGACAGGGGATGTGTTTGAGCTCCACTTCAGCTCAACTCTTGGCCAGGCCAGGGAGGGGATTGTCCCACTCTGCTCTGCCCTGGGGTGGCCTCACCTGCAACACTGGGGCAGTGTGGGGGGACACAAGGGAAGGGAGAGACTGAGCCATTGGAGAGTGTCCAAAGGAGGGCAACAAGGATGGGGAAGGCCCTGGAGGGGAAGGTGTGTGAGGAGCTGGAGAGGAGAAGACTGAAAGGAGACCTCACTGCAGTCACAACTTCCTGGGGAGGGGTAGAGGAGGGGCAGGCCCTGAGCTCTGCTCTGGGGGGACCAGGGACAGGACTGGGGGAATGGCCTGGAGTTGTGTCAGGGCAGGGTTAGGTTGGATTTTAGAAAAAGGTTCTTTTCCCAAAGGGTGGTTGGGCACTGAACAGGATCCCCAGGGCAGTGGGCAAAGCACCAAGGCTGAAAGAGCTGAAGGAGCATTTGGATGATCCTCTCAGGCTCATGGGGTGACCCTTGAGGATGATCCTGTGCAGGGCTAAGGGTTGGACTGGATGATCCTTGGGGTCCCTTCCAGTACAGCATATTCTGTCATTTGGTGATTGTGTTTGCTTTGGTTGTGTTTGGTTCAGGACACAACACAAATTCTCATGGTTCTTCAGGAGAAAATCAGAAGTGATTTCATTCTAGAGGTCAATGGTGGAGCAGCCCAGTCTGCTCTGGCCCCACAGCAGTGCCCACCCCAGGGAGCTGCAGAGCTCTGGGCACTCCCCCCACAGCCCCAGCCCCTCTGAAGGGCACAGCAGCTCCTGGGGCACAGAGAGCAGTCTCAGCATCCCCATCAGCTCAGGGGCTGGACACTCAGCATGGCAGCAGCCCTGGTGTCATCTGCAGGAGATGCCCAGCACAGCCTGACTGTGCCCCTCAGTGCCAGCCCCTCTGCCCAGCCCAGCACAGAGTCCTGGCCCAGGGACAGAGCAGCCTGTCCCCAGGGGGGCTGCAGAAAGAGCTTTCTCTGGGCCATGGATTCCTCTGTGCAGGCCCAGAAATGCTGCCTTGCTCTTCTGCAGGCACATCCCTTTGCCCAGGGCAGTGTGTCCAGGCTGCCTTGGCCACTTGCAGATCCCAGCCTGGGATCCCTGCAGGGCCCTGAGCTGGAGGGGCTGCTCTGCAGAGGGAGGGGCTGTGGCACCCTGGGCTGAGCCTGCACTGGCCATGCTGGTCAGGCTGGGGAGCAGAGCCAGCAGGATGGGGATCCCTCCTCTCCACCCTCCTCCATCTCCCTGGAAGGCTCAGTAGCCAAGAACAAGGCTGGGCAGGACCATGGGCTGTTGGCAATGGCACAGAGGGCAGGGCAGGGCTCCACTCCATCCAGCCTGTGGGCTGCAGAGTTCTTCAGGACACCCTCCTGGAAAGCCCAGCCCTGGCTCTGGTACAGCCCTCCCTGAGCTGGGCAGGCACAGGGGGAGTTCACTCAGGGCAAGAGGAATCACTGGCCAGAGTCCTTTCTCTGTTCCTCCTGCATCTCCTGGGGTTGCAGAACTCTCCTTTCCCAGTTCCCAGGGACATTTAGTACTTTGTCTGTGGGTGACTCCACCCTGGGCAGGATTCTGCTCCAGGGCTCCAGTCCCTGCTGACTGGATGGGACGGGCTGTCCCTGCAGATCCTCTGTGCTCTCCTGCACTTCCTCATTTCCTACACACAAGTCCTCCCTTGCCATCAGAGCCAGCACAAGCTGCAGAGCCCCAGGCAGGTGACCTGGAGACCATTTGCCATGGGCCACCAGCACAGAACATCTGAGCCAGCCCTCAGGCCCTGAAGTACCACAGTGAGTCCTTCTCTGCCTGCACGGCCTGAATGGGGAAACAAGCCAAGCCAGGAGACTTGGAGAGTCTATTCCTTGGCTTGTTCTTTACACCAACCTCTTAAAAAAGAACAAAGTCTTCAGGAACTGCCTAGGGGGGATCCCCTTTCCTGATGCAAATGATGTTAAGGAGCCCAGCTCTGTGCCAGCAGTGCCAGGGCCTGTCCCTGCCCATGGTCCCAGCACTGACCCACAGCAGTGACTGAGCTGCCAGAGCACTCAGGCCTTGGGCAAGGAGCAGAAAGGAGAGGGAGGCAGTGGAAAAAGAGCATCTCTGAAAAGCCCAAGAGCTGCTGCTCCCTGGCAGTGCTCCTGTCCCAGGACTCTTTAACCCTTCTCCTCTGCACACAGGCACTGCCCTCCAGCTACAGGGAAGTTCTTGGAGCAAGAATCTGGACAGGAGAACTCAAGTCCTTTATTACAGATTGTTACTCCTCATGTACAGAATAATAAAGGCAGGATGTTTGACAAAGAAGTTTCTGCAAGAACTTTTTTTTTGTTTAGGTGCACACAGAGACTGATTCCTCATTTATACAATTGTGGGTCAAATCAAAAAGGTAGAGACTGAATTAGGTACGGGATGAAGAATAAATTTCTATGTTAACAATATTAAAGAGGACAAAATAAAGGAAAAGTCCCCCAGCCCCACACTCAAAAGTTTTAGAAGGCAGGCTGGGCAAGTGAAGAGTTACAACAGTGAGTGTTTTGCTAAAGAAAAGAGGCAGGCTATTGCTCCTGAAAAGCATCCAGTCATTGTTTTCCTCAGGGAATCCTTGAGCTCCTGGTTCCTCAGGCTGTAGATGAGGGGGTTCACTGCTGGAGGCACCACCGAGTACAGAACTGACAGAGTCAGATCCAGGGATGGAGAGGAGATTGAGGGGGGCTTGAGGTGGGCAAAAATGACCGTGCTGACAAAGAGGGAGACCACAACCAGGTGAGAGAGGCACGTGGAAAAGGCTTTGTGCCTACCCTGAACAGAGGGGATCCTCAGCACAGCCCTGAAGATCTGCACATAGGAGAAAACAATGAAAATGAAACAAACAAACACTAAACAGGCACTAACAAGAATGAGCCCAATTTCCCTGAGGTAGCCTCAGTGTGAGCAGGAGAGCTTGAGGATGTGTGGGATTTCACAGAAGAACTGGCCCAGGGCATTGCCCTGGCACAGGGGCAGGGAAAATGTATTGGCTGTGAGCAGCAGAGCATTGAGAAACCCAGAGGCCCAGGCAGCTGCTGCCATGTGGGCACAAGCTCTGCTGCCCAGGAGGGTCCCGTAGTGCAGGGGTTTGCAGATGGCAACGTAGCGGTCGTAGCACATGATGGTCAGGAGGGAAAACTCTGCTGAGATGAAAAAGGCAAAGAAAAAGAGCTGTGCAGCACATCCTGTGTAGGAGATGGTTGTGGTGCCCCAGAGGGAGTTGTGCATGGCTTTGGGCACAGTGGTGCAGATGCAGCCCAGGTCTGTGAGGGAGAGGTGCAGCAGGAAGAAGTCCCTGGGGGTGTGCAGGTGCTGGTCGCAGGCTACGGCGCTGAGGATGAGGCCGTTGCCCAGGAGGGCAGCCAGGGAGATGCCCAGGAAGAGCCAGAAGTGCAGCAGCTGCAGCTCCCGCCTGTCTGAGAATGCCAGCAGCAGGAACTGGGCCATGGAGCTGCTGTTGGGCATTTGCTTCTTCCTCAGAGTGTTTGGATCTGTTGAGGAGGAGAAGTCAATGCTGAGTTAGACCAGGCTGCTGCAGCCAAACAGGACACGTCTCACAGCCACCCCACTCTCAGGCTCTCTCTCCTCACTCAGACCCCAGTGCAGCTCCCTCCCCTGAGCTCTGGCTGTTGCTGCCTGCATTCTTTCTGTTTCTTCCCCCACTTGCAACTGACACAATTAGGAGTGGTTGTGGATGTTGGAAATCCCTGACATTTCCATGGAACTGCAGGTCAAGTCTTGTGGGTTCTGAGGGCACAGGGATGGTCCCTCAGTGCAGACAGAAGAGCTGCTCTGCCCATCAGTCTGTGCTCAGCTGCCCTGTGCACAGAGAGCTAGGAATGCCTGTCCAAAGAAAACACTGACACACTCCTCACTTTTTCATCTCTCCCCCCCCAGAGTGAGACACCAAATGCTCATTGCATCTGCCCAGAGCATTTCCATGGAGTTAGCACTGAGGAGTTTTCTCCACGGGGATCCTGTGCAGCACAGAGATACTATGGCAGAGCTGTGCCCTCCTGGAGGGCACCTGCAGCCCTGCAGGACACCCAGGGAAACAGCTGAAGAGCCTGAAGTTGCCTGCAGGGCACTTGGGCACTTTGCTCCCACACACACATCCCCACAGCAGCACCCAAAGGGTTTGTGTCTGCACAGGAATCTGCCCCCCCAAACCCCACACTGGCTCAGAAAAGCCAAGGGTGAGAAGAAGGAGAGCCCAAGCAGCAGGGGATGGCAGGGAAATGCCCCAGTGCTGCTGCCAAGGGAGGAGGGACAGGCAGAGGCAGCTGGAAATGAGGGCCTTGTCCTTGCCTGGGCTCTGGCTGCTGCAGGGCAATGCCCAGCCCAGCCCCCGTGGGCCTGAGGGCAGAGGCTCTGCTTGGGCTGGCAAAGGAGCCCAGGCAGGAGCTGCTCAGGGAAGGGCTCTGTGCCACAGACACAGGCAGGGAGGGGCCACATCCCCCTGGGCAGCACTTGTGGCAGCAGCTGCCTCTCCCTCCCTGCCTGGCTGTGTGTGAGGAGCTGTTCCTGCCAGCAGCCCCTCCCTGTGCCCAGCTCAGCTCCCTGCCAGTGCTGCCAGAGCCCATCCCCAGCCCAGGGCCCAGGGGCAGCTCTGCCTGGGCAGGGGCTGCAGAGCAGATCCCAGACCCCCTGCGCTGGCTGGGAAGGGGCAGGGCTTGGCACTGGATGTGCTTCCTGAGCAGGGCCCTGGCACAGGGAACCTTCTGGCCCTGGGCCTCTGATGGGGCAGCAGCAAGTCCTGCTCTGCAGCAGCTTCTCCTGCTGCCCCCCAGCAAATCCAGCACAGCCATCCTGACAGCTCCTGCCAGGGCTGCCATTTGGCAGCTGCAAGAGCCACTGGCAGCAACTCCCCTGCACTGCTCTGCAGCCACAGCATTCCCATGCCAAAGGGCTGCCAAGGTTCCTCCCCTGAGCAGCTCTGCCCTGTCCTCCCAGCCCAGGATCCCTTTCACCTCCTGCTCCCTTCTCCTGCCTGCCCTTGCTGCCTGCAGCTCCTGCCCTGCTCTGCCATAGAGCCACTTCCTCTGCCCTGCAGGCACTGGGAGAGGCCTTCTGAAAGATCCTACAAGCTGTGGGATGTGGCAGCTTTAGGAGATCCCTGCAGGAAGGGAAGTTGAAGTGTCCTACAGCCAGAGAATTCTTCATTCAAATCCTGGGAAGGTTTCTCTTGTAGTGAGAGCTCAGTCCCCTCCCAGCCCAGGCTGCCTCTCACCTCTCTGCCTTCTCTCCTGTGCCCTGGGTGCTGCAGGCAGTGCCTTCAGCTCTGCTGGGCTGTGCAGAGAATCTGATCAGCAGCAGAGCTGTGTCTTTGAAGCGGTTCTTGGTTGCTCTGTGTGCCAGGAGCCCGGCCCAGCTCAGCAGCACAGCAACAGCCCCAGGCATTTCATCACCTTTGGGGGCTTTGGGGATGAGTCCCTGAACATCAGACCCTGAGGAGAGTTGCAGGAACCTCTTGAGAAAGCAAAGTGAGATTCCAACTGTAAAGTTTCCTGTAGTGTTAATGAATCTCACTGAGGGACCCAACTGAGAAAAGATCTTGTTAGAGCAGAAAGCTGGAAACTGTGAGGACAGGTCAGAGAATCACAAAATCACCAAGTTTTGAAGAGACCTTCAAGATCTTTTGGTCCAACTGTCAACCAGCACCACCATAATCATCCGTAAACCACATCACAAAGTGCCATTTCCAGATGCCATCTGAACACTTCCAGAGACTGCACCACCTCCCTAGGAATCCTATTCCAATGCCTAAACATTCTTTGAAAAAGGAATCTAGAGGCTCAAGATGCACTGTTTCTATAAATGGAAATAGAGCAAGCTAATGATGATTGTCAACAAATATTAAGGTTCCTCAAAGATCCCTCTCCAATGGACATGGTTAAGCGGTGTCACAATATAGGATCCAACAGGTACAAAAAATCATTACGAACTTAAGTCCTGGCAGTGCAACAACAACAGAAGGAGGCTCCGTGTCACCACTGCACACAAACAGGACATTTTCAAAGGGATTGCCCTCAGCTGAAAAGAAGAGCACCCACAGTACCACCCAGCTTGTGTCCCCCATGCCAAAAGGGATTGCTCTGGGCCAGTGTCTGTAGATCACTCTTGGACAGAGAGGGGAGGCCGCTTTTGCCAAAAGCTGCACAAAGGCTGGCCTCGATTTCGGGAAATGGGGAGCTGAGGACGAAGGGCAGCACGATGATAAAAAATGCCCCACAAGTCAAGCACACCCAGCTGCTCCCCTCACTCCCAGACAGAGACCCAGAGCAAGTGTCTCTAGGGTGGAGTTGGCATCTTCCCACCCACTCACAATAAGCAGTGACAACTACCAAACAGTTCTCGTGAGACCAACAAATAACCTTCCAGTACCTACTGGAAAATACATTTTAACTGGGACTGCTCCAGTTATCCCACAATCAGTGACTGTAGACAACCCTAAGGCATTAGAAGTGACTGTAAAAGTTTTATTTCCACCGTGGAGCCAGACACAGAAACAAACATTGCCAATTTAACCCCCATTGCTGTAGGGGGGACACTTTGGACTCTGTGCTGATGGTCCAGTGGTCACAGTCCGTTTTACTCCACTGGCCAATGTGAACCTGCAGGGTATTTTTTCCCAACACTCACCAATGTGCTCCAGTTCAAGGTCTTACAGACACAGGAGCAGACGTCACAATATTTGTGGAGAGTGACTGGCCAAAGGAATGGAGCACTACGGAGCCCTGCATCGACATCAAAGGGGTAGGAGGAGCCCAGACACCTCTCCAAAGTGTCTCCACTTTACTGACTGAAGGACCAGAAGGTAAAACTGCCTCAGCAAAGCCCTATGTCCTTAATATCCCAATCACCCTCTGGGGGAGAGATATTAAAGGACAATGAAGAGTTCAACTAACTACCTCAAATTTAGTTTAAAGGCCACGGGTGAGCCACAATCTCCTGCCCTCACATGGCTTTCTGACCAGCCAATCTGGGTATCCCAGTGGCCCCTAAAGGAGAGAAATTGCGGCAAATCAACCTGCTAGCACATGAACAACTAGCAAAGGGACGTATTGTACCAACTGATAGTCCCTGGAATTTCCCCATTTTTACCACATGGAAGTCCAATGGAAAGTGGAGGCTGCTACAGGATTCAAGAGAACTCACTAAAAAATAGAGCTGATGGGGGCTCTCCATCCAGGGCTTCCATCACTACAATGATACCTTCACAGTGGTCTATTGTTCTTATTGATAGAAAAGATCATTTCTTTAACATTGCATTAAACCCTAAAGACTCTCGTAGGTTCACGTTTACAGTGCCTTCCATCAACGCAGCAGAACCATCTCAGTGCTGTCACTGGACAGTCCTCCCACAAGGAAGGAGGAACAGCCCCTCCGTTTGCCAAAGAGTCGTTGCAGACGTGTTATCACCAATCCCTCGACAGTGTCCGGATACCATCGTATCTCACTCTAGGGACGATCTCTTGCTGGCAGCGCAATCCAAGGGACAACTCCTGCAAGTGCATTTGTCTGTGAAAACTGCACTATTGACACATGGTCTGAAATTGCACCAGGGAAAGGACAAGTGACAGTTCCATGGAAATACCTTGGATTTCAAATTAAGAACACCACTGTTCAGCCCCAGACTGTTACTTTACCCACTGACATCCACACTTTAAATGATTTGGAATTGCTACTGGGCTTAATCAGTTGGGTTAGGCCTCTGTTAGGTGGAACAACAGACACCCTGAAACTGCTCTTTCAGCTCCTGAAAGGAGAGGCAGACTTAACCTGTCCTCGACACTTAACACCAGCAGCCCTGGCAATATTAAAGGAAATAAATCAAAGACTGAGTTCCTGTAAGAGTAAAAGAAAAGGGTGGGGGTTACCTCTTGTTTTAGTAATTTAACAAAATAACAACCTTATGATATAATAGGACAAATAGGATGACTTTCTGTTATGGGAATGGGTTTTTTTAAGCTTCCAGTTTTCCAAACCCATTATTACATATCCTGAGATGCTCTCCAAAGCCTGCCACAAAAGCAGATTACAGCTTTGGGAGTTCTTGGGGAGGGATCCAGATGGTATCTATGTTCCTCTGTCTACTGTTCAACTAACTCAATTGCAGATTCATAGCTCTGATTTTCAGTTAGCCATTGCTGATTACAGGGGTCAATTTTCAGTTCACCTTCCCTCTATTCCTTTTTTGCAGCTGCTAGCCTTTACTCAGCCAGAGCTAACACACAACTGTTCTCCTGTTCCACTGTCATAGTTCTGACTTCAGCAAGGAATTTTTCTTCCTTCCCCCCCCCCCCCCCCCCCACCGTGTGTGTGTGTGTGCTCAGTAAGCCCATCAGGTGAAAATAAAAGAATCAGCCAGATCGCTAATGGCCGAACATTAGTTTCCTAGCAACGAAGGGGGAAGAGTTGGGGGGGGGGCTGGTGTGTGTGACTGGAAAGAGGTGAGGTGGGGGGGGAGTCGGCTCTCGCTGCAGAGGAGCAGAGGCTGCTGTGAGCGGCAGACACGCTGGTTCTTTTGGTTTTTTTTGTTGTTTCCTGTCGGAGGGGAGTTGGTTTTTTTTGGCTGCTGCTGTTCTTCCCAGCTGTCCCTGCTCACCGAGGCCCCCCCGGAGTTTGTGAGTTTTTTCTTCCATTGGGAGAACTTTCTGTTTTATCGGTGTTTTTTTTTTTTTCCCGCTTCCCCCTTCCCCTTTCCCCCCCCTCCTCTTTCTTGGGAAGGGAAGGGGAATCAAGTTTTTTGTTGTTTTTCTCCGATATACCCTGGGGGGTGTTGTTTTCTTTTTCCTTTCTTTTTTCTTTCCCTTTTTTCCCCATCCCATGTGGCAGTGACCAGGGATCCCACAGCGCTGCCTGGTGACAGGCACTGGACATTACAAGTTCTGCACTTCCAACGACCCGACAGCGCCACCTGGTGAATGGTACAGGACATTACAAGTTTTACATCTCCAGTGACCCGACGGTGCCCCCTGCTGACTGTGGTTGGAACTGCACCAAAGGGTGCTAAAAATTGAACTATTTAAATTTTCCTTTTGCCGGTTTTTCGGTTTTGTTCTTGAAGGGGATTATTGGTGGGTATAGGAGTATTGCTTGGTTGTTTACTTGTTTTTTTTTTTTGTGTGTTCTTGTTAATACAAACATACCTTTTAATAAAGGGCTGTTATTTTGTTTTCCCTTTTCCATAATTTGTTTTTTTTTCTTTCCCTTCAATCAAAGCCTCTTGGTTTTGGATTAATAATTGCTTAGAAAAGAAGTTTGGGTCTTTTCCTCCTAATCCATCCTCAGCAGAAGACCCTTGTCCCATTTAAACTGGGACAATCGGAAGGGTTTTTCAAAAGTTGGTACAAAAGCACTGATAGAAACACAATTCAGGATCTTGCTGCATCAGTTCATTAGGATACCTGTCCGGAACAAAGACAAGTACAACAGTCATTCAAACACTACAAAACATCTTTTATTGCAGTGAGAGTAAAAAACTATTAGCAAAGAGAATCCGAAGCTAAGCAAGAATACAAAAAAACTTGTCGTGGTTTTGCTCTGGGTTAATTTGCTTTCACACCTCCCACACAATTATTATTAGTTGAGAGAAGGTTTATGCAGACAAAAGAGACTTGCTTTTGGGGAAAATAGTACGAGTATTTCTTATTGGTAAAATAAAAACTACTAAAGAACTATATCTATAATAATTCTACTTAAGTAAAAGTACTAAGTATTTACAGAAATACTCCTCCCCCCCTTTTATATCAGTCCAAGGAGGAGAAGTAGTCCTTTTCTCCATTCTCGGAGTTCCAGCTCTCTCTCTCTCCAGTAACTCTGCAGTACTCTCGTTGTAACTGGAATTCTTTCGTCTTTCTCTCTCGCTCTGTGTCGGCCTCCAGGACTGGGCCTACCCCCCTCCTGGGCTAAGACCAGAGGCTAGGGGGGGTTACCAAGGTCCTGAAGGATTTTCCTTCCATAGGCTTGCAAGGCGACACTTGCTTACCATGGATCTTCTTCCACAGAGTTACAGGGGATAATGGCTTAAGAGTTCACCCCTGTTTCCTATGGAGGTCCCTCCCCATGGGAGAACAGTCCTTGACAGACTTCTCGGCATGGGTCTAGAACGGATCCCACACACGGATCCCAACATCCTTACCCGAGCCGCTTTTGCTCCAGCGTAAGGCTTTCTCAGGGTCACAAAATCTTCAACAGCAGTATGGATCCCACACACAGATCCCAGTATCCCACCTGAGCCATCATCGCTCCTCTGTAATAATATCTATAAACTACTTTATCTATTGGTGTTCATAGAATAGTACGAACACCCTCTGTTACAGTATTAACTCGTAAAAAGGGGACTAAAGGAATTTAAAAAGAGATATAAAATGTTTGCTTTCTTGGTTGCTTCCTATCAATAATCTGTGCTCACCTGCACAGACAGCCCAGGCCTACCAGGCTCTGCAGGGCTGGTCGGTGCCCGTGCTTGGCGGGTGTCCCTGTGGAGCAGCACAGTGTGGATGGAAGGATGAGCATCGCTCCACCCAGCAGTGCTGACACCCCATTCCATCAGCTCTACATTACACTACGTAGGGCCAGGACGCAGCAGAAGGTGGTGCTTGAGTGGCAGCCAAACAGCGCCCGTTCATCACCTCATGGCAACAGTCTGTGCGTGCCCCACTGGAGGGCAAGGGGCCAACGACCCCTGCCCACATCATCTTCCTCTCCGTCACCCTCCTCACCACTATGGATGACCTGTACCATTGTGTTCCAAGGGGATTTGTATCTCTCTTGCAGAGTGGAGCTAAGCCAAGGAGGAACTCAGCTCTGATAATGGGGGACATCCAGTTAACTTTGCTAAAAGTACAATGGGCCTCACAGTGAACTTGTGCAATAAAGTTACCTTGTACAATACTCTGGCTGGTTTCACATGAAAATACAATCACCTTCTCACCCCTCTATGCTCCATTGATCATCTAAATCAAAAGTACCCCCATACACCATGGCAACCACTATGCATTCTCATAGTTTCCAAGGTTACCATGGCAACCATTGTGCATTCTCATTGTGACCACCGTTACCATGGCAACCATTGTGCCTTCTCAATGTGACCACAGTTACCATGGCAACCATTGTGCATTCTCTTTGTGACATTGGTCACCATGGCAACCATTGTGCATTTTCATTGTGACCTCGGTTACCGTAGTAACCATTGAGCCTTCTCATTGTGATGTCATTTACCATGGCAACCATTATGCATTCTCATTGAGACCTCGGTTACCATGGCAACCATTGTGCATTTACATTGCTACAATCGGTTAATAAGGCAACCATTGTGCATTCTTATTCATGTGTCACTTACCATGGTAACCATCATACTATCCCATTGCTACAGTCAGTTACCATGGCAAACATTTTGCATTCCATTTGCTATGGAATCCATGGCAACCATCATACATTCCCATCACTAGGATCTGTTACCATGGGATCCATTATGCATTCCCTGTTACGTCGCTGTGGGATGGGGCAGTGCTCCCGGGCTGCTTTGGACTGACAGCAGCTCCAGGGCTGCCCAAGGAGGCTCCAAGGGCTGGGCAATGGAACAGGGCACCACCTCCCCTTTGGCAAATTCCACCTGTCCTTCCCCACCCACACACACACTGGAGTTGTTCTCAGTCAAGAATTATCTCAAGAATCCAGTGTCTCACAGGTTCCTTTATTCCATGAGGTTCCACAGTGTCACAGTGGTCCCTTATGCTCCATAGGCCCTGCACTGTCACCATGGTCCCTTGATTCCAGAAGATTCCAATGCGTTTCAGTGGTCCTGAGGATTCCATGAGGTTCTGTGGTGTCCCAATTGCACAGTGATTCCATCAGGTCCAGAGTGTCCCAGCACTGCTTTGAATCCATGAGGCCCTGCAGTGTCACAATGGCCCTTGGTGCTGTGAGGTTGCCCAGGGTCACAATGGCCCCTTTGTCTCCACATGGCCCTGCAGGGTCACAATGTCACAGTGTCACAGTGTCACAGTGTCACAATGCCCCCTTGATTCCAGGAGGTTCAGCACCTTCCCGGGACTCCTTTGGTTCTGGGATGCCCTGGAGTGTCATCAAGGCCCTGGATTCTGGGAGCTGCCCCAGTGTCCAAGGGCCTTTGGCTCCATCAGGCCTTGCACTGTGGCAATGGCCCTTGGATTCCAGGAGGTTCCAAAGTGTCACAATGGCCGTGATACAAAAAGGTGGCAGAAACAAACACCTCCACCCCAATTTGTAAGTGTTAAGAAGCAGGAATTGTTCTTTATTCAGCACTGGACGTTGGCAGGGAGTCTCCTCTAACCGAAGGTGCCAAAAGGATGGCAGAGGGCTTCTCATGCACACTCTGGTTACATATTCATTAGATGTGCAGGTTTGCCTAATACATATTCATTAGTTTACTTCACACAGTCCCTTTGGAGACCCTTTGGAGGTCCTTCTTTCATCCTTCCAGGCTTCCTCTGTGTCCTTGCCCTCAGTTCTTGAGCAGGCCCATCGTCATCCTGTTCCACCAAAAACAACTGTTACATTTGTTCTTTACCTCATCTGGTGAAACAGAGCTTATTTACATCCTGTTTGTTTGAGTTACATCCCTGATCTAATTCTCCGGGACTTCTCTAAGAGTACGTTCTTCCATATTTGGGCATTCTGTGAGTCAAGTTTCTCTTTCTCCCATCACCATCCCATGGCACGGGCAGGACATCCAGGGGATCAGGCCCAGCCAGCATGAGGTTGGAAAAAGCAGGCCCTCCCTGACCAACCTGGTCTCCTTCTGTGACAAATGACCCCCTCAGCAGCTGAGGGAAAGGCTGGGGATGTGTCTGTGCTGACTTCAGGAAAGCCTTTGAGCCCATCTCCCACAGCATCTCCTGCACAAACTGGCTGCTCATGGCCTGGACGAGGGAACTGTTTGCTGGGGGAAAAACTGGCTGATGGCCCAGGGAGTGGTGGGGGATGGAACTAAATCCAGGTGGGGCCGGTCACTAGTGGGGTTCCCAAGGGCTCAGGGGTGGGGCTGCTCCTGTTTAACATCGTTATTGGTGATCTGGATGAGGGGATCGAGTGCCCCCTCAGGAAATTGGTGGATCCCATGAAGTTGGGTGTGAGTGTGGATCTGCTGCAGGGCAGGAAGGCTCTGCAGAGGGATCTGCACAGGCTGCATCAATCAGGCCAAGTGTCAGGGCCTGCACTTGAGTCCCACAAACCCCCTGGAACGTTCCAGGCTGGGGGCAGAGGGGCTTGAGAGCTGCTCAGCAGGAAGGGACTTGGGGGTGCTTCTTGACAGTGACTGGATATGAGCCAGAGTGTGCCCAGGGGGGCAAGAAGGCCAAGGGCACCCTGGCCTTTCTGGAGAACAGGGTGGCCAGCAGGACCAGGGCAGGGATTGCCCCTCTGTGCTGGGCACTGGGGAGGCCCCACCTGGAGTGCTGTGTCCAGTTCTGATCCCTCAGTGCAAAAAGGCCCTGGAGGGGCTGGAGCGTGTCCAGAGAAGGGAACGGAGCTGGGGAAGGGTCTGGAAAACATGTCTGATGAGGAGCAGCTGAGGGAACTGGGGTTCTTTAGTCTGCAGAAGAGGAGGCTCAGGGAGCACCTCATCACTCTCTACAATGACCTGAAAGGAGGTTTTAGTGGGGAAGGGGGGTCGGTTTCTACTACAAAGCCTTCAGTGAGAGCAAGAGAGGAAATGGCCTTGAGTTGCCTTGGGTGAGGTTCAGATTAGATACTACAAAGTTCTTTTCTTACTGAGAGAATCTTTAGGTCTTGAAACAAGTAGCCCAGGGAGCTGGTGGAGTCTCTGGAAGTGTTCAGATGGCATCTGCATATGGCACTTTGGGACACGGTTTTTAGGTTATTATGGTGGTGCTGGTTGAAAGCTGGATCAGAAGATCTTGAAGGTCTCTTCCAACCTTGGTGATTGTGTGACCCATCATCAAAGTTTCCAGGTTTTGCTCTTACACAGTGCTGAGGATATTTTCTCAGTGGGACCCATTAAAACTACAAGAAACTTTCCAGTTTGAATCTCACTTTGGTTTCTCAAGAGGTTCCTGCAACTCTCCTCAGGGTCTGATGTTCAGGGACTCATCCCCAAAGCCCCCGAGGGTGATGAAATGCCTGGGGCTGTTGCTGTGCTGCTGAGCTGGGCCGGGCTCCTGGCACACAGGGAGCTCCTGGCAACCAAGAACAGTTTCAAAGACACAGCTCTGCCCAGGAGCAGCTCCTCTGAACAGCCCAGCAGGGCTGAGGGCACTGCCTGCAGCACCCAGGGCACAGGAGAGAAGGCAGAGAGGTGAGAGGCAGCCTGGGCTGGGAGGGGACTGAGCTCTCACTACAGGAGAAACATTCACAGGATTTAAATGAAGAATTCTCTGGCTAAAGGAAAGTTAAATTCTGTTCTCTGGCTGTAGGACACTTCAACTTCGCTTCCTGCAGGGATCTCCTAGAGCTGCCACATCCCACAGCTTGTAGGATCTTTCAGAAGGGCTGTGTGTGCTGGGGCAGGGACTCTGCTGCCTGCCAGGGGCAGCTCTCAGCCCGGCCAAGGAGCTGCCACGGCCCTGCAGGGAGAAGGGCTGGGGGGAAGGAGTGAGCCCTCCTGGCAGGGCAGGGCTGGGCAGGGCCCTTCAGCTGCAGGCTCAGGGCTCCTCCCAGCTTCAGCTGCACCTGCTGCCATTTGCAGGGGCCCTGCTCAGGAAGCACATCCAGTGCCAACCCCTGCCCCTTCCCAGCCAGCGCAGGGGGTCTGGGATCTGCTCTGCAGCCCCTGCCCAGGCAGAGCTGCCCCTGGGCCCTGGGCTGGGGATGGGCTCTGGCAGCACTGGCAGGGAGCTGAGCTGGGCACAGGGAGGGGCTGCTGGCAGGAACAGCTCCTCACACACAGCCAGGCAGGGAGGGAGAGGCAGCTGCTGCCACAAGTGCTGCCCAGGGGGATGTGGCCCCTCCCTGCCTGTGTCTGTGGCACAGAGCCCTTCCCTGAGCAGCTCCTGCCTGGGCTCCTTTGCCAGCCCAAGCAGAGCCTCTGCCCTCAGGCCCACGGGGGCTGGGCTGGGCATTGCCCTGCAGCAGCCAGAGCCCAGGCAAGGACAAGGCCCTCATTTCCAGCTGCCTCTGCCTGTCCCTCCTCCCTTGGCAGCAGCACTGGGGCATTTCCCTGCCATCCCCTGCTGCCTGGGCTCTCCTTGTTCTCACCCTTGGCTTTTCTGAGCCAGTGTGGAGTTTGGGGGGGCAGATTCCTGTGCAGACACAAACCCTTTGGGTGCTGCTGTGGGGATGTGTCTGTGGGAGCAAAGTGCCCAAGTGCCCTGCAGGCAACTTCAGGCTCTTCAGCTGTTTCCCTGAGTGTCCTGCAGGGCTGCAGGTGCCCTCCAGAAGGGCACAGCTCTGCCATAGTATCTCTGTGCTGCACAGGATCCCCGTGGAGAAAACTCCTCAGTGCTAACTCCATGGAAGTTCTTTGGATAGCTGCAATGAGCATTTGGTGTTTCACTCTGGGAGAGGAGATATGAAAAGTTCTGGAGTATGTCTGTTTTTCACCGTGGATTCCTGGAGATCTGTGCAGTTTCTCTGTAGAGGAACAGTTGAGTGTGATGCTCCTGCAGCTCCAAGCTGCCAGCACAGGGCAGCTGAGCACAGACTGATGGGCAGAGCAGCTCTTCTGTCTGCACTGAGGGACCATCCCTGTGCCCTCAGAACCCACAAGACTTGGCCTGCAGTGCAACAGAAATGTCAGGGATTTCCAGCATCCAAAATCACTCCTAACTGTGGCAGGTGCAAATGGCGGAGCATGCACAAAGGATTCCCTCAGCTCAGTCCTTCATTTGGGCTTCCAGTGGTCTCCTCAGGCAGCAACAGCCAGAGCTCAGGGGAGGGAGCTGCAGGGAGGTCTGAGTGAGGAGACAGAGCCTGAGAGTGGGGTGGCTGTGAGACGTGTCCTGTTTGGCTGCAGCAGCCTGGTCTAACTCAGCATTGACTTCTCCTCCTCAACAGATCCAAACACTCTGAGGAAGCAGCAAATGCCCAACAGCAGCTCCATAGCCCAGTTCCTGCTGCTGGCATTCTCAGACAGGCGGGAGCTGCAGCTGCTGCACTTCTGGCTCTTCCTGGGCATCTCCCTGGCTGCCCTCCTGGGCAACGGCCTCATCCTCAGCGCCGTAGCCTGCGACCAGCACCTGCACACCCCCAGGGACTTCTTCCTGCTGCACCTCTCCCTCACAGACCTGGGCTGCATCTGCACCACTGTGCCCAAAGCCATGCACAACTCCCTCTGGGGCACCACAACCATCTCCTACACAGGATGTGCTGCACAGCTCTTTTTCTTTGCCTTTTTCATCTCAGCAGAGTTTTCCCTCCTGACCATCATGTGCTACGACCGCTACGTTGCCATCTGCAAACCCCTGCACTACGGGACCCTCCTGGGCAGCAGAGCTTGTGCCCACATGGCAGCAGCTGCCTGGGCCTCTGGGTTTCTCCATGCTCTGCTGCACACAGCCAATACATTTTCCCTGCCCCTGTGCCAGGGGAATGCCCTGGGCCAGTTTTTCTGTGAAATCCCTCAGATCATCAAGCTCTCCTGCTCACACTCAGGCTACGTGAGGGAACTTGGGTTTCTTGGGGTTAGTGTCTGTTTAGGACTTGGTTGTTTCATTTTCATTGTTTTCTCCTATGTGCAGATCTTCAGGGCTGTGCTGAGGATCCCCTCTCAGCAGGGACGGCACAAAGCCTTTTCCACGTGCCTCCCTCACCTTGCTGTGGTCTCCCTGTTTATCAGCACCTCATTCTTTGCCTTCCTGAAGCCCCCCTCCATCTCCTCCTCATCCCTGGATCTGGTGGTGTCAGTTTTGTACTCAGTGGTGCCTCCATCAGTGAACCCCCTCATCTACAGCCATTCGGTTCTTCTTGCCATAATTTCTGTGCAATAAAATATTACTATGCACCTGCGTTCTTATTTAGTTTCCAGTTTTTAATTTTGACCCAAAGATTTATAAGTGATGAATTGTGCTCTCTGAGTATTTAAACAAAATAAAGGACCCTGCAGTGCCTTCTTAGCTGTTCCTAAAGCACAGCACACTGCAGGACAGGGGGGATTTGCAAAGGGCAAGGGTACAAGAATCCCAGCACAGCAGCACTGCCAGGGAGCAGCAGAGCTTGGGCTTTGCAGAGCTGCTCTTTCCACTTCCACCCTGTCCTCCTGAGCCCCTTTCTGGCTGCAAGGCCTGAGTGCTCTCTGAGCACAGTCCTGGGGGTGGGAGCCCTTTGAGCACAGGCAGGGACAGGCACTGGGAACTTGTGAAGCAGAGCTGGGCTCCCTGACAGCATCTCCAGGATGCTGTGGGATCTTCTGAGGGCACTGCATGGACTGGGTCACTTCTTCTGTGCCCTTGCTGCAGGGCTGGAACTCTCCTGCAGTGACACCAGGACACTCCTGCTCTTTGCATTCCCAGCCTGATTTTTAGATCCAGTCTTCCCTTCCTGTTCCCAGGGACATGCTGGGAGTGCTTCAGAGCTGCCATCCTGGGGCAGCTCCTGCCCAGCGTGGGCAGGCACAAGGTCTCTCCCCCTGCTCCTCTCCCCTCAGCAGTGCCACTGTTTGCTGCAGCCTCCTCCTCCTTGCCCAGCACAGCCCTCCTGGCAGAGTTGGACACAGCCCTTGTTCTACCCCCTCCTCATGGCCCTGCCCAAGCCCCTCAGCTCCAGCCTGATGGCCAGAAACCTTCAGGGCAGGGAGGCACTGGGGAAATGCTGAGGAAACCTTTCAGCTGCACTAAAATGCAGTGGGAGTGGTTGGTCTTGAAAAACAAATCCCTTCAAATTCTCCAGGACCACCATGACGAACAACCTGTGTTGTGTCCTGGGCACTCCTCTGCAGTGTGGGCTATTGGAAAGGTTTTGGTGTCAGGGATGTTGAGAAGGCTGGGCAGGGTCACTGGGAGACCTCTCCCAAACCCTTGCAAAGGCCAGAGCCAGCCCAGAGCTTCCTGGGGCCTTGGCAAAGGCAGACATGGAACCAGTCTGCAAACAGGGCAGCAAGGAGGCTTGGCAGAGTTCCAGACTGCTCAGGCTCAGCAGGGAAGGGGACATGGCAAGTCCTCCTGCAGCCATTGCCAGGCATGGGAAGGACAAGGCAGGGATTGCAGAACCCCTGTGGGAGGGAAAGGAAGGGGATGTTGTGTGCCCAGACTTTATCAAGTCCTTGACATGGTCTCCTGTTCTCTCCTTAGAGACAAATTTGTGACAGCTGGACTGAAGAAGTGAAAGATGTGGTGGGTGGGAAGTTGGCTGAATGAAGAGTGTCCAATCAAATCCATGGTACAAAGTCCTCTTGGCAGCCACTTCCTGATGAAATCCCTCAGTGACCAGCCCTTGAACACCACTAGAGAACATCTTTACTATCTCTCTGTACAATGGGACATAAAGCTGTTTTCAATTCCTTTGTGAATGATGCTGAATTTTAGGGAGCCCTTGAGCAACCTGTCCTGCTTTAAAGACACATCTTGGGGTGGGAACTCCAATAAAATGAACTCACTCCCCTTTTATTCCCCACCAGCCCAGGGAGACAAAATACAATGAGGTATAAGTGAAAAAAATAGCAGTTCACTGAAAAGAAATATGGCAGATAAACAACAATACCAACAGAACAATTCAAAGCAACAGCACAGAGAGAAGTTGCCTTCTCTTTCCCCCCCTGCCCCAACTCCCTTTGGTAAAGAGATCAAAACAGGGATCAACACGTGCCTCCCTTCCCCCTTTTCCCCTGAATGAACAAGGAACAAAAAACAAACCCAGGGGAAAGAGGGGGCAAAGCAAACTCTGGGAAACTCTCTGGTCTGAGCTAAGTTGTGCTGCCCAAGAACACGCTGACTCCCACCTGCTTGGCTTGGAGAAGGAGCTGCACAAGACAGTGGGTTTCTGTGGCTGGGTTTTGGGTGTGGGGGGGCTACAGGGGTGACTTCTGTTCGAATCTGCCAGAAGCTTCCCCTGTGCCATGGAGCCAATGCCAGCTGCTCCAGGACGGAGTTCCTGCCACTGACCAAGGCTGAGCCACTTAGGAGTGACAGGAACACCTCTGGGATAACAGATTTCAGAAGAGAGGAGAGTTGCACAGAAAAACTTGCAGCCTGGGAAGAGCAGAGTGAGAACATGGGATAACAACACAGACACCAAGGGCAGTGCAGAAGGAGGGGCAGGAGGGACCCCCCAGGAGCAGGGGAAGGACTCAGAGCTGAGGCCCCTGCAGCCCCTGGGGGAGCATCGGGGTGCAGAGACCCCCCTGCAGCCCCTGGGGGAGCATCGGGGTGCAGAGATCCCCCTGCAGCCCCTGGAGGAGCCCACGCTGGAGCAGGGGGATGCAGGAAGGAGGCTGTGACCCCGGGGCAGGCCCAGGATGGAGCAGGGTCCTCTAGGAGACCTGTGACCCATGGAGAGGGAAGCCCAGGCTGGAGCAGGTTTTTCCCATTTAGGACTCGTGACCCCTGTGGGGGACCCACGCCGGGTCAGCTCATCCCTGAAGGACTGACCCCATGGAGGAGGGACCCACAGGACAGAAGATTGGGAAGAGCTGCTGCCCGAGGGATGGACTCATGCTGGGAGGTCCATCCAGGACTGTCTCCCTTGGGAGGGACCCCCACAGGAACAGGGGAAAGACTCAGAGCTGTGGCCCCCCTGTAGCCCCCGGTGGAGACCAAAGTAACACAGGTGTCCCCCTGCAGACCCTGGAGGAGCATCGGGGTGCAGAGACCCCCCTGCACCCCATGAAAGAGTAACCCACAGGACAGCAGAATGGGAAGAGCTGCTGCCCGAGGGATGGACTCAAACAACACCTGACTGCAACCCCCTTCCCCATCCCCCTGCACTGCTGGGGGGGAGGAAGGAGAGCTGAGAAGGAAGGAGGGGTAGGGGGAAGGTGTTTTTAAGACTATTTCATTTCTCACTCTTTGGCTTTTATCCTGTTATTAATAAATTTAAGTGCTATCCCTACTTTGAGTCTGTTTTGCCCATTAGTAAGTGACTTTCTTCCAACCCTTATCTCGACTAAGGAATCCTCAGCTGGTTTCTTTCTCTCCTCTGTGGAGTTAAAGAGAGAAGGAGAGGTAGCAGCTTTTAATGTGTGTTTGAAATCCAGCCAGGATCAACCCAGTACACCAACCCATGGGCTTGAGGCCCTTTTGTGATGTCACAGCCTACCCTCTCCATTCCGGAATAGCCCTTGGCAACCAAAGAACCAACACCCTACAACCCCAAAGCAAAGCCCCACCCGTGTGCCATGGGTCCCTTTTTGGTGTCTTGGCCTGTCCTCTCCATTCCAGAACAGCCCCTGGCAACCAAAAAACCAATGCCTCACACCCCTGAGTGCAGCCCAACCCATGTGCCATGGGCCCCTTTGTGATGTCCTGGCCTGTCCTCTCCATTCCAGAACAGCCCCTGGAAACCAAAGAACCAACGTCACAGAATGTCAAAGTGCAGCCCCCCCATGGGCCATGGGACTCTTTGTGATGTCACAGCCTTTCCTCCAGCAAAGAAAGCCTGTAACCTTTGGGTGTTAGGTGCAGTTGGTGGGACACCCAGGGCAGCAAGAGCTTTCTGTTCTGCTACCTTTTGTCTGGGAGGAATCTTTGCCCAGATTCAAATTTGGGACTCGGACTGACAATTTCAGCACGGGGCTCCTGCAAGCAAACGACAGCCCTGCCCTCCAGGACAGAAACCCCTTAAACTCGGTCTCTTTTGCTGTTCCTTCAAATACAACCTGCAGGGCAGCTTTCTGCCATCTCTTCTCTTGGGAATTGTGAAGATAGACCCCCCCATGTTTAACACCTCAGGCAAAACCACCCTGTTAACACCTTTCCCAACCTTCCCCAACCTTTCCCAAAGCTGAGATGTGGAAAGAACTGTTGTGATACTATTAATATAATAAATAAGGAGTCTGCATGGGCAGAGGGACACCAATATGGTGTGTAACAGAGTGCTTTATTGTGAGAGAACAAAGGCTTCAGTAGCAGTTTTGAATTATAACACGTCCCAACCGGTAACCCTCTCAACCAGTCCTGCCAAGGTTCTTCACTGCTCATGTGCACCGGGGTCCCGCAGAATTCTTTTCCCAGAACACTCTGCTGGCACTCCTGAAACCCCAAACACTGCATCTTCCCCTTTTTATTACAAGATACAAAACAGTGCAATTCTGAAACTTTTTAGGTTTTGTTTTTTTTTTTTTTTTTTAACAGAACATTTCCATTTAACATAGTAACTTTTAACATCTGCAAGTGGCCAAGGCAGCCTGGACACACTGCCCTGGGGAAAGGGATGTGCCTGCAGAAGAGCAAGGCAGCATTTCTGTGCCTGCACAGAGGAATCCATGGCACAGAGAACCCTCTTTCTTGGCCACTTGCAGATCCCAGCCTGGGATCCCTGCAGGGCCCTGAGCTGGAGGGGCTGCTCTGCAGAGGGAGGGGCTGTGGCACCCTGGGCTGAGCCTGCACTGGCAATGCTGGTCAGGCTGGGAAGCAGAGCCAGCAGGATGGGGATCACTGCTGATGAACCCCTTTCCAACCTTTCAGAAGGTTCAGCAGCCATGGACAAGGCAGGGCAGGATTATGGGGTGTCTCCAGTGGCACAAAGGAATGAAGAGGCTGCTGGGACACTGCAGGGCCTCATGGAACCAAAGGATCCCTGGGACACTGCGTGATGAAAAAGGGAATAGAATACAGAGGGGGATAATGTCATGGTTTCAGGAGGGTTATTTCATGGTAGAAAAGTAAACCTGGAACACTGCAGAACCTTATGGAATCAAGGATCTATTGGGACACTGGGAATATCATGGAACTGGGAAACCCTGTGACACTGCGGGGCCTCCTGGAACCCAAAGGCCATTGTGACACTGCAGGGCCTCCTGGAGCAAAAGGAACCCAGGGACACTGTGGAATCTCATGGAATCAAAGGGGCTATTATGACATGTGGGGCTCATGGAACCAAAGGGACCCTGTAACAGTGACTGGGGTGACATCAGACTGTGACCTGTCACTAGTGGGGTTCCCACAGGGCTCCATCTTGGGCCCTGTGCTCTCCAACATCTCCATCAATGACTTGGACACAGCACTGGAAGGGACACTGAGAAAGTTTGCAGGTGACCCAAAATTGGGAGGAGCTGCTGAGCCCCTGCAAGGCAGGAAGGCCCTGCAGAGACCTGGACAGATCCCAGGGCTGGGAATCTCCAACCATGGGAAGTTCCCCAGGGGGAAGGGCCGGATCCTGCCCTGGGATGGGGCAACCCCAGCTGGATGGACACACTGGGAATGAGAGGCTGGGAAGCAGAGCCGGGAAAGGGCCCTGGGGGTGCTGGTGGGTGCCAGTTGGCCCTGAGTCAGCAGTGCCCTGGCAGCCAGGAGGGCCAAGCCTGTGCTGGGGGCATCAGGGAGGGGATTGTCCCGCTCTGCTCTGCCCTGGGGCGGCCTCACCTGCAAGATTGGGGCAGTTTGGGGGGACACAATGGAAGGGAGAGATTGAGCCATTGGAGAGTGTCCAAAGGAGGGCAAGGAAGATGGGGAAGGGCCCTGAGAAGTTGAGTTTCTAAATCAGTCACACTTTTAAAGGCCCGTTCATGACCTGACAGCAAGATCACAGCAGCAATTTATGGCTGGGCTGTGTAGGAGCCTGGAAGGGGCTGATGTGAATGTGTCACACACCCACAGCCCGAGGGCTCCGGAGCCTCCCAGGGACTGCTGGGGAAAGAGGGAGAACAAGATGTGAGTGGAGCAGGGGCCGTGTGGAGATTATGAGAAATAAACACACAGTCTTTGTATTACCAACCAAATTATAGGCATTTTGTGCAGTTGGAAGGTACTGAGGTACCAGGGCTTCTTTTGTGCCTGGGATAAAGGGAAATATAAAGCTCATAAAAACTGAAACCTTTTTTGGGCCATTTTGAAAATTTTGAATGGAGTGGTTTTTCCTTTGGGCTAAGAATAAAGGAAGATACACCATTTTTGACAGACCACACCTCGCAGCCAATTGGAAGGAGAAAAAAGACCCTTTTCTGAGAAAAGAAACCTTTTTAGGCAAAAATGAATACATTAAACTGATCAGAAAAGGGGTGGAATTTTGTGAAACTTTAAAATGCATGAAATCTAATCCCAAGGGTTCTTTTCTCCCTGGAAATTCGCTGTGAGACTGGACCCAGCACGCTCAATAAATTCTCTTTTTTTTGTTTTATGAGTTGTTGCCATCTTTTTAAATTCCAAGGAGAGATTTTTTCCCCACAAGATAAGGCAGAGCTTTCCCGGGACAAAGATCCCCGTTCCAGTCCCTGCAGGCACAACAACCGAGGAGCAGCAGCACAGAAGTGCCCCCGGCGAGGGCGGGCAGCGCCCCCGGGACCCCTTTCCCTTCCCGCCTTGTCTGGGGAGGGTCCGGCGGGATTTGGGGGTCCCGAGGGGAAAACGCGGGAGGAGGGCTCAGCTGACTTCTCCAGCTTTCCGTTCACGGCCAACAGGGCGCTGGGGGTTCCCGGGACGGCTGGGGGGGTCATGCGGGATCCCCCGAAACCTCCGTGTGCCCCAAAAGCCCCCAAAGTCCCCAAATGGCCCCAAAATCCGCCGCCTCCCCGAGGGGCCCTCAGCGCCGCCGCTTCTGCCTCTGCCGCCTCCAATTGGCGGCCGCGCCCGCCCGTCATAGCTCTCAGCCAATCACTGCTCGGGAACGGGCGGGGGGCGGTGACTTTGAGCCGCGCCATTTTAGCGGCTGCTTGGACTAAAACTGCCGTCCTGCCCCGCGGCCCCTTTGAGCTCCGTCAGTGTCCCCTCAGTGCCCCCCATGTGCCCTCTCGGGACCCCGAAGAGCCTCCCCCGAGCTCTGAATGCCACCCGTGTGCTCTCCTGGGCCCCGCACCCCATTCCAGCCCCGCAGAGCCGTTGAACCACTCCGGGACTTCAGCTCCCGTCGTGCCCCGCGGCTCCACAGAGCCAATCACAGCCGCGCCTGCACTTCCCAGGATGCTCCGCGGCCGCCCAGACCCGATCCAGGCGGGACTGCGGCCCCCAAAAGCCACTCGGGGTCCCTGAGAGCCCCCCCAGACCCCTACGGGGCCCTTGGCGTCAGGGCCCCCTGACGTTTTGCTGGGCACACAGCGAGCTCCTGCCTCACGGAGCCTGATAATGCAAATTCGGGGACTACAGCTCCCGTCATGCCGCGCGCCATAGAGAGCCAATTCTGGATGCGCCTTCAACTCCCGTCAGCCCCGCGCCCCACGGACCCCGGTATAGCCGGGTTTGCAGACCCCCAAGTTCTCCCAAATGCTCCCCGGCCCCTGAGTTCCCTTCAAGAGCGCCATGAGAACCCCAGAGTGGCCCCTCGGACCCATAGGTGGCCTCTTAGACCCCGAAGTTCCCCGTTAGAGCCACTTTGGGACTTCAACTCCCGTCATGCCCCGCGTCCCGCAGAGTCCCCATAAACGCTCCCAATTTCCTCCAAGTGCCCCCAAATTCCCTCCTCAACCTCCAAGTGCCCCCATGGACGCCCAAGTGTCCCCCAAATAACCCTTCGACCACAAACTGCATCATAAGGGCCCATCCGGATCCCTAAGTACTCCCCCAGTACCAACCCTTTTTTTTTTTTTTTTTTTTTTTTTTTTTTTTTTTTTTTTAAATTTCCTGCGTGTCTAAAACATTTCTCATACGGTTTTGCCTTGGCGGAGCTGACCCGCATTGGTGGCAGCGAGGACTTGGCTCACAGCTGAGGAGTGTCTGTTATCAAAGGTGAAGATTATGAGTTTCAGATTGTTGCAAAAAAAGAAGAAAAATCCCTCTTTGTTGTGTGCAGCCAGTTCTGTGAGCAAAGCAGGACCAGGAGACTGAGGGGAGACACGATGGGGTTGGGGAACGTGGAGCAAGGTTGTCCACACTGTGTCAGACCTCAAGGGAAAGCTCCAACCAGTCCAAACCTCCTTAGGAGAGACCCTGGATAAATATCAATCAGAGAATGATGCAATCAACTCTTCTCAAAGGAGAAAAGTAACAAACTACACTTTTAAATTAAGAATGCATATTTATTCGAACCCCTTTGAAGTATTTCTCCATGTTAAGAAAACTTCCTAATTAACTGTGCTAGACTAGAGGAAAATCAAGGAAGAGCCGTGGTTTCTTAGCACTTGATTTATCTGAAGGAGCCCCACGGTCCCCACGGTGCACTTGGCGCTGAGTCCTTGGACCTCAGGTGAGGTTCCACTCTGAGAGGAGATTGCACAAACCTTTTCAGGCGTCCAAGTCAGAAGAGAAACTTAAAGTATCTCCAAGCAATAACGGGTCCCACTGAGGGCCGTTCCCAATCCAGGCTCCTCATGGACTCCTTGGAGGAGATCCCTGCAGGCCACGACTGCACAAACCTGTCACAGACTTTGTGTGAAAAGCAAAACCCAAAGTGCCCTTAAAAACTGAACAACTTCCAAGAATTAATGAGCCCCACAGAGTGTCACAACTGACAAAACCTCTCCAGGGACTAATTAGAGCAGGTAATTGCAGAGGATTGCACAAACCTCTCAGAGACTCAGCATCAAAAAAAGTACCTTAATAAACCCTGAGTGCCCTGAAGCATTAATGAGCCCACTGAGGGTTGTCACTGTCTGAGGCTCTCAAGGGACTCGTTACAGCAGAGAATTGGAGGCCATGGTTGCACAAACCTCCCAGAGGTGCAAAATCAACAGCAAACCCCAAATTGCTCTGAAAATCCTGCAGTCCCTGGAAGCCTTAAGGAGCCCCCCAAGGGCCCCTCCTGCCAAAGCCTCCCCAGGGACTCTGCAGCAGCTCCTTGGAGGCCCTGAGTGCAGGGAGGCAAAGGCTCTGGGCAGCAGCTCAGGTGCTGAGCACAGCCTGGCTGGGTTGGAGGCAGCAGAAAGGCCCAGCCCTGACCCCCAGCCCGGGGAAGGCAGATCCTGTCCCTCCCGCCTTGCTCAGGGCTCTGCCGGGGCACTGGGATGGGGGTGACGCTGAGGGAAGGACAAGGGGCTGCCAGTGCCCAGCCTTCCTGGGGCTGTGCCAGGAGGCCACGAGGCCCCAGGGCCTCAGCACGAGGTGTCTCCTCACAGCCCTGGGGGCACAGACGGGGCTGTGCCCGAGGGGACAAAGACTTGGGATCTCTTGGACTTCTGGCCCCGTCACTTGATGTCCCCCGGGAAGGAACAAACCCCCTCCCAGAGGTGGCTGACGGGCCAGTGCTGGGAATAGTTTGGAGGGTTCCCAGGGCCTGCTGTGTGACAGTGGCCCTGGGGCACCTCGAGCAGGTGTCCAGAAAACAAGGCCAGTCTGGGCCAGGCCCAACTGGGGACTTTTCCTCCTTGTGCCCTGTTAAACTCCCCTCAGGCTCTAATACAGACAACTGCTGGCATTGCCCTGTCCCTCCAGAGATCCCGGTGGGTTCTGCCCTCCTGTGCCTCGATGCCATCAGTGTGTGTTACAATCTGCCTAAATATTGCAGAAAGAACTACAGATTCTAACATTGCCTTGAGTAAAATTAAAACTCACACAAGTTATCTGTTGGTACCAAAAAGTGATTTTTATTAATTGCTAAGAGATGCAAAGAGAAAGAGGAAAAAATAAGGAAAGGTTGGAAAATGCTAAGATTGTTTTTTGGAAGCAGAGAAAAGACACCACCATACTACCTTTCTGCTGTGCTGGTGTGAGGTGGAGGGGGGGGAAAGCAGTTTTTTGCCTGTTTTTTTCTCTGTCTCTGCTGCTTTTTGATGTTATCTCTTTAGCTGCAGGGGGTTTCCACAGCTTTAGTTCTCTGGAATGCAGGATGTGTGGTTTCCCTGCTCACACTGAGCCCTGTCCCAGGCCATGCAGGGTCCCAGTTCAGCCGCAGCTCCCTGGCCCTCAGAAATATGGTCAGGCTGGAAGGATAAGATATAACTCCCACATGTGGCACGGTGGTCTCAGCTCTCTCCAGGCCGGCACAGTTCCAGTCTCCGGTGGCAGGCAGGCAGCACGCGGTGGCGGAGAAAAGGTGAGGGGAGGTGGGGAGAGATTCTTGGCTACAGTCACCAGTTCTCTCTCTCCCTTTCCTGTCTCCTGATTTTCCAAAATTTGTCCTTAATTTTATAGTGTTCACAGGAGGTTTTACGTGGTTTCTTGGCACGTAGCCAGTTCAGATTTTGGAGGAGATATGATAACCATAAACAATGGCAGGATATTTTGGCAGGAAAAGTGCTGTAGGAAGACCTGGTGGGAACTTCTGGCAGAGAGCTGACAGAGAATGTTTGATAGGAAGTTCTTGAAAAGAAGAAAGAATTTTTGGCATTTCTATATTACCAATGTGTTACAGATGGTTTCCATGGTAAGTGATGTAACAGGGAATGCATAATGGATCCCATGGTAACAGATCCTAGTGATGGGAATGTATGATGGTTGCCATGATAACCGTCCATAGCAAATGGAATGCAAAATGTTTGCCATGGTAACTGACTGTAGCAATGGGATAGTGCGATGGTTACCATGGTAAGCGACACATCAATAAGAATGCATAATGGTTGCCTTATTAACTGACTGTAGCAATGTAAATGCACAATAGTTGCCATGGTAACTGAGCTCACAATAAGAATGCACAATGGTTGCCATGGTAACCGCTTGTAACAATGAGCATGCACAATGGTTGCCATGGTAACCGAGGTCAAGATAAGAATGCACAATTCTTGCCATGGTAAGTGACATCACAGTGAGAACGCAAAATTGTTGCCATGGTAAATGACGTCACAATGAGAATGCACGATGGTTGCCATGGTTACTGAGGTCACAATGATGCTGCACAATGGTTGCCATAGTAACCGAGGTCACAATGAGAATGCACAATGGTTGCCATGGTAACCGACTTCACAATGAGAATGTACAATGGTTGCTATGATAAGTGATGTCACAATGAGGCTGCACAATGGTTGCCATGGTAACTGAGGTCAAAATGAGAATGCACAATGATTGTATGATAAGTGATGTCACAATGAGAATGCACAATGGTTGCCATGGTAACCTTGGGAAACTATGGGAATGCATTGTGGTTGCCATGGTGTATTCGGGTACTTTTGATTTACATGATCAGTGGGGCATAGAGGGGTGAGAAGGTGATTGTATTTTCATGTGAAACCAGCCAGAGTATTGTACAATGTAACTTTATTGCACAAGTTCACTGTAAGGCCCATTGTACTTTTAGCAAAGTTAACTGGATGTCCCCCATTATCAGAGCTGAGTTCCTCCTTGGCTTAGCTCCACTCTGCAAGAGAGATACAAATCCCCTTGGAACACAATGGTACAGGTCATCCATAGTGGTGAGGAGGGTGATGGAGAGGAAGATGATGTGGGCAGGGGTCGTTGGCCCCTTGCCCTCCAGTGGGGCACGCACAGACTGTTGCCATGAGGTGATGAACGGGCGCTGTTTGGCTGCCACTCAAGCACCACCTTCTGCTGCGTCCTGGCCCTACGTAGTGTAATGTAGAGCTGATGGAATGGGGTGTCAGCACTGCTGGGTGGAGCGATGCTCATCCTTCCATCCACACTGTGCTGCTCCACACGGACACCCGCAAAGCACGGGCACCGACCAGCCCTGCAGAGCCTGGTAGGCCTGGGCTGTCTGTGCAGGTGAGCACAGATTATTGATAGGAAGCAACCAAGAAAGCAAACATTTTATATCCCTTTTTAAATTCCTTTAGTCCCCTTTTTACGAGTTAATACTGTAACAGAGGCTGCTCGTACTATTGTATGAACACCAATAGATAAAGTAGTTTATAGATATTATTATAGAGGAGCGAGGATGGCTCAGGTGGGATATTGGGATCTGTGTGTGGGATCCATACTGCTGTTGAAGATTTTGTGACCCTGAGAAAGCCTTACGCTGGAGCAAAAGCGGCTCAGGTAAGGATGTTGGGATCCGTGTGTGGGATCCGTACCAGACCCATGCCGAGAAGTCTGTCAAGGACTGTTCTCCCATGGGGAGGGACCTCCATAGGAAACAGGGGTGAACTCTTAAGCCATTATCCCCTGTAACTCTGTGGAAGAAGATCCATGGTAAGCAAGTGTCGCCTTGCAAGCCTATGGAAGGAAAAACCTTCAGGACCTGATTAAGCCCCCCTAGCCTCTGGTCTTAGCCCAGGAGGGGGGTAGGCCCAGTCCTGGAGGCCGACACAGAGCGAGAGAGAAAGATGAAAGAATTCCAGTTACGACGAGAGTACTGCAGAGTTACTGGAGAGAGAGAGAGCTGGAACTCCGAGAATGGAGAAAAGGACTACTTCTCCTCCTTGGACTGATATAAAAGGCGGGGAGGAGTATTTCTGTAAATACTTAGTACTTTTACTTAAGTAGAATTATTATAGATATAGTTCTTTAGTAGTTTTTATTTTGCTAATAATAAATACTCATACTATTTTCCCCAAAAGCAAGTCTCTTTTATCTGCATAAACCTTCTCTCAACTAATAATAATTGTGTAGGAGGTTTGAAAGCAAATTAACCCAGAGCAAAACCACGACAAGTTTTTTTTGTATTCTTGCTTAGCTTTTGATTCTCTTTGCTAAAAGTTTTTTACTCTCACTGCAATAAAAGATGTTTTGTAGTGTTTGAATGACTGTTGTACTTGTCTTTGTTCCGGACAGGTATCCTAATGAACTGATACAACAAGATCCTGAATTGTGTTTCTATCAATGCTTTTGTATGGACCTGTGAAAAACCTTTCTGATAACGTTGTCCCTGATAGAAAGGTGAAAGCGTAAGGGGAGCTTGTGCTGAGCATATGGTTACAGGTGTTTTAGGGGGGTTGTTCATGCTTTATATTTCTTGTCTTTTCTTATAAAGAAGAAAACTTTTCCTGGGCCTGTGTGCAAGCAGAGCTCTAAGGGGAGCAGGTGGGAGATGGTGCCGTGGGGCTGGAACATCCAGCTGCAGAGCTCAAAGTCTAATGCAAGAAGGGGGATGTCAGTCCAAGATGGGCCATGTCAGAACCGGTGAATTTGGGGGGTGCGGAGCAAGGTTGGTCATACAGGGTCAGTCTGGATCTCCTGAGCAGACACTCAGCATCAAGATCACTTGGAAAAAACCTCTGTCACCTCTCCACTGAACTGAAAAACATTCATCCTGAAATTAAAAGAAAAAAAAAAAGTACAAACTTTGAAGACTTGTTTTGAAATTGTCATGAAGACAAATAAAGGAAGACAAAGAGATCCTGAGGGATTTCTGGATTTTAATGAGCTCCATGGTGTATTTGGAGATGAATCCACAATCCCCAGGTACTGAGAGAAGATTGAAGAAGCTGCTCAAGAAGTCAGAAGCCAAACTCCCAGTCCCTTGAAGCATTGCTGGGCCCCACTGAGGGCAGGCACTGACAAAGCCTCCCCAGGGACTCCTTGGAGCAGATCCTTGCAGGCCAGGAGTGCAGGCAGACAAAGGAAAGTGTCTTGTGGTGGCCTGAGGGGCAGAGGCAGCTGCCAGAGCCAAGGGCACAAAGGCCTGGGTGCCTTTGGGCCTTGCAGCCCTGCCAGAGCCCTTGGCCATCTGTGCTGCAGGCTGTGCTCCCCTGGCCCTGCTGCTCCTCTGGCCTTGCAGGCTGCACACACCCCTCCTGCTTTCCCACCCCCCTGCCAGCAGCATTTCTGGGCCCTCCCTGATGGCTCTGCTGTCCCCCAGCTCTGGCTGCTGCCATGTGCACTTGGCCTTCTTGGCTTTGCTGCTGAGCCCCTGTGCCCCAGGACATCCCTGACAGAGCCCAGGCCCTTCTGCTGGGGGTCCCTGCAGAGCTGAGCAGATCCAGGTCACCTCCCATTGCTCTGCCAACCCCTTGGGCCTGCTCTGGGCCCTGCAGGTCCTTGCCCTGCTCCCAAGGGCTCTGGGGGTGCTTCATGCTCAGGCCTTGGGCTTTAGAGCTCAGGGTGGGGATTGGGCAGAACTTTGGAAGGTTTGTTGTTCTGCTGGCAGTGTCTGGCTCATGATTAGGGGAAGAGCTTTTTGGGTTGGGTCAGGATTAAAGCATGTTTTTTCATGCTGGTAATAGCGGTTGCAGATTGGGGTGGGCATTGGAGTCCCAGTAAGGGTCTGGAGTTCTGCGTTTGGGCTTTGCCTTTGAAGAAAGAGGAGGTTGAGATTTGAGCAGTGGATTCCTTTCCATGGGAAGGGCAACACATTTTGGTTGGGGCTACAAAGAGGTTACAAAGAGGGTAAAGGTCCATCAGGAATGTTTGAACAGTCAGTGCTTCAGCACCCTCAGCATTCCCTGAACCTGCTTTTACCTCATCAAAATCTTTCCTCTCTATTCACCAGGTCCCTCCTTCCTTCCCCAAATATCCAGTCATTTTTGTCCCAGTTCCTCCTGATCTCTCACAAACTTTCATCTGGGTGGGCTCAGCTTTGTGATGACCCTGTGCAACCTCATGGAATCAAGGGGCCATTGTGGCACTGCAGGGCCTCATGAAAAGAAAGGAAAACAGGGACACTGAAATTTTGTGGAACCAGGGAGCCATTTAACATTGGAGGCCTTGAAGAACAAAAGGAGCCCTGAAACCTTTTGGAATCTCATGGAACCAGAGAGCCATTGTGTCACTGTGGTGCCTCCTGGAAACAAAGAAATCTGGGACACAGTGGAACCTCATGAAATGAAGGAGCCACTGAGACACCACAGGGCCGTTTTGGAGCCAAATGGACCTTGAGACCCTGGGGAACCCCATGGAATCAAGGGGTCATTGTGACACCAAGGACACCTCATGGCCTCAAAGGACCACTGTGACACTCCAGGGCATTCTGGAGCCAAAGGATCTCAGGGACACTGAGCAGCCTCCTGGAATAAAGGAGCCATTTTGACACTGCAGGGCCTCCTGGAAACCAAACCAAATTCAGGCTTGTCCAGGTCCTGGGGGTGATTCAGAAGGGAGGCAGCAGTGATTTCTCCCTACAGACCCACCACTCCAATGGTCTCTCCCTGCCCTGAAGGTTTCTGGCCATCAGGCTGTAGCTGAGGGGCTTGGGCAGGGCCATGAGGAGGGGGTAGAACAAGGGCTGTGTCCAACTCTGCCAGGAGGGCTGTGCTGGGCAAGGAGGAGGAGGCTGCAGCAAACAGTGGCACTGCTGAGGGGAGAGGAGCAGGGGGAGAGACCTTGTGCCTGCCCACGCTGGGCAGGAGCTGCCCCAGGATGGCAGCTCTGAAGCACTCCCAGCATGTCCCTGGGAACAGCAGGGCAAGACTGGATCTAAAAATCAGGCTGGGAATGCAAAGAGCAGGAGTGTCCTGGTGTCACTGCAGGAGAGTTCCAGCCCTGCAGCAAGGGCACAGAAGAAGTGACCCAGTCCATGCAGTGGCCTCAGAAGATCCCACAGCATCCTGGAGATGCTGTCAGGGAGGCCAGCTCTGCTTCCCAAGTTGCCAGTGCCTGTCCCTGCCTGTGCTCAAAGGGCTTCCACCCCCAGGACTGTGCTCAGAGGGCACTCAGGCCTTGCAGCCAGAAAGGGGCTCAGGAGGACAGTGTGGAAGTGGAAAGAGCAGCTCTGCAAAGCCCAAGCTCTGCTGCTGCCTGGCAGTGCTGCTGTGCTGGGATTCTTGTACCCTTGCCCTTTGCAAATCCCCCCTGTCCTGCAGTGTGCTGTGCTTTAGGAACAGCTAAGGAGAAGTGTCTTGGACAAAGAAGGCACTTAAGGGTCTTTTATTTTATTTAAATGCACAGAAATCACAATTCACCATTTATACATCTCTAGGTCAAAATCAAACGTGGACATTAAATTAGAAGGCAGGTGCCTAAGAATATTTAACTGCAGAGAAAATTATTGCAAGAAAATTATGATAACCTCCCCTAAAAACGGTGAGGGAAGGTTAGGCAAATAAAGAGTTCCATTCTGACTTCTACATAGCAGAAACCAGGCAGTTTGATGCTTTTGAAAAGCATCCAGTCATCAGTTTCCTCAGGGCATCCTTGAGCTCCTGGTTCCTCAGGCTGTAGATGAGGGGATTCAGTGCTGGAGGCACCACCGAGTACAGAACTGACACAGTCAGATCCAGGGATGGGGAGGAGATGGAGGGGGGCTTCAGGTTGGAAAATATGCCATTGGTGATAAACAGGGAAACCACGGCCAGGTGAGGGAGGCACGTGGGAAAGGCTTTGTGCCGTCCCTCCTCAGAGGAGATCCTCAGCACAGCCCTGAAGATCTGCACATAGGAGAAAACAATGAAAATGAAACAGCCAAACACTAAACAGGCACTAACCCCAAGAAGGTAAATTTCACTGAGGTATCCTGAGTGTGAGCAGGAGACCTTGATGATGTGTGGGATTTCACAGAAGAACTGGCCCAGGGCATTGCCCTGGCACAGGGGCAGGGAAAATGTATTGGTTGTGTGCAGCAGAGCATTGAGAAACCCAGAGGCCCAGGCAGCTGCTGCGATGTGGGCACAAGCTCTGCTGCCCAGGAGGATCCCGTAGTGCAGGGGTTTGCAGATGGCAACGTAGCGGTCGTAGAACATGATGGTCAGGAGGGAAAACTCTGTTGACATGAAAAAGCCAAAGAAAAAGAGCTGTGCAGCACATCCTGTGTAGGAGATGGTGGTGGTGCCCCAGAGGGAGTTGTGCATGGCTTTGGGCACAGTGGTGCAGATGCAGCCCAGGTCTGTGAGGGAGAGGTGCAGCAGGAAGAAGTCCCTGGGGGTGTGCAGGTGCTGGTCGCAGGCTACGGCGCTGAGGATGAGGCCGTTGCCCAGGAGGGCAGCCAGGGAGATGCCCAGGAAGAGCCAGAAGTGCAGCAGCTGCAGCTCCCGCCTGTCTGAGAATGCCAGGAGCAGGAACTGGGCCGTGGAGCTGCTGTTGGGCATTTACTGCTTTCTCAGAGTGTTTGGATCTGTTGAGGAGGAGAAGTCAATGCTGAGTTAGACCAGGCTGCTGCAGCCAAACAGGACACGTCTCACAGCTTCCCCACTCTCAGGCTCTGTCTCCTCACTCAGACCTCCCTGCAGCTCCCTCCCCTGAGCACTGGCTGTTGCTGCCTGAATTCCTTGTGTTTGTTCTCCCAGTGGCATCTGCCACAGTTAGGAGTGGTTGTGGATGTTGGAAATTCCTGACATTTCCATTGCACTGCAGGTCAAGTCTTGTGGGTTCTGAGGGCACAGGGACGGTCCCTCAGTGCAGACAGAAGAGCTGCTCTGCCCATCAGTCTGTGCTCAGCTGCCCTGTGCTGGCAGCTTGGAGCTGCAGGAGCATCACACTCAACTGTTCCCCTACACAGAAACTGCAAAGATAGCCAGGAATCCACGGCCAAAGGACAGACTGACACACTCCTCAGTTTTTCATCTCTCCCCTCCCAGAGTGAGACACAAAATGCTCATTGCAGCTGCTCAGAGCATTTCCACGGACTTAGCACTGAGGAGTTTTCTCCACAGGGATCCTGTGCAGCACAGAGATACTGTGGCAGAGCTGTGCCCTTCTGGAGGGCACCTGCAGCCCTGCAGGACACCCAGGGAAACAGCTGAAGAGCCTGAAGTTGCCTTGGGCACTTTGCTCCCACAGACACATCCCCACAGCAGCACCCAAAGGGTTTGTGTCTGCACAGGAATCTGCCCCCCCAAACCCCACACTGGCTCAGAAAAGCCAAGGGTGAGAAGAAGGAGAGCCCAGGCAGCAGGGGATGGCAGGGAAATGCCCCAGTGCTGCTGCCAAGGGAGGAGGGACAGGCAGAGGCAGCTGGAAATGAGGGCCTTGTCCTTGCCTGGGCTCTGGCTGCTGCAGGGCAATGCCCAGCCCAGCCCCCGTGGGCCTGAGGGCAGAGGCTCTGCTTGGGCTGGCAAAGGAGCCCAGGCAGGAGCTGCTCAGGGAAGGACTCTGTGCCACAGACACAGGCAGGGAGGGGCCACATCCCCCTGGGCAGCACTTGTGGCAGCAGCTGCCTCTCCCTCCCTGCCTGGCTGTGTGTGAGGAGCTGTTCCTGCCAGCAGCCCCTCCCTGTGCCCAGCTCAGCTCCCTGCCAGTGCTGCCAGAGCCCATCCCCAGCCCAGGGCCCAGGGGCAGCTCTGCCTGGGCAGGGGCTGCAGAGCAGATCCCAGACCCCCTGCGCTGGCTGGGAAGGGGCAGGGCTTGGCACTGGATGTGCTTCCTGAGCAGGGCCCTGGCACAGGGAACCTTCTTGCCCTGGGCCTCTGATGGGCCACCACCAAGTCCTGCTCTGCAGCAGCTTCTCCTGCTGCCCCCCAGCAAATCCAGCACAGCCATCCTGACAGCTCCTGCCAGGGCTGCCATTTGGCAGCTGCAAGAGCCACTGGCAGCAACTCCCCTGCACTGCTCTGCAGCCACAGCCTTGCCGTGCCAAAGGGCTGCCAAGGTTCCTCCCCTGAGCAGCTCTGCCCTGTCCTCCCAGCCCAGGATCCCTTTCACCTCCTGCTCCCTTCTCCTGCCTGCCCTTGCTGCCTGCAGCTCCTGCCCTGCTCTGCCATAGGGCCACTTCCTCTGCCCTGCAGGCACTGGGAGAGTCCTTCTGAAAGATCCTACAAGCTGTGGGATGTGGCAGCTTCAGGAGATCCCTGCAGGAAGGGAAGTTTCAGTGTCCTCCAGCCAGAGAATTCTTCATTCAAATCCTGGGAATGTTTCTCCCATAGTGAGAGCTCAGTCCCCTCCCAGCCCAGGCTGCCTCTCACCTCTCTGCCTTCTCTCCTGTGCCCTGGGTGCTGCAGGCAGTGCCCTCAGCCCTGCTGGGCTGTGCAGAGGAGCTGCTCCTGGGCAGAGCTGTCTCTTTGAAGCTGTTCTTGGTTGCCAGGAGCTCCCTGTGTGCCAGGAGCCCGGCCCAGCTCAGCAGCACAGCAACAGCTCCAGGCATTTCATCACCCTTGGGGGCTTTGGGGATGAGTCCCTGAACATCAGACCCTGAGGAGAGTTGCAGGAACCTCTTGAGAAACCAAAGTGAGATTCAAACTTTTAAGTTTCTTGTAGTGTTAATGAATCTCACTGAGGGACCCAACTGAGAAAAGGTCTTGTTAGAGCACAAACCTGGAAGCTGTGAGGACAGGTCAGAGAAACACAGAATCACCAAGTTTTGAAGAGACCTTCAAGATCTTTTGGTCCAAGTGTCAACCAGCACCACCATAATCATCCGTAAACCACATCACAAAGTGCCATTTCCAGATGCCATCTGAACACATTCAGAGACTGCACCACCTCCCTAAAAATCCTATTCCAATGCCTAAACATTCTGTGAAAAAGGAATCTAGAGGCTCAAGATGCACTCTTTCTATAAATGGAAATAGAGCAAGCTAACCATGATTGTCAACAAATATTAAGGTCCCTCAAGATCCCTCTCCAATGGACATGGTTAAGCGGTGTCACAATATAGGATCCAACAGGTACAACAAATCCCCACTAACTGAACTCCTGGCAGTGCAACAACAACAGAAGGAGGCTCCGTGTCACCACTGCACACAAACAGGACATTTTCAAAGGGATTGCCCTCAGCTGAAAAGAAGAGCACCCACAGTACCATCCAGCTTGTGTCCCCCATGCCAAAAGGGATTGCCCTGGGCCAGTGACTGTAGATCACTCTTGGACAGAGATGGGAGGCCGCTTTTGCCAAAAGCTGCACAAAGGCTGGCCTCGATTTCGGGAAATGGGGAGCTGAGGACGAAGGGTAGCACGATGATAAAAAATGCCCCACAAGTCAAGCACACCCAGCTGCTCCCCTCACTCCCAGACAGAGACCCAGAGCAAGTGTCCCTAGGGTGGAGTTGGCATCTTCCCACCAACTCACAAGAAGCAGTGACAACTACCAAACAGTTCTCCTGAGACCAACAAATAACCTTCCAGTACCTACTGGAAAATACATTTTAACTGGGACTGGTCCATCTAATAATACAGGGTTAACAGTTATCCCACAATCAGTGACTGTAGACAACCCTAAGGCATTAGAAGTGACTGTAAAAGCTCTATCTCCACCGTGGAGCCAGACACAGAAACACCCATTGCCAATTTAACCCCCATTGCTGTAGGGGGGGGACACTTTGGACTCTGTGCTGATGGTCCAGTGGTCACAACCCATTTTACTCCACTGGCCAATGTGAACCTGCAGGGTATTTTTTCCCAACACTAACCAATGTGTCTGAGTTAAAGGTCTCACAGACACAGGAGCAGACATCACAATCTTTGTGGAGAGCGACTGGCCGAAGGAATGGAGCACTGTGGAGCCCTGCATCGACATCAAAGGGGTAGGAGGAGCCCAGACACCGCTCCAAAGTGTCTCCACTTTACTGACTGAAGGACCAGAATGTAAAACTGCCTCAGCAAAGCCCTTTAAGATCCCAATGACCCTCTGGGGGAGAGATATTAAAGGGCAATGGAGAGTCCAACTAACTACCTCAAATTTAGTTTAAAGGCCACTGGTGAGCCACCATCTCCTGCCCTCACATGGCTCTCTGATCAGCCAATCTGGGTATCCCAGTGGCCCCTAAAGGAGAGAAATTGCGGCAAATCAACCTACTAGCACATGAACAAGGCGCAAAGGGACATATTGTGCCAACTGATAGTCCCTGGAATTTCCCCATTTTTACCATACAGTGGAAAGTGGAGACTGCTACAGGATTTAAGAGAACTCAATAAAAAATAGAGCTGATAGTGGCTCTCCAGCCCGGGCTTTCATCACCAACAATGATTCCTTCAAAGTGACCTGTTGTTCTTATTGATAGAAAAGATCATTTCTTTAACATTGCATTAAACCCTAAAGACTTTCCTAGGTTCGTGTTTACAGTGCCTTCCATCAACGCAGCAGAACCATCTCAGTGCTGTCACTGGACAGTCCTCCCACAAGGAAGGAGGAACAGCCCCTCCGTTTGCCAAAGAGTCGTTGCAGACGTGTTATCACCAACCCATCGACAGTGTCCGGATACCATCGTATCTCACTCTAGGGACGATCTCTTGCTGGCAGCGCAATCTGAGGGACAACTCCTGCAAGTGCATTTGTCTGTGAAAACTGCACTATTGACACATGATCTGAAATTGCACCAGGGAAAGGACAAGTGACAGTTCCATGGAAATACCTTGGATTTCAAATTAATAACACCACAATTCAGCCCCAGACTGTTACTTTACCCACTGACATCCACACCTTAAATGATTTTCAGTCGCTACTGGGCTTAATCAGTTGGGTTAGGCCTCTGTTAGGTGTAACAACAGACACCCTGAAACTGCTCTTTCAGCTCCTGAAAGGGGAGGCAGACTTAACCTGCCCTCAATGCTTAACACCTGCAGCCCTGGCAGTATTAAAGGAAATAAAGCAAAGACTGAGTTCCTGTCACAGTCAAAGAAAAGGGTGGGGGTTACCTCTTGTTTTAGTAATTTTTAAAGGTATCAAACAACCTTATGCTGTAATAGGACAAATAGGATGACTTCCTGTTATGGGAATGGGTTTTTTTAAGCTTCCAGTTTTCCAAATCCATTCCTACATATCCTGAGATGCTCTCCAAAGTCTGCCACAAAAGCAGATTACAGCTTTGAGAGCTCTTGACGAGGGATCCAGATAGTATCTATGTTCCTCTGTCTACTGCTCAACTAACTCAACTGCAGATTCATAGCTCTGATTTTCAGTTAGCCATTGCTGATTACAGGGGTCAATTTTCAGTTCACTTTTCCTCTATTCTTTTTTTGCAGCTGCTAGCCCTTACTCAGCCAGAGCTAACACACAACTGTTCTCCTGTTCCACTAACAAGTGCTAGAACTGTGCTCACAGATGGTTCTGGCAGAACGTCTAACGCAGCAGTCACCTGGCTCAGAGCAGGAAAATGGGTTTATGACACACACAAGGTAAGAGGTTCCTCTCAGATAGCAGAGCTCTCTGCAGTCATACCTGCATTTCAACTATTTCCAGAGCCTTTAAACATTGTTTCCCATTCAGCCTCTGCGTTGGAGCAGTCCAACGAATTGAGAATTCATACATTAAAGATATCTCCCATTACAATTAGCTCATATGTTCAAATCATTACTGTATGAAATTAGCCATCGCAAACACAAATTCCACATAATCCACATTCGTTTTCACACTTCTCTCCCAGGCCCATCCCAGCAGGAAATCATGTGGCAGATCAAATAGCTGATACAGGGCACCTTGTCCAAACTGCAGTGGTTCCAAACAATTTAGAAAAAGCAAAGCTGTCCCACAGCTTTTTTCACCAAAATGCAAAATCCCTCAAAAGAACATTCCACCTTACACCACCTAAAGCCAGAGCAATTATTTCTGTGTGCCCCGACTGCCAGAGACTCACTCCTCTACCATCTGAGGGGGTAAACCATCATGGAATTAACCCACTGGACATCTGGCAGACGGGCATAATGCATTATTCACCATTTGGAACATTAAAATACATCCATGTGTCCATTGACACATGTTCTGGGGCCATTGCAGCAGCAGCACATGCAGGAGAGAAGGCCCAAAATGTCAAAAAACACCTTCTATCTGCAATATCAGTCCTTGGCATCCCCAAAATGATAAAAACAGATAATGGACTGGCATACACTTCTCACTCTTTTAGAAGAGTTTTTCAACATGTGGGGCATCTCCCATGTCACAGGGATCCCCCACTCCCCCACTGGTCAAGCAGTGCTAGAGCGTGCTCATCAAACACTCAAGAATATGTTAACCAAACAACAAAACACCACAATTACACTTAGATGGTGAGTGTGGGAATGGTTTGGGTTTGGCCGATGTGCTGCTAAAGTCATGCATTGATTTTGGTTTCCTTTATTAGAGCTGAGGAAGAGAAGAACCCAGGGACTGCAGGAACCCCTGAGCCAGCCCAAGGGACGTGCTTTTGGAAGGTGGATGGACAGGCCCATCTCTCTGAGAGATAAGTGGAGGGCTCTGAGCCAGAGAGGGGATGAGAGCCGGGTACAGCCTTGGGAACTGCTGGGAGGGCTTTTGGAATGAGCATAGGGGAGGGGATGTCTAAGAACAAGTCCCATAGGAGAGGAAAGTGGAGAGGCTGAGTTTTGACCCCAGCACTGGGGTGTGCAGGGCAGAGCAGAGAATCTCCCCCATGTAAGATATTTGTGGGTCCATCTTTGCAGTTCTGACAGGCACTATTTGTCATGGCCCATCCTCTCCATTCCAGGACAGGCCCTGGCAAGCAAAGAACCAACACCCCACACCAGCACAGTCAGACCCACCCATGTACTTTGAGACCTTCTGTTATGTCACAGGCTATCCTGTCCATTCTAAATAGCCTGTGGATACCAAAAAAACAAGCCCTCACCATGTGACAGTTCAACCCCATCCGTGTGCCAAAGGCTCCTTTGTGATGTCACAGCCCATCCTCTCCATTCCGGAACAGCCCCTGGCAACCAAAAAGCCAACGCCCCAAAACCCTGAAATGCAGCCCCAGCTGTGTATCCTGGGCCCCTTTGTGATGTCACAGCCTGTCCTCTCCATTCTGGAATATCCCCTGGAAACCAAAGAACCAACAGAATGAGAAAGTGCAGCCCCACCCATCTGCCAGGGGACTCTTTGTGATGTCAAGGCCTTTCCTCCAGGAAAGAAAGTCTGTAACCTTCAGGTTTCAGGGGTAGTTGGTGGCCACCCTGGGAACTCCATGGACAGCAAGAGCTTTCTGTCCTGGTACCTTTTGTCTGGCAGGAATCTTTGTCCAGATTCAAATTTGGGACTCGGACTGACAATTTCAGCACAGGGCTCCTGCAAGCGAACGACAGCCCTGCCCTCCAGGAAAGAAACCCCTTCCCCTCGGTCTCTTTTCCTCTTCCTTCAAATACCACCTGCAGGGCAGCTTTCTGCCATCTCTTCTCTTGGGAATTGTGAAGATAGACCCACTCCCATGTTTAACACCTCAGGCAAAACCACCCTGTTAACACCTTTCCCAACCTTTCCCAAAGCTGAGATGTGGAAAGAACTGTTGTAATATTATTAAAATAATAAATAAGTAGTCTGCATGGACCAACAGACACCAATGTGGTGTGTAACAGAATGCTTTATTGAGAAAGAGCAAAGGCTGCAGTAGCAGTTTTGAATTGTAACACGTCCCAACAGGTAACCCTCTCAACCAATCCTGCCAAGGTTCTTCACTGCTCATGTGCACCGGAGTCCCGCAGACTTCATTTCCCAGAATGCTTTGCTGGCACTCCTGAAACCCCAAACGCTGCATCTCCCCCTTTTTATTACAACAACACACAGAACAGTGCAATTCTGAAACCTTTTTGTTAACTATTTTTTAACAAAACATTTCCCATTTACTATAGTAACTTTACTAACTGTATTAACTTTATGGACCTGCGAATTGCAGCAAGTATTTACTTAAAGCTTTCTATTAGGGGCCTTGGGGAAAACTTGATAAGAACTTTATTTTCTTAAGGGTTTTAGTGCAACTGGGTAAAACCAAAAACTTTATTAAACAATAACTTTATTAACCTTAGGACTGAGTGCAACTGGGTAGAGAAAAAACTTTATTAATCTGACGGTCTATATATAACTGGGTGTCCCAGTTGAAATGTGACATAGGTTTTTTGCTGAGGATGAGTTATGAGAAAAGACCCAAACTCCTCCCTCTAAGAAGTTATAAATCTGAAATTAAGAGGCTCTGATTGAGGGAAAAAATTTTGGAAAAGGAAAAATACCAGCCCTTTATTAAAAGGTATGTGTGTATTGGCAGAAACAATGAAAGAAAACAAATAAAACAACCAAACAATATTCCTATATCCACAAATAATCCCCTTCAAAAAAACCACAAAACAGTAAACAAGCAAAGAAAAAAAAAAGTCAACAGTTCAGTTGGTGCCCTTTGGTGCAATTCTAACCACAGGCAACAGGGGGTGCCGTTGGGTCACTGAAGAGTCAGAGCTTGTAGTGTCCTGTGCCAGTCACCAGGGGGCGCTGTTGGATCACTGGAGATGCAGAGCCTGCAGTTCTTTCTGCCGGCCAGCAGGGGGCGCTGTGGGATCACTGGTCATTGCCACATTGGGGTAACACCCTCCGGGGGGTGTTGGAGAACCCAAAATGGGTTTCCCTCCCCTTCCCCACACACACTGGGAAAAGGGGAGAGAGAGAGGGAGGAGAGAAACAACAAAAAAAGAAAAGTCATCCCCAATGGGGAAAAAACCTCACTCTGTTCAGCTGGTTGAATCGTGCGGTTTAGTTTTCCTTCTCCCTTTGATGTGCCCAAGGACCACTGCTGAGAAAAGAAATCAATGGGAACGGGGACGGGGAAAAAAAAAAACTTCTCAAAAAAGTTCCTCTCCAATGAAAATCCAAGCAGGATCCACAGCAGGCAACCAGGCTGAGAACAAAAAAACAACACTGAGCTCTTCTCCGACCTTGTTCCAGCCTCAGCAGAAAGCCCAAACTACTCCCCCCGTTTCCCAGGAAATGAGAAAAAAATAAAGGGGAAAAAAAAAACCCACAAAAAAAAACAAATCAAAAAGAAGAGCTCCTCTCCCCCGATTTCCAGGAGATGACAGTCTGAGCCCTTAACAAGAAAACAGCTTCCTTTCTGCTCCTTAAGTGCTCACTTAACAGCTCTACATGCAATGGGCAGAGGGAAGGGAAAAAAATTTGTGCCTGGTTTCTAGGAACCAGGAAAACCAAGAACGGAACCCTCAAGTCTGAAACACTCCAAAGAGCATCGCTGATGCCCAGGACAATTCTGACCCCCTCAACAAACACTCCTCCAGCTGTGACCCTTATTTGTTGGGAAACAAAAATGGATGTGTGGGGGTGTTTCACTGAGAACAGGGAGAATTTTGGAGAGAGACCTTTACAAACTCAGATCTTGATGTGTCCACACATCTCTGCCTGGGTGTGGGTGTGAATTGACTGTGGTATAAGTGTTGTTATTTGAATCTATAATTCAGTCACAGTTCAATTGCACAAATTATATTGAATAAATTGCTACCTGTTAAGTTGGTCAATGATTAAACGCTACTAATCTCTTATCACCCTTATTCTTCTGTTCAAATCCTTTGCACCCTGACCCTTCCCTTCCTAGAAAATTATATATTTCTGTACTTCACCTTTAATATCTTCCTCCTTAGCTAAACTACAAAATAACTCCAATTAGTTGTTGAAGACTTGAAAACATGAAGATAATTAAAAGAAGGAAAATAATTTGTTTTTCTGTATTTTAATGAGCCCTGCAGTGTGTTTAGAGACAAGTCCATTGTCCTCAACTACTGAGAGAAGATTGAAGAAGCTGCTCAAGAAGTCAGTTGGTCCATAATTAAGTGCTACTAATCTCTTTTGCCCCCTTTTCTTTGTGTCCAAATCCTTTGCACCCGGACCCTCTTGCATCCCAGGGCTCTGTGGAAGTCACTGCCTTTCATAAAAAAATAACTATTTTTGCTAGCTGCTCTTTAAAATTTTCCTCCTTAGCTAAACTACAAAACAATTCTAATTATTTGTTGAAGAATTGAAAACACAAAGACAATTAAAGGAAGGAAAATAATTTGTTTTTCTGTATTTTAATGAGCCCCATGGTGTGTTTAGAGACAAGTCCCTCGTCCTGAGGTTTTGAGAGAAGATTGAAGAAGCTGCTCAAGAAGTCAGAAGCCAAACTCCCAGTCCCTTGAAGCTTTGCTGGGCCCCACTGAGGGCAGGCACTGACAAAGCCTCCCCAGGGACTCCTTGGAGCAGAGCCTTGCAGGCCAGGAGTGCAGGCAGACAAAGGAAAGTGTCTTGTGGTGGCCTGAGGGGCAGAGGCAGCTGCCAGAGCCAAGGGCACAAAGGCCTGGGTGCCTTTGGGCCTTGCAGCCCTGCCAGAGCCCTTGGCCATCTGTGCTGCAGGCTGTGTATCCACATAAGTTTAACTCTCATAACTATCTTGTTCAAGTAATATAGTTAGCATCTTTAAGTATTTCAATTTTTATTATTAATACATACAAATATCCTGTTGTCCCAGAAAACTGTATACAATATCAACAAAAAATCATCATTAAGCCTTCAGCTTTAAAAAGCAGTGAAATTACCTAAATCACATCTGTTTCTGCCAAAATAATCACTTACAACTGACTGAACTATCAATAACAAAATTACAAGCTTTTTGTTAAAGGACAACTAGAAGAAGCAGCTGGACAAAAGCTGAAGACTGCCTACACCTCAACAACCAGAGACAACTTGGAATGAGCAGCTTAAATTGACTTCTCACAGAAGACACTGGATTTCAAGCTGTGTTTACAAATTGTAATAGTGACTTATCTATTCATTTTTCTAGGTACAAACTCAGAAATGCAGATTTTACTTATCAAGATTATCTCTTTGAATTCATTAAATTGTAGTGTTCAAAACCAAAAAATGGGGGAAAGAGAATATGCATGTGCATAAGCAGGTGCTGGATCAGAACAGATCTCATTTAAATTTTTTAAGCCTATCTATTCCTTATACTATTTTCCCTTTTAAACAGGACTGACAAACTCATGACCAATTACTACTTAAAATCTTAAATGTGTGGCTGTAAAATAAAGACAAAATACAGATTACAGGTTTGCATGAATGAGGAGAGATTGAGGCAGCCACCTAAGAATGAGTGAGAGAGAGATGGTGTGAATGTAGGAATGTATGTGAACCAAAATGCACCTTAGGCCACAAGCCTGGAACAAGCACACTCACACAGCAAACACTACCTCTGCCACATCACCCTAACAGGGGACAGCTGAGAACAAGATGTCCTCCCCAACCCTTTTTACTTAAAGTAAAAGTAAGTTTCCCCCAGTTATATATAGACCCTCAGATAAAAAAAGTTTTTATTCTACCCAGTTGCATGAGACCCTTGGGTAAATAAGGTTTAAGTAAATACTTGCTGGAATTTGCAAGTCCATAAATGTAATACAAGTTACAAGGTTACTATGTCAAATGAAAAATGTTCTGTTAAAAAAGTAGTTAACGAAAGGATTTCAAAATTGCACTGTTCTGTATCTTGATGTAATAAAGACAGGAGATGTGGCGTTTTGGGTTACAGGAAGGGGGCCAGAAAGGCATCCTGGGAGTTGTAGTCCTTAAAGTGCTCTATCACACAGGTGCAATGAAGTGCTTGTTTAGGATTGGTCAAGAAAGTCTCATGTTATGAAGTGGTACAGTTTGAAACCATTATTTTTTAGTTTTTGTCTCTTTAAATAAAGCATCTTTTGCTACACACCACATTGGTGTCTCTCTGGTCCACTGGACCCTTTATTTATTATATTAATAATATTGCAGCAATGATGGATCCAGGGCAGTGTATTTTCTGATGGCAGCTCTAAGTCTGTCTAAGAATGCCGTGGGGGTCTCGTCCCATCCATGCCTTACATCGTACAAGGCAGCCCAATTCACTGCTTTGGGTGCAGGGCTTCACAATCCCACCTGCACCAATCTTCTGTACTAATCCAATCACTTAGAATGCTCAGGGTTGTTGAGGTCCCAGTTTGGTTTTCCTACTGGAAAAATTTCATCTATGTCTCCTCTTAAAACATTTGTTGTAATCTGTCCTTCCACATGATTTCTTGCTGCTTTTATTACAAGCTCTTTTTCTGTTTCTGTCAGTTCTGAGAGTATCAAATCTGTGTCTGACCAATCAATGTCCTGATTTTTCACAATTAATTCAAATCTCTCAGCCACCTTCTCAGGATTTTCTCTAAAGAGTTTTGCCTCCTCTCTCTTGCTGTTCAAATCACTCTCTGATAAAAGCACTTTCCCTTTTGCCTGATGACCTGCAGGTGTCATTACCTGCCTCAGAGGAGCAACTGTGTGGCCAGTCTCAGTTTGAGCTTTTGTTCTACACCCAGGCTGACTCTTGGCTTTCTGTCCCAGGGTCAGACCCCGATGTGTGCTGCTCTCTCCCTCTTCTGGGTGTTCCACACTCCCTGCTGTGCTTTCAGAATCTGTCCCATCCTGTCCTGAATCCTGTGGGCTGCCAGGCCCCAACCCCAACCCAAACATTACCTTAATCCTAACCCAAACCCTAACCCTAACCATAATCCTGACCCTAACCCTAACCCAAACCCTAACCTTAGCCCTAAAACAAACCCTAATCCTAACCCTAAACCCTAGCACTAACAAAAACCCTAAACCGAACATAATCCTAACCATAATCCTAACCCTGACCCTAATCATAACCCTAACCTTAACCCAAACCCCAATCCTAGCCCTGATGCCAAAACAGCACAGAAAAAGTTCTTTAGAGCCCAAATTGTGTCTCTAAACAGCAAAGGAATTTATTGCACCCAACACTGGAGAGCCCCCACTTCAGGGGACAGGATCAGGGGGACATGAACTGCTGGAGCAACTATGGGAATGTGGCCCTGTGTGCCTGGCCTGCTGAAACGAGAGCAAGGCTTAAAGAATTACCTGAAATATCTTGAATGAAGCACCTGCAGCTCTCTGGGATTGCTGGGGACAACGGCAGGAACTCAGAGGAGCTCTGCAGAGCCCTGACAGTGCCACTGCAATCACAAGCTGCATTGCCCAGCTCAACACTCAGCACAGCCAAGGCCACAACACTTCCTGAGAGGTGTCCCTTCTGGGGAGGGCCAGGGGGACAAAACCCTCCCTCTGTCCCTGCAGATTTGGTGTCCAATTCTCATCCCTCACTTATGGACAAAGTCAGGGGACATTGTGTGTTTGGCTTTGCATTTTCTTCACAGTTTGTGCTCCCAACACACACACCCTCCAGTCTGGGCAGAGTCTGGCCCGACAAAGAACACAAGACCTGACTCTTTGTGGCTCCTGCTGCAGGGGCTGCGACCTGGGCCATGATCTGTGCCAGGAACAGAGAGGTCCCTCCCCACAGAAACTTCTTGGCAATGGAGTTATTAAGAAAACAGGACAGGCTGTGGGGATCAATGTCAGGACATGGTCTGGGAAGTGTCTTGAGCATCCTCCTGTTTACTATGACCAGCTTTTTCATTCCCTCTTCTCTCTCTTTTCTCATGCTTGTTCCTCCACAAACACCTGTGATCCCACCATTTCCCCTCCTTTGATTCTTCCCTAGAGATCCCATGACAAGTCTTCCTCAGTCCCCAAATGTGCTTTCTCATTGCCTATCATAAGTCTCAGGCCCTGAGCATGAAAACCCCACCCACATTTGTGAGGTCATCCTGGCAGGCTCTGCCATTGACCCACGTGGTGAAGTCTTCACACAGATATTTTGGAAATTGTCTTTGAGAGCTTCTTTACCTTTTGGCTTAGAAGAGTTTCTTCAAAAACATGGCAATTCATGTCCTCAAAAATGGAAATTCTTTGGAGCAGAAGTTTGGGACTCAAAGAATCACAGAATGGTTTGTCTTGGAAGGGAAATAAAAGTTCATCTTGCCATAGTCCCTCAACATAGACAGTGAAATCTTCACTAATTCAGGTTACTCACAATCCCTGACCTTGGACAAATCCAGGGATGGGACATCCAATTCTCTGGGAACCTGTTTCACTTCTTGCCACACTCATTGATAAATATTTCTTCCTATTATCAATAAAGAACACCAGTCTTTCAGTTTAGAGCCATTGCCCCATGTTCTGCCACTACAGCCCTTGGAAAAAAGGATCCCTGGGATTTCCTTAAACTTCTGAGCATGATGTGTTGATCGGCAAACACCTTGGAGAGTACCCAGGGATCTCCCAAGGAAAGATTTGGAGGCCTCAAGCACATGAGCTCTGTGTAGGGACTGAGGAGCTGTGGGCTGCTTGGTGTGGAGACTGAGGAAAGTACAGGAGTAGCCAGAGAGGGCTTGAAGAGTGGTTTCAGAGATGAAAAATCCTTTTCTCATAGCAGGAAACAGCAGGAGAAAGAAAGAAATGATGCCAAGTTCAGCTGGAGAGGTCCAGACTGGAAAAAAGACAAAAGAGTTTTCACTCTGAGGGCAGTGCTGTGGTGCAACACATCAGCCAGGAGGAGTCTGGAGGAGCCCAAGGCTTTGTGTGTGCAGGAAGAGCCAGGGAGGACGCAGAGATGTCAGTGCAGGAAGGGGCCAGCCAGGTGGGGCAGCCGGGGGGATGACGACAGCCTGCAGGGAAAGGGGCAGGGCATGGACACCGTAGGACAGCCTGGGCTGCACAGCAGAGAGGCCTGTGCAGAAGCTGAAAGGCCCTGACACAGCCCCCTTCTGCAGGCCTTTGGCCATGGCTGCTGGCTGTGCCCCTGAGGCCAGGAGGAGACAAGTGGCCCTTGCAGCCCTGGGGCCTCCTGGCCTCCTTGTCCCTGCTCAGCAGACTGGCAGGTGCCACCCCATCGTCCTGCCCTTGGCACTGCACATCCCACATCCCAGTGCCCCAGGAAGAGCCCTGAGCAATGAGGCAGGGACAGGATCTGCCTTCCCAGGGGCTGGGGGTCAGAGCTTTGTCCTTTGGATTAGAGAAACACATCCAGATTTCCTCAGCAGAGGAAAAGAGCCACCTTTGCCTTGCTTGTCCATCCTTGTCATCACTGTCTGAAGTTTTCTGCTCTAACTGAACCCTGAGATGACTTTCTCAGCCATGTCCCTCAGTGGGACCCATTAGCACTACAAGAAACTTTAAAGTTTGAATTTGACTTTAAATTCTTTAGAGGTTTCCTCAACTTCCTCTAAGGGACTGAGGCTCAGGGACTCATCCCCAAAGCCCCCGAGGGTGATGAAATGCCTGGGGCTGTTGCTGTGCTGCTGAGCTGGGCCGGGCTCCTGGCACACAGGGAGCTCCTGGCAACCAAGAAGAGCTTCCAAGAGACAGCTCTGCCCAGGAGCAGCTCCTCTGCACAGCCCAGCAGGGCTGAGGGCACTGCCAGGGCAGCTCAGGGACACCAGCAGGGCACAGGCAGAGCTGAAAGGGGCTCAGCACTGGCAGGAGGGCTGAGAGCTCCCTGCAGGAGGAATCTTGGCAGGGCTGCACACGGTGAGTCTGTGGCTGCAGGGCAGTGCAGGGGCAGCTCCTGGAGGCATCTGCTCAAGCTGGCCCAGCCCCAGCTGATGGGATGGGGGAGGAGGGGCTGTTTTGGGGCAGTTGGGAAGAGCTGTGAAGCCGGGGGTGCAGCCAGGGGTGCCCAGGGCTGTGGAGCAGAGCAGGGTCCTGCAGCCCAGGGTGCTGTGCTGGGCAGGGACTCTGCTGCCTGCCAGGGGCAGCTCTCAGCCGGCCCGGGGAGCTGCTCCCAGGGCTGGGGCAGGAGGGCTCTGGCCAAGGAGCAAACCTGGCAGGGCAGGCAGGATCTTTTCCATGTCTCGCTGTTGCAGGCTCAGACCTGCTCACAGCTCCACACCACTGCAGGATATTTCATGGAGAATTTTTGGCACAGCTCAGACAAGACAGGGGCTCCAGGAAAGGAATTAGTGCTGCTGTGTGTTTGCTGCTTAGGCATTGCAGCACAGACATTGTTCTCTCAGCTCAGGAGGCTGCACTGAAATTCCAACCCTTTTACTCTGCGAGGGGAATATTTCAGGCAGTGTCAGCAATGAGCCCAGGATCCCGGGCAGTGCTGAGCCTTCCCCTGGGGGTGGGCACTGTCCTGGGCCAGCCCTTGGCTCCCCTGTGGGAGGGCTCCTGTCCTGCTCTGTCCAGCACAGCTGCACCTCTGGGCTGGCACAGGGGACACTGCACAGAGCTGCCCTTTCAAGCAGCCCTGCCCTGCTCTCAGCTCAGGTATTGGAGGCGGTTGTAAAGACTCATCTGTGTGTGAAGTCACCTTCAAGGCAGCACAAGGCACAGTGCAGGGCAGATGGCAAACAGGCTGACAGGCACTGCAGCTCTCCTGGCTCTGCAAAGAGCAACAGAGAGCTCAGCCCTTCTGCCTGTCCTGCCTCAACACTCTTCAGATTTGGAATCAGGAAAATTTGTCCCCTAAAAAACACCCCCCAGGTGTTATGACTGTAACCAAACAACTCAGTCAAAATTATTTTAAGGATACACTGTGCCTCCCTTCTGCAGCCCAAATTGCTCCAAAACAACAGGACAGGAATTTAACTTTTCCATCCAAGCTGAGTTCCATGTGACATCCGTTGTGCTCATGAGAGCTGTCCCAAAGCAGCTCCATGTCTGCACTGCAGCAGAGCAAAGCTGAGTCCTTGGCAGCACATGGGCAGAGCTCCTGCCCCTCACAGCACCCTCAGAGAGCACAAAGAAGAAAAAAGAAATGCCTTTACTTGGAGGGGACTGCCCTGCAAACTGCACTGGCTTTGCTGAGAGGGGGCTGTCTTAATTGTTCCCTGTGATTTCCTTTTCTGAACAGACCCTGTGCTAAGGAACAGCAAATGCCCAACAGCAGCTCCATGGCCCAGTTCCTGCTCCTGGCATTCTCAGACAGGCGGGAGCTGCAGCTGCTGCACTTCTGGCTCTTCCTGGGCATCTCCCTGGCTGCCCTCCTGGGCAACGGCCTCATCCTCAGCGCCGTAGCCTGCGACCAGCACCTGCACACCCCCAGGGACTTCTTCCTGCTGCACCTCTCCCTCACAGACCTGGGCTGCATCTGCACCACTGTGCCCAAAGCCATGCACAACTCCCTCTGGGGCACCACAACCATCTCCTACACAGGATGTGTTTCCCAGGTCTTTTTCTTTACCTTCTTCATCTCAGCAGAGATTTCCCTCCTCACCATCATGTGCTACGACCGCTACGTTGCCATCTGCAAACCCCTGCACTACGGGACCCTCCTGGGCAGCAGAGCTTGTGCCCACATGGCAGCAGCTGCCTGGGCCTCTGGGTTTCTGTATTCTCTGCTGCACACAGCCAATACATTTTCCCTGCCCCTGTGCCAGGGCAATGCCCTGGGCCAGTTCTTCTGTGAAATCCCACACATCCTCAAGCTCTCCTGCTCACACTCAGGCTACCTCAGGGAAAATGGGCTCATTGTGGTTAGTGTGTGTTTATTTTTTGGTTGTTTCATTTTCAATTTTATCTCCTATGTGCAGATCTTCAGGGCTGTGCTGAGGATCCCCTCTCAGCAGGGACGGCACAAAGCCTTTTCCACGTGCCTCCCTCACCTTGCTGTGGTCTCCCTGTTTATCAGCACCTCATTCTTTGCCTTCCTGAAGCCCCCCTCCATCTCCTCCTCATCCCTGGATCTGGTGGTGTCAGTTTTGTACTCAGTGGCGCCTCCATCAGTGAACCCCCTCATCTACAGCCTGAGGAACCAGGAACTCAAGGATGCCCTGCGAAAAGTGATAACTGGATGCTGTTCATTACCAATGAAGCATGTGTTTTATGGTGTGTAGCATTCAGAATGGGATTCCTTAATGGCACAGCCTTCCTACTCAAATTTTTCATAGAGGCCATTCGGTTCTTCTTGCCATAATTTCTGTGCAATAAAATATTACTATGCACCTGCGTTCTTATTTAGTTTCCAGTTTTTAATTTTGACCCAAAGATTTATAAGTGATGAATTGTGCTCTCTGAGTATTTAAACAAAATAAAGGACCCTGCAGTGCCTTCTTAGCTGTTCCTAAGGACAGCACACTGCAGGACAGGGGGGATTTGCAAAGGGCAAGGGCACAAGAATCTCAGCACAGCAGCACTGCCAGGGAGCAGCAGAGCTTGGTCTTTGCAGAGCTGCTCTTTCCACTTCCACCCTGTCCTCCTGAGCCCCTTTCTGGCTGCAAGGCCTGAGTGCTCTCTGAGCACAGTCCTGGGGGTGGGAGCCCTTTGAGCACAGGCAGGGACAGGCACTGGGAACTTGTGAAGCAGAGCTGGGCTCCCTGACAGCATCTCCAGGATGCTGTGGGATCTTCTGAGGGCACTGCATGGACTGGGTCACTTCTTCTGTGCCCTTGCTGCAGGGCTGGAACTCTCCTGCAGTGACACCAGGACACTCCTGCTCTTTGCATTCCCAGCCTGATTTGGAAATCCAGTCTTGCCCTGCTGTTCCCAGGGACATGCTGGGAGTGCTTCAGAGCTGCCATCCTGGGGCAGCTCCTGCCCAGCGTGGGCAGGCACAAAGTCTCTCTCCCTGCTCCTCTCCCCTCAGCAGTGCCACTGTTTGCTGCAGCCTCCTCCTCCTTGCCCAGCACAGCCCTCCTGGCAGAGTTGGACACAGCCCTTGTTCTACCCCCTCCTCATGGCCCTGCCCAAGCCCCTCAGCTCCAGCCTGATGGCCAGAAACCTTCAGGGCAGGGAGGCACTGGGGAAATGCTGAGGAAACCTTTCAGCTGCACTAAAATGCAGTGGGAGTGGTTGGTCTTGAAAAACAAATCCCTTCAAATTCTCCAGGACCACCATGACGAACAACCTGTGTTGTGTCCTGGGCACTCCTCTGCAGTGTGGGCTATTGGAAAGGTTTTGGTGTCAGGGATGTTGAGAAGGCTGGGCAGGGTCACTGGCAGACCTCTCCCAAACCCTTTCGAAGGCCAGAGCCAGCCCAGAGCTTCCCGGGGCCTTGGCAAAGGCAGCCATGGAACCAGTCTGCAAACAGGGCAGCAAGGAGGCTTGGCAGAGTTCCAGACTGCTCAGGCTCAGCAGGGAAGGGGACATGGCAAGTCCTCCTGCAGCCATTGCCAGGCATGGGAAGGACAAGGCAGGGATTGCAGAACCCCTGTGGGAGGGAAAGGAAGGGGATGTTGTGTGCCCAGACTTTATCAAGTCCTTGACATGGTCTCCTGTTCTCTCCTTAGAGACAAATTTGTGACAGCTGGACTGAAGAAGTGAAAGATGTGGTGGGTGGGAAGTTGGCTGAATGAAGAGTGTCCAATCAAATCCATGGTACAAAGTCCTCTTGGCAGCCACTTCCTGATGAAATCCCTCAATGACCAGCCCTTGAACACCACTAGAGAACATCTTTACTATCTCTCTGTACAATGGGACATAAAGCTGTTTTCAATTCCTTTGTGAATGATGCTGAATTTTAGGGAGCCCTTGAGCAACCTGTCCTGCTTTAAAGACACATCTTGGGGTGGGAACTCCAATAAAATGAACTCACTCCCCTTTTATTCCCCACCAGTCCAGGGAGACAAAATACAATGAGGTATAAGTGAAAAAAATAGCAGTTCAATGAAAAGAAATATGGCAGATAAACAACAATACCAACAGAACAATTCAAAGCAACAGCACAGAGAGAAGTTGCCTTCTCTTTCCCCCCCTGCCCCAACTCCCTTTGGTAAAGAGATCAAAACAGGGATCAACACGTGCCTCCCTTCCCCCTTTTCCCCTGAATGAACAAGGAACAAAAAACAAACCCAGGGGAAGGAGGGGGCAAAGTAAACTCTGGGAAACTCTCTGGTCTGAGCTAAGTTGTGCTGCCCAAGAACACGCTGACTCCCACCTGCTTGGCTTGGAGAAGGAGCTGCACAAGACAGTGGGTTTCTGTGGCTGGGTTTTGGGGGTGGGGGGGGCTACAGGGGTGACTTCTGTTAGAATCTGCCAGAAGCTTCCCCTGTGCCATGGAGCCAATGGCAGCTGCTCCAGGACGGAGTTCCTGCCACTGGCCAAGGCTGAGCCACTTATGAGTGACAGGAACACCTCTGGGATAACAGATTTCAGAAGAGAGGAGAGTTGCACAGAAAAACTTGCAGCCTGGGAAGAGCAGAGGGAGAACATGGGATAACAACACAGACACCAAGGGCAGTGCAGAAGGAGGGGCAGGAGGGACCCCCCAGGAGCAGGGGAAGGACTCAGAGCTGAGGCCCCTGCAGCCCCTGGGGGAGCATCGGGGTGCAGAGACCCCCCTGCAGCCCCTGGAGGAGCCCACGCTGGAGCAGGGGGATGCAGGAAGGAGGCTGTGACCCCGGTGCAGGCCCAGGATGGAGCAGGGTCCTCTAGGAGACCTGTGACCCATGGAGAGGGAAGCCCAGGCTGGAGCAGGTTTTTCCCATTTAGGCCTCATGACCCCTGTGGGGGACCCACGCCGGGTCAGCTCATCCCTGAAGGACTGACCCCATGGAGGAGGGACCCACAGGACAGCAGATTGGGAAGAGCTGCTGCCCGAGGGATGGACTCATGCTGGGAGGTCCATCCAGGACTGTCTCCCTTGGGAGGGACCCCCACAGGAACAGGGGAAAGACTCAGAGCTGTGGCCCCCCTGTAGCCCCCGGTGGAGACCAAAGTAACACAGGTGTCCCCCTGCAGACCCTGGAGGAGCATCGGGGTGCAGAGACCCCCCTGCACCCCATGAAAGAGTAACCCATAGGACAGCAGAATGGGAAGAGCTGCTGCCCGAGGGATGGACTCAAACAACACCTGACTGCAACCCCCTTCCCCGTTCCCCTGCACTGCTGGGGGGGAGGAGGGAGAGCTGAGAAGGAAGGAGGGGTAGGGGGAAGGTGTTTTTAAGACTCTTTTATTTCTCACTCTTTGGCTTTGATCCTGTTAGTAATAAATTTAAGTACTATCCCTTCTTTGAGTCTGTTTTGCCCATTAGTGAGCAACTTTCTCCAGACCATTTTCTCTACTCAGGAATCCTCAGCTGGTTTCTTTCTCTCCTCTGTGGAGTTGCAGAGGGAGGGGGAGGTAGTGGCTTTTAGTGGGTGTTTGAAATCCAGCCAGGATCAAACCACTACACCAACCCATGTGCTTGAGGCCCTTTTGTGATGTCACAGCCTACCCTCTCCATTCCGGAATAGCCCTTGGCAACCAAAGAACCAACACCCTACAACCCCAAAGTGAAACCCCACCCGTGTGCCATGGGCCTCTTTGTGATGTCATGGCTGACCCTCTCCATTCCAGAACGGCCCCTGGCAACTAAAAAAACCAATGCCTCACACCCCTGAGTGCAGCCCAACCCATGTGCCATGGGCCCCTTTGTGATGTCCTGGCCTGTCCTCTCCATTCCAGAACAGCCCCTGGAAACCAAAGAACCAACGTCACAGAATGTCACAGTGCAGCCCCCCCATGGGCCATGGCCCCTTTGTGATGTCGTGGCCTTTCCCCCAGGAAAGAAAGCCTGTAACCTTTGAGTTTCAGGTGCAGTATATGGGACACCCTGGGCACTCTGTGGGAAGCAAGAGCTTTCTTTCCTGGCACCTTTCTCCTGGGAGAAATCTTCATCCATGTTCAATCTGGGGAGTCGGACCAGCTATCTCTGCACATGGCTCTGGAAAGCAAAGCACAGCACATTACCCCAGGAAAGACAGCTTGTAGCCTTGGACTCTTAGGTGCAGGTGGTGGCACACCCAGAGCACTCCATGGGCAGCAAGACCCTTCTGTCCTGGCACCATTTGTCTGCGAGGAATCTTCAGCTGTGTTCAATTTGGGGAGTCAGACTGGTAATTTTAATGTCGGGCTTCTGTAAGAGAAGGACAGCCCTTTCCCCCAGGAAAGAAAGCCCTTACCCTCTGTCTCTCATGTGCAGTTGGTGGCCTATGATTGGTACTCCATGGGCAGCAAGAGCTTTCTCCTGTGGCACCTTTTATTTGGGAAGAATATTTGTCTCTATTCAATTTTGGAAGTCGCACAGGCAAGTTCAGTGCAGGGCTCCAAAAAGCAAACCACAGCACTTCCACCCTGGAAAGGGAGCCCATACCCTGGATCTCATGAGCAGTTGGGGGCCACTCTCAGCACTACACGGTGTGATTGTTCTGACCTCGCTCCCTGCCAAATGCCTGAACTCACAGTAACATCCCCTTCCCCCTCCCTTCTTCCCTTAGGGAAAAGGAAAAAATCCTATAAAAATTGGAGAACCTGAAATTAAGATAATTATATAAAAATATATATATTTACGTATGTTACAGTTATATACAATTAGGATGCTATGTACACAGTGCAGGGAATCCAAACACCCCCCAAGGGAAAAGGGAAAAAGGGATAAAAAGGGACAAAAAGGGACACAGAACAGATATACACAACCAAACCCAAGAACTAGCAAAATAACTAGTAAAACAAATCTCATCACATCCCTCAGAAAAGCAAGGTTGGCAGACACTGCCAGCACTCTCCAAATCTCCCTCGTGGTAGACCAGAGGTCACTGCAGGCCTCAGGCTTAGATAAGCAAGAACAACACAGTGACCCACTGCTCCTGAACCTTGCTGGAAGAGAAGACAACAAGGTCTCTGATCTCCAACTATTTATAGTCTATGTAAAAATCATATGGAATACTGGGTACATGGCCACTTCCTTGGTTACAAGCTGGTTACCAGGAAGGCCTAGACCAAAACCATCACATTCTCCACCCCTTATTCCATACTATTCTTACGTAACATTTATATTTCACGTTCGCTTCTATCCTGCACATATATACACATATATATTTATGTAGTCCTTGTTTGGCCTTTGGAGCAATTGTCTTGTTGTAGAAGATCAGCATCAGGATTAGCTTGGTTTGGATCCTTGGCCCTTTGGTCACAATCACAGTTCTGGTTTTAGGGCTGGTTCTCTGGTCTGGGCTGTTTTATCATTGGATACCAGCATCAACTTGTTCAGGTCTTTCTCATCTGGTGACCGGTTTCCTGCAAAACACAACTCAAAGCACATGATTAGTCTTTCCCCATGTTTAAGTTTCTTTGAGGCACACATTGGATCTCTCCATCCTTTCTCATTACCCACCAGGTATTTCCAGGGCCTTGAGTGAAAACAGTCCCACAAATGGGTTTGTCTTGGCCTGAGGGAGGAGTAATCCAAACAGCCTTCCCTAACACACCTCTCAGGTATGCCATAGGGCATTGGCTATCATCCACGAGTCGGTGTAGAGGTAGAGCCTTGGCCATCCTTCTCCTTCTGCGATGTCCAAGGGCCAACTGGATGGCTTTCAGTTCTGCAAACTGCCTCGATTCGCCTTTACCTTCAGTGGCTTCCACCACTCGTTGGGTGGGACTCCAAACAGCTGCTTTCCACTTCCAGTTCCTTCCTACAATACAGCAAGAACCATCAGTGAAAAGAGCATAGCGTGTCTCTTCATCTGGCAGCTGATTATGTGATGGAGCTTCTTCAGCTCAACTCTCTTGCTCTCCTTCCTCCTCCTCTGCCAGACTGCAGTTCTCACCTTCAGTCCAATTAGTTATAATTCCTAAAATTCCAGGAGGGTTCGAGCTTCCCATTCAAACATGTTGCATAATCAAAGCAATCCACTTCTCCAAGAAGCATCAGTGGAATGATGTGTAGAAGACATTTTCCCTTTGAACATCCAACTCAGCACTGGTAGCCGGGGTGCCAGGAAGAGCTGTGCTTTGGTGCCAGTCACCTCTGAGGCTGCTTGTATGCCTTCATATGCTGCTAGAATTTCCTTTTCCATAGGGGTGTAGTTGGCTTCAGATCCTCTGTAGCTTCGGCTCCAGAAGCCAAGTGGTCGCCCTCGTGTTTCACCAGGCACCTTTTGCCAGAGGCTCCAGGAGGGACCTTTATCCACAGCTGCAGAGTAAAGTACATTCTTTACATCTGGTCCCATCCTAACTGGTCCAAGAGCCATGGTTTGTGCAGTCTCTTGCTTGATTTGCCTGAAAGCCTGCTGTTGTTCAGGACCCCATTGGAAGTTGTTCTTTTTATGGGTCACCAAGTAAAGAGGGCTCACATTTTGGCTGTACTCGGGGATGTGCATTCTCCAGAAGCCTGTGGCTCCCAGAAAAGCTTGGGTCTCTTTTTTGTTTGTCAGTGCAGCCATTGCTACAATCTTATTGATTACATCGGTTGGGATCTGGCACCTTCCATCTTGCCATTTCACCCCTAGGAATTGGATCTCTCCGGCAGGTCCCTTAACCTTTTTTTTGTTGATGGCGAAACCAGTTTTGAGGATGATCTTCTGGATGATCTTCTCTCCTTTGTTGAAAACTTCCTTTGCTGTGTCCTCTCATACAATGATATAGTCAATGTATTGTATGTGTTCTGGGGCCTCACCCTTCTCTAGTACAACCTGAATCAACCCATGACAGATGGTGGGACTGTGTTTCCACCCCTGGGACAGTCGATTCCAGGTGTATTGCACACCCCTCCACGTGAAAGCAAAGTGTGGCCTGCACTCTGCTGCCAAGGGAATGGAGAAAAACGCATTTGCTATGTCAATGGTAGCATACCACTTCGCTGTCTTGGACTCCAGCTCGTTCTGGAACTCCAACATGTCTGGTACAGCAGCACTCAATGGCGGTTTGACTTCATTCAAGCCACGATAGTCCACAGTTAATCTCCATTCTCCATCGGATTTGCGTACAGGCCAAATGGGGCTGTTGAAGGGTGTGAGTTTTACTGACCACCCCTTGGCTCTCCAACTTCCTGATCATCTTAGGAATGGGGATCACAGCATCTCGATTTGTCTGGTACTGTCGCCTATGCATTGTTGTCGTGGCTACTGGCACTTGTTGATTGTTGACTCGCAGCAATCCTACAACAGAAGGATCTTCTGAGAGGCCAGGCAGGGCAGATAATTGCTTGGATTTCTCCTCAGTCACCATGGCTACACTGAAAGCCCATCGGTACCCCTTCGGGTCCTTGAAGTATCCTCTTCTCAGGTAATCAATACCAAGGATACCGGGGGCTTCTGGACCCTCAACAATGGGATGCTTTTCCCATTGGTCTCCGGTCAAGCTTACTTCAGCCTCTACCACTGACAACTCCTGCGGCCCTCCTGTCACCCCAGAAATAGAAACAGTCTCCGTAGTCTCATGTTCAGACAGCATCAATGTACACTGGGCACCCGTGTCTGTCAAAGCTCGGTATCTCTGGGGATCCAATGTGCCAGGCCATCGAACCCACACAGCCCAGGAAACCTGAATACCTTCCTGGTCCCTTTCCATCTCCTGGCAGAAGGCAGGGCCTCTCTATTGGTCCCTGTCAGAGCATTCACCATTGGATTTCCTCTTTGCTACACTAGAGGCCTTCTTGTCATAACAGAAGCAAACTTCAGCTTCTTGTGTCTTGGAGATCACAATTGCTCCATGCTTTTCTACATGCAGATGGCAGCAAAATATCAGGGGAGGAGGAAAAGACTGAGGGACTTAATGCTTCCTTTGGCTCAGACTGTAACACTAACAGAAGCTGTCCTCAGTATATTAAACTCCCAGGGCAGTAAGTTGGTGGCAGGGAGCTGAATGATGCCCCCATAATGCAGGAGCAAATGCTCAGTGACCTGCCTTGTCAATCAGATCCCCACAAGGCCCTGGGCCCAGAAGGGATGCACCCGAGTGCACCATGACATCCAGGGGATCAGGCCCAGCCAGCGTGGGGTTGAGAAAGGCAGGTCCTGCCTGACCAACCTGGTCTCCTTCTGTGACAAATGACCCCCTCAGCAGCTGAGGGAAAGGCTGGGGATGTGTCTGTGCTGACTTCAGGAAAGCCTTTGAGCCCATCTCCCACAGCATCTCCTGCACAAACTGGCTGCTCATGGCCTGGACGAGGGAACTGTTTGCTGGGGGAAAAACTGGCTGATGGCCCAGGGAGTGGTGGGAGAGGGAACTAAATCCAGGTGGGGCCGGTCACTAGTGGGGTTCCCAAGGGCTAAGGGTTGGGGCTGGTCCTGTTTTAACATCATTATTGGTGATCTGGATGAGGGGATCAAGAGCCCCCTCAGGAAATTGGTGGATCCCATGAAGTTGGGTGTGAGTGTGGATCTGCTGCAGGGCAGGAAGGCTCTGCAGAGGGATCTGGACTAGGCAGTGATTGTCCCTCTCTGCTGGGCACTGGGGAGGTCCCACCTGGAGTGCTGTGTCCAGTTCTGGCCCCTGAGTGCAAAAAGGCCCTGGAGGGGCTGGAGCGTGTCCAGAGAAGGGAACGGAGCTGGGGAAGGGTCTGGAAAACATGTCTGATGAGGAGCAGCTGAGGGAACTGGGGTTCTTTAGTCTGCAGAAGGGGAGGATCAGAGAGCACCTCATCACTCTCTAAAATTACCTGAAAGGAGGTTTTAGTGGGGAAGGGGGGTCGGTTTCTACTACAAAGCCTTCAGTGAGAGCAAGAGAGGAAATGGCCTTGAGTTGCCTTGGGTGAGGTTCAGATTAGATACTACAAAGTTCTTTTCTTACTGAGAGAATCTTTAGGTCTTGAAACAAGTAGCCCAGGGAGCTGGTGGAGTCTCTGGAAGTGTTCAGATGGCATCTGCATATGGCACTTTAGGACACGGTTTTTAGGTTATTATGGTGGTGCTGGTTGAAAGCTGGATCAGAAGATCTTGAAGGTCTCTTCCAACCTTGGTGATTGTGTGACCCATCATCAAAGTTTCCAGGTTTTGCTCTTACACAGTCCTGAGGATATTTTCTCAGTGGGACCCATTAAAACTACAAGAAACTTTACAGTTTGAATCTCACTTCGGTTTCTCAAGAGGTTCCTGCAACTCTCCTCAGGGTCTGATGTTCAGGGACTCATCCCCAAAGCCCCCGAGGCTGATGAAATGCCTGGGGCTGTTGCTGTGCTGCTGAGCTGGGCCGGGCTCCTGGCACACAGGGAGCTCCTGGCAACCAAGAACAGCTTCAAAGACACAGCTCTGCCCAGGAGCAGCTCCTCTGCACAGCCCAGCAGGGCTGAGGGCACTGCCTGCAGCACCCAGGGCACAGAAGGCAGAGAGGTGAGAGGCAGCCTGGGCTGGGAGGGGACTGAGCTCTCACTGCAGGAGAAACATTCAACGGATTTGAATGAAGAATTCTCCGCCTGGAGGACACTGAAACTTCCCTTCCAGCAGGGATCTCCTAAAGCTGCCACATCCCACAGCTTGTAGGATCTTTCAGAAGGACTCTCCCAGTGCCTGCAGGGCAGAGGAAGTGGCCCTATGGCAGAGCAGGGCAGGAGCTGCAGGCAGCAAGGGCAGGCAGGAGAAGGGAGCAGGAGGTGAAAGGGATCCTGGGCTGGGAGGACAGGGCAGAGCTGCTCAGGGGAGGAACCTTGGCAGCCCTTTGGCACGGGAAGGCTGTGGCTGCAGAGCAGTGCAGGGGAGTTGCTGCCAGTGGCTCTTGCAGCTGCCAAATGGCAGCCCTGGCAGGAGCTGTCAGGATGGCTGTGCTGGATTTGCTGGGGGGCAGCAGGAGAAGCTGCTGCAGAGCAGGACTTGCTGCTGCCCCATCAGAGGCCCAGGGCAAGAAGGTTCCCAGTGCCAGGGCCCTGCTCAGGAAGCACATCCAGTGCCAAGCCCTGCCCCTTCCCAGCCAACGCAGGGGGTCTGGGATCTGCTCTGCAGCCCCTGCCCAGGCAGAGCTGCCCCTGGGCCCTGGGCTGGGGATGGGCTCTGGCAGCACTGGCAGGGAGCTGAGCTGGGCACAGGGAGGGGCTGCTGGCAGGAACAGCTCCTCACACACAGCCAGGCAGGGAGGGAGAGGCAGCTGCTGCCACAAGTGCTGCCCAGGGGGATGTGGCACCTCCCTGCCTGTGTCTGTGGCACAGAGCCCTTCCTTGAGCAGCTCCTGCCTGGGCTCCTTTGCCAGCCCAAGCAGAGCCTCTGCCCTCAGGCCCACGGGGGCTGGGCTGGGCATTGCCCTGCAGCAGCCAGAGCCCAGGCAAGGACAAGGCCCTCATTTCCAGCTGCCTCTGCCTGTCCCTCCTCCCTTGGCAGCAGCACTGGGGCATTTCCCTGCCATCCCCTGCTGCCTGGGCTCTCCTTGTTCTCACCCTTGGCTTTTCTGAGCCAGTGTGGGGTTTCGGGGGCAGATTCCTGTGCAGACACAAACCCTTTGAGTGCTGCTGTGGGGATGTGTCTGTGGGAGCAAAGTGCCCAAGTGGCCTGCAGGCAACTTCAGGCTCTTCAGCTGTTTCCCTGGGTGTCCTGCAGGGCTGCAGGTGCCCTCCAGGAGGGCACAGCTCTGTCATAGTATCTCTGTGCTGCACAGGATCCCTGTGGAGAAAACTCCCCAGTGCTAACTCCGTGGAAATGCTCTGGGCAAGTACGGGAACAAACACAAAGAATTCCCTTAGTTCAGTCCCTTTTTGGGGAAAATTGCAAACAGCAAACCTGAGAAGCTCTTGGATGTATCAGGAGAACATTCATTTGGAGATCACCCTGCATTCCAAGTTCCCTCTTCCAGCAGAGCAAGAAGGAGTCCTTGGGAGCCCATCCCAGAGTTCCTGCTTCTAATGGTGCCCTCAGGCAGCAACAGCCAGAGCTCAGGGGAGGGAGCTGCAGGGAGGTCTGAGTGAGGAGACAGAGCCTGAGAATTGGGTGGCTGTGAGACGTGTCCTGTTTGGCTGCAGCAGCCTGGTCTAACTCAGCATTGACTTCTCCTCAACAGATCTAAACACTCTGAGGGAGAAGAAAATGCCCAACAGCAGCTCCATGGCCCAGTTCCTGCTGCTGGCATTCTCAGACAGGCGGGAGCTGCAGCTGCTGCACTTCTGGCTCTTCCTGGGCATCTCCCTGGCTGCCCTCCTGGGCAACGGCCTCATCCTCAGCGCCGTAGCCTGCAACCAGCACCTGCACACCCCCAGGGACTTCTTCCTGCTGCACCTCTCCCTCACAGACCTGGGCTGCATCTGCACCACTGTGCCCAAAGCCATGCACAACTCCCTCTGGGGCACCACAACCATCTCCTACACAGGATGTGCTGCTCAGGTCTTTTTCTTTGTCTTCTTCATGTCAGTAGAATTTTCCCTCCTGACCATCATGTGCTACGACCGCTACGTTGCCATCTGCAAACCCCTGCACTACGGGACCCTCCTGGGCAGCAGAGCTTGTGCCCACATGGCAGCAGCTGCCTGGACCTCTGGGTTTCTGTATTCTCTGCTGCACACAGCCAATACATTTTCCCTGCCCCTGTGCCAGGGCAATGCCCTGGGCCAGTTCTTCTGTGAAATCCCACACATCCTCAAGCTCTCCTGCTCACACTCAGGCTACCTCAGGGAAATTGGGCTCATTTGGATTAGTGTATGTTTAACTTTTGGTTGTTTCATTTTCATTGTTTTCTCCTATGTTCGGATCTTTAGGGCTGTGCTGAGTATGCCCTCAGAGCAGAGACGGCACAAAGCCTTTTCCACGTGCCTCCCTCACCTTCCTGTGGTCTCTCTTTTTGTTAGCACTGCAGCATTTGCCTTCCTCAAGCCCCCCTCCATCTCTTCCCCCTCCTTGGATCTGACTGTGTCAGTTCTATACTCAGTGGTTCCTCCAGCACTGAACCCCCTCATCTACAGCCTGAGGAACCAGGAGCTCAAGGATGCCATAAGGAAAATGATGACTAGATTCTTTTTAGGAGCAATAGCCTGCCTCTTTTCTTCTGCAGAACCCTCACTGTGTAACCCTTCACTGGCCCAGCCTTCCTTCTAAAGCTTTTCAGAGTGGTGTGGCAGAGTTTTCTTATATGTTTTCCTCTTCTAATGTTTTTAGCAGAGAAATTTATTCTTCATCCAATACCTAATTCACTCTCTACCTCTTTGGTTGACCCACAATTATGTAAATGAGGAATAATTTTCTTTGTGAATTTTTACAAATGTTCCTGCAGCAACTTCTTTTTCAATCATCCTGCCTTTGTTATTCTGTAAAACATGAATCACAATCTCTAATAAAGTACTTGAGTTTTTTTGTTCAGATTCTTGCTCCAAGAACTTCCCTGCATCTGGAGGGCAGTGCCTGTGTGCAGAGGAGAAGGGTTAAAGAGTCCTGGGACAGGAGCACTGCCAGGGAGCAGCAGCTCTTGGGCTTTTCAGAGATGCTCTTTGTCCACTGCCTCCCTCTCCTTTCTGCTCCTTGCCCAAGGCCTGAGTGCTCTGGCAGCTCAGTCACTGCTGTGGGTCAGTGCTGGGACCATGGGCAGGGACAGGCCCTGGCACTGCTGGCACAGAGCTGGGGTCCTTAACATCATTTCCATCAGGAAAGGGGATCCCCCTGGGCAGTTCCTGAAGACTCTGTTCTTTTTTAAGAGGTTGGTGTAAAGAACAAGCCAAGGAATAGACTCTCCAAGTCTCCTGGCTTGGCTTGTTTCGCCATTCAGGCCGTGCAGGCAGAGAAGGGCTGCTCATCTGAGGGCTGGCTCAGATGTTCTGTGCTGGTGGCCCATGGCAAATGGTCTCCAGGTCACCTGCCTGGGGCTCTGCAGCTTGTGCTGGCTCTGATGGCAGGGGAGGACTTGTGTGTAGGAAATGAGGAATCCCACGGATCCCACACACACATGGATCCCAACATCTCCCATGGGCCGCCTCGCTCCAGCATGAGATTCTCTCTCTCTCTTAAAGGTATAAATCTTCAGTAGCAGTATGGATCCACACACACACACAGATCCCAAGCTTATCCGAGCCGTCTTTGCTCCGGCATAAGCATCATCTCTTTCAAGGGTCACAAAGTTTTCAACAGGACTCTGCCTTATCTCAGTCCTTCTCATGAAGTCTCAGTTTTCTTTGGTACATCCACAGGCTCCTCTGTGAGCCTCATGGGGGGTCTCCTTACTCCAACAAATTTTTACAAGTAGCAGGGATTACTTTTCAGTCTTTTCCCTGCTGAGGAGAGAGAGTGAAAAGGGAAGAAACAGCTCTCCCTCCTTCGAATTTCTTCTCTCTCCTCCGGCTGCCAGCTTGGAAGCTCCATTATCTCTTGGCTGGAATTTCTCTGCAGCGGTTTCTGTCCAAGTATTCAGTCTTTTAAACTTTTTTTTCTTCACTCTCGTACCAGACAGAAAGGGAGGGCTTCAGTGCTACACCTGGCCCCCCCAGCCCAAGCCGGGGGAGGAGAGGGCCTTGGCCCTCTTCGGGCCTGCCGCTTCTTTCTCCTACATGGCTGCTGCCCCTAATTTCAACTGCACAACAAGTCTTCTCTTCCGTTTTCTTAAAGATGGAATTAGCACAGGCGTCACTGGACTTTTGATTGGCCTTTTTGTCTGGAAATTACCTGGACAAAAACATCCTCAGCCCCAGGGATGGGCTGGTGGGCAAAACCACGACAACACCCAACTTCATGGGATCCACCAATTTCCTGAGGGGGCACTCGATCCACTCATCCAGATCACCAATAACGATGTTAAACAGGAGCAGCCCCAACTCTGAGCCCTTGGGAACCCCACTAGTGACTGGCCCCACCTGCATTTAGTTCCATCCCCCACCACTCCCTGGGCCATCAGCCAGTTTTTCCCCCAGCAAACAGTTCCCTCGTCCAGGCCATGAGCAGCCAGTTTGTGCAGGAGATGCTGTGGGAGATGGGCTCAAAGGCTTTCCTGAAGTCAGCACAGACACATCCCCAGCCTTTCCCTCAGCTGCTGAGGGGGTCATTTGTCACAGAAGGAGACCAGGTTGGTCAGGCAGGACCTGCCTTTCCCAACCCCACGCTGGCTGGGCCTGATCCCGTGGATGTCCTGCCCGTGCCATGGGATGGTGATGGGAGAAAGAGAAACTTGACTCACAGTGTCCAAGAATGCCTAGATACGGAACAATGAACTCTTAGAGAAGTCCTGGAGAATTAGATCAAGGATGTAATTCAAACAAACAGGATGTAAATAAGCTCTGTTTCCCCAGATAAGGTGAAGAACAAACGTAACAATTGTTTTTGGTGGTGGAACAGGATGACGATGGACCTGCTCAAGAACTGAGGGCAAGGAAACAGAGGGAGCCTGGAAGGACCAAAGAAGGACCTCCAGGGGGGTGACTCTGTGAAGGAAACTAATGAATACGTATTAGCAAACCTGCACATCTAATGAATATGTAACCAGAGTGTGCAATAAGAAGCCCTGTCCATCTGTCATTTGGCACCTTCGGTTACAGGAGCTTCCCTGCCAACGTCCAGTGCTGAAAAATAAACAATTCCTGCTTCTTAATACCTACAAATTGGGGTTTAAGTGTCTGTTTTTGCCCCCTTTTGGTATCAGGGCCATTGTGACACTTTGGAACCTCCTGGAATCCAAGGGCCATTGCCACAGTGCAAGGCCTGATGGAGCCAAAGGCCCTTGGACACTGGGGCAGCTCCCAGAATCCAGGGGCCTTGATGACACTCCAGGGCATCCCAGAACCAAAGGAGTCCCGGGAAGGTGCTGAACCTCCTGGAATCAAAGGGGCATTGTGACACTGTGACCCTGTGACATTGTGACACTGTGACACTGTGACACTGTGACCCTGCAGGGCCATGTGGAGACAAAGGGGCCATTGTGACCCTGGGCAACCTCACAGCACCAAGGGCCATTGTGACACTGCAGGGCCTCATGGATTCCAAGCAGTGCTGGGACACTCTGGACCTGATGGAATCACTGTGCAATTGGGACACCACAGAACCTCATGGAATCCTCAGCACCACTGTGACATATGGGAATCTTCTGGAATCAAGGGACCATGGTGACAGAGCAGGGCCTATGGAGCATAAGAGACCACTGTGACACTGTGGAACCTCATGGAATAAAGGAACCTGTGATTCCCTGGATTATTGGGATAATTCTTGACTCAGAACAACTCCAGTGTGATGGTGGGTGGGGAAGGACAGGTGGAATTTGCCAAAGGGGAGGTGGTGCCCTGTTCCATTGCCCAGCCCTTGGAGCCTCCTTGGGCAGCCCTGGAGCTGCTGTCAGTCCAAAGCAGCCCGGGAGCACTGCCCCATCCCACAGCCTGGAGCCCCTAACCCAGCCCCACACTGGCTCCAGCACACCAGGAGCTCTGCCCCTCACCCTCCTGGAGCCCCAGAGTGGCCAGTGGGCCACAAGTCCCCCCTGGGGGGTGGGCACAGGGGGCAGAGCAAATCAAACCAGCCCCGTGCGGCCATGGCGTGGTCGGACCCTCCATCTGGGCACGGGGAAGCTGCACTGGCACCAGACTGCGGGTGGGAGCTGCACTTCTCTCTCTTCCCTTACTTCTTCTTGTTCTCTCAACCTCTCATAATATTTGAGGAAACTTAAAACTGGATGGGTTGGGTTTTTGCTGACTTGTCTGGGTTGGCCTGTGCTCAGTCAGTGCTTTGGGGAATGCTCTGTTCTGGTGGAATTTTGCCCTTTCACCTTTTGCCAAGCTCCCTTCTTTTCTCAAGTTTACCATAATAGTGTGATATTTGACCTCCTGAGAGGTCAAAAGTGTGTTGTATCTTCTCCACTGTGCTCCCTCAAGCTACTTAAAGAACTGAAGTCCTATTCAAAATATCTCGAGGGTGGATATTTTTGATACCTTGTATATTTTTTAAATGAAAACCCCTTTGATGACCTCATAGCTCAAACCTGGAATCTTACAGTCACCATCCCTGGAAGTGTTCAGAAAACATTGAGCTGTGGCACTTGGGGACACGGTTCAGTGGTGAAGATGCCAATGTTGGGTTAATGGTTGCACTCTATGATCTCAGAGATCTTTTCCACCCTCAAAAATTCTGTGATTCTGTTGTGACTCAACCACTTCCCTGTACATTCTTTTCCGATGCTTGATAACCCTCAGTCATCCCTTTGATGCTGCAGCCAAGGAAACTCATGGAATGAAGGGGCCACTGTGACCCTGCAGGGCCTGGTGGAACCTTGTCTGTTGGGAAACACAAAGGGATGTGTGGGGGTGTTTCACTGACAACCAGGAGAATTTTGGAGAGGAACATTTACACCCTCAGATCTTGATGTGTCCACACATCTCTGCCTGGGTGTGGGTGTGAATTGACTGTGGTGGAGTGTTGTTATTGTGAATCTATAATTCAGTCACTGTGAAAAGTGTAGCAAATGCTACTGAATCACTTGATAACTTTTAAGTTGGTCAATAATAAAATGCCAATAATTTCTGTTGCCCTCTTATCTTTGCTTCCAAATCGTGTGCCCCCTCACCCTCTTGCATCCCAAGGCTCTGTGCAAATCTCTCCCTTTCATCAAGAAAACATATTTCTGTATTGTCTACTTTAAAAGCTTCCTCCTTAGCTAAACAAGAAAAAACTCCAGTTAGTTGTTGAAGACTTGAAAGCATGAAGATAATTAAAGGAATGAAAATAATTTGGTTTTCTGTATTTAATGAGCCCCACTGTGTGTTTAGAGACAAGTCCATTGTTCTCAACTACTGAGAGAAGATTGAAGAAGCTGCTCAAGAAGTCAGGAGCCAAACTCCCAGTCCCTTGAAGCATTGCTGGGCCCCACTGAGGGCAGGCACTGACAAAGCCTCCCCAGGGACTCCTTGGAGCAGATCCTTGCAGGCCAGGAGTGCAGGCAGACAAAGGAAAGTGTCTTGTGGTGGCCTGAGGGGCAGAGGCAGCTGCCAGAGCCAAGGGCACAAAGGCCTGGGTGCCTTTGGGCCTTGCAGCCCTGCCAGAGCCCTTGGCCATCTGTGCTGCAGGCTGTGCTCCCCTGGCCCTGCTGCTCCTCTGGCCTTGCAGGCTGCACACACCCCTCCTGCTTTCCCACCCCCCTGCCAGCAGCATTTCTGGGCCCTCCCTGATGGCTCTGCTGTCCCCCAGCTCTGGCTGCTGCCATGTGCACTTGGCCTTCTTGGCTTTGCTGCTGAGCCCCTGTGCCCCAGGACATCCCTGACAGAGCCCAGGCCCTTCTGCTGGGGGTCCCTGCAGAGCTGAGCAGATCCAGGTCACCTCCCATTGCTCTGCCAACCCCTTGGGCCTGCTCTGGGCCCTGCAGGTCCTTGCCCTGCTCCCAAGGGCTCTGGGGGTGCTTCATGCTCAGGCCTTGGGCTTTAGAGCTCAGGGTGGGGATCGGGCAGAACTTTGGAAGGTTTGTTGTTCTGCTGGCAGGCTCTGGTTCATGATTAGGGGAAGAGCTTTTTGGGTTGGGTCAGGATTAAAGCATGGTTTTTCATGCTGGTAATAGCGGTTGCAGATTGGGGTGGGCATTGGAGTCCCAGTAAGGGTCTGGAGTTCTGCGTTTGGGCTTTGCCTTTGAAGAAAGAGGAGGTTGAGATTTGAGCAGTGGATTCCTTTCCATGGGAAGGGCAACACATTTAGGTTGGGGCTACAAAGAGGTTACAAAGAGGGTAAAGGTCCATCAGGAATGTTTGCACAGTCAGTGTTTCAGCACCTTCAGCATTCCCTGAACCTGCTTTTACCTCATCAAAATCTTTCCTCTCTATTCACCAGGTCCCTCCTTCCTTCCCCAAATATCCAATCCTTTTTGTCCCAGTTCCTCCTGATTTCCCACAAACTTTCATCTGGTTGGGCTCAGCTTTGTGATGACCCTGTGCAACCTCATGGAATCAAGGGGCGCTTGTGAAACTGCAGGGCCTCATGGAAAGAAAGGAAAACAGGGACACTGAAATTTTGTGGAACCAGGGCACCATTTAACATTGGAGGCCTTGAAGAACAAAAGGAGCCCTGAAACCTTTTGGAATCTCATGGAACCAGGGAGCCCTTGTGTCACTGTGGTGCCTCCTGGAAACAAAGAAATCTGGGACACAGTGGAACCTCATGAAATGAAGGAGCCACTGAGACACCACAGGGCCGTTTTGGAGCCAAATGGACCTTGAGACCCTGGGGAACCCCATGGAATCAAGGGGTCATTGTGACACCAAAGACACCTCATGGCCTCAAAGGACCACTGTGACACTCCAGGGCATTCTGGAGCCAGAGGATCCCAGGGACACTGAGCAGCCTCCTGGAATCAAGGAGCCATTTTGACACTGCAGGGCCTCCTGGAAACCAAACCAAATACAGGCTTGTCCAGGTCCTGGGGGATGATTCAGAAGGGAGGCAGCAGTGATTTCTCCCTACAGACCCACCACTCCAATGGTCTCTCCCTGCCCTGAAGGTTTCTGGCCATCAGGCTGTAGCTGAGGGGCTTGGGCAGGGCCATGAGGAGGGGGTAGAACAAGGGCTGTGTCCAACTCTGCCAGGAGGGCTGTGCTGGGCAAGGAGGAGGAGGCTGCAGCAAACAGTGGCACTGCTGAGGGGACAGGAGCAAGGGAGAGACTTTGTGCCTGCCCACGCTGGGCAGGAGCTGCCCCAGGATGGCAGCTCTGAAGCACTCCCAGCATGTCCCTGGGAACAGGAAGGGAAGACTGGATCTAAAAATCAGGCTGGGAATTCAAAGAGCAGGAGTGTCCTGGTGTCACTGCAGGAGAGTTCCAGCCCTGCAGCAAGGGCACAGAAGAAGTGACCCAGTCCATGCAGTGCCCTCAGAAGATCCCACAGCATCCTGGAGATGCTGTCAGGGAGGCCAGCTCTGCTTCACAAGTTCCCAGTGCCTGTCCCTGCCTGTGCTCAAAGGGCTCCCACCCCCAGGACTGTGCTCAGAGAGCACTCAGGCCTTGCAGCCAGAAAGGGGCTCAGGAGGACAGGGTGGAAGTGGAAAGAGCAGCTCTGCAAAGCCCAAGCTCTGCTGCTCCCTGGCAGTGCTGCTGTGCTGGGATTGTTGTGCCCTTCCCCTTTGCAAATCCCCCCTGTCCTGCAGTGTGCTGTCCTTTAGGAACAGCTGAGAAGAAGGGTCTTAGACAAAGAAGGCACTGCAGGGTCCTTTATTTTCTTTAAATACGCAAAAAGCACAATTCATCATTTTACATCTCTGTATCAAAATCAAAAAGTGGAAACTAAATTAGAAGGAAGGTGCATATAATATTTTATTGCATAGAAAATTATTGCAAGAGGAACCCAATGGCCTCCATAAAAAATTTGAGCAGGAAGGCTGAGCCATTAGGGAATCCCATTCTGAATGCTACACACTAGAACACAGGCACTTTATTGTTCCTGGACTGCATCCAGTCATCATTTTCCTTATGGCATCCTTGAGCTCCTGGTTCCTCAGGCTGTAGATGAGGGGGTTCAGGGCTGGAGGAACCACCGAGTACAGAACTGACAGAGCCAAATCCAGGGACGGGGAGGAGATGGAGGGGGGCTTCAGGTGGGAAAATGTGCCAGTGCTGATGAACAGGGAGACAACAGCCAGGTGAGGGAGGCACGTGGAAAAGGCTTTGTGCCGTCCCTCATCAGAGGGGATCCTCAGCACAGCCCTGAAGATCTGCACATAGGAGAAAGCTATGAAAATGAAACAACCAAGTCTTAAATAGACACTAACCCCAAGAAGCCCAATTCCCTGAGGTAGCCTGAGTGTGAGCAGGAGAGCTTGAGGATGTGTGGGATTTCACAGAAGAACTGGCCCAGGGCATTGCCCTGGCACAGGGGAAGGGAAAATGTATTGGCTGTGTGCAGCAGAGCAGTGAGAAACCCAGAGGCCCAGGCAGCTGCTGCCATGTGGGCACAAGCTCTGCTGCCCAGGAGGGTCTCGTAGTGCAGGGGTTTGCAGATGGCAACGTAGCGGTCGTAGAACAATATGGTGAGGAGGGAAAACTCTGCTGACATGAAAAAGACAAAGAAAAAGAGCTGTGCAGCACATCCTGCATAGGAGATGGTTGTGGTGTCCCAGAGGGAGTTGTGCATGGCTTTGGGCACAGTGGTGCAGATGCAGCCCAGGTCTGTGAGGGAGAGGTGCAGCAGGAAGAAGTCCCTGGGGGTGTGCAGGTGCTGGTCGCAGGCTACGGCGCTGAGGATGAGGCCGTTGCCCAGGAGGGCAGCCAGGGAGATGCCCAGGAAGAGCCAGAAGTGCAGCAGCTGCAGCTCCCGCCTGTCTGAGAATGCCAGCAGCAGGAACTGGGCCATGGAGCTGCTGTTGGGCATTTACTGCTTCCTCAGAGTGTTTGGATCTGTTGAGGAGGAGAAGTCAATGCTGAGTTAGACCAGGCTGCTGCAGCCAAACAGGACACGTCTCACAGCCACCCCACTCTCAGGCTCTCTCTCCTCACTCAGAACTCCCTGCAGCTCCCTCCTCTGAGCTCTGGCTCTTGCCACCTGAATTCCTTGTGTTTGTTCTCCCAGTGGCATCTGCCACAGTTAGGAGTGGTTGTGGATGTTGGAAATCCCTGACATTTCCATTGCGCTGCAGGTCAAGTCTTGTGGGTTCTGAGGGCACAGGGATGGTCCCTCAGTGCAGACAGAAGAGCTGCTCTGCCCATCAGTCTGTGCTCAGCTGCCCTGTGTACAGATAGCCAGGAATCCGTGTCCAAAGAAAACACTGACACACTCCTCACTTTTTCATCTCTCCCCTCCCAGAGTGAGACACCAAATGCTCATTGCAGCTGCCCAGAGCATTTCCATGGATTTAGCACTGAGGAGTTTTCTCCACGGGCATCCTGTGCAGCACAGAGATACTATGGCAGAGCTGTGCCCTCCTGGAGGGCACCTGCAGCCCTGCAGGACACCCAGGGAAACAGCTGAAGAGCCTGAACTTGCCTGTAGGGCACTTGGGCACTTTGCTCCCACAGACACATCCCCACAGCAGCACTCAAAGGGTTTGTGTCTGCACAGGAATCTGCCCCCCCAAACCCCACACTGGCTCAGAAAAGCCAAGGGTGAGAACAAGGACAGCCCAGGCAGCAGGGCATGGCAGGGAAATGCCCCAGTGCTGCTGCCAAGGGAGGAGGGACAGGCAGAGGCAGCTGGAAATGAGGGCCTTGTCCTTGCCTGGGCTCTGGCTGCTGCAGGGCAATGCCCAGCCCAGCCCCCGTGGGCCTGAGGACAGAGGCTCTGCTTGGGCTGGCAAAGGAGCCCAGGCAGGAGCTGCTCAGGGAAGGGCTCTGTGCCACAGACACAGGCAGGGAGGGGCCACATCCCCCTGGGCAGCACTTGTGGCAGCAGCTGCCTCTCCCTCCCTGCCTGGCTGTGTGTGAGGAGCTGTTCCTGCCAGCAGCCCCTCCCTGTGCCCAGCTCAGCTCCCTGCCAGTGCTGCCAGAGCCCATCCCCAGCCCAGGGCCCAGGGGCAGCTCTGCCTGGGCAGGGGCTGCAGAGCAGATCCCAGACCCCCTGCGCTGGCTGGGAAGGGGCAGGGCTTGGCACTGGATGTGCTTCCTGAGCAGGGCCCCTGCAAATGGCAGCAGGTGCAGCTGAAGCTGGGAGGAGCCCTGAGCCTGCAGCTGAAGGGCCCTGCCCAGCCCTGGCCTGCCAGGAGGGCTCACTCCTTCCCCCCAGCCCTTCTCCCTGCAGGGCCGTGGCAGCTCCTTTGCCGGGCTGAGAGCTGCCCCTGGCAGGCAGCAGAGTCCCTGTCCCAGCACACACAGCCCTTCTGAATGATCCTACAAGCTGTGGGATGTGGCAGCTTTAGGAGATCCCTCCAGGAACAGAATTTAACTTTCCTTTAGCCAGAGAATTCTTCATTCAAATCCTGGGAATGTTTCTCCCATAGTGAGAGCTCAGTCCCCTCCCAGCCCAGGCTGCCTCTCACCTCTCTGCCTTCTCTCCTGTGCCCTGGGTGCTGCAGGCAGTGCTCTCAGCCCTGCTGGGCTGTGCAGAGGAGCTGCTCCTGGGCAGAGCTGTCTCTTGGAAGCTGTTCTTGGTTGCCAGGAGCTCCCTGTGTGCCAGGAGCCCAGCCCAGCTCAGCAGCACAGCAACAGCCCCAGGCATTTCATCACCCTCGGGGGCTTTGGGGATGAGTCCCTGAAGATCAGACCCTGAGGAGAGTTACAGGAACCTCTTGAGAAACCAAAGTGAGATTCAAACTGTAAAGTTTCTTGTAGTGTTAATGGGTCCCATTAAGGAACCCAACTGAGAAAAGATCTTAGAGCACAAACCAAGAAACTGTGATGACAGGTCAGATAATCACAAAATCATCAAGGTTGGATGAGACCTTCAAGATCTTCTGGCCTAACTGTCAAACAGCACCACCATAATTACCCCTAAACCATATTCCAAAGTGCCATTTCCAGATGCCATCTGAGCACTTCCAGAGACTCCATCACCTCTATAAGAATCTTAGTCCAATACCTAAACATTCAATGAAAAATGAATCTAGTGGCTCAAGATGCACTGTTTCTAAAATTGGCAGTGGAGCAAGCTAACGATGATTGTCAACAAATATTAAGGTCCCTGAAAGATCCCTCTCCAATGGACATGGTTAAGCGGTGTCACAATATAGGATCCAACAGGTACAAAAAATCATTACGAACTTAAGTCCTGGCAGTGCAACAACAACAGAAGGAGGCTCTGTGTCAGCTGCACACAAACAGGACATTTTCAAAGGGATTGCCCTCAGCTGAAAAGAAGAGCACCCACAGTACCATCCAGCTTGTGTCCCCCATGCCAAAAGGGATTGCCCTGGGCCAGTGACTGTAGATCACTCTTGGACAGAGAGGGGAGGCCACTTTTCCGAAAGCTGCACAAAGGCTGGCCTCGATTTCGGGAAATGGGGAGCTGAGGACGAAGGGCAGCGCGATGATAAAAAATGCCCCACAAGTCAAGCACACCCAGCTGCTCCCCTCACTCCCAGACAGAGACCCAGAGCAAGTGTCCCTAGGGTGGAGTTGGCATCTCCCCACCCACTCACAATAAGCAGTAACAACTACCAAACAGTTCTCCTGAGACCAACAAATAACCTTCCAGTACCTACTGGAAAATACATTTTAACTGGGACTGCTCCATTTAAATAATACAGGATTAATAGTTATCCCACAATCAGTGACTGCAGACAAAGCTAAGGCATTAGAAGTGACTGTAAAACATCTATCTCCACCCCTGGAGCAAGACACAGAAACACCCATGGCCAATTTAACCCCCATTGCTATAGGGGGGGACACTTTGGGCTCTATGCCGATGGTCCAGTGGTCACAGTCTGTTTTACTCCAATATCCCAATGACCCTCTGGGGCAGAGATATGATAGGACAATGGGGAGTCCAACTAACTACCTCAAATTTAGTTTAAAGGCCACTGATGAGCCACAGTCTCCTGCCCTCACATGGCTCTCTGACCAGCCAATCTGGGTATCCCAGTGGCCCCTAAAGGGAGAGAAATTGCGCCAAATCAACCTGCTAGCACATGAACAACTAGCAAAGGGACTTATTGTGCCAACTGATAGTCCCTGGAATTTCCCTATTTTTACCATATGGAAGTCCAATGGAAAGTGGAGACTGCTACAGGATTTAAGAGAACTCAATAAAAAATAGAGCTGATGGGGGCTCTCCATCCAGGGCTTCCATCACTACAATGATATGTTCAAAGTGACCTGTTGTTCTTGTTGATAGAAAAGATCATTTCTTTAACATTGCATTAAACCCTAAAGACTCTCGTAGGTTCACGTTTACAGTGCCTTCCATCAACGCAGCAGAACCATCTCAGTGCTGTCACTGGACAGTCCTCCCACAAGGAAGGAGGAACAGCCCCTCCGTTTGCCAAAGAGTCGTTGCAGACGTGTTATCACCAACCCATCAACAGTGTCCGGATACCATCGTATCTCACTCTAGGGACGATCTCTTGCTGGCAGTGGAATACAAGGGACAATTCATGGGAGTACATTTGTCCATGAAAACTGCACTATTGACACAGGGCCTTGAAATCACACCGGGGAAAGAACAAGTGACAGTTCCTTGGAAATACCTTGGATTTCAAATTAATAACACCACTATTCTGTTACTTTACCCACTGACATCCACACCTTAATTGATTTGCAGTCCCTACTCAGCCTAATCAGTTGGGTTAGGCCTCTGTTAGGTGTAACAACAGACACCCTGAAAATGCTCTTTCAGCTCCTGAAAGGGGAGGCAGACTTAACCTGTCCTCGACACTTAACACCGACACCCCTGGCAGTATTAAAGGAAATAAATCAAAGACTGAGTTCCTGTCACAGTCAAAGAAAAGGGTGGGGGTTACCTCTTGTTTTAGTAATTTTTAAAGGTATCAAACAACCTTATGCTGTAATAGGACAAATAGGATGACTTTCTGTTATGGGAATGTTTTTTTTTTAAGCTTCCAGTTTTCCAAATGCATTACTACATATCCTGAGATGCTCTCCAAAGTCTGCCACAAAAGCAGATTATGGCTTTGGGAGCTCTTGAGGAGGGATCCAGATGGTATCTATGTTCCTCTGTCTACTGTTCAACTAACTCAATTGCAGATTCATAGCTCTGGTTTTCAGTTAGCCATTGCTGATTACAGGGGTCAATTTTCAGTTCACCTTCCATCTATTCCTTTTTTACAGCTGCTAGCCTTTACTCAGCCAGAGCTAACACACAACTGTTCTCCTGTTCCACTAACAAGTGCTAGAACTGTGCTCACAGATGGTTCTGGCAGAACGTCTAACGCAGCAGTCACCTGGCTCAGAGCAGGAAAATGGGTTTATGACACGCACAAGGTAAGAGGTTCCTCTCAGATAGCAGAGCTCTCTGCAGCCATACCTGCATTTCATCTATTTCCAGAGCTTTAGGTTGTTAAGCCCATATATTCCTTATACCAATTCCCCTTAAAAACAGGTACAGTTCTTGAACATGAATACCAGAAATGTCAGATTGAGAAGCACATGACCAATTACTACTTAAAATGTAAAATGTGTGGGTAACATGCAAAGATATAATAAAATCTCTAGCTATGTGTGAGTGAAGCATGACTGAGGTGGCCACCTTTTAAATGAATGAAAAAAAGGAGCTGTATGAGTGAGAGTCGCTGTGTGAACATACATATGTGTGGACTTCAAAATACTTTATACGTCATATGCCTTGAATAGATTATACTGACACTACAAACACTACCTCTGCCACATCACCCTAATACAGGACAGCTGAGAACACCACATTCCTTCCCTAACCCTTTTTTCTTGAAGTAAATGTGAGTTTTCCCCAGTTATACGTAGACCCTCAGATTAATAAAGTTTTTGCTCTACCCAGTTACTCTAAATCTTTAGGTAAATAAAGTTATTGTTTAATAAAGTTTTTGTTTTTACCCAGTTGCACTAAAACCCTTAGGAGAATAAAGTTTAGAATTCTTACCAAGTTACCACCAAGACCCCTAAAAGAAAGTCTTAAGTAATTACTGGCTGCAATTTGCAGGCCCATAAAGGTAATGCAGTTAATAAAGCTACTACGTTAAATGAGAAATGTTATGTTAAAAAGATAGTTAACTAAAAAGTTTCAGAATTGCACTGTTCTGTATCTTGTTGTAATGAAAAGGGGGAGATGCAGCGTTTGGGGTTTCAGGAGTGCCAGAAGAGCACTCTGGGAAATGAAGTCTGCGGGACCCCGGTGCACATGAGCAGTGAAGACCCTTGGCAGGATTGGTTGAGAGGGTTACCTGTTGGGACGTGTTACAATTCAAAACTGCTACTGAAGCCTTTGTTCTCTCTCAATAAAGCATTCTGTTACACACCATATTGGTGTCCCTTGGACCATGCAGACTCCTTATTTATTATATTAATAATATTACAACAATTCTTTCCACATCTCGGCTTTGGGAAAGGTTGGGGAAGGTTGGGAAAGGTGTTACCAAGGTGGTTTTGCCTGACATGCTGAACATGGGGGCAGGTCTATCTTCAAAATCCCCAAGAGAAGAGATGGCAGAAAGCTGCCCTGCAGGTTGTATTTGAAGGAAGAGGAAAAGACACCGAGGGTAAGGGGTTTCTGTCCTGGAGGGCAGGGCTGTCGTTTGCTTGTGGGAGCCCCGTGCTGAAATTGTCAGTCCGAGTCCCAAATTTGAATCTGGGCAAAGATTCCTGCCAGACAAAAGGTGGCAGAACAGAAAGCTCTTGCTGCCCAGGGTGTCCCACCAACTGCACCTAACACCCAAAGGTTACAGGCTTTCTTTCCTGGAGGAAAGGCTGTGACATCACAAAGGGGCCATGGCCCATGGGGGGGCTGCACTTTGACATTCTGTGACGTTGGTTCTTTGGTTTCCAGGGGCTGTTCTGGAATGGAGAGGACAGGCCAGGACATCACAAAGGGGCCCATGGCACATGGGTTGGGCTGCACTCAGGGGTGTGAGGCATTGGTTTTTTGGTTGCCAGGGGCCGTTCTGGAATGGAGAGGGTCAGCCATGACATCACAAAGGGGCCCATGGCACACGGGTGGGGTTTCACTTTGGGGTTGTAGGGTGTTGGTTCTTTGGTTGCCAAGGGCTATTCCGGAATGGAGAGGGTAGGCTGTGACATCACAAAAGGGCCTCAAGCACATGGGTTGGTGTAATGGGTTGATCCTGGCTGGATTTCAAACACCCACTAAAAGCCACTACCTCCCCCTCCCTCTGCAACTCCACAGAGGAGAGAAAGAAACCCGCTGAGGATTCCTGAGTAGACATAAGGGTTGGGAGAAAGTCGCTTACTAATGGGCAAAACAGACTCAAAGTAAGGGATAGTACTTAAATTTATTACTAACAGGATAAAAGCCAAAGAGTGAGAAACAAAACAGTCTTAAAAACACCTTTCCCTCACCCCTCCTTCCTTCTCAGCTCTCCCTCCTCCCCCCCAGCAGTGCAGGGGAACGGGGAAGGGGGTTGCAGTCAGGTGTTGTTTGAGTCCATCCCTCCGGCAGCAGCTCTTCCCATTCCGCTGTCCCGTGGGTCCCTCCTCCATGGGGTCAGTCCTTCAGGGATGAGCTAACCCGGCGTGGGTCCCCCACAGGGCCAGGAAAAACCTTCCCCAGCCTGGGCTTCCCTCTGCATGGGCTGCAGGTCCATGCCAGGACTTTCTCCATCCTGGGCCTCCCACAGGGTCACAGCCTCCTTCCTGCATCCCCCTGCTCCAGCGTGGGCTCCTCCTTGGTCTCTGCAGCCCAATGGTCCTCCACGAGCTGCAGGGGCCTCAGCTCTGAGTCCTTCCCTGTGCTGAACACAGAGTTGAGAATCACAGTATGACAGAATAGGCTGAATGTGAGTAGATAGGGTCCGGCGACCGAAAGACTTCGGGATGTACGGAAAGGCAGGGACCACCCCCACCCCCCCTCCGATGCCTGACAGCCAACAGTAGTTTAGGTGATACCGTAAGCAGACGGAAATGATGGTGCAATTAAGCACTATAAAAGGCCATACCACGAGCTAATAAACGCCATTCTACCGTCCACCATATTGGTGTCTGTGAGTTAGTGGCCCGAGTGACTAAGGGGTAGTCACCGTGCCCTTCCTGAACCAGGTTGTCGCACAACAAGTGGTGCCGGAACCCGGAGATGCCCAAGTTCTCTGTGTAGCCCGGAAGACTTGCCAAGCTCTGGGATGGGATTTCGCCTGAGCTCGGGTGAAGGGCGGCCAGACGGTGGGTCCAGTCTGGTGGGGAGGACGCTCCCGGACCAACAAGGAGGATGGAATCCCTTGTGAAGGTTGTATCAGGGGTTTATAATCATTGGGATATCGATTGCAAATCTAAGGATTTTACTCTTGCTGTTGCAAGGCTTTTGCATATCGGGGTCATTGACCAACCAGTGGATATTCTCCACCCTGATGTATCGGATAGGTGTACTAAAGCGTTGGCTGAGGAAATGATGTCCTCAGGCCATGGAACTCACCTTAAAGCGTGGGGGAAAGTAATACGAGCCTTGCAAACAGTGAGGTTGGAACAGGAGACCTGGAAAGCAGCTGAAACATGCCTGCGGGAGGTCCCCAAATTGGGAATTGGGGCGGCTACACAAACCCTGCCCCTCCCAACCTTTAGCGATTCTGCCGTGCCTAAGCACACACAAGAGGGCGATGATTCCCCTCAACTTTCTAACCCTGATTCATCTACGGGGGGGCAGGAGCGGACTAAAACCATGTGGGGGGAGTTGGCTGAGGAGGGTAGAAAAGTTATGGAAAATGCAGAGTCTGAAAAGTTTAAGGACAAGCCGCTGCCCTATGGGTCTCAAGATGGCCCCCAAGGGCAAGAAGAAGGGCGGAGTATGGATAACGCTGGCCGGAGAAGGGCAGTGAAGGGGCTTGTGGACAAGGATGATGGTGGGCGGAGAGAGGCCAGGGGGGGAAGGAGTGGTGGATGCCGGCGGGATGAAAGCCAAAGCAAGTGTGGGGAGGGCAGTGCAAGTGATAACGAAGGTATGAGCGGGGAAGGGAGTGTGAGTGAAATGGGAAACTCAAGCGAGGAGGAGGGGGGTGCGAGCGAGGGGGGCGGTGCCGGTTACGGTGGTCGAGTGAAAAAAGGTTCATGCAGGGGCATTGCCCCGAGCAGAGGGCGGGGCGAGCGAAGGGGGAGGGAGCGGTCGGTTTGCACGGGAGAGAGGCGGAGCGGACAGTCGTACACCCACAAGGGAGCGGGGAGGGGTCGCAGCCTGTCCAAGAAGCACCGGAGACCGGAAATAGCTGGTCAGTCGAGCTCGGACACTGAGTCAGACACCAGCCGGGGGAAGTCACAAGGCGAGCGGAGAGAGGGAGGCGGGCGGTGTACGACCGATCCGAGTATGGAGAAAGAGAAAAAGGATGTAGATGTAATTATAGATGAAAATAAAAATAAACCTAAGCCACAGAAAGAACTAACCCCTCTCACGGACTGGAAGGAGATTAGAACTGCATGTGCTGACTGGGCACAGTCGGCTTCATTAGCATTCCCAGTTCAAGTCACAGAAGGAGACAGGAGAGTTTATACACCAATAAATCCAAGAGACATACAATCAGTTATTAAGGCCATATCAGAGAAAGGGCTCAATTCTGCCATGGTTTCTACCCTTATAGACAGTCTTTTTCGGGGAGACGACCTGCTTCCATTTGACATTAAGCAAACTTGCAGAATGATTTTTGATGGAGCAGGCATGATTGTTTTCAAACAGGAATGGGAGGATAATTGTGCAAAACAACTGGCATTAGTGACCGGGACAGACCATCCGCTACATGGCTCTAATTTACAGTGATTAATGGGGACTGACCCGACTATGATAACCCCACGTGCACAAGCGGAAGGTTTGCGGTCGCATGAGGTCAGAGTAACCACCCGTGCGGCTAGAGAAGCTATTCACACAGCCTCAGCAGTCATTGCTAAGCCATCCCCGTGGTCTACCATCAGACAGGCTGAAAGCGAAACTTTTACACAGTTTGTAGATTGCCTTCAGGCAGCGGTCGATTCCTCCTCCCTATCCCCAGAAGCAAAGGGTCCGGTGGTTGCCGACTGCTTACGCCAGCAATGCAATTCAGCAACCAAGGAAATTTTGCGATCGTTACCAGCAGGAGCGAGCATCGCTGACATGATTAAACACGTCACAAGAGAGGAGCATTTGGCCCCTATCCAGGTGGCTGTTCATGCAGCCATAGCTAACGTGATGGCGTGTTTTAAATGCGGCCAGCCAGGTCACGTGGCAGCAAATTGTCCCCAGCTAGGGAGCCCGGCAATCATACACCCCTCTTTTCAAAACCGGCCTAGAGAGCCATGCTTTGCATGTGGGAAAAAGGGGCACTTTGCTAAGGACTGCAGGTTTAAAAATCAGGGAAACGCGAAGGGGAGGGGGCATTCCAACTGTCTCAGCCGCACCCAGCCTCCTCCCACCTGGAACACGAAGCGGCCACATATGAATGTAGCTACTGGGCACGGAACGCCTCTGAATCTGACACCTTCCCAAGAGGCAGCAGCCCCTATGGCTCACCCAGTAGCACAGCCAAACCCATCCGGGTCCCAAAACCCACAGGGTTTACCCCCAAGGGCGGAGGCCCCAGCGTGGCCTTGGCAGTAAAATGTGACTGCCCACCCGTGGTGTGGGGAACCTGTTCCCTCTATGGCATTGCAGATGATACCACTATTAAGATTCCCTTTTTGGTTGGTACCGGGCCGGACGTCACTGTCATACCCAAAGCATATTGGCCCTCGCATTGGGAATTAGAAGATGCTCCCACAGTAGGCGGAGTCAGGGGAACCACTCGAGCCCAAAAAAGTTCCCACCCAATAACAATTGTACTTCACACTGCAGAGGGACCTGAAAAAAATTATCGCCCTCACTCCTTACATCCTCTTTGAGGTCCCAGCCTTGCTGGGAAGAGACACCCTAGCTCTTCTAAATGCCAGAGTGACAAATTTACCTTAAGGGCCACTGCTGTACACCCGTTTCCTCCTATTAAGCTGACCCAGTGTGGGTTGAGCAGTGGCCCCTATCTCAGCCTCGAATGGATGCCCTCTTAAAGTTAGTCGACCGCGAGTTGCAAAGGGATCACATAGAGCCCTCTACTAGCCCATAGAACACCCCAATCTTTGTGATACCTAAACGGTCAGGCGAAGCATTTCGTCTCCTTCACGATGTGCGTGAGGTAAATAAGAAAATTCAGCCAATGGGTGCAGTCCAGACACTGTTACCTATGAGCTCCATGATACCCAAGGGACAGCTTTGTGCTACCCTCAACATTCTTTTCTATACCATTGCATGAAACAGACAAAGAAAAATTTGTCTTCTCACTGGTGTTCCCAAATAATCAGCGGCCCAATTTATGTTTTCAGTGGAAAGTGCTACCCCAGGGGATGCTCAACTCGCTCACCATCTGTCAGATCGTAATTGATCGGGCTCTGGCACCAATTCGGCATAGTAATCCGGCCACAACTATCATTCAGTACATGGATGATATCTTGATAGCCGCGCCATCCGGGGACCAGGTAGACCGGTTAATTTTAACAATCTCAGATACCCTGAAAACAAACGGATTCGAAATCGCAGATTCAAAAATAAAAAAAGGGCCTTGTATAACCTTCCTGGGAGTAGAAATCACAGATTCCTACATAACTCCTCCCCACATAAGAATTCGCAGGGACATTAAGACTCTCCACGATGCACAGCAGTTGGTGGGATCCTTGCAGTGGCTCCGTAATGTCATCCTAATTCCTCCCGAGATCATGGCTCCCTTATACGACCTGTTAAAAGGCAAACATCCCTGGGAACAAAAGGAGCTAACAGCCAAGGCAATAGATTCCCTTAATTTCATCGAGCAGCAGGTATCCACGGGCACACTAGCAAGGTGGAATCCAGACGTGCCACTCCACCTGTACGTGCACTTTACAACAGAAGGGGGAGTAGGGGCACTCGCCCAAGGGTCACCAGAAAAAGCACAGCCAGTGTTGTGGGTAGTCCCAGGAAAGGTATCTCGTGCATTTTCCCCAGGAATCGAGTGTGTCAGTAATCTCATTATGAAAGGCAGAAAACTAGCACTGAGGCACCTAGGTACGGAACCTGCAAAAGTATATTTGCCCTTTCGTAAACAGCTTCCAGAACTGTCAATAGCTCTGTCAGAACACCTGGCCATAGCCTTGGCTGGGTTCAATGGAGAAATCCAGTATGTCACCAAACCTCCCTGGACCCAACTGTTAGCCATTGTCGATATCGACCTTCCACGGAAGGTTATGGACCGGCCCCAGCCAGGACCAACAGTTTTTACAGATGCATCCTCTGTGACCTCCACTGTCGCAGCGGTGTGGCAGTCAGAAAATGAGTGGCAATGCGTAAAAACGACCGATGATACACTCTTGGTCCAGCAGCTAGAAGTAACGGCTGTTGTGCTAGCTTGTGGGCTGTTTTTAACAGAGCACCTTAATATAGTGACAGATTTGATATTTGTCACCACGCTCTGCCTAGCCATGTCGCAGCCCGGGGTGCCAGCATCTAGAGCAGCTCTGATGCTGGAAGAAGCCCTTGCTTCCCAAAAAAGCACCATATTGGTCATTCATGTCAACAGTCACGACCCAATCAAAGGTTTCTTTCAGATCGGTAATCACAAAGCGGATGCTGCTACAAAAGGGTTATGGACGCTGAGAGATGCTCGCCAGTTACACGAATCTCTCCATATCGGAGCTAAGGCACTAGTCAGAGAGTGCAAGATCACACATGCAGACGCAAAACATCGTAGCCACATGTCCCCACTGTCAAAAGACACCACTTTAGTCCAGCGGAGTAAATCCTAGAGGTCTTAAAGCCTCTGAAATATGGCAATCAGATTTTACACTCTGCCAGCTCTTAAAGCCCCGACCTTGGCTGGCAGTGACCTTAGACACGTACAGTGGAGTAATCGTGGCCACTCAACATGCCAAAACGAATTCCAAAGCAACCATTCAGCATTGGCTAACTGCAATGGCATGGCTCGGGGTCCCCAATCAGATTAAGACAGACAACGGCCCAAACTTCACGTCCAAATCAGTTCAGGCATTCGCACACAAGTGGGGCATTACACTGACACATGGCATTCCATATAACAGCACAGGACAAGCCATAGTCAAGCGAGCAAATCAAACCTTGAAATCCAAAATAGAGGTGCTGGCAAAGGCAGAAGGCTTTGCCAATGCTATTCCCTCGAAAGATCAAGCACAGTTGTTGGCAACCGCTTTGCTGGCACAAAATCAGTTTCTCAGAGGGAAAGAAGTAAACAGTCCAGTCCAAAAGCACTGGGCTACTCGTGCATTAGAAGAAGGCCCACCAGTCATAATCAGAAATGAACTAGGAGCCTGGGAACGGGGGTGGAGAATAATCCTTGCAGGACGAGGGTACGCTGCAGTTAAGAAAGACAGTGAGGTCAAATGGTGTCCACTTAAATCTATTAGACCAGACTTGCAGAATAAAACTAATGAAAACTGCGAGCTTTTACTTGCAGGACTGGGTCATCGGACACCCTCGTAACTCGTACAGCGCAGTGCCAGGGGAAGATGACACGCCGACCTACACCCCGTCCAACCCTGCGGGCTCGGTGCAGACAAAGGCCGGACAGCGTCGAGTCAGCTACCGTGAGAGAAAGCAGAGATGTCTTTGTGTGATACTGATCCTGGCACTTTCCAAGGTAGAGCCAATACATGCAGGCCACTCCCATCACCAGCCATTTAAATGGTCTCTCCTTAGGCCCCAGAGTCAGCAGGTTATCACCTCCCAGGTAACATCAGGTGCACCAAGCTTTACCGTCACTCTGTGTGCGTTAGTCCCACGAAGTCAGTGTTGGACATATGGGGGATTCTATATGTGTCCTGCCTCAAATCCGGGGAAAGGGTTCTGTAACATGCCTAACAAGTTCTACTGCGCTTACTGGGGATGCGAGACCATAGCCCCTACATGGATACCAGGCAGCAGTAGAGATAAATACCTGAAGGTAGAGTGGGGCCCACGTGGGTGCACGACACCACAGGCATGGAGAAAGGGCATAACCTGTAAATGCCTCCTTTTAAATGTTACGAACCCCCAGGAAGACAGCTGGCTGCTTGGGAAAACATGGGGAGTAAGGTACAAAGAAGCAGGGAAAGACCGAGGCGGTCTGATCTAGATTAAGAAAGAAATCGCCCCAAACAACCCTTGGCCCGAAAGAACGACCCCCAGACAGACCACTCGCTCTACAACACCCACGACACCACAAGTTCTTAGCAGCCCAACTTCCAGTACTACACACCCCCTTTGGAAACTGATACAAGCTAGTTACCAGGTCCTGAACAAAACCAACCCGAACCTCACAGAACACTGCTGGCTCTGTTACGGAGTACAACCACCCTATTACCAAGGCGTAGCAGTAAACGACACGCCCATACAGGCCTACAGCGATAATCCAGCCCAGTGTCTGTGGGAAACGGACAAACAAAGCATCACACTCACAGAAATGGTCGGCAGAGGGACGTGCGTGGGCCAAATCTCTCAACATAAAAGGCAATTATGCGTTAGGGAAGTACACTACACGGCCCGAGCAAAATGGTTGATCCCGGCTAATAACACTAAGTGGGCCTGTTCCTCTACAGGACTCACCCCTTGCATATCTCTAAAGGTGTTCGACAAATCCTCAGAATACTGTGTCCAAGTGACAATAATCCCCAAGATCTATTACCACCCAGAAAGCTATGTGTACAATTCCATGACTGTCCCAGACCATCACCAGTCAAAGTGGGAGCCTTCACAGCAATAACCATAGCCCTGCTGATGCTGGCAGGAGGTGCCGGAGCAGGTACAGGAATAGCGTCCCTAGTCCATCAGAACAAGGAATTCGGCGCTTTAAGGGTAGCAACAGACGAGGACATAGCCCGGATCGAAGAGTCTATCACGGCTCTCGCGAACTCACTTAAGTCATTGTCCGAGGTGGTTCTGCAAAATCGCAGAGGATTAGACATCCTGTTCTTACAAGCAGGTGGACTGTGCGCTGCTCTTAAAGAGGAGTGCTGCGTTTTCGCGGACCACACAGGGTTAGTGAAAGACACCATGGCCAAGCTGCGAGAGAGATTAGAAAATCGAAATAGGCACAGGGAATCGCAAGACTGGTTCATGTCACTGTTCGATCAGGCACCATGGCTCACCACCTTACTATCCTCTCTTATCGGTCCAATAGCAATACTCCTTTTAGCACTGATTTTCGGGCCCTGCATTCTTCACAAGCTCGTGTTGTTTGTCGAGAACCGCCTGAAAACACCCAACATCATGCTGATCAGACAGTGACGAATGCTGTAAATAGTGCCTTAGTTCAATGCAATTCCACGTAGTTTTGCACTAACTCACAATTCTATACCTCAGTGTTAAAACACATCTTTCTACCTCTCTAGGTTTCCTTTTTGAGCCGCTCATCGAGCCTTAAACCTTTTAACCTCTATGACCTCTACAACTGTATTTTGCACTTTTTATATTACAGCCTGCTTTATGTAGCACGGGGAGGGGGGAAATGTGAGTAGATAGAGTCTGGCGATCAGAAGACTTCAGGATGTACGGAAAGGCAGGGACCACCCCCCTCTGATGCCTGACAGCCAACAGTAGTTTAGGTGATACCGTAAGCAGACGGAAATGACGGTGCAATTAAGCACTATAAAAGGCCATACCACGAGCTAATAAACGCGCCATTTACCATCCACCACGTTGGTGTCTGTGAGTTGATGGCCCGAGTGACTAAGGGGTAGTCACTGTGCCCTTCCTGAACCAGATCGTCACTCAACATGGGTGTTGTTGCCTTAAGAGACCATGGAGAAAAAGACTCCAGGCCAATTAAGGTAGGAGATAATATAAAGAGACCTGATCCTTTAATGAGTTGTTAGGCCTAGAGGAACACATACCATGTGTGCCCCCTCAGACAGAGGTTCTGTGATTTTATAATAAGGTTCATCCAATCCCAGGTTTATGCAGCCCTGGTTCTGCCCCATTCTGCCCCCTTACACACCCCTTCAGGAATTGGGTTTGGTGTCTTTGGGACCCCTTCTTCCTCATCTTTATCTTCTTTGCAGCACACACAGTCCTGGGAGTTCCTAAAAAGTTCTGCCAAGAAGGTCACTGTGTCTTTGTGATGTCTTCTGGTTGAGGCCTTGGGATGTTTTTCTAAAGTTCTACGCTGAAAAGAAGACTAAAAATGGAGTTTAAAGGGACTGATATGGAATGGGGTAGGAGGGTTGGGTATGTGTAAATACTGTGTTAAGGGTAAGGGATATATTACAGCTACATTAAAATATATTCACCACACAGCTAGTTCTAAAATCTACAAAAGTTAATAAAAAAAAAAAAAAAAGATCTGAGATATCAGTGTGAATTGACTGTGGTGTGAGTGTTGTTATTGTGAATCTATAATTCAGTCTCTGTTCAGTTCTAGTAAATGCTATTGAATCTCTTGATAACTGTTAAGTTGGTCAATGAGTAAGTGCTACTAATCTCTTTTGCCCCCTTATTTTTGTGTCCAAATCCTTTGCACCCGGACCCTCTTGCATCCCAGGGCTCTGTGGAAATCATTGCCTTTCATTAAAAAAATAACTATTTTTTGCGACCTGCCCTTTCAAAATTTCCTCCTTAGCTAAACTACAAAACAACTCCAATTACTTGTTAAAGAATTGAAAACATGAAGACAATTAAAAGAAGGAAAATAATTTGTTTTTCTGTATTTTAATGAGCCCCACAGTGTACTTAGAGACAAGTCCATTGTTCTCAACTACTGAGAGAAGATTGAAGAAGCTGCTCAAGAATTCAGAATGCAAACTCCCAGTCCCTTGAAGCATTGCTGGGCCCCACTGAGGGCAGGCACTGACAAAGCCTCCCCAGGGACTCCTTGGAGCAGATCCTTGCAGGCCAGGAGTGCAGGCAGACAAAGGCTCTGGGCAGGCCCCTGCAATGCTGAGCAAAGCCTGCCTTGGTTTTGGGGAGCACAAAGGCCAAGGCTGAGCCCCAGGCCCTGGCCCAGCAGATCCTGTCCCTGCCGGGGGGCTCAGGGCTGTTTGGGGGGCAGTGGGATGGGAGGGGGAGCAACAACCAAGGCCCAAAACTGGGCAAGCCCTGCCAGGCTGCTCAGGGAGGGGCGAGGCAGAACCCAAGGGCAGAAGCTGCCAGGAAAGTGTCTTGTGGTGGCCTGAGGGGCAGAGGCAGCTGCCAGAGCCAAGGGCACAAAGGCCTGGGTGCCTTTGGGCCTTGCAGCCCTGCCAGAGCCCTTGGCCATCTGTGCTGCAGGCTGTGCTCCCCTGGCCCTGCTGCTCCTCTGGCCTTGCAGGCTGCACACACCCCTCCTGCTTTCCCACCCCCCTGCCAGCAGCATTTCTGGGCCCTCCCTGATGGCTCTGCTGTCCCCCAGCTCTGGCTGCTGCCATGTGCACTTGGCCTTCTTGGCTTTGCTGCTGAGCCCCTGTGCCCCAGGACATCCCTGACAGAGCCCAGGCCCTTCTGCTGGGGGTCCCTGCAGAGCTGAGCAGATCCAGGTCACCTCCCATTGCTCTGCCAACCCCTTGGGCCTGCTCTGGGCCCTGCAGGTCCTTGCCCTGCTCCCAAGGGCTCTGGGGGTGCTTCATGCTCAGGCCTTGGGCTTTAGAGCTCAGGGTGGGGATTGGGCAGAACTTTGGCAGGTTTGTTGTTCTGCTGGCAGTGTCTGGCTCATGATTAGGGGAAGAGCTTTTTGGCCTAGGTTAGGATTACAGCATGTTTTTTCATGCTGGTAATAGCGGTTGCAGATTGGGGTGGGCATTGGAGTCCCAGTAAGGGTCTGGAGTTCTGGGTTTGGGCTTTGCCTTCAGGGTCTGGTTGAGGATGGAATTAGAGCAAGTGGATTTGTTTTAATGGGAGGGTCAGCACTTTTGAGTAGTGTTGGGGCTTGAGGTACAAAGTGCATAAAGGTCCATCAGGAGTGTTTGCACAGTCAGTGTTCCATCACCCTCAGCATTATCTGAACCTGCTTTTACCTCATCAAAATCTTTCCTTCCCCAATTTTCCTATTTCTTTTGTCCCAGTTCCTCCCAACCTCCACAGCTCTTCCATCAGGATGGGCTCAGCTTTGTGCTGATGCTGTGCAACCTCATGGAATGAAGGAGCCTCTGGGAAGCTGCAGAACATCCTGGAATTCTGGGGCCATTGTGACCCTGGGAAAACCCATGGAATCAAGAGACCACTGTGACACTGCAGGACCCCCTGGAGCCAAAGGAACCCAGGGACAGTGGGCAACCTCCTGAAATAAAGGGGCCACTGTGATGCTGCAGAAACACCTGGAATCAGGAGGCCATTGTGGCACTGCAGGGCCCCATGGAAACAAAGAAACCCTGGGCCACAGTAGAATGTCATGAGATCAAGAGGCCATTGTGACACTGAGGAACTTCATGGACTTAAGAGCCAGCTGATGGTGCTCCCTGCCACTGAGCACCTCCCACAGACGCTCCTGTGTGGCCATGGAGGGTGCTCAGAGGGGCCCTGCCTTGTTCCACAGCTGGGACATGGCTTGGGGGCTGCTCTTGATTGACCTGTGCAAGTTCACTGAGGGCAAGAGAAGTCCCTTGCAAGAGTTCTCCCTGTCACTGCTGTGTCCACTGGGGTTGCTGAGCTCTCTTTGCCACTTCCCAGCAAGATTTAGTACTTTCTGTCTGGGTGACTCCACCCTGGGCAGGATTCTGCTCCAGGGCTCCAGTCACTGCTGACTGGATGGGACGGGCTGTCCCTGCAGATCCTCTGTGCTCTCCTGCACTTCCTCATTTCCTACACACAAGTCCTCCCCTGCCATCAGAGCCAGCACAAGCTGCAGAGCCCCAGGCAGGTGACCTGGAGATCCTTTGTCATCTCCATTGCCCATCGGCCACCAACACACAACATCTGAGCCAGCCCTCAGTCCCTGCAGTCCCAGTGGGTCCCTGCCCTCCCTGCAGTCTCCATGGAGAAACAACAAAGGAACAAGACTTTGCAGAGTTTATTCCTTGGACTTCTTCTCGATATCAATGTTGGGGAAAAGCCCTCAGCCTTCAGGAAGTGCCTGCAGGGAAAGCCCTTTGCTGATGGAAGTGCTGGTGCTGAGCCCAGCCCTGTCCCAGCAGTGCCCAGGGCCTGTCCCTGCCTGTGGTCCCAGCACTGACACACAGCAGGACAGTGACTGAGCTGCCAGAGCACTCAGGCCTTGGACAGGGACAGCAAAGGAGAGGGGGGAGTGCACAGAGAGCAGCTCTGGAAAGACCCAGTTCTGGTGCTGCCTGGCAGGGCTGGGACTCTTTTCCCCTCCACATCTGCAAACATGGAAATGCCCTCCAGCTTCAGGGGAGGTCTTGGATGAAGGGTCCAGGAAAAAAAAATTATGTTTTTTTTTTACACTCAGAGATTGTGAATCCTTCATGTACAAACTAACACAGGGAGGGTGTTTCACAAACACATTGCTGCACAAAGTTTTTTTTTTAGTTTCAATGCACATAGAACATGATTCCAGATTAGTAGATTTTTTGCGTAAAAAAAAGGGTGATAGAGTGAATTATATATGGGATTAAGAGTTAAATTTCAGTGTTAATGAGAAGAAAAAGAAGGAAATAACATGAAAACTCCGAACCCCCACTAATATCAATAGTTTTAGAAAGCAGACTGGGCCTCGTGTTACACAGTGTGTTTTCTGCAGAAGAAAACATGCAGTTTTTTGCTCCAGAAAAGCATCCAGTAATCATTTTCCTTATGGCACCCTTGAGCTCCTGGTTCCTCAGGCTGTAGATGAGGGGGTTCAGTGCTGGAGGAACCACTGAGTACAAAACTAACAGGGCCAGATCCAGGGATGGGGAGGAGATGGAGGGGGGCTTCAGGTAGTCAAATATGGAGCTGGTGATGAACAGGAAGACAACAGCCAGGTGAGGGAGGCACGTGGAAAAGGCTTTGTGCTGTCTCTGCTGAGAGGGGATCCTCAGCACAGCCCTGAAGATCTGCACATAGGAGAAAACAATGAAAATGAAACAACCAAAACCGAACGAACAGCTTAATATAAGGAACCCGATTTCCCTGAGGTAGCCTGAGTGTGAACAGGAGAGCTTGAGGATGTGTGGAATTTCACAGAAGAACTGGCCCAGGGCATTGCCCTGGCACAGGGGCAGGGAAAATGTATTGGCTGTGTGCAGCAGAGCATTGAGAAACCCAGAGGCCCAGGCAGCTGCTGCCATGTGGGCACAAGCTCTGCTGCCCAGGAGGGTCCCGTAGTGCAGGGGTTTGCAGATGGCAACGTAGCGGTCGTAGAACAATATGGTGAGGAGGGAAAACTCTGCTGAGATGAAGAAGACAAAGAAAAAGGCCTGTGCAGCACATCCTGTGTAGGAGATGGTTGTGGTGCCCCAGAGGGAGTTGTGCATGGCTTTGGGCACAGTGGTGCAGATGCAGCCCAGGTCTGTGAGGGAGAGGTGCAGCAGGAAGAAGTCCCTGGGGGTGTGCAGGTGCTGGTCGCAGGCTACGGCGCTGAGGATGAGGCCGTTGCCCAGGAGGGCAGCCAGGGAGATGCCCAGGAAGAGCCAGAAGTGCAGCAGCTGCAGCTCCCGCCTGTCTGAGAATGCCAGCAGCAGGAACTGGGCCATGGAGCTGCTGTTGGGCATTTGCTGCTTCCTCAGAGTGTTTGGATCTGTTGAGGAGGAGAAGTCAATGCTGAGTTAGACCAGGCTGCTGCAGCCAAACAGGACACGTCTCACAGCCACCCCACTCTCAGGCTCTCTCTCCTCACTCAGACCCCAGTGCAGCTCCCTCCCCTGAGCTCTGGCTGTTGCTGCCTGCATTCTTTCTGTTTCTTCCCCCACTTGCAACTGACACAATTAGGAGTGGTTGTGGATGTTGGAAATCCCTGACATTTCCATGGAACTGCAGGTCAAGTCTTGTGGGTTCTGAGGGCACAGGGATGGTCCCTCAGTGCAGACAGAAGAGCTGCTCTGCCCATCAGTCTGTGCTCAGCTGCCCTGTGCACAGAGAGCTAGGAATGCCTGTCCAAAGAAAACACTGACACACTCCTCACTTTTTCATCTCTCCCCCCCCAGAGTGAGACACCAAATGCTCATTGCATCTGCCCAGAGCATTTCCATGGATTTAGCACTGAGGAGTTTTCTCCACAGGGATCCTGTGCAGCACAGAGATACTATGGCAGAGCTGTGCCCTCCTGGAGGGCACCTGCAGCCCTGCAGGACACCCAGGGAAACAGCTGAAGAGCCTGAAGTTGCCTGCAGGGCACTTGGGCACTTTGCTCCCACACACACATCCCCACAGCAGCACCCAAAGGGTTTGTGTCTGCACAGGAATCTGCCCCCCCAAACCCCACACTGGCTCAGAAAAGCCAAGGGTGAGAAGAAGGAGAGCCCAAGCAGCAGGGGATGGCAGGGAAATGCCCCAGTGCTGCTGCCAAGGGAGGAGGGACAGGCAGAGGCAGCTGGAAATGAGGGCCTTGTCCTTGCCTGGGCTCTGGCTGCTGCAGGGCAATGCCCAGCCCAGCCCCCGTGGGCCTGAGGGCAGAGGCTCTGCTTGGGCTGGCAAAGGAGCCCAGGCAGGAGCTGCTCAGGGAAGGGCTCTGTGCCACAGACACAGGCAGGGAGGGGCCACATCCCCCTGGGCAGCACTTGTGGCAGCAGCTGCCTCTCCCTCCCTGCCTGGCTGTGTGTGAGGAGCTGTTCCTGCCAGCAGCCCCTCCCTGTGCCCAGCTCAGCTCCCTGCCAGTGCTGCCAGAGCCCATCCCCAGCCCAGGGCCCAGGGGCAGCTCTGCCTGGGCAGGGGCTGCAGAGCAGATCCCAGACCCCCTGCGCTGGCTGGGAAGGGGCAGGGCTTGGCACTGGATGTGCTTCCTGAGCAGGGCCCTGGCACAGGGAACCTTCTGGCCCTGGGCCTCTGATGGGGCAGCAGCAAGTCCTGCTCTGCAGCAGCTTCTCCTGCTGCCCCCCAGCAAATCCAGCACAGCCATCCTGACAGCTCCTGCCAGGGCTGCCATTTGGCAGCTGCCAGAGCCACTGGCAGCAACTCCCCTGCACTGCTCTGCAGCCACAGCCTTCCCGTGCCAAAGGGCTGCCAAGGTTCCTCCCCTGAGCAGCTCTGCCCTGTCCTCCCAGCCCAGGATCCCTTTCACCTCCTGCTCCCTTCTCCTGCCTGCCCTTGCTGCCTGCAGCTCCTGCCCTGCTCTGCCATAGAGCCACTTCCTCTGCCCTGCAGGCACTGGGAGAGGCCTTCTGAAAGATCCTACAAGCTGTGGGATGTGGCAGCTTTAGGAGATCCCTGCAGGAAGGGAAGTTGAAGTGTCCTACAGCCAGAGAATTCTTCATTCAAATCCTGGGAAGGTTTCTCTTGTAGTGAGAGCTCAGTCCCCTCCCAGCCCAGGCTGCCTCTCACCTCTCTGCCTTCTCTCCTGTGCCCTGGGTGCTGCAGGCAGTGCCTTCAGCTCTGCTGGGCTGTGCAGAGAATCTGATCAGCAGCAGAGCTGTGTCTTTGAAGCGGTTCTTGGTTGCTCTGTGTGCCAGGAGCCCGGCCCAGCTCAGCAGCACAGCAACAGCCCCAGGCATTTCATCACCTTTGGGGGCTTTGGGGATGAGTCCCTGAACATCAGACCCTGAGGAGAGTTGCAGGAACCTCTTGAGAAAGCAAAGTGAGATTCCAACTGTAAAGTTTCCTGTAGTGTTAATGAATCTCACTGAGGGACCCAACTGAGAAAAGATCTTGTTAGAGCAGAAAGCTGGAAACTGTGAGGACAGGTCAGAGAATCACAAAATCACCAAGTTTTGAAGAGACCTTCAAGATCTTTTGGTCCAACTGTCAACCAGCACCACCATAATCATCCGTAAACCACATCACAAAGTGCCATTTCCAGATGCCATCTGAACACTTCCAGAGACTGCACCACCTCCCTAGGAATCCTATTCCAATGCCTAAACATTCTTTGAAAAAGGAATCTAGAGGCTCAAGATGCACTGTTTCTATAAATGGAAATAGAGCAAGCTAATGATGATTGTCAACAAATATTAAGGTTCCTCAAAGATCCCTCTCCAATGGACATGGTTAAGCGGTGTCACAATATAGGATCCAACAGGTACAAAAAATCATTACGAACTTAAGTCCTGGCAGTGCAACAACAACAGAAGGAGGCTCCGTGTCACCACTGCACACAAACAGGACATTTTCAAAGGGATTGCCCTCAGCTGAAAAGAAGAGCACCCACAGTACCACCCAGCTTGTGTCCCCCATGCCAAAAGGGATTGCTCTGGGCCAGTGTCTGTAGATCACTCTTGGACAGAGAGGGGAGGCCGCTTTTGCCAAAAGCTGCACAAAGGCTGGCCTCGATTTCGGGAAATGGGGAGCTGAGGACGAAGGGCAGCGCGATGATAAAAAATGCCCCACAAGTCAAGCACACCCAGCTGCTCCCCTCACTCCCAGACAGAGACCCAGAGCAAGTGTCTCTAGGGTGGAGTTGGCATCTCCCCACCCACTCACAATAAGCAGTGACAACTACCAAACAGTTCTCGTGAGACCAACAAATAACCTTCCAGTACCTACTGGAAAATACATTTTAACTGGGACTGCTCCAGTTATCCCACAATCAGTGACTGTAGACAACCCTAAGGCATTAGAAGTGACTGTAAAAGTTTTATTTCCACCGTGGAGCCAGACACAGAAACAAACATTGCCAATTTAACCCCCATTGCTGTAGGGGGGACACTTTGGACTCTGTGCTGATGGTCCAGTGGTCACAGTCCGTTTTACTCCACTGGCCAATGTGAACCTGCAGGGTATTTTTTCCCAACACTCACCAATGTGCTCCAGTTCAAGGTCTTACAGACACAGGAGCAGACGTCACAATATTTGTGGAGAGTGACTGGCCAAAGGAATGGAGCACTACGGAGCCCTGCATCGACATCAAAGGGGTAGGAGGAGCCCAGACACCTCTACAAAGTGTCTCCACTTTACTGACTGAAGGACCAGAAGGTAAAACTGCCTCAGCAAAGCCCTATGTCCTTAATATCCCAATCACCCTCTGGGGGAGAGATATTAAAGGACAATGAAGAGTTCAACTAACTACCTCAAATTTAGTTTAAAGGCCACGGGTGAGCCACAATCTCCTGCCCTCACATGGCTTTCTGACCAGCCAATCTGGGTATCCCAGTGGCCCCTAAAGGAGAGAAATTGCGGCAAATCAACCTGCTAGCACATGAACAACTAGCAAAGGGACGTATTGTACCAACTGATAGTCCCTGGAATTTCCCCATTTTTACCACATGGAAGTCCAATGGAAAGTGGAGGCTGCTACAGGATTCAAGAGAACTCACTAAAAAATAGAGCTGATGGGGGCTCTCCATCCAGGGCTTCCATCACTACAATGATACCTTCACAGTGGTCTATTGTTCTTATTGATAGAAAAGATCATTTCTTTAACATTGCATTAAACCCTAAAGACTCTCGTAGGTTCACGTTTACAGTGCCTTCCATCAACGCAGCAGAACCATCTCAGTGCTGTCACTGGACAGTCCTCCCACAAGGAAGGAGGAACAGCCCCTCCGTTTGCCAAAGAGTCGTTGCAGACGTGTTATCACCAATCCCTCGACAGTGTCCGGATACCATCGTATCTCACTCTAGGGACGATCTCTTGCTGGCAGCGCAATCCAAGGGACAACTCCTGCAAGTGCATTTGTCTGTGAAAACTGCACTATTGACACATGGTCTGAAATTGCACCGGGGAAAGGACAAGTGACAGTTCCATGGAAATACCTTGGATTTCAAATTAAGAACACCACTGTTCAGCCCCAGACTGTTACTTTACCCACTGACATCCACACTTTAAATGATTTGGAATTGCTACTGGGCTTAATCAGTTGGGTTAGGCCTCTGTTAGGTGGAACAACAGACACCCTGAAACTGCTCTTTCAGCTCCTGAAAGGAGAGGCAGACTTAACCTGTCCTCGACACTTAACACCAGCAGCCCTGGCAATATTAAAGGAAATAAATCAAAGACTGAGTTCCTGTAAGAGTAAAAGAAAAGGGTGGGGGTTACCTCTTGTTTTAGTAATTTAACAAAATAACAACCTTATGATATAATAGGACAAATAGGATGACTTTCTGTTATGGGAATGGGTTTTTTTAAGCTTCCAGTTTTCCAAACCCATTATTACATATCCTGAGATGCTCTCCAAAGCCTGCCACAAAAGCAGATTACAGCTTTGGGAGTTCTTGGGGAGGGATCCAGATGGTATCTATGTTCCTCTGTCTACTGTTCAACTAACTCAATTGCAGATTCATAGCTCTGATTTTCAGTTAGCCATTGCTGATTACAGGGGTCAATTTTCAGTTCACCTTCCCTCTATTCCTTTTTTGCAGCTGCTAGCCTTTACTCAGCCAGAGCTAACACACAACTGTTCTCCTGTTCCACTGTCATAGTTCTGACTTCAGCAAGGAATTTTTCTTCCTTCCCCCCCCCCCCCCCCCCCCACCGTGTGTGTGTGTGTGCTCAGTAAGCCCATCAGGTGAAAATAAAAGAATCAGCCAGATCGCTAATGGCCGAACATTAGTTTCCTAGCAACGAAGGGGGAAGAGTTGGGGGGGGGGCTGGTGTGTGTGACTGGAAAGAGGTGAGGTGGGGGGGGAGTCGGCTCTCGCTGCAGAGGAGCAGAGGCTGCTGTGAGCGGCAGACACGCTGGTTCTTTTGGTTTTTTTTGTTGTTTCCTGTCGGAGGGGAGTTGGTTTTTTTTGGCTGCTGCTGTTCTTCCCAGCTGTCCCTGCTCACCGAGGCCCCCCCGGAGTTTGTGAGTTTTTTCTTCCATTGGGAGAACTTTCTGTTTTATCGGTGTTTTTTTTTTTTCCCGCTTCCCCCTTCCCCTTTCCCCCCCCTCCTCTTTCTTGGGAAGGGAAGGGGAATCAAGTTTTTTGTTGTTTTTCTCCGATATACCCTGGGGGGTGTTGTTTTCTTTTTCCTTTCTTTTTTCTTTCCCTTTTTTCCCCATCCCATGTGGCAGTGACCAGGGATCCCACAGCGCTGCCTGGTGACAGGCACTGGACATTACAAGTTCTGCACTTCCAACGACCCAACAGCGCCACCTGGTGAATGGTACAGGACATTACAAGTTTTACATCTCCAGTGACCCGACGGTGCCCCCTGCTGACTGTGGTTGGAACTGCACCAAAGGGTGCTAAAAATTGAACTATTTAAATTTTCCTTTTGCCGGTTTTTCGGTTTTGTTCTTGAAGGGGATTATTGGTGGGTATAGGAGTATTGCTTGGTTGTTTACTTGTTTTTTTTTTTTGTGTGTTCTTGTTAATACAAACATACCTTTTAATAAAGGGCTGTTATTTTGTTTTCCCTTTTCCATAATTTGTTTTTTTTTCTTTCCCTTCAATCAAAGCCTCTTGGTTTTGGATTAATAATAGCTTAGAAAAGAAGTTTGGGTCTTTTCCTCCTAATCCATCCTCAGCAGAAGACCCTTGTCCCATTTAAACTGGGACAATCGGAAGGGTTTTTCAAAAGTTGGTACAAAAGCACTGATAGAAACACAATTCAGGATCTTGCTGCATCAGTTCATTAGGATACCTGTCCGGAACAAAGACAAGTACAACAGTCATTCAAACACTACAAAACATCTTTTATTGCAGTGAGAGTAAAAAACTATTAGCAAAGAGAATCCGAAGCTAAGCAAGAATACAAAAAAACTTGTCGTGGTTTTGCTCTGGGTTAATTTGCTTTCACACCTCCCACACAATTATTATTAGTTGAGAGAAGGTTTATGCAGACAAAAGAGACTTGCTTTTGGGGAAAATAGTACGAGTATTTCTTATTGGTAAAATAAAAACTACTAAAGAACTATATCTATAATAATTCTACTTAAGTAAAAGTACTAAGTATTTACAGAAATACTCCTCCCCCCCTTTTATATCAGTCCAAGGAGGAGAAGTAGTCCTTTTCTCCATTCTCGGAGTTCCAGCTCTCTCTCTCTCCAGTAACTCTGCAGTACTCTCGTTGTAACTGGAATTCTTTCGTCTTTCTCTCTCGCTCTGTGTCGGCCTCCAGGACTGGGCCTACCCCCCTCCTGGGCTAAGACCAGAGGCTAGGGGGGGTTACCAAGGTCCTGAAGGATTTTCCTTCCATAGGCTTGCAAGGCGACACTTGCTTACCATGGATCTTCTTCCACAGAGTTACAGGGGATAATGGCTTAAGAGTCCACCCCTGTTTCCTATGGAGGTCCCTCCCCATGGGAGAACAGTCCTTGACAGACTTCTCGGCATGGGTCTAGAACGGATCCCACGCATGGATCCCAACATCCTTACCCGAGCCGCTTTTGCTCCAGCGTAAGGCTTTCTCAGGGTCACAAAATCTTCAACAGCAGTATGGATCCCACACACAGATCCCAATATCCCACCTGAGCCATCCTCGCTCCTCTATAATAATATCTATAAACTACTTTATCTATTGGTGTTCATAGAATAGTACGAACACCCTCTGTTACAGTATTAACTCGTAAAAAGGGAACTAAAGGAATTTAAAAAGAGATATAAAATGTTTGTTTTCTTGGTTGCTTCCTATCAATAATCTGTGCTCACCTGCACAGACAGCCCAGGCCTACCAGGCTCTGCAGGGCTGGTCGGTGCCCGTGCTTGGCGGGTGTCCCTGTGGAGCAGCACAGTGTGGATGGAAGGATGAGCATCGCTCCACCCAGCAGTGCTGACACCCCATTCCATCAGCTCTACATTACACTACGTAGGGCCAGGACGCAGCAGAAGGTGGTGCTTGAGTGGCAGCCAAACAGCGCCCGTTCATCACCTCATGGCAACAGTCTGTGCGTGCCCCACTGGAGGGCAAGGGGCCAACGACCCCTGCCCACATCATCTTCCTCTCCATCACCCTCCTCACCACTATGGACGACCTGTACCATTGTGTTCCAAGGGGATTTGTATCTCTCTTGCAGAGTGGAGCTAAGCCAAGGAGGAACTCAGCTCTGATAATGGGGGACATCCAGTTAACTTTGCTAAAAGTACAATGGGCCTCACAGTGAACTTGTGCAATAAAGTTACCTTGTACAATACTCTGGCTGGTTTCACATGAAAATACAATCACCTTCTCACCCCTCTATGCTCCATTGATCATCTAAATCAAAAGTACCCCCATACACCATGGCAACCACTATGCATTCTCATAGTTTCCAAGGTTACCATGGCAACCATTGTGCATTCTCATTGTGACCACCGTTACCATGGCAACCATTGTGCCTTCTCAATGTGACCACAGTTACCATGGCAACCATTGTGCATTCTCTTTGTGACATTGGTCACCATGGCAACCATTGTGCATTTTCATTGTGACCTCGGTTACCGTAGTAACCATTGAGCCTTCTCATTGTGATGTCATTTACCATGGCAACCATTATGCATTCTCATTGAGACCTCGGTTACCATGGCAACCATTGTGCATTTACATTGCTACAATCGGTTAATAAGGCAACCATTGTGCATTCTTATTCATGTGTCACTTACCATGGTAACCATCATACTATCCCATTGCTACAGTCAGTTACCATGGCAAACATTTTGCATTCCATTTGCTATGGAATCCATGGCAACCATCATACATTCCCATCACTAGGATCTGTTACCATGGGATCCATTATGCATTCCCTGTTACGTCGCTGTGGGATGGGGCAGTGCTCCCGGGCTGCTTTGGACTGACAGCAGCTCCAGGGCTGCCCAAGGAGGCTCCAAGGGCTGGGCAATGGAACAGGGCACCACCTCCCCTTTGGCAAATTCCACCTGTCCTTCCCCACCCACACACACACTGGAGTTGTTCTCAGTCAAGAATTATCTCAAGAATCCAGTGTCTCACAGGTTCCTTTATTCCATGAGGTTCCACGGTGTCACAGTGGTCCCTTATGCTCCATAGGCCCTGCACTGTCACCATGGTCCCTTGATTCCAGAAGATTCCAATGCGTTTCAGTGGTCCTGAGGATTCCATGAGGTTCTGTGGTGTCCCAATTGCACAGTGATTCCATCAGGTCCAGAGTGTCCCAGCACTGCTTTGAATCCATGAGGCCCTGCAGTGTCACAATGGCCCTTGGTGCTGTGAGGTTGCCCAGGGTCACAATGGCCCCTTTGTCTCCACATGGCCCTGCAGGGTCACAATGTCACAGTGTCACAGTGTCACAGTGTCACAATGCCCCCTTGATTCCAGGAGGTTCAGCACCTTCCCGGGACTCCTTTGGTTCTGGGATGCCCTGGAGTGTCATCAAGGCCCTGGATTCTGGGAGCTGCCCCAGTGTCCAAGGGCCTTTGGCTCCATCAGGCCTTGCACTGTGGCAATGGCCCTTGGATTCCAGGAGGTTCCAAAGTGTCACAATGGCCGTGATACAAAAAGGTGGCAGAAACAAACACCTCCACCCCAATTTGTAAGTGTTAAGAAGCAGGAATTGTTCTTTATTCAGCACTGGACGTTGGCAGGGAGTCTCCTCTAACCGAAGGTGCCAAAAGGATGGCAGAGGGCTTCTCATGCACACTCTGGTTACATATTCATTAGATGTGCAGGTTTGCCTAATACATATTCATTAGTTTACTTCACACAGTCCCTTTGGAGACCCTTTGGAGGTCCTTCTTTCATCCTTCCAGGCTTCCTCTGTGTCCTTGCCCTCAGTTCTTGAGCAGGCCCATCGTCATCCTGTTCCACCAAAAACAACTGTTACATTTGTTCTTTACCTCATCTGGTGAAACAGAGCTTATTTACATCCTGTTTGTTTGAGTTACATCCCTGATCTAATTCTCTGGGACTTCTCTAAGAGTACGTTCTTCCATATTTGGGCATTCTGTGAGTCAAGTTTCTATTTCTCCCATCACCATCCCATGGCACGGGCAGGACATCCAGGGGATCAGGCCCAGCCAGCGTGGGGTTGGGAAAAGCAGGCCCTCCCTGACCAACCTGGTCTCCTTCTGTGACAAATGACCCCCTCAGCAGCTGAGGGAAAGGCTGGGGATGTGTCTGTGCTGACTTCAGGAAAGCCTTTGAGCCCATCTCCCACAGCATCTCCTGCACAAACTGGCTGCTCATGGCCTGGACGAGGGAACTGTTTGCTGGGGGAAAAACTGGCTGATGGCCCAGGGAGTGGTGGGGGATGGAACTAAATCCAGGTGAGGCCGGTCACTAGTGGGGTTCCCAAGGGCTCAGGGTTGGGGCTGCTCCTGTTTAACATCGTTAGTGGTGATCTGGATGAGGGGATCGAGTGCCCCCTCAGGAAATTGGTGGATCCCATGAAGTTGGGTGTGAGTGTGGATCTGCTGCAGGGCAGGAAGGCTCTGCAGAGGGATCTGGACAGGCTGCATCAATCAGGCCAAGTGTCAGGGCCTGCACTTGAGTCCCACAAACCCCCTGGAACGTTCCAGGCTGGGGGCAGAGGGGCTTTAGAGCTGCTCAGCAGGAAGGGACTTGGGGGTGCTTCTTGACAGTGACTGGATATGAGCCAGAGTGTGCCCAGGGGGGCAAGAAGGCCAAGGGCACCCTGGCCTTTCTGGAGAACAGGGTGGCCAGCAGGACCAGGGCAGGGATTGCCCCTCTGTGCTGGGCACTGGGGAGGCCCCACCTGGAGTGCTGTGTCCAGTTCTGATCCCTCAGTGCAAAAAGGCCCTGGAGGGGCTGGAGCGTGTCCAGAGAAGGGAACGGAGCTGGGGAAGGGTCTGGAAAACATGTCTGATGAGGAGCAGCTGAGGGAACTGGGGTTCTTTAGTCTGCAGAAGAGGAGGCTCAGGGAGCACCTCATCACTCTCTACAATGACCTGAAAGGAGGTTTTAGTGGGGAAGGGGGGTCGGTTTCTACTACAAAGCCTTCAGTGAGAGCAAGAGAGGAAATGGCCTTGAGTTGCCTTGGGTGAGGTTCAGATTAGATACTACAAAGTTCTTTTCTTACTGAGAGAATCTTTAGGTCTTGAAACAAGTAGCCCAGGGAGCTGGTGGAGTCTCTGGAAGTGTTCAGATGGCATCTGCATATGGCACTTTGGGACACAGTTTTTAGGTGATTATGGTGGTGCTGGTTGAAAGCTGGATCAGAAGATCTTGAAGGTCTCTTCCAACCTTGGTGATTGTGTGACCCATCATCAAAGTTTCCAGGTTTTGCTCTTACACAGTGCTGAGGATATTTTCTCAGTGGGACCCATTAAAACTACAAGAAACTTTCCAGTTTGAATCTCACTTTGGTTTCTCAAGAGGTTCCTGCAACTCTCCTCAGGGTCTGATGTTCAGGGACTCATCCCCAAAGCCCCCGAGGGTGATGAAATGCCTGGGGCTGTTGCTGTGCTGCTGAGCTGGGCCGGGCTCCTGGCACACAGGGAGCTCCTGGCAACCAAGAACAGTTTCAAAGACACAGCTCTGCTGGTGAGCAGCTCCTCTGCACAGCCCAGCAGGGCTGAGGGCACTGCCTGCAGCACCCAGGGCACAGGAGAGAAGGCAGAGAGGTGAGAGGCAGCCTGGGCTGGGAGGGGACTGAGCTCTCACTACAGGAGAAACATTCACAGGATTTAAATGAAGAATTCTCTGGCTAAAGGAAAGTTAAATTCTGTTCTCTGGCTGTAGGACACTTCAACTTCGCTTCCTGCAGGGATCTCCTAGAGCTGCCACATCCAAAGCTTGTAGGATCATTCAGAAGGGCTGTGTGTGCTGGGGCAGGGACTCTGCTGCCTGCCAGGGGCAGCTCTCAGCCCGGCCAAGGAGCTGCCACGGCCCTGCAGGGAGAAGGGCTGGGGGGAAGGAGTGAGCCCTCCTGGCAGGCCAGGGCTGGGCAGGGCCCTTCAGCTGCAGGCTCAGGGCTCCTCCCAGCTTCAGCTGCACCTGCTGCCATTTGCAGGGGCCCTGCTCAGGAAGCACATCCAGTGCCAACCCCTGCCCCTTCCCAGCCAGCGCAGGGGGTCTGGGATCTGCTCTGCAGCCCCTGCCCAGGCAGAGCTGCCCCTGGGCCCTGGGCTGGGGATGGGCTCTGGCAGCACTGGCAGGGAGCTGAGCTGGGCACAGGGAGGGGCTGCTGGCAGGAACAGCTCCTCACACACAGCCAGGCAGGGAGGGAGAGGCAGCTGCTGCCACAAGTGCTGCCCAGGGGGATGTGGCCCCTCCCTGCCTGTGTCTGTGGCACAGAGCCCTTCCCTGAGCAGCTCCTGCCTGGGTTCCTTTGCCAGCCCAAGCAGAGCCTCTGCCCTCAGGCCCACGGGGGCTGGGCTGGGCATTGCCCTGCAGCAGCCAGAGCCCAGGCAAGGACAAGGCCCTCATTTGCAGCTGCCTCTGCCTGTCCCTCCTCCCTTGGCAGCAGCACTGGGGCATTTCCCTGCCATCCCCTGCTGCCTGGGCTCTCCTTGTTCTCACCCTTGGCTTTTCTGAGCCAGTGTGGGGTTTGGGGGGCAGATTCCTGTGCAGACACAAACCCTTTGGGTGCTGCTGTGGGGATGTGTCTGTGGGAGCAAAGGGCCCAAGTGCCTTCCAGGCAACTTCAGGCTCTTCAGCTGTTTCCCTGGGTGTCCTGCAGGGCTGCAGGTGCCCTCCAGGAGGGCACAGCTCTGCCATAGTATCTCTGTGCTGCACAGGATCCCCGTGGAGAAAACTCCTCAGTGCTAACTCCATGGAAATGCTCTGGGCAGCTGTACTTTGGAGCTGCAATGATTCCTCTGTGCTGCAGTCTGGGAGGAGAAAGATGGGATCCTAATCTGGTATCCTTAGGATAGGCAAGGATTCTGTCAATCTGCTCTTTGTACCAAGCTTCCTCTGCTCCCAGAAGTGCCTTGTTTTTTTTTTTTAAGGGAATTCCTAAGGGTGCTCCCTTTTCAGCTCCAAGCTGCCAGCCAGGGGCAGCTGGGAACAGGAAAGATGGCCAGCTCTTGTCTCTGCACCAAGAGACCATCCCTTTGCCTCTCAGGACTCACAAGATTTCAGTTGGAGTACATAGGAAATGTCACAGATTTCAACCTTCCAAACTCACCCCTGGCAAGAGGAACTGGAACAAAAAAAAGTACCCAAATCCCCTCCCTCTGTTGTTGCTTAGGCAAACTGTGAACAGCACATATTGAAACCCTTCGATATATCCCATGTACATTGAATTGGAGGTCACCCTGTGCTCCAAGTTGGCTCTCACTGCATAGCAGGAAGGATTCCTCAGGAGCCCATTCCAGGGACTCTGCTCTCAATGCCCCTTTCAGGGAGAAACCCCAGAGCTCAGGGGAGAGGGATGCAGAGAGATCTTCCTGAGAAGAGGCCCTGAATGTTGAATTACTGTGAGATGTATTATTGTTTGCTGATTCAGTCTGGCTCATTCAGTTCTGCCTTTTTCTCAACAGGAAACCAAACCCTGAGGCATCAAATGCCCAACAGCAGCTCCATGGCCCAGTTCCTGCTCCTGGCATTCTCAGACAGGCGGGAGCTGCAGCTGCTGCACTTCTGGCTCTTCCTGGGCATCTCCCTGGCTGCCCTCCTGGGCAACGGCCTCATCCTCAGCGCCGTAGCCTGCGACCAGCACCTGCACACCCCCAGGGACTTCTTCCTGCTGCACCTCTCCCTCACAGACCTGGGTTTCATCTGCACCACTGTGCCCAAAGCCATGCACAACTCCCTCTGGGACACCACAACCATCTCCTACACAGGATGTGCTGCACAGGCCTTTTTCTTTCTTTTTCTCATCTCAGTGGAGTATTTCCTCTTGACCATCATGTGCTACGACCGCTACGTTGCCATCTGCAAACCCCTGCACTACGGGACCCTCCTGGGCAGCAGAGCTTGTGCCCACATGGCAGCAGCTGCCTGGGCCTCTGGGTTTCTCAATGCTCTGCTGCACACAGCCAATACATTTTCCCTGCCCCTGTGCCAGGGCAATGCCCTGGGCCAGTTCTTCTGTGAAATCCCACACATCCTCAAGCTCTCCTGCTCACGTTCAGGCTACTTCAGGGAAATTGGGCTTCTTGGGGTTACTGTCTGTTTAGTGTTTGGCTGTTTCATTTTCATTGTTTTCTCCTATGTGCAGATCTTCAGGGCTGTGCTGAGGATCCCCTCTGATGAGGGACGGCACAAAGCCTTTTCCATGTGCCTCCCTCACCTGGCTGTGGTCTCCCTCTTTGTCAGCACTGGCACATTTTCCTACCTGAAGCCCCCCTCCATCTCCTCCCCATCCCTGGATCTGACTGTGTCAGTTCTGTACTCAGTGGTTCCTCCAGCACTGAATCCCTTCATCTACAGCCTGAGGAACCAGGAGCTCAAGGATGCCATAAGGACAGTGATGACTGGATGCTGTTCAGGAGCAATAAAGTGTCTGTTTTCTGGTGTGTAGCATTCAGAATGGGACTCAATGGCACAGTTTTTCTTCTCAGGTTTTTTGTTTAGGTCATAAAGTTCTTGCAATAATTTTCTGTGCCACTAAATATTCTTAGGCACATGCCTTCGAATTTAGTGTCCAACCTCTGAATTTGACCCAGACATGTAGAAATGATGACTTGTGCTTGATAAGTATTTAAACAAAATAAAGGACCTTGCATTGCCTTCTTTGTCCAAGACCCTTCTTCTTAGCTGTTCCTAAAGCACAGCACACTGCAGGACAGGGGGGATTTGCAAAGGGGAGGGAAAAAGAATCCCAGCACAGCAGCACTGCCAGGAAGCAAGAGAGCTTGGTCTTTGCAGAGTTGCTCTTTCCACTTCCATACTGTCTTGGGAGTCCCTTTCTCAGTGTAAGGCCTGAGTGTAGGATATTCAAAAGGTTTTGGTGTCAGGGATGTTGAGAAGGCTGGGCAGGGTCACTGGGAGACCTCTCCCAAACCCTTGCAAAGGCCAGAGCCAGCCCAGAGCTTCCTGGGGCCTTGGCAAAGGCAGACATGGAACCAGTCTGCAAACAGGGCAGCAAGGAGGCTTGGCTGAGTTCCAGACTGCTCAGGCTCAGCAGGGAAGGGGACATGGCAAGTCCTCCTGCAGCCATTGCCAGGCATGGGAAGGACAAGGCAGGGATTGCAGAACCCCTGTGGGAGGGACAAAATAGGGAAGATGTGTGGAGGGCTTTTGACAGGGTCTACTGTGGTCTCCTTAGAGACACATTGGTGAGAGCTGGAAGATGTTGTGGGTGGTAAGCTGGCTGAATGAAGAGTGTCCAATAAAATCCATGGTCCAAAGTCCTCTTGGAAGCAACTTCTTGATGAAATCCCTCAGTGAGCAGCCCTTGAACATCTTGAACAGTTCACTGACAAGAAATACAGCAGCAAAACCAGCAATACCAACAGAACAGTTCAAAGCAACAGCAGAGAGAGAAATTGCCTCCTCTCTCCCCCCCCTCCCCCAACTCCCTTTTGTAAACAGATCAAAACCGGGATCAACATGTGCCTCCTTTCCCCCTTTTTTCCTGAATGAACAAAGAATAAAAAACAACCCCCCAGGAAAAAGGGGCAAAGCACACTCTGGGAAACTCTCTGGTCTGAGCTAAGTTGTGCTGCCCAAGAACACGCTGACTCCAGAGGGCTCCAAGCGGGGCAGAGCCGGCGACTCCGGTCCGTGCGGCGGCGGGGGGGAGGCAGCGGCTCTGCTTGATTGCATGGAGTGCTGGGCAGGCACAATGGCCCCTTGGTTCCAGGAGATTCCACAGTGTCCCAGGGTTCCTTGGCTTCCCTGAGGCCCTGCAGTGTCACAGTGGCTGCTTGAGCCCAAAAGGTTCCTCAGTGTCAGAGTGGCCCCTTCATTCCCAGAGGTTCCCCAGTGTCCCAATGGCCCCTTAGCTCCAGGAGCTTCCATTATGTCCCAGGGTTCCTGCAGTTTCTCTGAGGGCCTGCAATTTCAAAATGCCTGCTTGGATCCATCAGGTTCCAAAATGTTTCAGGGTTCCTCTCTTTTCTCAAGGCCCCAAGTGTTTAATGGCCCCTTCATTCCAAAAGATTTCACAGTGTCCCTGTGTTCCTTGGTTTCCAGGAGGCCCTGCAGTGTCACAATGGCCCCTTGATTCCATGAGGTTTTCCAGTGGAACAATGGCCTCCTGATTTCAGGGGTTTTAGCAGTGTCACAATGACCCCACTATTTCATCAGGTTGCCCACTGTCCCTCAGATCCTTTGGCTCCTTTAGGCCCTGGAATGTCACAACGGCCCCTTGATTTGATGAGGTTGCAGAGTGTCATCACAAAGCTGACCCCACCCAGATGGAAGTTTTGGGGAGGTTGGGGGTAACTGGGCCAGGGGAGCACAGCCTGCAGCACAGATGGCCAAGGGCTCTGGCAGGGCTGCAAGGCCCAAAGGCACCCAGGCCTTTGTGCCCTTGGCTCTGGCAGCTGCCTCTGCCCCTCAGGCCACCACAAGACACTTTCCTTTGTCTGCCTGCACTCCTGGCCTGCAAGGATCTGCTGGAAGGAGTCCCTGGGGAGGCTTTGTCAGTGCCTGCCCTCAGTGGGGCCCAGCAATGCTTCAAGGGACTGGGAGTTTGGCTTCTGACTTCTTGAGCAGCTTCTTCAATCTTCTCTCAGTACTTGAGAATCATGGACTCTTCTGTAAACACAACGTGGGTCTCATTAAAATCCAGAAATCCCTCAGGATCTCTTTGTTTTCCTTTAATTGCCTTCATGAGAATTTTAAAAACAAGTCTTCAAAATTTGTACTCTTTTTTTTTTTTTTTTAAATCAAGGATGGGTATTTTTCCATTCAGAGGAGAGATGATAGAGGTGTTCTCCAAGTGATCTTGATGCTGAGTGTCTCCTCAGACATTCAGACTGACCCTGTATGATCAGCCTTGTTCGTTACTCCCCAAATTCACCAGTTCTGACATGGCCCATCTTGGACTGACATCCCCCTTCTTGCATTAGACTTTGAGCTCTGCAGCTGGATGTTCCAGCCCCATGGCAACATCTCCCACCTGCTCTCCTTAGAGCTCTGCTTGCACACAGGCCCAGGAAAAGTCTTCTTTCTTATAAGACAAGAGAAGAAATGTAAAGCAGGAACAACTGCCCTAAACATCAAAACACCTGTAAGCACATGCTCAGTACAAGCTGCCCCTGATGCTGACACCTTTCTATCAGGGACAGCGTTATCAGAAAGGTTTTTCACAAGTCAATACAAAAGCATTGATAGAAACACAATTCAGGAGCTTGCTAAGGACACAATCAGACTCCTGAAGACAAATAAGCTTTCACCTCCCTTCCCACATGCCCAGGTGAGAGGGATCTGAGTGGAGAAAGAGGAAGGAGAGGAGAAAACTGGGAAGGGCCTTTGTCTTGACAGTCTCTGAGAGAAGATGACCCTGGAGATGGTCAGTGTGTCAGGACAGGTGTGAGGATATGAGAGATTGGGGAATCTCAATAGCCCAGATAACAGGCAGAACAGTGGTGCTGAAGCTCCAGGGGAAGAGCCAGACTCCTTTGGAATGTCCCTTTGGAAAGGCCCTGGAATTGGCAGAGCTGTGCTGGGAGTGAAGACAAACCAAGGTGGCACCATCTGGGACAGGGGCCAAAAGTGCAGGCCAGGGAAGCAGAGGCTGCACAAGGTGCCTTTGGGGAGCAGTGAGACAGGGAAGGGCTCCAGGGGGTGACGTGTCTGGCACTGAAAGAGAAGAGCAGGAGCAGGGACTGTCCAAGGATAAATCAGGCCCCACCAGCCTGGTCACCTTCAGGATGAAGTAACTGCCCTGGTGCACAGGGGAGGGCAGGGGATGTGTTTGAGCTCCACTTCAGCTCAACTCTTGGCCGGGCCAGGGAGGGGATTGTCCCACTCTGCTCTGCCCTGGGGTGGCCTCACCTGCAACACTGGGGCAGTGTGGGGGGACACAAGGGAAGGGAGAGACTGAGCCATTGGAGAGTGTCCAAAGGAGGGCAACAAGGATGGGGAAGGCCCTGGAGGGGAAGGTGTGTGAGGAGCTGGAGAGGAGAAGACTGAAAGGAGACCTCACTGCAGTCACAACTTCCTGGGGAGGGGTAGAGGAGGGGCAGGCCCTGAGCTCTGCTCTGGGGGGACCAGGGACAGGACTGGGGGAATGGCCTGGAGTTGTGTCAGGGCAGGGTTAGGTTGGATTTTAGAAAAAGGTTCTTTTCCCAAAGGGTGGTTGGGCACTGAACAGGATCCCCAGGGCAGTGGGCAAAGCACCAAGGCTGAAAGAGCTGAAGGAGCATTTGGATGATCCTCTCAGGCTCATGGGGTGACCCTTGAGGATGATCCTGTGCAGGGCTAAGGGTTGGACTGGATGATCCTTGGGGTCCCTTCCAGTACAGCATATTCTGTCATTTGGTGATTGTGTTTGCTTTGGTTGTGTTTGGTTCAGGACACAACACAAATTCTCATGGTTCTTCAGGAGAAAATCAGAAGTGATTTCATTCTAGAGGTCAATGGTGGAGCAGCCCAGTCTGCTCTGGCCCCACAGCAGTGCCCACCCCAGGGAGCTGCAGAGCTCTGGGCACTCCCCCCACAGCCCCAGCCCCTCTGAAGGGCACAGCAGCTCCTGGGGCACAGAGAGCAGTCTCAGCATCCCCATCAGCTCAGGGGCTGGACACTCAGCATGGCAGCAGCCCTGGTGTCATCTGCAGGAGATGCCCAGCACAGCCTGACTGTGCCCCTCAGTGCCAGCCCCTCTGCCCAGCCCAGCACAGAGTCCTGGCCCAGGGACAGAGCAGCCTGTCCCCAGGGGGGCTGCAGAAAGAGCTTTCTCTGGGCCATGGATTCCTCTGTGCAGGCCCAGAAATGCTGCCTTGCTCTTCTGCAGGCACATCCCTTTGCCCAGGGCAGTGTGTCCAGGCTGCCTTGGCCACTTGCAGATCCCAGCCTGGGATCCCTGCAGGGCCCTGAGCTGGAGGGGCTGCTCTGCAGAGGGAGGGGCTGTGGCACCCTGGGCTGAGCCTGCACTGGCCATGCTGGTCAGGCTGGGGAGCAGAGCCAGCAGGATGGGGATCCCTCCTCTCCACCCTCCTCCATCTCCCTGGAAGGCTCAGTAGCCAAGAACAAGGCTGGGCAGGACCATGGGCTGTTGGCAATGGCACAGAGGGCAGGGCAGGGCTCCACTCCATCCAGCCTGTGGGCTGCAGAGTTCTTCAGGACACCCTCCTGGAAAGCCCAGCCCTGGCTCTGGTACAGCCCTCCCTGAGCTGGGCAGGCACAGGGGGAGTTCACTCAGGGCAAGAGGAATCACTGGCCAGAGTCCTTTCTCTGTTCCTCCTGCATCTCCTGGGGTTGCAGAACTCTCCTTTCCCAGTTCCCAGGGACATTTAGTACTTTGTCTGTGGGTGACTCCACCCTGGGCAGGATTCTGCTCCAGGGCTCCAGTCCCTGCTGACTGGATGGGACGGGCTGTCCCTGCAGATCCTCTGTGCTCTCCTGCACTTCCTCATTTCCTACACACAAGTCCTCCCTTGCCATCAGAGCCAGCACAAGCTGCAGAGCCCCAGGCAGGTGACCTGGAGACCATTTGCCATGGGCCACCAGCACAGAACATCTGAGCCAGCCCTCAGGCCCTGAAGTACCACAGTGAGTCCTTCTCTGCCTGCACGGCCTGAATGGGGAAACAAGCCAAGCCAGGAGACTTGGAGAGTCTATTCCTTGGCTTGTTCTTTACACCAACCTCTTAAAAAAGAACAAAGTCTTCAGGAACTGCCTAGGGGGGATCCCCTTTCCTGATGCAAATGATGTTAAGGAGCCCAGCTCTGTGCCAGCAGTGCCAGGGCCTGTCCCTGCCCATGGTCCCAGCACTGACCCACAGCAGTGACTGAGCTGCCAGAGCACTCAGGCCTTGGGCAAGGAGCAGAAAGGAGAGGGAGGCAGTGGACAAAGAGCATCTCTGAAAAGCCCAAGAGCTGCTGCTCCCTGGCAGTGCTCCTGTCCCAGGACTCTTTAACCCTTCTCCTCTGCACACAGGCACTGCCCTCCAGCTACAGGGAAGTTCTTGGAGCAAGAATCTGGACAGGAGAACTCAAGTCCTTTATTACAGATTGTTACTCCTCATGTACAGAATAATAAAGGCAGGATGTTTGACAAAGAAGTTTCTGCAAGAACTTTTTTTTTGTTTAGGTGCACACAGAGACTGATTCCTCATTTATACAATTGTGGGTCAAATCAAAAAGGTAGAGACTGAATTAGGTACGGGATGAAGAATAAATTTCTATGTTAACAATATTAAAGAGGACAAAATAAAGGAAAAGTCCCCCAGCCCCACACTCAAAAGTTTTAGAAGGCAGGCTGGGCAAGTGAAGAGTTACAACAGTGAGTGTTTTGCTAAAGAAAAGAGGCAGGCTATTGCTCCTGAAAAGCATCCAGTCATTGTTTTCCTCAGGGAATCCTTGAGCTCCTGGTTCCTCAGGCTGTAGATGAGGGGGTTCACTGCTGGAGGCACCACCGAGTACAGAACTGACAGAGTCAGATCCAGGGATGGAGAGGAGATTGAGGGGGGCTTGAGGTGGGCAAAAATGACCGTGCTGACAAAGAGGGAGACCACAACCAGGTGAGAGAGGCACGTGGAAAAGGCTTTGTGCCTACCCTGAACAGAGGGGATCCTCAGCACAGCCCTGAAGATCTGCACATAGGAGAAAACAATGAAAATGAAACAAACAAACACTAAACAGGCACTAACAAGAATGAGCCCAATTTCCCTGAGGTAGCCTCAGTGTGAGCAGGAGAGCTTGAGGATGTGTGGGATTTCACAGAAGAACTGGCCCAGGGCATTGCCCTGGCACAGGGGCAGGGAAAATGTATTGGCTGTGAGCAGCAGAGCATTGAGAAACCCAGAGGCCCAGGCAGCTGCTGCCATGTGGGCACAAGCTCTGCTGCCCAGGAGGGTCCCGTAGTGCAGGGGTTTGCAGATGGCAACGTAGCGGTCGTAGCACATGATGGTCAGGAGGGAAAACTCTGCTGAGATGAAAAAGGCAAAGAAAAAGAGCTGTGCAGCACATCCTGTGTAGGAGATGGTTGTGGTGCCCCAGAGGGAGTTGTGCATGGCTTTGGGCACAGTGGTGCAGATGCAGCCCAGGTCTGTGAGGGAGAGGTGCAGCAGGAAGAAGTCCCTGGGGGTGTGCAGGTGCTGGTCGCAGGCTACGGCGCTGAGGATGAGGCCGTTGCCCAGGAGGGCAGCCAGGGAGATGCCCAGGAAGAGCCAGAAGTGCAGCAGCTGCAGCTCCCGCCTGTCTGAGAATGCCAGCAGCAGGAACTGGGCCATGGAGCTGCTGTTGGGCATTTGCTGCTTCCTCAGAGTGTTTGGATCTGTTGAGGAGGAGAAGTCAATGCTGAGTTAGACCAGGCTGCTGCAGCCAAACAGGACACGTCTCACAGCCACCCCACTCTCAGGCTCTCTCTCCTCACTCAGACCCCAGTGCAGCTCCCTCCCCTGAGCTCTGGCTGTTGCTGCCTGCATTCTTTCTGTTTCTTCCCCCACTTGCAACTGACACAATTAGGAGTGGTTGTGGATGTTGGAAATCCCTGACATTTCCATGGAACTGCAGGTCAAGTCTTGTGGGTTCTGAGGGCACAGGGATGGTCCCTCAGTGCAGACAGAAGAGCTGCTCTGCCCATCAGTCTGTGCTCAGCTGCCCTGTGCACAGAGAGCTAGGAATGCCTGTCCAAAGAAAACACTGACACACTCCTCACTTTTTCATCTCTCCCCCCCCAGAGTGAGACACCAAATGCTCATTGCATCTGCCCAGAGCATTTCCATGGAGTTAGCACTGAGGAGTTTTCTCCACGGGGATCCTGTGCAGCACAGAGATACTATGGCAGAGCTGTGCCCTCCTGGAGGGCACCTGCAGCCCTGCAGGACACCCAGGGAAACAGCTGAAGAGCCTGAAGTTGCCTGCAGGGCACTTGGGCACTTTGCTCCCACACACACATCCCCACAGCAGCACCCAAAGGGTTTGTGTCTGCACAGGAATCTGCCCCCCCAAACCCCACACTGGCTCAGAAAAGCCAAGGGTGAGAAGAAGGAGAGCCCAAGCAGCAGGGGATGGCAGGGAAATGCCCCAGTGCTGCTGCCAAGGGAGGAGGGACAGGCAGAGGCAGCTGGAAATGAGGGCCTTGTCCTTGCCTGGGCTCTGGCTGCTGCAGGGCAATGCCCAGCCCAGCCCCCGTGGGCCTGAGGGCAGAGGCTCTGCTTGGGCTGGCAAAGGAGCCCAGGCAGGAGCTGCTCAGGGAAGGGCTCTGTGCCACAGACACAGGCAGGGAGGGGCCACATCCCCCTGGGCAGCACTTGTGGCAGCAGCTGCCTCTCCCTCCCTGCCTGGCTGTGTGTGAGGAGCTGTTCCTGCCAGCAGCCCCTCCCTGTGCCCAGCTCAGCTCCCTGCCAGTGCTGCCAGAGCCCATCCCCAGCCCAGGGCCCAGGGGCAGCTCTGCCTGGGCAGGGGCTGCAGAGCAGATCCCAGACCCCCTGCGCTGGCTGGGAAGGGGCAGGGCTTGGCACTGGATGTGCTTCCTGAGCAGGGCCCTGGCACAGGGAACCTTCTGGCCCTGGGCCTCTGATGGGGCAGCAGCAAGTCCTGCTCTGCAGCAGCTTCTCCTGCTGCCCCCCAGCAAATCCAGCACAGCCATCCTGACAGCTCCTGCCAGGGCTGCCATTTGGCAGCTGCAAGAGCCACTGGCAGCAACTCCCCTGCACTGCTCTGCAGCCACAGCCTGCCCGTGCCAAAGGGCTGCCAAGGTTCCTCCCCTGAGCAGCTCTGCCCTGTCCTCCCAGCCCAGGATCCCTTTCACCTCCTGCTCCCTTCTCCTGCCTGCCCTTGCTGCCTGCAGCTCCTGCCCTGCTCTGCCATAGAGCCACTTCCTCTGCCCTGCAGGCACTGGGAGAGGCCTTCTGAAAGATCCTACAAGCTGTGGGATGTGGCAGCTTTAGGAGATCCCTGCAGGAAGGGAAGTTGAAGTGTCCTACAGCCAGAGAATTCTTCATTCAAATCCTGGGAAGGTTTCTCTTGTAGTGAGAGCTCAGTCCCCTCCCAGCCCAGGCTGCCTCTCACCTCTCTGCCTTCTCTCCTGTGCCCTGGGTGCTGCAGGCAGTGCCTTCAGCTCTGCTGGGCTGTGCAGAGAATCTGATCAGCAGCAGAGCTGTGTCTTTGAAGCGGTTCTTGGTTGCTCTGTGTGCCAGGAGCCCGGCCCAGCTCAGCAGCACAGCAACAGCCCCAGGCATTTCATCACCTTTGGGGGCTTTGGGGATGAGTCCCTGAACATCAGACCCTGAGGAGAGTTGCAGGAACCTCTTGAGAAAGCAAAGTGAGATTCCAACTGTAAAGTTTCCTGTAGTGTTAATGAATCTCACTGAGGGACCCAACTGAGAAAAGATCTTGTTAGAGCAGAAAGCTGGAAACTGTGAGGACAGGTCAGAGAATCACAAAATCACCAAGTTTTGAAGAGACCTTCAAGATCTTTTGGTCCAACTGTCAACCAGCACCACCATAATCATCCGTAAACCACATCACAAAGTGCCATTTCCAGATGCCATCTGAACACTTCCAGAGACTGCACCACCTCCCTAGGAATCCTATTCCAATGCCTAAACATTCTTTGAAAAAGGAATCTAGAGGCTCAAGATGCACTGTTTCTATAAATGGAAATAGAGCAAGCTAATGATGATTGTCAACAAATATTAAGGTTCCTCAAAGATCCCTCTCCAATGGACATGGTTAAGCGGTGTCACAATATAGGATCCAACAGGTACAAAAAATCATTACGAACTTAAGTCCTGGCAGTGCAACAACAACAGAAGGAGGCTCCGTGTCACCACTGCACACAAACAGGACATTTTCAAAGGGATTGCCCTCAGCTGAAAAGAAGAGCACCCACAGTACCACCCAGCTTGTGTCCCCCATGCCAAAAGGGATTGCTCTGGGCCAGTGTCTGTAGATCACTCTTGGACAGAGAGGGGAGGCCGCTTTTGCCAAAAGCTGCACAAAGGCTGGCCTCGATTTCGGGAAATGGGGAGCTGAGGACGAAGGGCAGCACGATGATAAAAAATGCCCCACAAGTCAAGCACACCCAGCTGCTCCCCTCACTCCCAGACAGAGACCCAGAGCAAGTGTCTCTAGGGTGGAGTTGGCATCTTCCCACCCACTCACAATAAGCAGTGACAACTACCAAACAGTTCTCGTGAGACCAACAAATAACCTTCCAGTACCTACTGGAAAATACATTTTAACTGGGACTGCTCCAGTTATCCCACAATCAGTGACTGTAGACAACCCTAAGGCATTAGAAGTGACTGTAAAAGTTTTATTTCCACCGTGGAGCCAGACACAGAAACAAACATTGCCAATTTAACCCCCATTGCTGTAGGGGGGACACTTTGGACTCTGTGCTGATGGTCCAGTGGTCACAGTCCGTTTTACTCCACTGGCCAATGTGAACCTGCAGGGTATTTTTTCCCAACACTCACCAATGTGCTCCAGTTCAAGGTCTTACAGACACAGGAGCAGACGTCACAATATTTGTGGAGAGTGACTGGCCAAAGGAATGGAGCACTACGGAGCCCTGCATCGACATCAAAGGGGTAGGAGGAGCCCAGACACCTCTCCAAAGTGTCTCCACTTTACTGACTGAAGGACCAGAAGTTAAAACTGCCTCAGCAAAGCCCTATGTCCTTAATATCCCAATCACCCTCTGGGGGAGAGATATTAAAGGACAATGAAGAGTTCAACTAACTACCTCAAATTTAGTTTAAAGGCCACGGGTGAGCCACAATCTCCTGCCCTCACATGGCTTTCTGACCAGCCAATCTGGGTATCCCAGTGGCCCCTAAAGGAGAGAAATTGCGGCAAATCAACCTGCTAGCACATGAACAACTAGCAAAGGGACGTATTGTACCAACTGATAGTCCCTGGAATTTCCCCATTTTTACCACATGGAAGTCCAATGGAAAGTGGAGGCTGCTACAGGATTCAAGAGAACTCACTAAAAAATAGAGCTGATGGGGGCTCTCCATCCAGGGCTTCCATCACTACAATGATACCTTCACAGTGGTCTATTGTTCTTATTGATAGAAAAGATCATTTCTTTAACATTGCATTAAACCCTAAAGGCTCTCGTAGGTTCGTGTTTACAGTGCCTTCCATCAACGCAGCAGAACCATCTCAGTGCTGTCACTGGACAGTCCTCCCACAAGGAAGGAGGAACAGCCCCTCCGTTTGCCAAAGAGTCGTTGCAGACGTGTTATCACCAACCCATCGACAGTGTCCGGATACCATCGTATCTCACTCTAGGGACGATCTCTTGCTGGCAGCGCAATCCAAGGGACAACTCCTGCAAGTGCATTTGTCTGTGAAAACTGCACTATTGACACATGGTCTGAAATTGCACCAGGGAAAGGACAAGTGACAGTTCCATGGAAATACCTTGGATTTCAAATTAAGAACACCACTGTTCAGCCCCAGACTGTTACTTTACCCACTGACATCCACACTTTAAATGATTTGGAATTGCTACTGGGCTTAATCAGTTGGGTTAGGCCTCTGTTAGGTGGAACAACAGACACCCTGAAACTGCTCTTTCAGCTCCTGAAAGGAGAGGCAGACTTAACCTGTCCTCGACACTTAACACCAGCAGCCCTGGCAATATTAAAGGAAATAAATCAAAGACTGAGTTCCTGTAAGAGTAAAAGAAAAGGGTGGGGGTTACCTCTTGTTTTAGTAATTTAACAAAATAACAACCTTATGATATAATAGGACAAATAGGATGACTTTCTGTTATGGGAATGGGTTTTTTTAAGCTTCCAGTTTTCCAAACCCATTATTACATATCCTGAGATGCTCTCCAAAGCCTGCCACAAAAGCAGATTACAGCTTTGGGAGTTCTTGGGGAGGGATCCAGATGGTATCTATGTTCCTCTGTCTACTGTTCAACTAACTCAATTGCAGATTCATAGCTCTGATTTTCAGTTAGCCATTGCTGATTACAGGGGTCAATTTTCAGTTCACCTTCCCTCTATTCCTTTTTTGCAGCTGCTAGCCTTTACTCAGCCAGAGCTAACACACAACTGTTCTCCTGTTCCACTGTCATAGTTCTGACTTCAGCAAGGAATTTTTCTTCCTTCCCCCCCCCCCCCCCCCCCCACCGTGTGTGTGTGTGTGCTCAGTAAGCCCATCAGGTGAAAATAAAAGAATCAGCCAGATCGCTAATGGCCGAACATTAGTTTCCTAGCAACGAAGGGGGAAGAGTTGGGGGGGGGGCTGGTGTGTGTGACTGGAAAGAGGTGAGGTGGGGGGGGAGTCGGCTCTCGCTGCAGAGGAGCAGAGGCTGCTGTGAGCGGCAGACACGCTGGTTCTTTTGGTTTTTTTTGTTGTTTCCTGTCGGAGGGGAGTTGGTTTTTTTTGGCTGCTGCTGTTCTTCCCAGCTGTCCCTGCTCACCGAGGCCCCCCCGGAGTTTGTGAGTTTTTTCTTCCATTGGGAGAACTTTCTGTTTTATCGGTGTTTTTTTTTTTTTCCCGCTTCCCCCTTTCCCTTTCCCCCCCCTCCTCTTTCTTGGGAAGGGAAGGGGAATCAAGTTTTTTGTTGTTTTTCTCCGATATACCCTGGGGGGTGTTGTTTTCTTTTTCCTTTCTTTTTTCTTTCCCTTTTTTCCCCATCCCATGTGGCAGTGACCAGGGATCCCACAGCGCTGCCTGGTGACAGGCACTGGACATTACAAGTTCTGCACTTCCAACGACCCAACAGCGCCACCTGGTGAATGGTACAGGACATTACAAGTTTTACATCTCCAGTGACCCGACGGTGCCCCCTGCTGACTGTGGTTGGAACTGCACCAAAGGGTGCTAAAAATTGAACTATTTAAATTTTCCTTTTGCCGGTTTTTCGGTTTTGTTCTTGAAGGGGATTATTGGTGGGTATAGGAGTATTGCTTGGTTGTTTACTTGTTGTTTTTTTTTGTGTGTTCTTGTTAATACAAACATACCTTTTAATAAAGGGCTGTTATTTTGTTTTCCCTTTTCCATAATTTGTTTTTTTTTCTTTCCCTTCAATCAAAGCCTCTTGGTTTTGGATTAATAATTGCTTAGAAAAGAAGTTTGGGTCTTTTCCTCCTAATCCATCCTCAGCAGAAGACCCTTGTCCCATTTAAACTGGGACAATCGGAAGGGTTTTTCAAAAGTTGGTACAAAAGCACTGATAGAAACACAATTCAGGATCTTGCTGCATCAGTTCATTAGGATACCTGTCCGGAACAAAGACAAGTACAACAGTCATTCAAACACTACAAAACATCTTTTATTGCAGTGAGAGTAAAAAACTATTAGCAAAGAGAATCCGAAGCTAAGCAAGAATACAAAAAAACTTGTCGTGGTTTTGCTCTGGGTTAATTTGCTTTCACACCTCCCACACAATTATTATTAGTTGAGAGAAGGTTTATGCAGACAAAAGAGACTTGCTTTTGGGGAAAATAGTACGAGTATTTCTTATTGGTAAAATAAAAACTACTAAAGAACTATATCTATAATAATTCTACTTAAGTAAAAGTACTAAGTATTTACAGAAATACTCCTCCCCCCCTTTTATATCAGTCCAAGGAGGAGAAGTAGTCCTTTTCTCCATTCTCGGAGTTCCAGCTCTCTCTCTCTCCAGTAACTCTGCAGTACTCTCGTTGTAACTGGAATTCTTTCGTCTTTCTCTCTCGCTCTGTGTCGGCCTCCAGGACTGGGCCTACCCCCCTCCTGGGCTAAGACCAGAGGCTAGGGGGGGTTACCAAGGTCCTGAAGGATTTTCCTTCCATAGGCTTGCAAGGCGACACTTGCTTACCATGGATCTTCTTCCACAGAGTTACAGGGGATAATGGCTTAAGAGTCCACCCCTGTTTCCTATGGAGGTCCCTCCCTATGGGAGAACAGTCCTTGACAGACTTCTCGGCATGGGTCTAGAACGGATCCCACGCATGGATCCCAACATCCTTACCCGAGCCGCTTTTGCTCCAGCGTAAGGCTTTCTCAGGGTCACAAAATCTTCAACAGCAGTATGGATCCCACACACAGATCCCAGTATCCCACCTGAGCCATCATCGCTCCTCTGTAATAATATCTATAAACTACTTTATCTATTGGTGTTCATAGAATAGTACGAACACCCTCTGTTACAGTATTAACTCGTAAAAAGGGAACTAAAGGAATTTAAAAAGAGATATAAAATGTTTGCTTTCTTGGTTGCTTCCTATCAATAATCTGTGCTCACCTGCACAGACAGCCCAGGCCTACCAGGCTCTGCAGGGCTGGTCGGTGCCCGTGCTTGGCGGGTGTCCCTGTGGAGCAGCACAGTGTGGATGGAAGGATGAGCATCGCTCCACCCAGCAGTGCTGACACCCCATTCCATCAGCTCTACATTACACTACGTAGGGCCAGGACGCAGCAGAAGGTGGTGCTTGAGTGGCAGCCAAACAGCGCCCGTTCATCACCTCATGGCAACAGTCTGGGCGTGCCCCACTGGAGGGCAAGGGGCCAACGACCCCTGCCCACATCATCTTCCTCTCCGTCACCCTCCTCACCACTATGGATGACCTGTACCATTGTGTTCCAAGGGGATTTGTATCTCTCTTGCAGAGTGGAGCTAAGCCAAGGAGGAACTCAGCTCTGATAATGGGGGACATCCAGTTAACTTTGCTAAAAGTACAATGGGCCTCACAGTGAACTTGTGCAATAAAGTTACCTTGTACAATACTCTGGCTGGTTTCACATGAAAATACAATCACCTTCTCACCCCTCTATGCCCCATTGATCATCTAAATCAAAAGTACCCCCATACACCATGGCAACCACTATGCATTCTCATAGTTTCCAAGGTTACCATGGCAACCATTGTGCAGTCTCATTGTGACCACCGTTACCATGGCAACCATTGTGCCTTCTCAATGTGACCACAGTTACCATGGCAACCATTGTGCATTCTCTTTGTGACATTGGTCACCATGGAAACCATTGTGCATTTTCATTGTGACCTCGGTTACCGTAGTAACCATTGAGCCTTCTCATTGTGATGTCATTTACCATGGCAACCATTATGCATTCTCATTGAGACCTCGGTTACCATGGCAACCATTGTGCATTTACATTGCTACAATCGGTTAATAAGGCAACCATTGTGCATTCTTATTCATGTGTCACTTACCATGGTAACCATCATACTATCCCATTGCTACAGTCAGTTACCATGGCAAACATTTTGCATTCCATTTGCTATGGAATCCATGGCAACCATCATACATTCCCATCACTAGGATCTGTTACCATGGGATCCATTATGCATTCCCTGTTACGTCGCTGTGGGATGGGGCAGTGCTCCCGGGCTGCTTTGGACTGACAGCAGCTCCAGGGCTGCCCAAGGAGGCTCCAAGGGCTGGGCAATGGAACAGGGCACCACCTCCCCTTTGGCAAATTCCACCTGTCCTTCCCCACCCACACACACACTGGAGTTGTTCTCAGTCAAGAATTATCTCAAGAATCCAGTGTCTCACAGGTTCCTTTATTCCATGAGGTTCCACGGTGTCACAGTGGTCCCTTATGCTCCATAGGCCCTGCACTGTCACCATGGTCCCTTGATTCCAGAAGATTCCAATGCGTTTCAGTGGTCCTGAGGATTCCATGAGGTTCTGTGGTGTCCCAATTGCACAGTGATTCCATCAGGTCCAGAGTGTCCCAGCACTGCTTTGAATCCATGAGGCCCTGCAGTGTCACAATGGCCCTTGGTGCTGTGAGGTTGCCCAGGGTCACAATGGCCCCTTTGTCTGCACATGGCCCTGCAGGGTCACAATGTCACAGTGTCACAGTGTCACAATGTCACAGTGTCACAGTGTCACAGTGTCACAGTGTCACAATGCCCCCTTGATTCCAGGAGGTTCAGCACCTTCCCGGGACTCCTTTGGTTCTGGGATGCCCTGGAGTGTCATCAAGGCCCTGGATTCTGGGAGCTGCCCCAGTGTCCAAGGGCCTTTGGCTCCATCAGGCCTTGCACTGTGGCAATGGCCCTTGGATTCCAGGAGGTTCCAAAGTGTCACAATGGCCGTGATACAAAAAGGTGGCAGAAACAAACACCTCCACCCCAATTTGTAAGTGTTAAGAAGCAGGAATTGTTCTTTATTCAGCACTGGACGTTGGCAGGGAGTCTCCTCTAACCGAAGGTGCCAAAAGGATGGCAGAGGGCTTCTCATGCACACTCTGGTTACATATTCATTAGATGTGCAGGTTTGCCTAATACATATTCATTAGTTTACTTCACACAGTCCCTTTGGAGACCCTTTGGAGGTCCTTCTTTCATCCTTCCAGGCTTCCTCTGTGTCCTTGCCCTCAGTTCTTGAGCAGGCCCATCGTCATCCTGTTCCACCAAAAACAACTGTTACATTTGTTCTTTACCTCATCTGGTGAAACAGAGCTTATTTACATCCTGTTTGTTTGAGTTACATCCCTGATCTAATTCTCCGGGACTTCTCTAAGAGTACGTTCTTCCATATTTGGGCATTCTGTGAGTCAAGTTTCTATTTCTCCCATCACCATCCCATGGCACGGGCAGGACATCCAGGGGATCAGGCCCAGCCAGCATGAGGTTGGAAAAAGCAGGCCCTCCCTGACCAACCTGGTCTCCTTCTGTGACAAATGACCCCCTCAGCAGCTGAGGGAAAGGCTGGGGATGTGTCTGTGCTGACTTCAGGAAAGCCTTTGAGCCCATCTCCCACAGCATCTCCTGCACAAACTGGCTGCTCATGGCCTGGACGAGGGAACTGTTTGCTGGGGGAAAAACTGGCTGATGGCCCAGGGAGTGGTGGGGGATGGAACTAAATCCAGGTGGGGCCGGTCACTAGTGGGGTTCCCAAGGGCTCAGGGGTGGGGCTGCTCCTGTTTAACATCGTTATTGGTGATCTGGATGAGGGGATCGAGTGCCCCCTCAGGAAATTGGTGGATCCCATGAAGTTGGGTGTGAGTGTGGATCTGCTGCAGGGCAGGAAGGCTCTGCAGAGGGATCTGCACAGGCTGCATCAATCAGGCCAAGTGTCAGGGCCTGCACTTGAGTCCCACAAACCCCCTGGAACGTTCCAGGCTGGGGGCAGAGGGGCTTGAGAGCTGCTCAGCAGGAAGGGACTTGGGGGTGCTTCTTGACAGTGACTGGATATGAGCCAGAGTGTGCCCAGGGGGGCAAGAAGGCCAAGGGCACCCTGGCCTTTCTGGAGAACAGGGTGGCCAGCAGGACCAGGGCAGGGATTGCCCCTCTGTGCTGGGCACTGGGGAGGCCCCACCTGGAGTGCTGTGTCCAGTTCTGATCCCTCAGTGCAAAAAGGCCCTGGAGGGGCTGGAGCGTGTCCAGAGAAGGGAACGGAGCTGGGGAAGGGTCTGGAAAACATGTCTGATGAGGAGCAGCTGAGGGAACTGGGGTTCTTTAGTCTGCAGAAGAGGAGGCTCAGGGAGCACCTCATCACTCTCTACAATGACCTGAAAGGAGGTTTTAGTGGGGAAGGGGGGTCGGTTTCTACTACAAAGCCTTCAGTGAGAGCAAGAGAGGAAATGGCCTTGAGTTGCCTTGGGTGAGGTTCAGATTAGATACTACAAAGTTCTTTTCTTACTGAGAGAATCTTTAGGTCTTGAAACAAGTAGCCCAGGGAGCTGGTGGAGTCTCTGGAAGTGTTCAGATGGCATCTGCATATGGCACTTTGGGACACAGTTTTTAGGTGATTATGGTGGTGCTGGTTGAAAGCTGGATCAGAAGATCTTGAAGGTCTCTTCCAACCTTGGTGATTGTGTGACCCATCATCAAAGTTTCCAGGTTTTGCTCTTACACAGTGCTGAGGATATTTTCTCAGTGGGACCCATTAAAACTACAAGAAACTTTCCAGTTTGAATCTCACTTTGGTTTCTCAAGAGGTTCCTGCAACTCTCCTCAGGGTCTGATGTTCAGGGACTCATCCCCAAAGCCCCCGAGGGTGATGAAATGCCTGGGGCTGTTGCTGTGCTGCTGAGCTGGGCCGGGCTCCTGGCACACAGGGAGCTCCTGGCAACCAAGAACAGTTTCAAAGACACAGCTCTGCCCAGGAGCAGCTCCTCTGAACAGCCCAGCAGGGCTGAGGGCACTGCCTGCAGCACCCAGGGCACAGGAGAGAAGGCAGAGAGGTGAGAGGCAGCCTGGGCTGGGAGGGGACTGAGCTCTCACTACAGGAGAAACATTCACAGGATTTAAATGAAGAATTCTCTGGCTAAAGGAAAGTTAAATTCTGTTCTCTGGCTGTAGGACACTTCAACTTCGCTTCCTGCAGGGATCTCCTAGAGCTGCCACATCCCACGGCTTGTAGGATCTTTCAGAAGGGCTGTGTGTGCTGGGGCAGGGACTCTGCTGCCTGCCAGGGGCAGCTCTCAGCCCGGCCAAGGAGCTGCCACGGCCCTGCAGGGAGAAGGGCTGGGGGGAAGGAGTGAGCCCTCCTGGCAGGCCAGGGCTGGGCAGGGCCCTTCAGCTGCAGGCTCAGGGCTCCTCCCAGCTTCAGCTGCACCTGCTGCCATTTGCAGGGGCCCTGCTCAGGAAGCACATCCAGTGCCAAGCCCTGCCCCTTCCCAGCCAGCGCAGGGGGTCTGGGATCTGCTCTGCAGCCCCTGCCCAGGCAGAGCTGCCCCTGGGCCCTGGGCTGGGGATGGGCTCTGGCAGCACTGGCAGGGAGCTGAGCTGGGCACAGGGAGGGGCTGCTGGCAGGAACAGCTCCTCACACACAGCCAGGCAGGGAGGGAGAGGCAGCTGCTGCCACAAGTGCTGCCCAGGGGGATGTGGCCCCTCCCTGCCTGTGTCTGTGGCACAGAGCCCTTCCCTGAGCAGCTCCTGCCTGGGCTCCTTTGCCAGCCCAAGCAGAGCCTCTGCCCTCAGGCCCACGGGGGCTGGGCTGGGCATTGCCCTGCAGCAGCCAGAGCCCAGGCAAGGACAAGGCCCTCATTTCCAGCTGCCTCTGCCTGTCCCTCCTCCCTTGGCAGCAGCACTGGGGCATTTCCCTGCCATCCCCTGCTGCCTGGGCTCTCCTTCTTCTCAGCCTTGGCTTTTCTGAGCCAGTGTGGGGTTTGGGGGGGCAGATTCCTGTGCAGACACAAACCCTTTGGGTGCTGCTGTGGGGATGTGTCTGTGGGAGCAAAGTGCCCAAGTGCCCTGCAGGCAACTTCAGGCTCTTCAGCTGTTTCCCTGGGTGTCCTGCAGGGCTGCAGGTACCCTCCAGGAGGGCACAGCTCTGCCATAGTATCTCTGTGCTGCACAGGATCCCCGTGGAGAAAACTCCTCAGTGCTAACTCCATGGAAGTTCTTTGGATAGCTGCAATGAGCATTTGGTGTTTCACTCTGGGAGAGGAGATATGAAAAGTTCTGGAGTATGTCTGTTTTTCACCGTGGATTCCTGGAGATCTGTGCAGTTTCTCTGTAGAGGAACAGTTGAGTGTGATGCTCCTGCAGCTCCAAGCTGCCAGCACAGGGCAGCTGAGCACAGACTGATGGGCAGAGCAGCTCTTCTGTCTGCACTGAGGGACCATCCCTGTGCCCTCAGAACCCACAAGACTTGGCCTGCAGTGCAACAGAAATGTCAGGGATTTCCAGCATCCAAAATCACTCCTAACTGTGGCAGGTGCAAATGGCGGAGCATGCACAAAGGATTCCCTCAGCTCAGTCCTTCATTTGGGCTTCCAGTGGTCTCCTCAGGCAGCAACAGCCAGAGCTCAGGGGAGGGAGCTGCAGGGAGGTCTGAGTGAGGAGAGAGAGCCTGAGAGTGGGGTGGCTGTGAGACGTGTCCTGTTTGGCTGCAGCAGCCTGGTCTAACTCAGCATTGACTTCTCCTCCTCAACAGATCCAAACACTCTGAGGAAGCAGCAAATGCCCAACAGCAGCTCCATAGCCCAGTTCCTGCTGCTGGCATTCTCAGACAGGCGGGAGCTGCAGCTGCTGCACTTCTGGCTCTTCCTGGGCATCTCCCTGGCTGCCCTCCTGGGCAACGGCCTCATCCTCAGCGCCGTAGCCTGCGACCAGCACCTGCACACCCCCAGGGACTTCTTCCTGCTGCACCTCTCCCTCACAGACCTGGGCTGCATCTGCACCACTTTGCCCAAAGCCATGCACAACTCCCTCTGGGGCACCACAACCATCTCCTACACAGGATGTGCTGCACAGGCCTTTCTCTTTTTCTTCTTTATCTCAACAGAGTATTTCCTCCTGACCATCATGAGCTACGACCGCTACGTTGCCATCTGCAAACCCCTGCACTACGGGACCCTCCTGGGCAGCAGAGCTTGTGCCCACATGGCAGCAGCTGCCTGGGCCTCTGGGTTTCTCCATGCTCTGCTGCACACAGCCAATACATTTTCCCTGCCCCTGTGCCAGGGGAATGCCCTGGGCCAGTTTTTCTGTGAAATCCCTCAGATCATCAAGCTCTCCTGCTCACACTCAGGCTACGTGAGGGAACTTGGGTTTCTTGGGGTTAGTGTCTGTTTAGGACTTGGTTGTTTCATTTTCATTGTTTTCTCCTATGTGCAGATCTTCAGGGCTGTGCTGAGGATCCCCTCTCAGCAGGGACGGCACAAAGCCTTTTCCACGTGCCTCCCTCACCTTGCTGTGGTCTCCCTGTTTATCAGCACCTCATTCTTTGCCTTCCTGAAGCCCCCCTCCATCTCCTCCTCATCCCTGGATCTGGTGGTGTCAGTTTTGTACTCAGTGGTGCCTCCATCAGTGAACCCCCTCATCTACAGCCATTCGGTTCTTCTTGCCATAATTTCTGTGCAATAAAATATTACTATGCACCTGCGTTCTTATTTAGTTTCCAGTTTTTAATTTTGACCCAAAGATTTATAAGTGATGAATTGTGCTCTCTGAGTATTTAAACAAAATAAAGGACCCTGCAGTGCCTTCTTAGCTGTTCCTAAAGCACAGCACACTGCAGGACAGGGGGGATTTGCAAAGGGCAAGGGTACAAGAATCCCAGCACAGCAGCACTGCCAGGGAGCAGCAGAGCTTGGGCTTTGCAGAGCTGCTCTTTCCACTTCCACCCTGTCCTCCTGAGCCCCTTTCTGGCTGCAAGGCCTGAGTGCTCTCTGAGCACAGTCCTGGGGGTGGGAGCCCTTTGAGCACAGGCAGGGACAGGCACTGGGAACTTGTGAAGCAGAGCTGGGCTCCCTGACAGCATCTCCAGGATGCTGTGGGATCTTCTGAGGGCACTGCATGGACTGGGTCACTTCTTCTGTGCCCTTGCTGCAGGGCTGGAACTCTCCTGCAGTGACACCAGGACACTCCTGCTCTTTGCATTCCCAGCCTGATTTTTAGATCCAGTCTTCCCTTCCTGTTCCCAGGGACATGCTGGGAGTGCTTCAGAGCTGCCATCCTGGGGCAGCTCCTGCCCAGCGTGGGCAGGCACAAGGTCTCTCCCCCTGCTCCTCTCCCCTCAGCAGTGCCACTGTTTGCTGCAGCCTCCTCCTCCTTGCCCAGCACAGCCCTCCTGGCAGAGTTGGACACAGCCCTTGTTCTACCCCCTCCTCATGGCCCTGCCCAAGCCCCTCAGCTCCAGCCTGATGGCCAGAAACCTTCAGGGCAGGGAGGCACTGGGGAAATGCTGAGGAAACCTTTCAGCTGCACTAAAATGCAGTGGGAGTGGTTGGTCTTGAAAAACAAATCCCTTCAAATTCTCCAGGACCACCATGACGAACAACCTGTGTTGTGTCCTGGGCACTCCTCTGCAGTGTGGGCTATTGGAAAGGTTTTGGTGTCAGGGATGTTGAGAAGGCTGGGCAGGGTCACTGGGAGACCTCTCCCAAACCCTTGCAAAGGCCAGAGCCAGCCCAGAGCTTCCTGGGGCCTTGGCAAAGGCAGACATGGAACCAGTCTGCAAACAGGGCAGCAAGGAGGCTTGGCAGAGTTCCAGACTGCTCAGGCTCAGCAGGGAAGGGGACATGGCAAGTCCTCCTGCAGCCATTGCCAGGCATGGGAAGGACAAGGCAGGGATTGCAGAACCCCTGTGGGAGGGAAAGGAAGGGGATGTTGTGTGCCCAGACTTTATCAAGTCCTTGACATGGTCTCCTGTTCTCTCCTTAGAGACAAATTTGTGACAGCTGGACTGAAGAAGTGAAAGATGTGGTGGGTGGGAAGTTGGCTGAATGAAGAGTGTCCAATCAAATCCATGGTACAAAGTCCTCTTGGCAGCCACTTCCTGATGAAATCCCTCAGTGACCAGCCCTTGAACACCACTAGAGAACATCTTTACTATCTCTCTGTACAATGGGACATAAAGCTGTTTTCAATTCCTTTGTGAATGATGCTGAATTTTAGGGAGCCCTTGAGCAACCTGTCCTGCTTTAAAGACACATCTTGGGGTGGGAACTCCAATAAAATGAACTCACTCCCCTTTTATTCCCCACCAGCCCAGGGAGACAAAATACAATGAGGTATAAGTGAAAAAAATAGCAGTTCACTGAAAAGAAATATGGCAGATAAACAACAATACCAACAGAACAATTCAAAGCACCAGCAGAGAGAGAAGTTGCCTTCTCTTTCCCCCCCTGCCCCAACTCCCTTTGGTAAAGAGATCAAAACAGGGATCAACACGTGCCTCCCTTCCCCCTTTTCCCCTGAATGAACAAGGAACAAAAAACAAACCCAGGGGAAAGAGGGGGCAAAGCAAACTCTGGGAAACTCTCTGGTCTGAGCTAAGTTGTGCTGCCCAAGAACACGCTGACTCCCACCTGCTTGGCTTGGAGAAGGAGCTGCACAAGACAGTGGGTTTCTGTGGCTGGGTTTTGGGTGTGGGGGGGCTACAGGGGTGACTTCTGTTCGAATCTGCCAGAAGCTTCCCCTGTGCCATGGAGCCAATGCCAGCTGCTCCAGGACGGAGTTCCTGCCACTGACCAAGGCTGAGCCACTTAGGAGTGACAGGAACACCTCTGGGATAACAGATTTCAGAAGAGAGGAGAGTTGCACAGAAAAACTTGCAGCCTGGGAAGAGCAGAGTGAGAACATGGGATAACAACACAGACACCAAGGGCAGTGCAGAAGGAGGGGCAGGAGGGACCCCCCAGGAGCAGGGGAAGGACTCAGAGCTGAGGCCCCTGCAGCCCCTGGGGGAGCATCGGGGTGCAGAGACCCCCCTGCAGCCCCTGGGGGAGCATCGGGGTGCAGAGACCCCCCTGCAGCCCCTGGAGGAGCCCACGCTGGAGCAGGGGGATGCAGGAAGGAGGCTGTGACCCCGGGGCAGGCCCAGGATGGAGCAGGGTCCTCTAGGAGACCTGTGACCCATGGAGAGGGAAGCCCAGGCTGGAGCAGGTTTTTCCCATTTAGGACTCGTGACCCCTGTGGGGGACCCACGCCGGGTCAGCTCATCCCTGAAGGACTGACCCCATGGAGGAGGGACCCACAGGACAGAAGATTGGGAAGAGCTGCTGCCCGAGGGATGGACTCATGCTGGGAGGTCCATCCAGGACTGTCTCCCTTGGGAGGGACCCCCACAGGAACAGGGGAAAGACTCAGAGCTGTGGCCCCCCTGTAGCCCCCGGTGGAGACCAAAGTAACACAGGTGTCCCCCTGCAGACCCTGGAGGAGCATCGGGGTGCAGAGACCCCCCTGCACCCCATGAAAGAGTAACCCACAGGACAGCAGAATGGGAAGAGCTGCTGCCCGAGGGATGGACTCAAACAACACCTGACTGCAACCCCCTTCCCCGTTCCCCTGCACTGCTGGGGGGGAGGAGAGAGAGCTGAGAAGGAAGGAGGGGTAGGGGGAAGGTGTTTTTAAGACTATTTCATTTCTCACTCTTTGGCTTTTATCCTGTTATTAATAAATTTAAGTGCTATCCCTACTTTGAGTCTGTTTTGCCCATTAGTAAGTGACTTTCTTCCAACCCTTATCTCGACTAAGGAATCCTCAGCTGGTTTCTTTCTCTCCTCTGTGGAGTTAAAGAGAGAAGGAGAGGTAGCAGCTTTTAATGTGTGTTTGAAATCCAGCCAGGATCAACCCAGTACACCAACCCATGGGCTTGAGGCCCTTTTGTGATGTCACAGCCTACCCTCTCCATTCCGGAATAGCCCTTGGCAACCAAAGAACCAACACCCTACAACCCCAAAGCAAAGCCCCACCCGTGTGCCATGGGTCCCTTTTTGGTGTCTTGGCCTGTCCTCTCCATTCCAGAACAGCCCCTGGCAACCAAAAAACCAATGCCTCACACCCCTGAGTGCAGCCCAACCCATGTGCCATGGGCCCCTTTGTGATGTCCTGGCCTGTCCTCTCCATTCCAGAACAGCCCCTGGAAACCAAAGAACCAACGTCACAGAATGTCAAAGTGCAGCCCCCCCATGGGCCATGGGACTCTTTGTGATGTCACAGCCTTTCCTCCAGCAAAGAAAGCCTGTAACCTTTGGGTGTTAGGTGCAGTTGGTGGGACACCCAGGGCAGCAAGAGCTTTCTGTTCTGCTACCTTTTGTCTGGGAGGAATCTTTGCCCAGATTCAAATTTGGGACTCGGACTGACAATTTCAGCACGGGGCTCCTGCAAGCGAACGACAGCCCTGCCCTCCAGGACAGAAACCCCTTACCCTCGGTGTCTTTTCCTCTTCCTTCAAATACAACCTGCAGGGCAGCTTTCTGCCATCTCTTCTCTTGGGAATTGTGAAGATAGACCCCCCCATGTTTAACACCTCAGGCAAAACCACCCTGTTAACACCTTTCCCAACCTTCCCCAACCTTTCCCAAAGCTGAGATGTGGAAAGAACTGTTGTGATACTATTAATATAATAAATAAGGAGTCTGCATGGGCAGAGGGACACCAATATGGTGTGTAACAGAGTGCTTTATTGTGAGAGAACAAAGGCTTCAGTAGCAGTTTTGAATTATAACACGTCCCAACCGGTAACCCTCTCAACCAGTCCTGCCAAGGTTCTTCACTGCTCATGTGCACCGGGGTCCCGCAGAATTCTTTTCCCAGAACACTCTGCTGGCACTCCTGAAACCCCAAACACTGCATCTTCCCCTTTTTATTACAAGATACAAAACAGTGCAATTCTGAAACTTTTTAGGTTTTGTTTTTTTTTTTTTTTTTAACAGAACATTTCCATTTAACATAGTAACTTTTAACATCTGCAAGTGGCCAAGGCAGCCTGGACACACTGCCCTGGGGAAAGGGATGTGCCTGCAGAAGAGCAAGGCAGCATTTCTGTGCCTGCACAGAGGAATCCATGGCACAGAGAACCCTCTTTCTTGGCCACTTGCAGATCCCAGCCTGGGATCCCTGCAGGGCCCTGAGCTGGAGGGGCTGCTCTGCAGAGGGAGGGGCTGTGGCACCCTGGGCTGAGCCTGCACTGGCAATGCTGGTCAGGCTGGGAAGCAGAGCCAGCAGGATGGGGATCACTGCTGATGAACCCCTTTCCAACCTTTCAGAAGGTTCAGCAGCCATGGACAAGGCAGGGCAGGATTATGGGGTGTCTCCAGTGGCACAAAGGAATGAAGAGGCTGCTGGGACACTGCAGGGCCTCATGGAACCAAAGGATCCCTGGGACACTGCGTGATGAAAAAGGGAATAGAATACAGAGGGGGATAATGTCATGGTTTCAGGAGGGTTATTTCATGGTAGAAAAGTAAACCTGGAACACTGCAGAACCTTATGGAATCAAGGATCTATTGGGACACTGGGAATATCATGGAACTGGGAAACCCTGTGACACTGCGGGGCCTCCTGGAACCCAAAGGCCATTGTGACACTGCAGGGCCTCCTGGAGCAAAAGGAACCCAGGGACACTGTGGAATCTCATGGAATCAAAGGGGCTATTATGACATGTGGGGCTCATGGAACCAAAGGGACCCTGTAACAGTGACTGGGGTGACATCAGACTGTGACCTGTCACTAGTGGGGTTCCCAAAGGGCTCCATCTTGGGCCCTGTGCTCTCCAACATCTCCATCAATGACTTGGACACAGCACTGGAAGGGACACTGAGCAAGTTTGCAGGTGACCCAAAATTGGGAGGAGCTGCTGAGCCCCTGCAAGGCAGGAAGGCCCTGCAGAGACCTGGACAGATCCCAGGGCTGGGAATCTCCAACCATGGGAAGTTCCCCAGGGGGAAGGGCCGGATCCTGCCCTGGGATGGGGCAACCCCAGCTGGATGGACACACTGGGAATGAGAGGCTGGGAAGCAGAGCCGGGAAAGGGCCCTGGGGGTGCTGGTGGGTGCCAGTTGGCCCTGAGTCAGCAGTGCCCTGGCAGCCAGGAGGGCCAAGCCTGTGCTGGGGGCATCAGGGAGGGGATTGTCCCGCTCTGCTCTGCCCTGGGGCGGCCTCACCTGCAAGATTGGGGCAGTTTGGGGGGACACAATGGAAGGGAGAGATTGAGCCATTGGAGAGTGTCCAAAGGAGGGCAAGGAAGATGGGGAAGGGCCCTGAGAAGTTGAGTTTCTAAATCAGTCACACTTTTAAAGGCCCGTTCATGACCTGACAGCAAGATCACAGCAGCAATTTATGGCTGGGCTGTGTAGGAGCCTGGAAGGGGCTGATGTGAATGTGTCACACACCCACAGCCCGAGGGCTCCGGAGCCTCCCAGGGACTGCTGGGGAAAGAGGGAGAACAAGATGTGAGTGGAGCAGGGGCCCTGTGGAGATTATGAGAAATAAACACACAGTCTTTGTATTACCAACCAAATTATAGGCATTTTGTGCAGTTGGAAGGTACTGAGGTACCAGGGCTTCTTTTGTGCCTGGGATAAAGGGAAATATAAAGCTCATAAAAACTGAAACCTTTTTTGGGCCATTTTGAAAATTTTGAATGGAGTGGTTTTTCCTTTGGGCTAAGAATAAAGGAAGATACACCATTTTTGACAGACCACACCTCGCAGCCAATTGGAAGGAGAAAAAAGACCCTTTTCTGAGAAAAGAAACCTTTTTAGGCAAAAATGAATACATTAAACTGATCAGAAAAGGGGTGGAATTTTGTGAAACTTTAAAATGCATGAAATCTAATCCCAAGGGTTCTTTTCTCCCTGGAAATTCGCTGTGAGACTGGACCCAGCACGCTCAATAAATTCTCTTTTTTTTGTTTTATGAGTTGTTGCCATCTTTTTAAATTCCAAGGAGAGATTTTTTCCCCACAAGATAAGGCAGAGCTTTCCCGGGACAAAGATCCCCGTTCCAGTCCCTGCAGGCACAACAACCGAGGAGCAGCAGCACAGAAGTGCCCCCGGCGAGGGCGGGCAGCGCCCCCGGGACCCCTTTCCCTTCCCGCCTTGTCTGGGGAGGGTCCGGCGGGATTTGGGGGTCCCGAGGGGAAAACGCGGGAGGAGGGCTCAGCTGACTTCTCCAGCTTTCCGTTCACGGCCAACAGGGCGCTGGGGGTTCCCGGGACGGCTGGGGGGGTCATGCGGGATCCCCCGAAACCTCCGTGTGCCCCAAAAGCCCCCAAAGTCCCCAAATGGCCCCAAAATCCGCCGCCTCCCCGAGGGGCCCTCAGCGCCGCCGCTTCTGCCTCTGCCGCCTCCAATTGGCGGCCGCGCCCGCCCGTCATAGCTCTCAGCCAATCACTGCTCGGGAACGGGCGGGGGGCGGTGACTTTGAGCCGCGCCATTTTAGCGGCTGCTTGGACTAAAACTGCCGTCCTGCCCCGCGGCCCCTTTGAGCTCCGTCAGTGTCCCCTCAGTGCCCCCCATGTGCCCTCTCGGGACCCCGAAGAGCCTCCCCCGAGCTCTGAATGCCACCCGTGTGCTCTCCTGGGCCCCGCACCCCATTCCAGCCCCGCAGAGCCGTTGAACCACTCCGGGACTTCAGCTCCCGTCGTGCCCCGCGGCTCCACAGAGCCAATCACAGCCGCGCCTGCACTTCCCAGGATGCTCCGCGGCCGCCCAGACCCGATCCAGGCGGGACTGCGGCCCCCAAAAGCCACTCGGGGTCCCTGAGAGCCCCCCCAGACCCCTACGGGGCCCTTGGCGTCAGGGCCCCCTGACGTTTTGCTGGGCACACAGCGAGCTCCTGCCTCACGGAGCCTGATAATGCAAATTCGGGGACTACAGCTCCCGTCATGCCGCGCGCCATAGAGAGCCAATTCTGGATGCGCCTTCAACTCCCGTCAGCCCCGCGCCCCACGGACCCCGGTATAGCCGGGTTTGCAGACCCCCAAGTTCTCCCAAATGCTCCCCGGCCCCTGAGTTCCCTTCAAGAGCGCCATGAGAACCCCAGAGTGGCCCCTCGGACCCATAGGTGGCCTCTTAGACCCCGAAGTTCCCCGTTAGAGCCACTTTGGGACTTCAACTCCCGTCATGCCCCGCGTCCCGCAGAGTCCCCATAAACGCTCCCAATTTCCTCCAAGTGCCCCCAAATTCCCTCCTCAACCTCCAAGTGCCCCCATGGACGCCCAAGTGTCCCCCAAATAACCCTTCGACCACAAACTGCATCATAAGGGCCCATCCGGATCCCTAAGTACTCCCCCAGTACCAACCCTTTTTTTTTTTTTTTTTTTTTTTTTTTTTTTTTTTTTTTTTAAATTTCCTGCGTGTCTAAAACATTTCTCATACGGTTTTGCCTTGGCGGAGCTGACCCGCATTGGTGGCAGCGAGGACTTGGCTCACAGCTGAGGAGTGTCTGTTATCAAAGGTGAAGATTATGAGTTTCAGATTGTTGCAAAAAAAGAAGAAAAATCCCTCTTTGTTGTGTGCAGCCAGTTCTGTGAGCAAAGCAGGACCAGGAGACTGAGGGGAGACACGATGGGGTTGGGGAACGTGGAGCAAGGTTGTCCACACTGTGTCAGACCTCAAGGGAAAGCTCCAACCAGTCCAAACCTCCTTAGGAGAGACCCTGGATAAATATCAATCAGAGAATGATGCAATCAACTCTTCTCAAAGGAGAAAAGTAACAAACTACACTTTTAAATTAAGAATGCATATTTATTCGAACCCCTTTGAAGTATTTCTCCATGTTAAGAAAACTTCCTAATTAACTGTGCTAGACTAGAGGAAAATCAAGGAAGAGCCGTGGTTTCTTAGCACTTGATTTATCTGAAGGAGCCCCACGGTCCCCACGGTGCACTTGGCGCTGAGTCCTTGGACCTCAGGTGAGGTTCCACTCTGAGAGGAGATTGCACAAACCTTTTCAGGCGTCCAAGTCAGAAGAGAAACTTAAAGTATCTCCAAGCAATAACGGGTCCCACTGAGGGCCGTTCCCAATCCAGGCTCCTCATGGACTCCTTGGAGGAGATCCCTGCAGGCCACGACTGCACAAACCTGTCACAGACTTTGTGTGAAAAGCAAAACCCAAAGTGCCCTTAAAAACTGAACAACTTCCAAGAATTAATGAGCCCCACAGAGTGTCACAACTGACAAAACCTCTCCAGGGACTAATTAGAGCAGGTAATTGCAGAGGATTGCACAAACCTCTCAGAGACTCAGCATCAAAAAAAGTACCTTAATAAACCCTGAGTGCCCTGAAGCATTAATGAGCCCACTGAGGGTTGTCACTGTCTGAGGCTCTCAAGGGACTCGTTACAGCAGAGAATTGGAGGCCATGGTTGCACAAACCTCCCAGAGGTGCAAAATCAACAGCAAACCCCAAATTGCTCTGAAAATCCTGCAGTCCCTGGAAGCCTTAAGGAGCCCCCCGAGGGCCCCTCCTGCCAAAGCCTCCCCAGGGACTCTGCAGCAGCTCCTTGGAGGCCCTGAGTGCAGGGAGGCAAAGGCTCTGGGCAGCAGCTCAGGTGCTGAGCACAGCCTGGCTGGGTTGGAGGCAGCAGAAAGGCCCAGCCCTGACCCCCAGCCCGGGGAAGGCAGATCCTGTCCCTCCCGCCTTGCTCAGGGCTCTGCCGGGGCACTGGGATGGGGGTGACGCTGAGGGAAGGACAAGGGGCTGCCAGTGCCCAGCCTTCCTGGGGCTGTGCCAGGAGGCCACGAGGCCCCAGGGCCTCAGCACGAGGTGTCTCCTCACAGCCCTGGGGGCACAGACGGGGCTGTGCCCGAGGGGACAAAGACTTGGGATCTCTTGGACTTCTGGCCCCGTCACTTGATGTCCCCCGGGAAGGAACAAACCCCCTCCCAGAGGTGGCTGACGGGCCAGTGCTGGGAATAGTTTGGAGGGTTCCCAGGGCCTGCTGTGTGACAGTGGCCCTGGGGCACCTCGAGCAGGTGTCCAGAAAACAAGGCCAGTCTGGGCCAGGCCCAACTGGGGACTTTTCCTCCTTGTGCCCTGTTAAACTCCCCTCAGGCTCTAATACAGACAACTGCTGGCATTGCCCTGTCCCTCCAGAGATCCCGGTGGGTTCTGCCCTCCTGTGCCTCGATGCCATCAGTGTGTGTTACAATCTGCCTAAATATTGCAGAAAGAACTACAGATTCTAACATTGCCTTGAGTAAAATTAAAACTCACACAAGTTATCTGTTGGTACCAAAAATTGATTTTTATTAATTGCTAAGAGATGCAAAGAGAAAGAGGAAAAAATAAGGAAAGGTTGGAAAATGCTAAGATTGTTTTTTGGAAGCAGAGAAAAGACACCACCATACTACCTTTCTGCTGTGCTGGTGTGAGGTGGAGGGGGGGGAAAGCAGTTTTTTGCCTGTTTTTTTCTCTGTCTCTGCTGCTTTTTGATGTTATCTCTTTAGCTGCAGGGGGTTTCCACAGCTTTAGTTCTCTGGAATGCAGGATGTGTGGTTTCCCTGCTCACACTGAGCCCTGTCCCAGGCCATGCAGGGTCCCAGTTCAGCTGCAGCTCCCTGGCCCTCAGAAATATGGTCAGGCTGGAAGGATAAGATATAACTCCCACATGTGGCACGGTGGTCTCAGCTCTCTCCAGGCCGGCACAGTTCCAGTCTCCGGTGGCAGGCAGGCAGCACGCGGTGGCGGAGAAAAGGTGAGGGGAGGTGGGGAGAGATTCTTGGCTACAGTCACCAGTTCTCTCTCTCCCTTTCCTGTCTCCTGATTTTCCAAAATTTGTCCTTAATTTTATAGTGTTCACAGGAGGTTTTACGTGGTTTCTTGGCACGTAGCCAGTTCAGATTTTGGAGGAGATATGATAACCATAAACAATGGCAGGATATTTTGGCAGGAAAAGTGCTGTAGGAAGACCTGGTGGGAACTTCTGGCAGAGAGCTGACAGAGAATGTTTGATAGGAAGTTCTTGAAAAGAAGAAAGAATTTTTGGCATTTCTATATTACCAATGTGTTACAGATGGTTTCCATGGTAAGTGATGTAACAGGGAATGCATAATGGATCCCATGGTAACAGATCCTAGTGATGGGAATGTATGATGGTTGCCATGATAACCGTCCATAGCAAATGGAATGCAAAATGTTTGCCATGGTAACTGACTGTAGCAATGGGATAGTGCGATGGTTACCATGGTAAGCGACACATCAATAAGAATGCATAATGGTTGCCTTATTAACTGACTGTAGCAATGTAAATGCACAATAGTTGCCATGGTAACTGAGCTCACAATAAGAATGCACAATGGTTGCCATGGTAACCGCTTGTAACAATGAGCATGCACAATGGTTGCCATGGTAACCGAGGTCAAGATAAGAATGCACAATTCTTGCCATGGTAAGTGACATCACAGTGAGAACGCAAAATTGTTGCCATGGTAAATGACGTCACAATGAGAATGCACGATGGTTGCCATGGTTACTGAGGTCACAATGATGCTGCACAATGGTTGCCATAGTAACCGAGGTCACAATGAGAATGCACAATGGTTGCCATGGTAACCGACTTCACAATGAGAATGTACAATGGTTGCTATGATAAGTGATGTCACAATGAGGCTGCACAATGGTTGCCATGGTAACTGAGGTCAAAATGAGAATGCACAATGATTGTATGATAAGTGATGTCACAATGAGAATGCACAATGGTTGCCATGGTAACCTTGGGAAACTATGGGAATGCATTGTGGTTGCCATGGTGTATTCGGGTACTTTTGATTTACATGATCAGTGGGGCATAGAGGGGTGAGAAGGTGATTGTATTTTCATGTGAAACCAGCCAGAGTATTGTACAATGTAACTTTATTGCACAAGTTCACTGTAAGGCCCATTGTACTTTTAGCAAAGTTAACTGGATGTCCCCCATTATCAGAGCTGAGTTCCTCCTTGGCTTAGCTCCACTCTGCAAGAGAGATACAAATCCCCTTGGAACACAATGGTACAGGTCATCCATAGTGGTGAGGAGGGTGATGGAGAGGAAGATGATGTGGGCAGGGGTCGTTGGCCCCTTGCCCTCCAGTGGGGCACGCACAGACTGTTGCCATGAGGTGATGAACGGGCGCTGTTTGGCTGCCACTCAAGCACCACCTTCTGCTGCGTCCTGGCCCTACGTAGTGTAATGTAGAGCTGATGGAATGGGGTGTCAGCACTGCTGGGTGGAGCGATGCTCATCCTTCCATCCACACTGTGCTGCTCCACACGGACACCCGCCAAGCACGGGCACCGACCAGCCCTGCAGAGCCTGGTAGGCCTGGGCTGTCTGTGCAGGTGAGCACAGATTATTGATAGGAAGCAACCAAGAAAGCAAACATTTTATATCCCTTTTTAAATTCCTTTAGTCCCCTTTTTACGAGTTAATACTGTAACAGAGGCTGTTCGTACTATTGTATGAACACCAATAGATAAAGTAGTTTATAGATATTATTATAGAGGAGCGAGGATGGCTCAGGTGGGATATTGGGATCTGTGTGTGGGATCCATACTGCTGTTGAAGATTTTGTGACCCTGAGAAAGCCTTACGCTGGAGCAAAAGCGGCTCAGGTAAGGATGTTGGGATCCGTGTGTGGGATCCGTACCAGACCCATGCCGAGAAGTCTGTCAAGGACTGTTCTCCCATGGGGAGGGACCTCCATAGGAAACAGGGGTGGACTCTTAAGCCATTATCCCCTGTAACCCTGTGGAAGAAGATCCATGGTAAGCAAGTGTCGCCTTGCAAGCCTATGGAAGGAAAAACCTTCAGGACCTGATTAAGCCCCCCTAGCCTCTGGTCTTAGCCCAGGAGGGGGGTAGGCCCAGTCCTGGAGGCCGACACAGAGCGAGAGAGAAAGATGAAAGAATTCCAGTTACGACGAGAGTACTGCAGAGTTACTGGAGAGAGAGAGAGCTGGAACTCCGAGAATGGAGAAAAGGACTACTTCTCCTCCTTGGACTGATATAAAAGGCGGGGAGGAGTATTTCTGTAAATACTTAGTACTTTTACTTAAGTAGAATTATTATAGATATAGTTCTTTAGTAGTTTTTATTTTGCTAATAATAAATACTCATACTATTTTCCCCAAAAGCAAGTCTCTTTTATCTGCATAAACCTTCTCTCAACTAATAATAATTGTGTAGGAGGTTTGAAAGCAAATTAACCCAGAGCAAAACCACGACAAGTTTTTTTTGTATTCTTGCTTAGCTTTTGATTCTCTTTGCTAAAAGTTTTTTACTCTCACTGCAATAAAAGATGTTTTGTAGTGTTTGAATGACTGTTGTACTTGTCTTTGTTCCGGACAGGTATCCTAATGAACTGATACAACAAGATCCTGAATTGTGTTTCTATCAATGCTTTTGTATGGACCTGTGAAAAACCTTTCTGATAACGTTGTCCCTGATAGAAAGGTGAAAGCGTAAGGGGAGCTTGTGCTGAGCATATGGTTACAGGTGTTTTAGGGGGGTTGTTCATGCTTTATATTTCTTGTCTTTTCTTATAAAGAAGAAAACTTTTCCTGGGCCTATGTGCAAGCAGAGCTCTAAGGGGAGCAGGTGGGAGATGGTGCCGTGGGGCTGGAACATCCAGCTGCAGAGCTCAAAGTCTAATGCAAGAAGGGGGATGTCAGTCCAAGATGGGCCATGTCAGAACCGGTGAATTTGGGGGGTGCGGAGCAAGGTTGGTCATACAGGGTCAGTCTGGATCTCCTGAGCAGACACTCAGCATCAAGATCACTTGGAAAAAACCTCTGTCACCTCTCCACTGAACTGAAAAACATTCATCCTGAAATTAAAAGAAAAAAAAAAAGTACAAACTTTGAAGACTTGTTTTGAAATTGTCATGAAGACAAATAAAGGAAGACAAAGAGATCCTGAGGGATTTCTGGATTTTAATGAGCTCCATGGTGTATTTGGAGATGAATCCACAATCCCCAGGTACTGAGAGAAGATTGAAGAAGCTGCTCAAGAAGTCAGAAGCCAAACTCCCAGTCCCTTGAAGCATTGCTGGGCCCCACTGAGGGCAGGCACTGACAAAGCCTCCCCAGGGACTCCTTGGAGCAGATCCTTGCAGGCCAGGAGTGCAGGCAGACAAAGGAAAGTGTCTTGTGGTGGCCTGAGGGGCAGAGGCAGCTGCCAGAGCCAAGGGCACAAAGGCCTGGGTGCCTTTGGGCCTTGCAGCCCTGCCAGAGCCCTTGGCCATCTGTGCTGCAGGCTGTGCTCCCCTGGCCCTGCTGCTCCTCTGGCCTTGCAGGCTGCACACACCCCTCCTGCTTTCCCACCCCCCTGCCAGCAGCATTTCTGGGCCCTCCCTGATGGCTCTGCTGTCCCCCAGCTCTGGCTGCTGCCATGTGCACTTGGCCTTCTTGGCTTTGCTGCTGAGCCCCTGTGCCCCAGGACATCCCTGACAGAGCCCAGGCCCTTCTGCTGGGGGTCCCTGCAGAGCTGAGCAGATCCAGGTCACCTCCCATTGCTCTGCCAACCCCTTGGGCCTGCTCTGGGCCCTGCAGGTCCTTGCCCTGCTCCCAAGGGCTCTGGGGGTGCTTCATGCTCAGGCCTTGGGCTTTAGAGCTCAGGGTGGGGATTGGGCAGAACTTTGGAAGGTTTGTTGTTCTGCTGGCAGTGTCTGGCTCATGATTAGGGGAAGAGCTTTTTGGGTTGGGTCAGGATTAAAGCATGTTTTTTCATGCTGGTAATAGCGGTTGCAGATTGGGGTGGGCATTGGAGTCCCAGTAAGGGTCTGGAGTTCTGCGTTTGGGCTTTGCCTTTGAAGAAAGAGGAGGTTGAGATTTGAGCAGTGGATTCCTTTCCATGGGAAGGGCAACACATTTTGGTTGGGGCTACAAAGAGGTTACAAAGAGGGTAAAGGTCCATCAGGAATGTTTGAACAGTCAGTGCTTCAGCACCCTCAGCATTCCCTGAACCTGCTTTTACCTCATCAAAATCTTTCCTCTCTATTCACCAGGTCCCTCCTTCCTTCCCCAAATATCCAGTCATTTTTGTCCCAGTTCCTCCTGATCTCTCACAAACTTTCATCTGGGTGGGCTCAGCTTTGTGATGACCCTGTGCAACCTCATGGAATCAAGGGGCCATTGTGGCACTGCAGGGCCTCATGAAAAGAAAGGAAAACAGGGACACTGAAATTTTGTGGAACCAGGGAGCCATTTAACATTGGAGGCCTTGAAGAACAAAAGGAGCCCTGAAACCTTTTGGAATCTCATGGAACCAGAGAGCCATTGTGTCACTGTGGTGCCTCCTGGAAACAAAGAAATCTGGGACACAGTGGAACCTCATGAAATGAAGGAGCCACTGAGACACCACAGGGCCGTTTTGGAGCCAAATGGACCTTGAGACCCTGGGGAACCCCATGGAATCAAGGGGTCATTGTGACACCAAGGACACCTCATGGCCTCAAAGGACCACTGTGACACTCCAGGGCATTCTGGAGCCAAAGGATCTCAGGGACACTGAGCAGCCTCCTGGAATAAAGGAGCCATTTTGACACTGCAGGGCCTCCTGGAAACCAAACCAAATTCAGGCTTGTCCAGGTCCTGGGGGATGATTCAGAAGGGAGGCAGCAGTGATTTCTCCCTACAGACCCACCACTCCAATGGTCTCTCCCTGCCCTGAAGGTTTCTGGCCATCAGGCTGTAGCTGAGGGGCTTGGGCAGGGCCATGAGGAGGGGGTAGAACAAGGGCTGTGTCCAACTCTGCCAGGAGGGCTGTGCTGGGCAAGGAGGAGGAGGCTGCAGCAAACAGTGGCACTGCTGAGGGGAGAGGAGCAGGGGGAGAGACCTTGTGCCTGCCCACGCTGGGCAGGAGCTGCCCCAGGATGGCAGCTCTGAAGCACTCCCAGCATGTCCCTGGGAACAGCAGGGCAAGACTGGATCTAAAAATCAGGCTGGGAATGCAAAGAGCAGGAGTGTCCTGGTGTCACTGCAGGAGAGTTCCAGCCCTGCAGCAAGGGCACAGAAGAAGTGACCCAGTCCATGCAGTGGCCTCAGAAGATCCCACAGCATCCTGGAGATGCTGTCAGGGAGGCCAGCTCTGCTTCCCAAGTTGCCAGTGCCTGTCCCTGCCTGTGCTCAAAGGGCTTCCACCCCCAGGACTGTGCTCAGAGGGCACTCAGGCCTTGCAGCCAGAAAGGGGCTCAGGAGGACAGTGTGGAAGTGGAAAGAGCAGCTCTGCAAAGCCCAAGCTCTGCTGCTGCCTGGCAGTGCTGCTGTGCTGGGATTCTTGTACCCTTGCCCTTTGCAAATCCCCCCTGTCCTGCAGTGTGCTGTGCTTTAGGAACAGCTAAGGAGAAGTGTCTTGGACAAAGAAGGCACTTAAGGGTCTTTTATTTTATTTAAATGCACAGAAATCACAATTCACCATTTATACATCTCTAGGTCAAAATCAAACGTGGACATTAAATTAGAAGGCAGGTGCCTAAGAATATTTAACTGCAGAGAAAATTATTGCAAGAAAATTATGATAACCTCCCCTAAAAACGGTGAGGGAAGGTTAGGCAAATAAAGAGTTCCATTCTGACTTCTACATAGCAGAAACCAGGCAGTTTGATGCTTTTGAAAAGCATCCAGTCATCAGTTTCCTCAGGGCATCCTTGAGCTCCTGGTTCCTCAGGCTGTAGATGAGGGGATTCAGTGCTGGAGGCACCACCGAGTACAGAACTGACACAGTCAGATCCAGGGATGGGGAGGAGATGGAGGGGGGCTTCAGGTTGGAAAATATGCCAGTGGTGATAAACAGGGAAACCACGGCCAGGTGAGGGAGGCACATGGAAAAGGCTTTGTGCCGTCCCTCCTCAGAGGAGATCCTCAGCACAGCCCTGAAGATCTGCACATAGGAGAAAACAATGAAAATGAAACAGCCAAACACTAAACAGGCACTAACCCCAAGAAGGTAAATTTCACTGAGGTATCCTGAGTGTGAGCAGGAGACCTTGATGATGTGTGGGATTTCACAGAAGAACTGGCCCAGGGCATTGCCCTGGCACAGGGGCAGGGAAAATGTATTGGTTGTGTGCAGCAGAGCATTGAGAAACCCAGAGGCCCAGGCAGCTGCTGCGATGTGGGCACAAGCTCTGCTGCCCAGGAGGATCCCGTAGTGCAGGGGTTTGCAGATGGCAACGTAGCGGTCGTAGAACATGATGGTCAGGAGGGAAAACTCTGTTGACATGAAAAAGCCAAAGAAAAAGAGCTGTGCAGCACATCCTGTGTAGGAGATGGTGGTGGTGCCCCAGAGGGAGTTGTGCATGGCTTTGGGCACAGTGGTGCAGATGCAGCCCAGGTCTGTGAGGGAGAGGTGCAGCAGGAAGAAGTCCCTGGGGGTGTGCAGGTGCTGGTCGCAGGCTACGGCGCTGAGGATGAGGCCGTTGCCCAGGAGGGCAGCCAGGGAGATGCCCAGGAAGAGCCAGAAGTGCAGCAGCTGCAGCTCCCGCCTGTCTGAGAATGCCAGGAGCAGGAACTGGGCCGTGGAGCTGCTGTTGGGCATTTACTGCTTTCTCAGAGTGTTTGGATCTGTTGAGGAGGAGAAGTCAATGCTGAGTTAGACCAGGCTGCTGCAGCCAAACAGGACACGTCTCACAGCTTCCCCACTCTCAGGCTCTGTCTCCTCACTCAGACCTCCCTGCAGCTCCCTCCCCTGAGCACTGGCTGTTGCTGCCTGAATTCCTTGTGTTTGTTCTCCCAGTGGCATCTGCCACAGTTAGGAGTGGTTGTGGATGTTGGAAATTCCTGACATTTCCATTGCACTGCAGGTCAAGTCTTGTGGGTTCTGAGGGCACAGGGACGGTCCCTCAGTGCAGACAGAAGAGCTGCTCTGCCCATCAGTCTGTGCTCAGCTGCCCTGTGCTGGCAGCTTGGAGCTGCAGGAGCATCACACTCAACTGTTCCCCTACACAGAAACTGCAAAGATAGCCAGGAATCCACGGCCAAAGGACAGACTGACACACTCCTCAGTTTTTCATCTCTCCCCTCCCAGAGTGAGACACAAAATGCTCATTGCAGCTGCTCAGAGCATTTCCACGGACTTAGCACTGAGGAGTTTTCTCCACAGGGATCCTGTGCAGCACAGAGATACTGTGGCAGAGCTGTGCCCTTCTGGAGGGCACCTGCAGCCCTGCAGGACACCCAGGGAAACAGCTGAAGAGCCTGAAGTTGCCTTGGGCACTTTGCTCCCACAGACACATCCCCACAGCAGCACCCAAAGGGTTTGTGTCTGCACAGGAATCTGCCCCCCCAAACCCCACACTGGCTCAGAAAAGCCAAGGGTGAGAAGAAGGAGAGCCCAAGCAGCAGGGGATGGCAGGGAAATGCCCCAGTGCTGCTGCCAAGGGAGGAGGGACAGGCAGAGGCAGCTGGAAATGAGGGCCTTGTCCTTGCCTGGGCTCTGGCTGCTGCAGGGCAATGCCCAGCCCAGCCCCCGTGGGCCTGAGGGCAGAGGCTCTGCTTGGGCTGGCAAAGGAGCCCAGGCAGGAGCTGCTCAGGGAAGGGCTCTGTGCCACAGACACAGGCAGGGAGGGGCCACATCCCCCTGGGCAGCACTTGTGGCAGCAGCTGCCTCTCCCTCCCTGCCTGGCTGTGTGTGAGGAGCTGTTCCTGCCAGCAGCCCCTCCCTGTGCCCAGCTCAGCTCCCTGCCAGTGCTGCCAGAGCCCATCCCCAGCCCAGGGCCCAGGGGCAGCTCTGCCTGGGCAGGGGCTGCAGAGCAGATCCCAGACCCCCTGCGCTGGCTGGGAAGGGGCAGGGGTTGGCACTGGATGTGCTTCCTGAGCAGGGCCCTGGCACAGGGAACCTTCTTGCCCTGGGCCTCTGATGGGCCACCACCAAGTCCTGCTCTGCAGCAGCTTCTCCTGCTGCCCCCCAGCAAATCCAGCACAGCCATCCTGACAGCTCCTGCCAGGGCTGCCATTTGGCAGCTGCAAGAGCCACTGGCAGCAACTCCCCTGCACTGCTCTGCAGCCACAGCCTTCCCGTGCCAAAGGGCTGCCAAGGTTCCTCCCCTGAGCAGCTCTGCCCTGTCCTCCCAGCCCAGGATCCCTTTCACCTCCTGCTCCCTTCTCCTGCCTGCCCTTGCTGCCTGCAGCTCCTGCCCTGCTCTGCCATAGGGCCACTTCCTCTGCCCTGCAGGCACTGGGAGAGTCCTTCTGAAAGATCCTACAAGCTGTGGGATGTGGCAGCTTCAGGAGATCCCTGCAGGAAGGGAAGTTTCAGTGTCCTCCAGCCAGAGAATTCTTCATTCAAATCCTGGGAATGTTTCTCCCATAGTGAGAGCTCAGTCCCCTCCCAGCCCAGGCTGCCTCTCACCTCTCTGCCTTCTCTCCTGTGCCCTGGGTGCTGCAGGCAGTGCCCTCAGCCCTGCTGGGCTGTGCAGAGGAGCTGCTCCTGGGCAGAGCTGTCTCTTTGAAGCTGTTCTTGGTTGCCAGGAGCTCCCTGTGTGCCAGGAGCCCGGCCCAGCTCAGCAGCACAGCAACAGCTCCAGGCATTTCATCACCCTTGGGGGCTTTGGGGATGAGTCCCTGAACATCAGACCCTGAGGAGAGTTGCAGGAACCTCTTGAGAAACCAAAGTGAGATTCAAACTTTTAAGTTTCTTGTAGTGTTAATGAATCTCACTGAGGGACCCAACTGAGAAAAGGTCTTGTTAGAGCACAAACCTGGAAGCTGTGAGGACAGGTCAGAGAAACACAGAATCACCAAGTTTTGAAGAGACCTTCAAGATCTTTTGGTCCAAGTGTCAACCAGCACCACCATAATCATCCGTAAACCACATCACAAAGTGCCATTTCCAGATGCCATCTGAACACATTCAGAGACTGCACCACCTCCCTAAAAATCCTATTCCAATGCCTAAACATTCTGTGAAAAAGGAATCTAGAGGCTCAAGATGCACTCTTTCTATAAATGGAAATAGAGCAAGCTAACCATGATTGTCAACAAATATTAAGGTCCCTCAAGATCCCTCTCCAATGGACATGGTTAAGCGGTGTCACAATATAGGATCCAACAGGTACAACAAATCCCCACTAACTGAACTCCTGGCAGTGCAACAACAACAGAAGGAGGCTCCGTGTCACCACTGCACACAAACAGGACATTTTCAAAGGGATTGCCCTCAGCTGAAAAGAAGAGCACCCACAGTACCATCCAGCTTGTGTCCCCCATGCCAAAAGGGATTGCCCTGGGCCAGTGTCTGTAGATCACTCTTGGACAGAGATGGGAGGCCGCTTTTGCCAAAAGCTGCACAAAGGCTGGCCTCGATTTCGGGAAATGGGGAGCTGAGGACGAAGGGTAGCACGATGATAAAAAATGCCCCACAAGTCAAGCACACCCAGCTGCTCCCCTCACTCCCAGACAGAGACCCAGAGCAAGTGTCCCTAGGGTGGAGTTGGCATCTTCCCACCAACTCACAAGAAGCAGTGACAACTACCAAACAGTTCTCCTGAGACCAACAAATAACCTTCCAGTACCTACTGGAAAATACATTTTAACTGGGACTGGTCCATCTAATAATACAGGGTTAACAGTTATCCCACAATCAGTGACTGTAGACAACCCTAAGGCATTAGAAGTGACTGTAAAAGCTCTATCTCCACCGTGGAGCCAGACACAGAAACACCCATTGCCAATTTAACCCCCATTGCTGTAGGGGGGGGACACTTTGGACTCTGTGCTGATGGTCCAGTGGTCACAACCCATTTTACTCCACTGGCCAATGTGAACCTGCAGGGTATTTTTTCCCAACACTAACCAATGTGTCTGAGTTAAAGGTCTCACAGACACAGGAGCAGACATCACAATCTTTGTGGAGAGCGACTGGCCGAAGGAATGGAGCACTGTGGAGCCCTGCATCGACATCAAAGGGGTAGGAGGAGCCCAGACACCGCTCCAAAGTGTCTCCACTTTACTGACTGAAGGACCAGAATGTAAAACTGCCTCAGCAAAGCCCTTTAAGATCCCAATGACCCTCTGGGGGAGAGATATTAAAGGGCAATGGAGAGTCCAACTAACTACCTCAAATTTAGTTTAAAGGCCACTGGTGAGCCACCATCTCCTGCCCTCACATGGCTCTCTGATCAGCCAATCTGGGTATCCCAGTGGCCCCTAAAGGAGAGAAATTGCGGCAAATCAACCTACTAGCACATGAACAAGGCGCAAAGGGACATATTGTGCCAACTGATAGTCCCTGGAATTTCCCCATTTTTACCATACAGTGGAAAGTGGAGACTGCTACAGGATTTAAGAGAACTCAATAAAAAATAGAGCTGATAGTGGCTCTCCAGCCCGGGCTTTCATCACCAACAATGATTCCTTCAAAGTGACCTGTTGTTCTTATTGATAGAAAAGATCATTTCTTTAACATTGCATTAAACCCTAAAGACTTTCCTAGGTTCGTGTTTACAGTGCCTTCCATCAACCCAGCAGAACCATCTCAGTGCTGTCACTGGACAGTCCTCCCACAAGGAAGGAGGAACAGCCCCTCCGTTTGCCAAAGAGTCGTTGCAGACGTGTTATCACCAATCCCTCGACAGTGTCCGGATACCATCGTATCTCACTCTAGGGACGATCTCTTGCTGGCAGCGCAATCTGAGGGACAACTCCTGCAAGTGCATTTGTCTGTGAAAACTGCACTATTGACACATGATCTGAAATTGCACCAGGGAAAGGACAAGTGACAGTTCCATGGAAATACCTTGGATTTCAAATTAATAACACCACAATTCAGCCCCAGACTGTTACTTTACCCACTGACATCCACACCTTAAATGATTTTCAGTCGCTACTGGGCTTAATCAGTTGGGTTAGGCCTCTGTTAGGTGTAACAACAGACACCCTGAAACTGCTCTTTCAGCTCCTGAAAGGGGAGGCAGACTTAACCTGCCCTCAATGCTTAACACCTGCAGCCCTGGCAGTATTAAAGGAAATAAAGCAAAGACTGAGTTCCTGTCACAGTCAAAGAAAAGGGTGGGGGTTACCTCTTGTTTTAGTAATTTTTAAAGGTATCAAACAACCTTATGCTGTAATAGGACAAATAGGATGACTTCCTGTTATGGGAATGGGTTTTTTTAAGCTTCCAGTTTTCCAAATCCATTCCTACATATCCTGAGATGCTCTCCAAAGTCTGCCACAAAAGCAGATTACAGCTTTGAGAGCTCTTGAGGAGGGATCCAGATGGTATCTATGTTCCTCTGTCTACTGTTCAACTAACTCAACTGCAGATTCATAGCTCTGATTTTCAGTTAGCCATTGCTGATTACAGGGGTCAATTTTCAGTTCACTTTTCCTCTATTCTTTTTTTGCAGCTGCTAGCCCTTACTCAGCCAGAGCTAACACACAACTGTTCTCCTGTTCCACTAACAAGTGCTAGAACTGTGCTCACAGATGGTTCTGGCAGAACGTCTAACGCAGCAGTCACCTGGCTCAGAGCAGGAAAATGGGTTTATGACACACACAAGGTAAGAGGTTCCTCTCAGATAGCAGAGCTCTCTGCAGTCATACCTGCATTTCAACTATTTCCAGAGCCTTTAAACATTGTTTCCCATTCAGCCTCTGCGTTGGAGCAGTCCAACGAATTGAGAATTCATACATTAAAGATATCTCCCATTACAATTAGCTCATATGTTCAAATCATTACTGTATGAAATTAGCCATCGCAAACACAAATTCCACATAATCCACATTCGTTTTCACACTTCTCTCCCAGGCCCATCCCAGCAGGAAATCATGTGGCAGATCAAATAGCTGATACAGGGCACCTTGTCCAAACTGCAGTGGTTCCAAACAATTTAGAAAAAGCAAAGCTGTCCCACAGCTTTTTTCACCAAAATGCAAAATCCCTCAAAAGAACATTCCACCTTACACCACCTAAAGCCAGAGCAATTATTTCTGTGTGCCCCGACTGCCAGAGACTCACTCCTCTACCATCTGAGGGGGTAAACCATCATGGAATTAACCCACTGGACATCTGGCAGACGGGCATAATGCATTATTCACCATTTGGAACATTAAAATACATCCATGTGTCCATTGACACATGTTCTGGGGCCATTGCAGCAGCAGCACATGCAGGAGAGAAGGCCCAAAATGTCAAAAAACACCTTCTATCTGCAATATCAGTCCTTGGCATCCCCAAAATGATAAAAACAGATAATGGACTGGCATACACTTCTCACTCTTTTAGAAGAGTTTTTCAACATGTGGGGCATCTCCCATGTCACAGGGATCCCCCACTCCCCCACTGGTCAAGCAGTGCTAGAGCGTGCTCATCAAACACTCAAGAATATGTTAACCAAACAACAAAACACCACAATTACACTTAGATGGTGAGTGTGGGAATGGTTTGGGTTTGGCCGATGTGCTGCTAAAGTCATGCATTGATTTTGGTTTCCTTTATTAGAGCTGAGGAAGAGAAGAACCCAGGGACTGCAGGAACCCCTGAGCCAGCCCAAGGGACATGCTTTTGGAAGGTGGATGGACAGGCCCATCTCTCTGAGAGATAAGTGGAGGGCTCTGAGCCAGAGAGGGGATGAGAGCCGGGTACAGCCTTGGGAACTGCTGGGAGGGCTTTTGGAATGAGCATAGGGGAGGGGATGTCTAAGAACAAGTCCCATAGGAGAGGAAAGTGGAGAGGCTGAGTTTTGACCCCAGCACTGGGGTGTGCAGGGCAGAGCAGAGAATCTCCCCCATGTAAGATATTTGTGGGTCCATCTTTGCAGTTCTGACAGGCACTATTTGTCATGGCCCATCCTCTCCATTCCAGGACAGGCCCTGGCAAGCAAAGAACCAACACCCCACACCAGCACAGTCAGACCCACCCATGTACTTTGAGACCTTCTGTTATGTCACAGGCTATCCTGTCCATTCTAAATAGCCTGTGGATACCAAAAAAACAAGCCCTCACCATGTGACAGTTCAACCCCATCCGTGTGCCAAAGGCTCCTTTGTGATGTCACAGCCCATCCTCTCCATTCCGGAACAGCCCCTGGCAACCAAAAAGCCAACGCCCCAAAACCCTGAAATGCAGCCCCAGCTGTGTATCCTGGGCCCCTTTGTGATGTCACAGCCTGTCCTCTCCATTCTGGAATATCCCCTGGAAACCAAAGAACCAACAGAATGAGAAAGTGCAGCCCCACCCATCTGCCAGGGGACTCTTTGTGATGTCAAGGCCTTTCCTCCAGGAAAGAAAGTCTGTAACCTTCAGGTTTCAGGGGTAGTTGGTGGCCACCCTGGGAACTCCATGGACAGCAAGAGCTTTCTGTCCTGGTACCTTTTGTCTGGCAGGAATCTTTGTCCAGATTCAAATTTGGGACTCGGACTGACAATTTCAGCACAGGGCTCCTGCAAGCGAACGACAGCCCTGCCCTCCAGGAAAGAAACCCCTTCCCCTCGGTCTCTTTTCCTCTTCCTTCAAATACCACCTGCAGGGCAGCTTTCTGCCATCTCTTCTCTTGGGAATTGTGAAGATAGACCCACTCCCATGTTTAACACCTCAGGCAAAACCACCCTGTTAACACCTTTCCCAACCTTTCCCAAAGCTGAGATGTGGAAAGAACTGTTGTAATATTATTAAAATAATAAATAAGTAGTCTGCATGGACCAACAGACACCAATGTGGTGTGTAACAGAATGCTTTATTGAGAAAGAGCAAAGGCTGCAGTAGCAGTTTTGAATTGTAACACGTCCCAACAGGTAACCCTCTCAACCAATCCTGCCAAGGTTCTTCACTGCTCATGTGCACCGGAGTCCCGCAGACTTCATTTCCCAGAACGCTTTGCTGGCACTCCTGAAACCCCAAACGCTGCATCTCCCCCTTTTTATTACAACAACACACAGAACAGTGCAATTCTGAAACCTTTTTGTTAACTATTTTTTAACAAAACATTTCCCATTTACTATAGTAACTTTACTAACTGTATTAACTTTATGGACCTGCGAATTGCAGCAAGTATTTACTTAAAGCTTTCTATTAGGGGCCTTGGGGAAAACTTGATAAGAACTTTATTTTCTTAAGGGTTTTAGTGCAACTGGGTAAAACCAAAAACTTTATTAAACAATAACTTTATTAACCTTAGGACTGAGTGCAACTGGGTAGAGAAAAAACTTTATTAATCTGACGGTCTATATATAACTGGGTGTCCCAGTTGAAATGTGACATAGGTTTTTTGCTGAGGATGAGTTATGAGAAAAGACCCAAACTCCTCCCTCTAAGAAATTATAAATCTGAAATTAAGAGGCTCTGATTGAGGGAAAAAATTTTGGAAAAGGAAAAATACCAGCCCTTTATTAAAAGGTATGTGTGTATTGGCAGAAACAATGAAAGAAAACAAATAAAACAACCAAACAATATTCCTATATCCACAAATAATCCCCTTCAAAAAAACCACAAAACAGTAAACAAGCAAAGAAAAAAAAAAGTCAACAGTTCAGTTGGTGCCCTTTGGTGCAATTCTAACCACAGGCAACAGGGGGTGCCGTTGGGTCACTGAAGAGTCAGAGCTTGTAGTGTCCTGTGCCAGTCACCAGGGGGCGCTGTTGGATCACTGGAGATGCAGAGCCTGCAGTTCTTTCTGCCGGCCAGCAGGGGGCGCTGTGGAATCACTGGTCATTGCCACATTGGGGTAACACCCTCCGGGGGGTGTTGGAGAAACCCAAAATGGGTTTCCCTCCCCTTCCCCACACACACTGGGAAAAGGGGAGAGAGAGAGGGAGGAGAGAAACAACAAAAAAAGAAAAGTCATCCCCAATGGGGAAAAAACCTCACTCTGTTCAGCTGGTTGAATCGTGCGGTTTAGTTTTCCTTCTCCCTTTGATGTGCCCAAGGACCACTGCTGAGAAAAGAAATCAATGGGAACGGGGACGGGGAAAAAAAAAAACTTCTCAAAAAAGTTCCTCTCCAATGAAAATCCAAGCAGGATCCACAGCAGGCAACCAGGCTGAGAACAAAAAAACAACACTGAGCTCTTCTCCGACCTTGTTCCAGCCTCAGCAGAAAGCCCAAACTACTCCCCCCGTTTCCCAGGAAATGAGAAAAAAATAAAGGGGAAAAAAAAAACCCACAAAAAAAAACAAATCAAAAAGAAGAGCTCCTCTCCCCCGATTTCCAGGAGATGACAGTCTGAGCCCTTAACAAGAAAACAGCTTCCTTTCTGCTCCTTAAGTGCTCACTTAACAGCTCTACATGCAATGGGCAGAGGGAAGGGAAAAAAATTTGTGCCTGGTTTCTAGGAACCAGGAAAACCAAGAACGGAACCCTCAAGTCTGAAACACTTCAAAGAGCATCGCTGATGCCCAGGACAATTCTGACCCCCTCAACAAACACTCCTCCAGCTGTGACCCTTATTTGTTGGGAAACAAAAATGGATGTGTGGGGGTGTTTCACTGAGAACAGGGAGAATTTTGGAGAGAGACCTTTACAAACTCAGATCTTGATGTGTCCACACATCTCTGCCTGGGTGTGGGTGTGAATTGACTGTGGTATAAGTGTTGTTATTTGAATCTATAATTCAGTCACAGTTCAATTGCACAAATTATATTGAATAAATTGCTACCTGTTAAGTTGGTCAATGATTAAACGCTACTAATCTCTTATCACCCTTATTCTTCTGTTCAAATCCTTTGCACCCTGACCCTTCCCTTCCTAGAAAATTATATATTTCTGTACTTCACCTTTAATATCTTCCTCCTTAGCTAAACTACAAAATAACTCCAATTAGTTGTTGAAGACTTGAAAACATGAAGATAATTAAAAGAAGGAAAATAATTTGTTTTTCTGTATTTTAATGAGCCCTGCAGTGTGTTTAGAGACAAGTCCATTGTCCTCAACTACTGAGAGAAGATTGAAGAAGCTGCTCAAGAAGTCAGTTGGTCCATAATTAAGTGCTACTAATCTCTTTTGCCCCCTTTTCTTTGTGTCCAAATCCTTTGCACCCGGACCCTCTTGCATCCCAGGGCTCTGTGGAAGTCACTGCCTTTCATAAAAAAATAACTATTTTTGCTAGCTGCTCTTTAAAATTTTCCTCCTTAGCTAAACTACAAAACAATTCTAATTATTTGTTGAAGAATTGAAAACACAAAGACAATTAAAGGAAGGAAAATAATTTGTTTTTCTGTATTTTAATGAGCCCCATGGTGTGTTTAGAGACAAGTCCCTCGTCCTGAGGTTTTGAGAGAAGATTGAAGAAGCTGCTCAAGAAGTCAGAAGCCAAACTCCCAGTCCCTTGAAGCTTTGCTGGGCCCCACTGAGGGCAGGCACTGACAAAGCCTCCCCAGGGACTCCTTGGAGCAGAGCCTTGCAGGCCAGGAGTGCAGGCAGACAAAGGAAAGTGTCTTGTGGTGGCCTGAGGGGCAGAGGCAGCTGCCAGAGCCAAGGGCACAAAGGCCTGGGTGCCTTTGGGCCTTGCAGCCCTGCCAGAGCCCTTGGCCATCTGTGCTGCAGGCTGTGTATCCACATAAGTTTAACTCTCATAACTATCTTGTTCAAGTAATATAGTTAGCATCTTTAAGTATTTCAATTTTTATTATTAATACATACAAATATCCTGTTGTCCCAGAAAACTGTATACAATATCAACAAAAAATCATCATTAAGCCTTCAGCTTTAAAAAGCAGTGAAATTACCTAAATCACATCTGTTTCTGCCAAAATAATCACTTACAACTGACTGAACTATCAATAACAAAATTACAAGCTTTTTGTTAAAGGACAACTAGAAGAAGCAGCTGGACAAAAGCTGAAGACTGCCTACACCTCAACAACCAGAGACAACTTGGAATGAGCAGCTTAAATTGACTTCTCACAGAAGACACTGGATTTCAAGCTGTGTTTACAAATTGTAATAGTGACTTATCTATTCATTTTTCTAGGTACAAACTCAGAAATGCAGATTTTACTTATCAAGATTATCTCTTTGAATTCATTAAATTGTAGTGTTCAAAACCAAAAAATGGGGGAAAGAGAATATGCATGTGCATAAGCAGGTGCTGGATCAGAACAGATCTCATTTAAATTTTTTAAGCCTATCTATTCCTTATACTATTTTCCCTTTTAAACAGGACTGACAAACTCATGACCAATTACTACTTAAAATCTTAAATGTGTGGCTGTAAAATAAAGACAAAATACAGATTACAGGTTTGCATGAATGAGGAGAGATTGAGGCAGCCACCTAAGAATGAGTGAGAGAGAGATGGTGTGAATGTAGGAATGTATGTGAACCAAAATGCACCTTAGGCCACATGCCTGCAACAAGCACACTCACACAGCAAACACTACCTCTGCCACATCACCCTAACAGGGGACAGCTGAGAACAAGATGTCCTCCCCAACCCTTTTTACTTAAAGTAAAAGTAAGTTTCCCCCAGTTATATATAGACCCTCAGATAAAAAAAGTTTTTATTCTACCCAGTTGCATGAGACCCTTGGGTAAATAAGGTTTAAGTAAATACTTGCTGGAATTTGCAAGTCCATAAATGTAATACAAGTTACAAGGTTACTATGTCAAATGAAAAATGTTCTGTTAAAAAAGTAGTTAACGAAAGGATTTCAAAATTGCACTGTTCTGTATCTTGATGTAATAAAGACAGGAGATGTGGCGTTTTGGGTTACAGGAAGGGGGCCAGAAAGGCATCCTGGGAGTTGTAGTCCATAAAGTGCTCTATCACACAGGTGCAATGAAGTGCTTGTTTAGGATTGGTCAAGAAAGTCTCATGTTATGAAGTGGTACAGTTTGAAACCATTATTTTTTAGTTTTTGTCTCTTTAAATAAAGCATCTTTTGCTACACACCACATTGGTGTCTCTCTGGTCCACTGGACCCTTTATTTATTATATTAATAATATTGCAGCAATGATGGATCCAGGGCAGTGTATTTTCTGATGGCAGCTCTAAGTCTGTCTAAGAATGCCGTGGGGGTCTCGTCCCATCCATGCCTTACATCGTACAAGGCAGCCCAATTCACTGCTTTGGGTGTAGGGCTTCACAATCCCACCTGCACCAATCTTCTGTACTAATCCAATCACTTAGAATGCTCAGGGTTGTTGAGGTCCCAGTTTGGTTTTCCTACTGGAAAAATTTCATCTATGTCTCCTCTTAAAACATTTGTTGTAATCTGTCCTTCCACATGATTTCTTGCTGCTTTTATTACAAGCTCTTTTTCTGTTTCTGTCAGTTCTGAGAGTATCAAATCTGTGTCTGACCAATCAATGTCCTGATTTTTCACAATTAATTCAAATCTCTCAGCCACCTTCTCAGGATTTTCTCTAAAGAGTTTTGCCTCCTCTCTCTTGCTGTTCAAATCACTCTCTGATAAAAGCACTTTCCCTTTTGCCTGATGACCTGCAGGTGTCATTACCTGCCTCAGAGGAGCAACTGTGTGGCCAGTCTCAGTTTGAGCTTTTGTTCTACCCCCAGGCTGACTCTTGGCTTTCTGTCCCAGGGTCAGACCCCGATGTGTGCTGCTCTCTCCCTCTTCTGGGTGTTCCACACTCCCTGCTGTGCTTTCAGAATCTGTCCCATCCTGTCCTGAATCCTGTGGGCTGCCAGGCCCCAACCCCAACCCAAACATTACCTTAATCCTAACCCAAACCCTAACCCTAACCATAATCCTGACCCTAACCCTAACCCAAACCCTAACCTTAGCCCTAAAACAAACCCTAATCCTAACCCTAAACCCTAGCACTAACAAAAACCCTAAACCGAACATAATCCTAACCATAATCCTAACCCTGACCCTAATCATAACCCTAACCTTAACCCAAACCCCAATCCTAGCCCTGATGCCAAAACAGCACAGAAAAAGTTCTTTAGAGCCCAAATTGTGTCTCTAAACAGCAAAGGAATTTATTGCACCCAACACTGGAGAGCCCCCACTTCAGGGGACAGGATCAGGGGGACATGAACTGCTGGAGCAACTATGGGAATGTGGCCCTGTGTGCCTGGCCTGCTGAAACGAGAGCAAGGCTTAAAGAATTACCTGAAATATCTTGAATGAAGCACCTGCAGCTCTCTGGGATTGCTGGGGACAACGGCAGGAACTCAGAGGAGCTCTGCAGAGCCCTGACAGTGCCACTGCAATCACAAGCTGCATTGCCCAGCTCAACACTCAGCACAGCCAAGGCCACAACACTTCCTGAGAGGTGTCCCTTCTGGGAGGGACCAGGGGGACAAACCCCTCCCTCTGTCCCTGCAGATTTGGTGTCCAATTCTCATCCCTCACTTATGGACAAAGTCAGGGGACATTGTGTGTTTGGCTTTGCATTTTCTTCACAGTTTGTGCTCCCAACACACACACCCTCCAGTCTGGGCAGAGTCTGGCCCGACAAAGAACACAAGACCTGACTCTTTGTGGTCCCGCTGCAGGGGCTGCGACCTGGGCCATGATCTGTGCCAGGAACAGAGAGGTCCCTCCCCACAGAAACTTCTTGGCAATGGAGTTATTAAGAAAACAGGACAGGCTGTGGGGATCAATGTCAGGACATGGTCTGGGAAGTGTCTTGAGCATCCTCCTGTTTACCATGACCAGCTTTTTCATTCCCTCTTCTCTCTCTTTTCTCATGCTTGTTCCTCCACAAACACCTGTGATCCCACCATTTCCCCTCCTTTGATTCTTCCCTAGAGATCCCATGACAAGTCTTCCTCAGTCCCCAAATGTGCTTTCTCATTGCCTATCATAAGTCTCAGGCCCTGAGCATGAAAACCCCACCCACATTTGTGAGGTCATCCTGGCAGGCTCTGCCATTGACCCACGTGGTGAAGTCTTCACACAGATATTTTGGAAATTGTCTTTGAGAGCTTCTTTACCTTTTGGCTTAGAAGAGTTTCTTCAAAAACATGGCAATTCATGTCCTCAAAAATGGAAATTCTTTGGAGCAGAAGTTTGGGACTCAAAGAATCACAGAATGGTTTGTCTTGGAAGGGAAATAAAAGTTCATCTTGCCATAGTCCCTCAACATAGACAGTGAAATCTTCACTAATTCAGGTTACTCACAATCCCTGACCTTGGACAAATCCAGGGATGGGACATCCAATTCTCTGGGAACCTGTTTCACTTCTTGCCACACTCATTGATAAATATTTCTTCCTATTATCAATAAAGAACACCAGTCTTTCAGTTTAGAGCCATTGCCCCATGTTCTGCCACTACAGCCCTTGGAAAAAAGGATCCCTGGGATTTCCTTAAACTTCTGAGCATGATGTGTTGATCGGCAAACACCTTGGAGAGTACCCAGGGATCTCCCAAGGAAAGATTTGGAGGCCTCAAGCACATGAGCTCTGTGTAGGGACTGAGGAGCTGTGGGCTGCTTGGTGTGGAGACTGAGGAAAGTACAGGAGTAGCCAGAGAGGGCTTGAAGAGTGGTTTCAGAGATGAAGGATCCTTTTCTCATAGCAGGAAACAGCAGGAGAAAGAAAGAAATGATGCCAAGTTCAGCTGGAGAGGTCCAGACTGGAAAAAAGACAAAAGAGTTTTCACTCTGAGGGCAGTGCTGTGGTGCAACACATCAGCCAGGAGGAGTCTGGAGGAGCCCAAGGCTTTGTGTGTGCAGGAAGAGCCAGGGAGGACGCAGAGATGTCAGTGCAGGAAGGGGCCAGCCAGGTGGGGCAGCCGGGGGGATGACGACAGCCTGCAGGGAAAGGGGCAGGGCATGGACACCGTAGGACAGCCTGGGCTGCACAGCAGAGAGGCCTGTGCAGAAGCTGAAAGGCCCTGACACAGCCCCCTTCTGCAGGCCTTTGGCCATGGCTGCTGGCTGTGCCCCTGAGGCCAGGAGGAGACAAGTGGCCCTTGCAGCCCTGGGGCCTCCTGGCCTCCTTGTCCCTGCTCAGCAGCCTGGCAGGTGCCACCCCATCGTCCTGCCCTTGGCACTGCACATCCCACATCCCAGTGCCCCAGGAAGAGCCCTGAGCAATGAGGCAGGGACAGGATCTGCCTTCCCAGGGGCTGGGGGTCAGAGCTTTGTCCTTTGGATTAGAGAAACACATCCAGATTTCCTCAGCAGAGGAAAAGAGCCACCTTTGCCTTGCTTGTCCATCCTTGTCATCACTGTCTGAAGTTTTCTGCTCTAACTGAACCCTGAGATGACTTTCTCAGCCATGTCCCTCAGTGGGACCCATTAGCACTACAAGAAACTTTAAAGTTTGAATTTGACTTTAAATTCTTTAGAGGTTTCCTCAACTTCCTCTAAGGGACTGAGGCTCAGGGACTCATCCCCAAAGCCCCCGAGGGTGATGAAATGCCTGGGGCTGTTGCTGTGCTGCTGAGCTGGGCCGGGCTCCTGGCACACAGGGAGCTCCTGGCAACCAAGAAGAGCTTCCAAGAGACAGCTCTGCCCAGGAGCAGCTCCTCTGCACAGCCCAGCAGGGCTGAGGGCACTGCCAGGGCAGCTCAGGGACACCAGCAGGGCACAGGCAGAGCTGAAAGGGGCTCAGCACTGGCAGGAGGGCTGAGAGCTCCCTGCAGGAGGAATCTTGGCAGGGCTGCACACGGTGAGTCTGTGGCTGCAGGGCAGTGCAGGGGCAGCTCCTGGAGGCATCTGCTCAAGCTGGCCCAGCCCCAGCTGATGGGATGGGGGAGGAGGGGCTGTTTTGGGGCAGTTGGGAAGAGCTGTGAAGCCGGGGGTGCAGCCAGGGGTGCCCAGGGCTGTGGGGCAGAGCAGGGTCCTGCAGCCCAGGGCGCTGTGCTGGGCAGGGACTCTGCTGCCTGCCAGGGGCAGCTCTCAGCCGGCCCAGGGAGCTGCTCCCAGGGCTGGGGCAGGAGGGCTCTGGCCAAGGAGCAAACCTGGCAGGGCAGGCAGGATCTTTTCCATGTCTCGCTGTTGCAGGCTCAGACCTGCTCACAGCTCCACACCACTGCAGGATATTCCATGGAGAATTTTTGGCACAGCTCAGACAAGACAGGGGCTCCAGGAAAGGAATTAGTGCTGCTGTGTGTTTGCTGCTTAGGCATTGCAGCACAGACATTGTTCTCTCAGCTCAGGAGGCTGCACTGAAATTCCAACCCTTTTACTCTGCGAGGTGAATATTTCAGGCAGTGTCAGCAATGAGCCCAGGATCCCGGGCAGTGCTGAGCCTTCCCCTGGGGGTGGGCACTGTCCTGGGCAAGCCCTTGGCTCCCCTGCGGGAGGGCTCCTGTCCTGCTCTGTCCAGCACAGCTGCACCTCTGGGCTGGCACAGGGGACACTGCACAGAGCTGTCCTTTCAAGCAGCCCTGCCCTGCTCTCAGCACAGCTATTGGGGGCAGTTGTAAAGACTCATCTGTGTGTGAAGTCACCTTCAAGGCAGCACAAGGCACAGTGCAGGGCAGATGGCAAACAGGCTGACAGGCACTGCAGCTCTCCTGGCTCTGCAAAGAGCAACAGAGAGCTCAGCCCTTCTGCCTGTCCTGCCTCAACACTCTTCAGATTTGGAATCAGGAAAATTTGTCCCCTAAAAAACACCCCCCAGGTGTTATGACTGTAACCAAACAACTCAGTCAAAATTATTTTAAGGATACACTGTGCCTCTCTAGTGCAGCCCAAATTGCTCCAAAACAACAGGACAGGAATTTAACTTTTCCATCCAAGCTGGGTTCCATGTGACATCCGTTGTGATCATGAGAGCTGTCCCAAAGCAGCTCCATGTCTGCACTGCAGCAGAGCAAAGCTGGGCCCTTGGCAGCACATGGGCAGAGCTCCTGCCCCTCACAGCACCCTCAGAGAGCACAAAGAAGAAAAAAGAAATGCCTTTACTTGGAGGGGACTGCCCTGCAAACTGCACTGGCTTTGCTGAGAGGGGGCTGTCTTAATTGTTCCCTGTGCTTTCCTTTTCTGAACAGACCCTGTGCTAAGGAACAGCAAATGCCCAACAGCAGCTCCATGGCCCAGTTCCTGCTCCTGGCATTCTCAGACAGGCGGGAGCTGCAGCTGCTGCACTTCTGGCTCTTCCTGGGCATCTCCCTGGCTGCCCTCCTGGGCAACGGCCTCATCCTCAGCGCCGTAGCCTGCGACCAGCACCTGCACACCCCCAGGGACTTCTTCCTGCTGCACCTCTCCCTCACAGACCTGGGCTGCATCTGCACCACTGTGCCCAAAGCCATGCACAACTCCCTCTGGGGCACCACAACCATCTCCTACACAGGATGTGCTGCTCAGGTCTTTTTCTTTGTCTTCTTCATGTCAGTAGAATTTTCCCTCCTGACCATCATGTGCTACGACCGCTACGTTGCCATCTGCAAACCCCTGCACTACGGGACCCTCCTGGGCAGCAGAGCTTGTGCCCACATGGCAGCAGCTGCCTGGGCCTCTGGGTTTCTCAATGCTCTGCTGCACACAGCCAATACATTTTCCCTGCCCCTGTGCCAGGGGAATGCCCTGGGCCAGTTCTTCTGTGAAATCCCACACATCCTCAAGCTCTCCTGCTCACACTCAGGCTACCTCAGGGAAAATGGGCTCATTGTGGTTAGTGTGTGTTTATTTTTTGGTTGTTTCATTTTCAATTTTATCTCCTATGTGCAGATCTTCAGGGCTGTGCTGAGGATCCCCTCTCAGCAGGGACGGCACAAAGCCTTTTCCACGTGCCTCCCTCACCTTGCTGTGGTCTCCCTGTTTATCAGCACCTCATTCTTTGCCTTCCTGAAGCCCCCCTCCATCTCCTCCTCATCCCTGGATCTGGTGGTGTCAGTTTTGTACTCAGTGGTGCCTCCATCAGTGAACCCCCTCATCTACAGCCTGAGGAACCAGGAACTCAAGGATGCCCTGCGAAAAGTGATAACTGGATGCTGTTCATTACCAATGAAGCATGTGTTTTATGGTGTGTAGCATTCAGAATGGGATTCCTTAATGGCACAGCCTTCCTACTCAAATTTTTCATAGAGGCCATTCGGTTCTTCTTGCCATAATTTCTGTGCAATAAAATATTACTATGCACCTGCGTTCTTATTTAGTTTCCAGTTTTTAATTTTGACCCAAAGATTTATAAGTGATGAATTGTGCTCTCTGAGTATTTAAACAAAATAAAGGACCCTGCAGTGCCTTCTCAGCTGTTCCTAAAGGACAGCACACTGCAGGACAGGGGGGATTTGCAAAGGGCAAGGGCACAAGAATCCCAGCACAGCAGCACTGCCAGGGAGCAGCAGAGCTTGGGCTTTGCAGAGCTGCTCTTTCCACTTCCACACTGTCCTTGTGAGCCCCTTTCTGGCTGCAAGGCCTGAGTGCTCTCTGAGCACAGTCCTGGGGGTGGGAGCCCTTTGAGCACAGGCAGGGACAGGCACTGGGAACTTGTGAAGCAGAGCTGGGCTCCCTGACAGCATCTCCAGGATGCTGTGGGATCTTCTGAGGCCACTGCATGGACTGGGTCACTTCTTCTGTGCCCTTGCTGCAGGGCTGGAACTCTCCTGCAGTGACACCAGGACACTCCTGCTCTTTGCATTCCCAGCCTGATTTGGAAATCCAGTCTTGCCCTGCTGTTCCCAGGGACATGCTGGGAGTGCTTCAGAGCTGCCATCCTGGGGCAACTCCTGCCCAGAGTGGGCAGGCACAAGGTCTCTCCCCCTGCTCCTCTCCCCTCAGCAGTGCCACTGTTTGCTGCAGCCTCCTCCTCCTTGCCCAGCACAGCCCTCCTGGCAGAGTTGGACACAGCCCTTGTTCTACCCCCTCCTCATGGCCCTGCCCAAGCCCCTCAGCTCCAGCCTGATGGCCAGAAACCTTCAGGGCAGGGAGGCACCTGGGAAAATGCTGAGGAAACCTTTCAGCTGCACTAAAATGCAGTGGGAGTGGTTGGTCTTGAAAAACAAATCCCTTCAAATTCTCCAGGACCACCATGACGAACAACCTGTGTTGTGTCCTGGGCACTCCTCTGCAGTGTGGGCTATTGGAAAGGTTTTGGTGTCAGGGATGTTGAGAAGGCTGGGCAGGGTCACTGGGAGACCTCTCCCAAACCCTTGCAAAGGCCAGAGCCAGCCCAGAGCTTCCTGGGGCCTTGGCAAAGGCAGACATGGAACCAGTCTGCAAACAGGGCAGCAAGGAGGCTTGGCAGAGTTGCAGACTGCTCAGGCTCAGCAGGGAAGGGGACATGGCAAGTCCTGCTGCAGCCATTGCCAGGCATGGGAAGGACAAGGCAGGGATTGCAGAACCCCTGTGGGAGGGAAAGGAAGGGGATGTTGTGTGCCCAGACTTTATCAAGTCCTTGACATGGTCTCCTGTTCTCTCCTTAGAGACAAATTTGTGACAGCTGGACTGAAGAAGTGAAAGATGTGGTGGGTGGGACGTTGGCTGAATGAAGAGTGTCCAATCAAATCCATGGTACAAAGTCCTCTTGGCAGCCACTTCCTGATGAAATCCCTCAGTGACCAGCCCTTGAACACCACTAGAGAACATCTTTACTATCTCTCTGTACAATGGGACATAAAGCTGTTTTCAATTCCTTTGTGAATGATGCTGAATTTTAGGGAGCCCTTGAGCAACCTGTCCTGCTTTAAAGACACATCTTGGGGTGGGAACTCCAATAAAATGAACTCACTCCCCTTTTATTCCCCACCAGTCCAGGGAGACAAAATACAATGAGGTATAAGTGAAAAAAATAGCAGTTCAATGAAAAGAAATATGGCAGATAAAACAACAATACCAACAGAACAATTCAAAGCACCAGCAGAGAGAGAAGTTGCCTTCTCTTTCCCCCCCTGTCCCAACTCCCTTTGGTAAAGAGATCAAAACAGGGATCAACACGTGCCTCCCTTCCCCCTTTTCCCCTGAATTAACAAGGAACAAAAAGAAACCCAGGGGAAAGAGGGGGCAAAGCAAACTCTGGGAAACTCTCTGGTCTGAGCTAAGTTGTGCTGCCCAAGAACACGCTGACTCCCACCTGCTTGGCTTGGAGAAGGAGCTGCACAAGACAGTGGGTTTTTGTGGCTGGGTTTTGGGTGTGGGGGGGCTACAGGGGTGACTTCTGTTCGAATCTGCCAGAAGCTTCCCCTGTGCCATGGAGCCAATGCCAGCTGCTCCAGGACGGAGTTCCTGCCACTGGCCAAGGCTGAGCCACTTAGGAGTGACAGGAACACCTCTGGGATAACAGATTTCAGAAGAGAGGAGAGTTGCACAGAAAAACTTGCAGCCTGGGAAGAGCAGAGTGAGAACATGGGATAACAACACAGACACCAAGGGCAGTGCAGAAGGAGGGGCAGGAGGGACCCCCCAGGAGCAGGGGAAGGACTCAGAGCTGAGGCCCCTGCAGCCGCTGGGGGAGCATCGGGGTGCAGAGACCCCCCTGCAGCCCCTGAGGGAGCATCGGGGTGCAGAGATCCCCCTGCAGCCCCTGGAGGACCCCACGCTGGAGCAGGGGGATGCAGGAAGGAGGCTGTGACCCCGGGGCAGGCCCAGGATGGAGCAGGGTCCTCTAGGAGACCTGTGACCCATGGAGAGGGAAGCCCAGGCTGGAGCAGGTTTTTCCCATTTAGGACTCGTGACCCCTGTGGGGGACCCACGCCGGGTCAGCTCATCCCTGAAGGACTGACCCCATGGAGGAGGGACCCACAGGACAGCAGAGTGGGAAGAGCTGCTGCCCAAGGGATGGACTCATGCTGGGAGGTCCATCCAGGACTGTTTCCCTTGGGAGGGACCCCACAGGAACAGGGGAAAGACTCAGAGCTGTGGCCCCTCTGTAGCCCCCGGTGGAGACCAAAGTAACACAGGTGTCCCCCTGCAGACCATGGAGGAGCATCGAGGTGCAGAGACCCCCCTGCACCCCATGAAAGAGTAACCCATAGGACAGCAGAATGGGAAGAGCTGCTGCCCGAGGGATGGACTCAAACAACACCTGACTGCAACCCCCTTCCCCGTCCCCCTGCACTGCTGGGGGGGAGGAGGGAGAGCTGAGAAGGAAGGAGGGGTAGGGGGAAGGTGTTTTTAAGACTCTTTTATTTCTCACTCTTTGGCTTTGATCCTGTTAGTAATAAATTTAAGTACTATCCCTTCTTTGAGTCTGTTTTGCCCATTAGTGAGCAACTTTCTCCAGACCATTTTCTCTACTCAGGAATCCTCAGCTGGTTTCTTTCTCTCCTCTGTGGAGTTGCAGAAGGAGGGGGAGGTAGTGGCTTTTAGTGGGTGTTTGAAATCCAGCCAGGATCAACCCAGTACACCAACCCATGTGCTTGAGGCCCTTTTGTGATGTCACAGCCCACCCTCTCCATTCCGGAATAGCCCTTGGCAACCAAAGAACCAACACCCTACAACCCCAAAGTGAAACCCCACCCGTGTGCCATGGGCCCCTTTGTGATGTCATGGCTGACCCTCTCCATTCCAGAACGGCCCCTGGCAACCAAAAAACCAATGCCTCACACCCCTGAGTGCAGCCCAACCCATGTGCCATGGGCCCCTTTGTGATGTCCTGGCCTGTCCTCTCCATTCCAGAACAGCCCCTGGAAACCAAAGAACCAACGTCACAGAATGTCAAAGTGCAGCCCCCCCATGGGCCATGGCCCCTTTGTGATGTCGTGGCCTTTCCCCCAGGAAAGAAAGCCTGTAACCTTTGAGTTTCAGGTGCAGTATATGGGACACCCTGGGCACTCTGTGGGAAGCAAGAGCTTTCTTTCCTGGCACCTTTCTCCTGGGAGAAATCTTCATCCATGTTCAATCTGGGGAGTCGGACCAGCTATCTCTGCACATGGCTCTGGAAAGCAAAGCACAGCACATTACCCCAGGAAAGACAGCTTGTAGCCTTGGACTCTTAGGTGCAGGTGGTGGCACACCCAGAGCACTCCATGGGCAGCAAGACCCTTCTGTCCTGGCACCATTTGTCTGCGAGGAATCTTCAGCTGTGTTCAATTTGGGGAGTCAGACTGGTAATTTTAATGTCGGGCTTCTGTAAGAGAAGGACAGCCCTTTCCCCCAGGAAAGAAAGCCCTTACCCTCTGTCTCTCATGTGCAGTTGGTGGCCTATGATTGGTACTCCATGGGCAGCAAGAGCTTTCTCCTGTGGCACCTTTTATTTGGGAAGAATATTTGTCTCTATTCAATTTTGGAAGTCGCACAGGCAAGTTCAGTGCAGGGCTCCAAAAAGCAAACCACAGCACTTCCACCCTGGAAAGGGAGCCCTTACCCTGGATCTCATGAGCAGTTGGGGGCCACTCTCAGCACTACACGGTGTGATTGTTCTGACCTCGCTCCCTGCCAAATGCCTGAACTCACAGTAACATCCCCTTCCCCCTCCCTTCTTCCCTTAGGGAAAAGGAAAAAATCCTATAAAAATTGAGGAACCTGAAATTAAGATAATTATATAAAAATATATATATTTACGTATGTTACAGTTATATACAATTAGGATGCTATGTACACAGTGCAGGGAATCCAAACACCCCCCAAGGGAAAAGGGAAAAAGGGATAAAAAGGGACAAAAAGGGACACAGAACAGATATACACAACCAAACCCAAGAACTAGCAAAATAACTAGTAAAACAAATCTCATCACATCCCTCAGAAAAGCAAGGTTGGCAGACACTGCCAGCACTCTCCAAATCTCCCTTGTGGTAGACCAGAGGTCACTGCAGGCCTCAGGCTTAGATAAGCAAGAACAACACAGTGAGCCACTGCTCCTGAACCTTGCTGGAAGAGAAGACAACAAGGTCTCTGATCTCCAACTATTTATAGTCTATGTAAAAATCATATGGAATACTGGGTACATGGCCACTTCCTTGGTTACAAGCTGGTTACCAGGAAGGCCTAGACCAAAACCATCACATTCTCCACCCCTTATTCCATACTATTCTTACGTAACATTTATATTTCACGTTCGCTTCTATCCTGCACATATATACACATATATATTTATGTAGTCCTTGTTTGGCCTTTGGAGCAATTGTCTTGTTGTAGAAGATCAGCATCAGGATTAGCTTGGTTTGGATCCTTGGCCCTTTGGTCACAATCACAGTTCTGGTTTTAGGGCTGGTTCTCTGGTCTGGGCTGTTTTATCATTGGATACCAGCATCAACTTGTTCAGGTCTTTCTCATCTGGTGACCGGTTTCCTGCAAAACACAACTCAAAGCACATGATTAGTCTTTCCCCATGTTTAAGTTTCTTTGAGGCACACATTGGATCTCTCCATCCTTTCTCATTACCCACCAGGTATTTCCAGGGCCTTGAGTGAAAACAGTCCCACAAATGGGTTTGTCTTGGCCTGAGGGAGGAGTAATCCAAACAGCCTTCCCTAACACACCTCTCAGGTATGCCATAGGGCATTGGCTATCATCCACGAGTCGGTGTAGAGGTAGAGCCTTGGCCATCCTTCTCCTTCTGCGATGTCCAAGGGCCAACTGGACAGCTTTGAGTTCTGCAAACTGACTCGATTCGCCTTTACCTTCAGTGGCTTCCACCACTCGTTGGGTGGGACTCCAAACAGCTGCTTTCCACTTCCAGTTCCTTCCTACAATACAGCAAGAACCATCAGTGAAAAGAGCATAGCGTGTCTCTTCATCTGGCAGCTGATTATGTGATGGAGCTTCTTCAGCTCAACTCTCTTGCTCTCCTTCCTCCTCCTCTGCCAGACTGCAGTTCTCACCTTCAGTCCAATTAGTTATAATTCCTAAAATTCCAGGAGGGTTCGAGCTTCCCATTCAAACATGTTGCATAATCAAAGCAATCCACTTCTCCAAGAAGCATCAGTGGAATGATGTGTAGAAGACACTTTCCCTTTGAACATCCAACTCAGCACTGGTAGCCGGGGTGCCAGGAAGAGCTGTGCTTTGGTGCCAGTCACCTCTGAGGCTGCTTGTATGCCTTCATATGCTGCTAGAATTTCCTTTTCCATAGGGGTGTAGTTGGCTTCAGATCCTCTGTAGCTTCGGCTCCAGAAGCCAAGTGGTCGCCCTCGTGTTTCACCAGGCACCTTTTGCCAGAGGCTCCAGGAGGGACCTTTATCCACAGCTGCAGAGTAAAGTACATTCTTTACATCTGGTCCCGTCCTAACTGGTCCAAGAGCCATGGTTTGTGCAGTCTCTTGCTTGATTTGCCTGAAAGCCTGCTGTTGTTCAGGACCCCATTGGAAGTTGTTCTTTTTATGGGTCACCAAGTAAAGAGGGCTCACATTTTGGCTGTACTCGGGGATGTGCATTCTCCAGAAGCCTGTGGCTCCCAGAAAAGCTTGGGTCTCTTTTTTGTTTGTCAGTGCAGCCATTGCTACAATCTTATTGATTACATCGGTTGGGATCTGGCACCTTCCATCTTGCCATTTCACCCCTAGGAATTGGATCTCTCCGGCAGGTCCCTTAACCTTTTTTTTGTTGATGGCGAAACCAGTTTTGAGGATGATCTTCTGGATGATCTTCTCTCCTTTGTTGAAAACTTCCTTTGCTGTGTCCCCTCATACAATGATATAGTCAATGTATTGTATGTGTTCTGGGGCCTCACCCTTCTCTAGTACAACCTGAATCAACCCATGACAGATGGTGGGACTGTGTTTCCACCCCTGGGGCAGTCGTTGCCACGTATACTGCACGCCCCTCCACGTGAAAGCAAACTGTGGCCTGCACTCTGCTGCCAAGGGAATGGAGAAAAACGCATTTGCTATGTCAATGGTAGCATACCACTTCGCTGTCTTGGACTCCAGCTCGTTCTGGAACTCCAACATGTCTGGTACAGCAGCACTCAATGGCGGTTTGACTTCATTCAAGCCACGATAGTCCACAGTTAATCTCCATTCTCCATCGGATTTGCGTACAGGCCAAATGGGGCTGTTGAAGGGTGTGAGTTTTACTGACCACCCCTTGGCTCTCCAACTTCCTGATCATCTTAGGAATGGGGATCACAGCATCTCGATTTGTCTGGTACTGTCGCCTATGCATTGTTGTTGTGGCTACTGGCACTTGTTGATTGTTGACTCGCAGCAATCCTACAACAGAAGGATCTTCTGAGAGGCCAGGCAGGGCAGATAATTGCTTGGATTTCTCCTCAGTCACCATGGCTACACTGAAAGCCCATCGGTACCCCTTCGGGTCCTTGAAGTATCCTCTTCTCAGGTAATCAATACCAAGGATACCGGGGGCTTCTGGACCCTCAACAATGGGATGCTTTTCCCATTGGTCTCCGGTCAAGCTTACTTCAGCCTCTACCACTGACAACTCCTGCGGCCCTCCTGTCACCCCAGAAATAGAAACAGTCTCTGTAGTCTCATGTTCAGACGGCATCAATGTACACTGGGCACCTGTGTCTGTCAAAGCTCGGTATCTCTGGGGATCCAATGTGCCAGGCCATCGAACCCACACAGCCCAGGAAACCTGAATACCTTCCTGGTCCCTTTCCATCTCCTGGCAGAAGGCAGGGCCTCTCTATTGGTCCCTGTCAGAGCATTCACCATTGGATTTCCTCTTTGCTACACTAGAGGCCTTCTTGTCATAACAGAAGCAAACTTCAGCTTCTTGTGTCTTGGAGATCACAATTGCTCCATGCTTTTCTACATGCAGATGGCAGCAAAATATCAGGGGAGGAGGAAAAGACTGAGGGACTTAATGCTTCCTTTGGCTCAGACTGTAACACTAAAAGAAGCTGTCCTCAGTATATTAAACTCCCAGGGCAGTAAGTTGGTGGCAGGGAGCTGAATGATGCCCCCATAATGCAGGAGCAAATGCTCAGTGACCTGCCTTGTCAATCAGATCCCCACAAGGCCCTGGGCCCAGAAGGGATGCACCCGAGTGCACCATCCCATGGAACATGCAGGACATCCAGGGGATCAGGCCCAGCCAGCGTGGGGTTGGGAAAGGCAGGTCCTGCCTGACCAACCTGGTCTCCTTCTGTGACAAATGACCCCCTCAGCAGCTGAGGGAAAGGCTGGGGATGTGTCTGTGCTGACTTCAGGAAAGCCTTTGAGCCCATCTCCCACAGCATCTCCTGCACAAACTGGCTGCTCATGGCCTGGACGAGGGAACTGTTTGCTGGGGGAAAAACTGGCTGATGGCCCAGGGAGTGGTGGGGGATGGAACTAAATGCAGGTGGGGCCGGTCACTAGTGGGGTTCCCAAGGGCTCAGGGTTGGGGCTGGTCCTGTTTTAACATCATTATTGGTGATCTGGATGAGGGGATCAAGAGCCCCCTCAGGAAATTGGTGGATCCCATGAAGTTGGGTGTGAGTGTGGATCTGCTGCAGGGCAGGAAGGCTCTGCAGAGGGATCTGGACTAGGCAGTGATTGTCCCTCTCTGCTGGGCACTGGGGAGGTCCCACCTGGAGTGCTGTGTCCAGTTCTGGCCCCTGAGTGCAAAAAGGCCCTGGAGGGGCTGGAGCGTGTCCAGAGAAGGGAACGGAGCTGGGGAAGGGTCTGGAAAACGTCTGATGAGGAGCAGCTGAGGGAACTGGGGTTCTTTAGTCTGCAGAAGGGGAGGCTCAGAGAGCACCTCATCACTCTCTAAAATTACCTGAAAGGAGGTTTCAGTGGGGAAGGGGGGTCGTTCTCTTCTACAAAGCCTTCAGTGAGAGCAAGAGAGGAAATGGCCTTGAGTTGCCTTGGGTGAGGTTCAGATTAGATACTACAAAGTTCTTTTCTTACTGAGAGAATCTTTAGGTCTTGAAACAAGTAGCCCAGGGAGCTGGTGGAGTCTCTGGAAGTGTTCAGATGGCATCTGCATATGGCACTTTAGGACACGGTTTTTAGGTTATTATGGTGGTGCTGGTTGAAAGCTGGATCAGAAGATCTTGAAGGTCTCTTCCAACCTTGGTGATTGTGTGACCTCTCATCAAAGTTTCCAGGTTTTGCTCTTACACAGTGCTGAGGATATTTTCTCAGTGGGACCCATTAAAACTACAAGAAACTTTACAGTTTGAATCTCACTTTGGTTTCTCCAGAGGTTCCTGCAACTCTCCTCAGGGTCTGATGTTCAGGGACTCATCCCCAAAGCCCCCGAGGCTGATGAAATGCCTGGGGCTGTTGCTGTGCTGCTGAGCTGGGCCGGGCTCCTGGCACACAGGGAGCTCCTGGCAACCAAGAACAGCTTCCAAGAGACAGCTCTGCCCAGGAGCAGCTCCTCTGCACAGCCCAGCAGGGCTGAGGGCACTGCCTGCAGCACCCAGGGCACAGAAGGCAGAGAGGTGAGAGGCAGCCTGGGCTGGGAGGGGACTGAGCTCTCACTACAGGAGAAACATTCAACGGATTTGAATGAAGAATTCTCCGCCTGGAGGACACTGAAACTTCCCTTCCAGCAGGGATCTCCTAAAGCTGCCACATCCCACAGCTTGTAGGATCTTTCAGAAGGACTCTCCCAGTGCCTGCAGGGCAGAGGAAGTGGCCCTATGGCAGAGCAGGGCAGGAGCTGCAGGCAGCAAGGGCAGGCAGGAGAAGGGAGCAGGAGGTGAAAGGGATCCTGGGCTGGGAGGACAGGGCAGAGCTGCTCAGGGCAGGAACCTTGGCAGCCCTTTGGCACGGGAAGGCTGTGGCTGCAGAGCAGTGCAGGGGAGTTGCTGCCAGTGGCTCTTGCAGCTGCCAAATGGCAGCCCTGGCAGGAGCTGTCAGGATGGCTGTGCTGGATTTGCTGGGGGGCAGCAGGAGAAGCTGCTGCAGAGCAGGACTTGCTGCTGCCCCATCAGAGGCCCAGGGCCAGAAGGTTCCCTGTGCCAGGGCCCTGCTCAGGAAGCACATCCAGTGCCAAGCCCTGCCCCTTCCCAGCCAGCGCAGGGGGTCTGGGATCTGCTCTGCAGCCCCTGCCCAGGCAGAGCTGCCCCTGGGCCCTGGGCTGGGGATGGGCTCTGGCAGCACTGGCAGGGAGCTGAGCTGGGCACAGGGAGGGGCTGCTGGCAGGAACAGCTCCTCACACACAGCCAGGCAGGGAGGGAGAGGCAGCTGCTGCCACAAGTGCTGCCCAGGGGGATGTGGCCCCTCCCTGCCTGTGTCTGTGGCACAGAGCCCTTCCCTGAGCAGCTCCTGCCTGGGCTCCTTTGCCAGCCCAAGCAGAGCCTCTGCCCTCAGGCCCATGGGGGCTGGGCTGGGCATTGCCCTGCAGCAGCCAGAGCCCAGGCAAGGACAAGGCCCTCATTTCCAGCTGCCTCTGCCTGTCCCTCCTCCCTTGGCAGCAGCACTGGGGCATTTCCCTGCCATCCCCTGCTGCCTGGGCTCTCCTTGTTCTCACCCTTGGCTTTTCTGAGCCAGTGTGGGGTTTGGGGGGGCAGATTCCTGTGCAGACACAAACCCTTTGGGTGCTGCTGTGGGGATGTGTCTGTGGGAGCAAAGTGCCCAAGTGCCCTGCAGGCAACTTCAGGCTCTTCAGCTGTTTCCCTGGGTGTCCTGCAGGGCTGCAGGTGCCCTCCAGGAGGGCACAGCTCTGCCATAGTATCTCTGTGCTGCACAGGATCCCTGTGGAGAAAACTCCTCAGTGCTAACTCCGTGGAAATGCTCTGGGCAAGTACGGGAACAAACACAAAGAATTCCCTTAGTTCAGTCCCTTTTTGGGGAAAATTGCAAACAGCAAACCTGAGAAGCTCTTGGATGTATCAGGAGAACATTCATTTGGAGATCACCCTGCATTCCAAGTTCCCTCTTCCAGCAGAGCAAGAAGGAGTCCTTGGGAGCCCATCCCAGAGTTCCTGCTTCTAATGGTGCCCTCAGGCAGCAACAGCCAGAGCTCAGGGGAGGGAGCTGCAGGGAGGTCTGAGTGAGGAGACAGAGCCTGAGAATTGGGTGGCTGTGAGACGTGTCCTGTTTGGCTGCAGCAGCCTGGTCTAACTCAGCATTGACTTCTCCTCAACAGATCTAAACACTCTGAGGGAGAAGAAAATGCCCAACAGCAGCTCCATGGCCCAGTTCCTGCTGCTGGCATTCTCAGACAGGCGGGAGCTGCAGCTGCTGCACTTCTGGCTCTTCCTGGGCATCTCCCTGGCTGCCCTCCTGGGCAACGGCCTCATCCTCAGCGCCGTAGCCTGCGACCAGCACCTGCACACCCCCAGGGACTTCTTCCTGCTGCACCTCTCCCTCACAGACCTGGGCTGCATCTGCACCACTGTGCCCAAAGCCATGCACAACTCCCTCTGGGGCACCACAACCATCTCCTACACAGGATGTGCTGCTCAGGTCTTTTTCTTTGTCTTCTTCATGTCAGTAGAATTTTCCCTCCTGACCATCATGTGCTACGACCGCTACGTTGCCATCTGCAAACCCCTGCACTACGGGACCCTCCTGGGCAGCAGAGCTTGTGCCCACATGGCAGCAGCTGCCTGGGCCTCTGGGTTTCTGTATTCTCTGCTGCACACAGCCAATACATTTTCCCTTCCCCTGTGCCAGGGCAATGCCCTGGGCCAGTTCTTCTGTGAAATCCCACACATCCTCAAGCTCTCCTGCTCACACTCAGGCTACCTCAGGGAAATTGGGCTCATTTGGATTAGTGTATGTTTAACTTTTGGTTGTTTCATTTTCATTGTTTTCTCCTATGTTCGGATCTTTAGGGCTGTGCTGAGTATGCCCTCAGAGCAGAGACGGCACAAAGCCTTTTCCACGTGCCTCCCTCACCTTGCTGTGGTCTCTCTTTTTGTTAGCACTGCAGCATTTGCCTTCCTCAAGCCCCCCTCCATCTCTTCCCCCTCCTTGGATCTGACTGTGTCAGTTCTATACTCAGTGGTTCCTCCAGCACTGAACCCCCTCATCTACAGCCTGAGGAACCAGGAGCTCAAGGATGCCATAAGGAAAATGATGACTAGATTCTTTTTAGGAGCAATAGCCTGCCTCTTTTCTTCTGCAGAACCCTCACTGTGTAACCCTTCACTGGCCCAGCCTTCCTTCTAAAGCTTTTCAGAGTGGTGTGGCAGAGTTTTCTTATATGTTTTCCTCTTCTAATGTTTTTAGCAGAGAAATTTATTCTTCATCCAATACCTAATTCACTCTCTACCTCTTTGGTTGACCCACAATTATGTAAATGAGGAATAATTTTCTTTGTGAATTTTTACAAATGTTCCTGCAGCAACTTCTTTTTCAATCATCCTGCCTTTGTTATTCTGTAAAACATGAATCACAATCTCTAATAAAGTACTTGAGTTTTTTTGTTCAGATTCTTGCTCCAAGAACTTCCCTGCATCTGGAGGGCAGTGCCTGTGTGCAGAGGAGAAGGGTTAAAGAGTCCTGGGACAGGAGCACTGCCAGGGAGCAGCAGCTCTTGGGCTTTTCAGAGATGCTCTTTGTCCACTGCCTCCCTCTCCTTTCTGCTCCTTGCCCAAGGCCTGAGTGCTCTGGCAGCTCAGTCACTGCTGTGGGTCAGTGCTGGGACCATGGGCAGGGACAGGCCCTGGCACTGCTGGCACAGAGCTGGGGTCCTTAACATCATTTCCATCAGGAAAGGGGATCCCCCTGGGCAGTTCCTGAAGACTTTGTTCTTTTTTAAGAGGTTGGTGTAAAGAACAAGCCAAGGAATAGACTCTCCAAGTCTCCTGGCTTGGCTTGTTTCGCCATTCAGGCCGTGCAGGCAGAGAAGGGCTGCTCATCTGAGGGCTGGCTCAGATGTTCTGTGCTGGTGGCCCATGGCAAATGGTCTCCAGGTCACCTGCCTGGGGCTCTGCAGCTTGTGCTGGCTCTGATGGCAGGGGAGGACTTGTGTGTAGGAAATGAGGAATCCCACGGATCCCACACACACATGGATCCCAACATCTCCCATGGGCCGCCTCGCTCCAGCATGAGATTCTCTCTCTCTCTTAAAGGTATAAATCTTCAGTAGCAGTATGGATCCACACACACACACAGATCCCAAGCTTATCCGAGCCGTCTTTGCTCCGGCATAAGCATCATCTCTTTCAAGGGTCACAAAGTTTTCAACAGGACTCTGCCTTATCTCAGTCCTTCTCATGAAGTCTCAGTTTTCTTTGGTACATCCACAGGCTCCTCTGTGAGCCTCATGGGGGGTCTCCTTACTCCAACAAATTTTTACAAGTAGCAGGGATTACTTTTCAGTCTTTTCCCTGCTGAGGAGAGAGAGTGAAAAGGGAAGAAACAGCTCTCCCTCCTTCGAATTTCTTCTCTCTCCTCCGGCTGCCAGCTTGGAAGCTCCATTATCTCTTGGCTGGAATTTCTCTGCAGCGGTTTCTGTCCAAGTATTCAGTCTTTTAAACTTTTTTTTCTTCACTCTCGTACCAGACAGAAAGGGAGGGCTTCAGTGCTACACCTGGCCCCCCCAGCCCAAGCCGGGGGAGGAGAGGGCCTTGGCCCTCTTCGGGCCTGCCGCTTCTTTCTCCTACATGGCTGCTGCCCCTAATTTCAACTGCACAACAAGTCTTCTCTTCCGTTTTCTTAAAGATGGAATTAGCACAGGCGTCACTGGACTTTTGATTGGCCTTTTTGTCTGGAAATTACCTGGACAAAAACATCCTCAGCCCCAGGGATGGGCTGGTGGGCAAAACCACGACAACACCCAACTTCATGGGATCCACCAATTTCCTGAGGGGGCACTCGATCCACTCATCCAGATCACCAATAACGATGTTAAACAGGAGCAGCCCCAACTCTGAGCCCTTGGGAACCCCACTAGTGACTGGCCCCACCTGCATTTAGTTCCATCCCCCACCACTCCCTGGGCCATCAGCCAGTTTTTCCCCCAGCAAACAGTTCCCTCGTCCAGGCCATGAGCAGCCAGTTTGTGCAGGAGATGCTGTGGGAGATGGGCTCAAAGGCTTTCCTGAAGTCAGCACAGACACATCCCCAGCCTTTCCCTCAGCTGCTGAGGGGGTCATTTGTCACAGAAGGAGACCAGGTTGGTCAGGCAGGACCTGCCTTTCCCAACCCCACGCTGGCTGGGCCTGATCCCGTGGATGTCCTGCCCGTGCCATGGGATGGTGATGGGAGAAAGAGAAACTTGACTCACAGTGTCCAAGAATGCCTAGATACGGAACAATGAACTCTTAGAGAAGTCCTGGAGAATTAGATCAAGGATGTAATTCAAACAAACAGGATGTAAATAAGCTCTGTTTCCCCAGATAAGGTGAAGAACAAACGTAACAATTGTTTTTGGTGGTGGAACAGGATGACGATGGACCTGCTCAAGAACTGAGGGCAAGGAAACAGAGGGAGCCTGGAAGGACCAAAGAAGGACCTCCAGGGGGGTGACTCTGTGAAGGAAACTAATGAATACGTATTAGCAAACCTGCACATCTAATGAATATGTAACCAGAGTGTGCAATAAGAAGCCCTGTCCATCTGTCATTTGGCACCTTCGGTTACAGGAGCTTCCCTGCCAACGTCCAGTGCTGAAAAATAAACAATTCCTGCTTCTTAATACCTACAAATTGGGGTTTAAGTGTCTGTTTTTGCCCCCTTTTGGTATCAGGGCCATTGTGACACTTTGGAACCTCCTGGAATCCAAGGGCCATTGCCACAGTGCAAGGCCTGATGGAGCCAAAGGCCCTTGGACACTGGGGCAGCTCACAGAATCCAGGGGCCTTGATGACACTCCAGGGCATCCCAGAACCAAAGGAGTCCCGGGAAGGTGCTGAACCTCCTGGAATCAAGGGGGCATTGTGACACTGTGACACTGTGACATTGTGACACTGTGACACTGTGACACTGTGACATTGTGACCCTGCAGGGCCATGTGGAGACAAAGGGGCCATTGTGACCCTGGGCAACCTCACAGCACCAAGGGCCATTGTGACACTGCAGGGCCTCATGGATTCCAAGCAGTGCTGGGACACTCTGGACCTGATGGAATCACTGTGCAATTGGGACACCACAGAACCTCATGGAATCCTCAGCACCACTGTGACATATGGGAATCTTCTGGAATCAAGGGACCATGGTGACAGAGCAGGGCCTATGGAGCAGAAGGGACCACGGTGACACCGTGGAACCTCATGGAATAAAGGAACCTGTGAGACACTGGATTATTGGGATAATTCTTGACTCAGAACAACTCCAGTGTGTGTGTGGGTGGGAAAGGACAGGTGGAATTTGCCAAAGGGGAGGTGGTGCCCTGTTCCATTGCCCAGCCCTTGGAGCCTCCTTGGGCAGCCCTGGAGCTGCTGTCAGTCCAAAGCAGCCCGGGAGCACTGCCCCATCCCACAGCCTGGAGCCCCTAACCCAGCCCCACACTGGCTCCAGCACACCAGGAGCTCTGCCCCTCACCCTCCTGGAGCCCCAGAGTGGCCAGTGGGCCACAAGTCCCCCCTGGGGGGTGGGCACAGGGGGCAGAGCAAATCAAACCAGCCCCGTGCGGCCATGGCGTGGTCGGACCCTCCATCTGGGCACGGGGAAGCTGCACTGGCACCAGACTGCGGGTGGGAGCTGCACTTCTCTCTCTTCCCTTACTTCTTCTTATTCTCTCAACCTCTCATAATATTTGAGGAAACTTAAAACTGGATGGGTTGGGTTTTTGCTGACTTGTCTGGGTTGGCCTGTGCTCAGTCAATGCTTTGGGGAATGCTCTGTTCTGGTGGAATTTTGCCCTTTCACCTTTTGCCAAGCTCCCTTCTTTTCTCAAGTTTACCATAATAGTGTGATATTTGACCTCCTGAGAGGTCAAAAGTGTGTTGTATCTTCTCCACTGTGCTCCCTCAAGCTACTTAAAGAACTGAAGTCCCTTTTCAAATATCTCGAGGGTGGATATTTTTGATACCTTGTATATTTTTTAAATGAAAACCCCTTTGATGACCTCATAGCTCAAACCTGGAATCTTACAGTCACCATCCCTGGAAGTGTTCAGAAAACATTGAGCTGTGGCACTTGGGGACACGGTTCAGTGGTGAAGATGCCAGTGTTGGGTTAATGGTTGCACTCTATGATCTCAGAGATCTTTTCCACCCTCAAAAATTCTGTGATTCTGTGGTGACTCAACCACTTCCCTGTACATTCTTTTCCGATGCTTGATAACCCTCAGTCATCCCTTTGATGCTGCAGCCAAGGAAACTCATGGAATGAAGGGGCCACTGTGACCCTGCAGGGCCTGGTGGAACCTTGTCTGTTGGGAAACACAAAGGGATGTGTGGGGGTGTTTCACTGACAACCAGGAGAATTTTGGAGAGGAACATTTACACCCTCAGATCTTGATGTGTCCACACATCTCTGCCTGGGTGTGGGTGTGAATTGACTGTGGTGGAGTGTTGTTATTGTGAATCTATAATTCAGTCACTGTGAAAAGTGTAGCAAATGCTACTGAATCACTTGATAACTTTTAAGTTGGTCAATAATAAAATGCCAATAATTTCTGTTGCCCTCTTATCTTTGCTTCCAAATCGTGTGCCCCCTCACCCTCTTGCATCCCAAGGCTCTGTGCAAATCTCTCCCTTTCATCAAGAAAACATATTTCTGTATTGTCTACTTTAAAAGCTTCCTCCTTAGCTAAACAAGAAAAAACTCCAGTTAGTTGTTGAAGACTTGAAAGCATGAAGATAATTAAAGCAATGAAAATAATTTGGTTTTCTGTATTTAATGAGCCCCACTGTGTGTTTAGAGACAAGTCCATTGTTCTCAACTACTGAGAGAAGATTGAAGAAGCTGCTCAAGAAGTCAGGAGCCAAACTCCCAGTCCCTTGAAGCATTGCTGGGCCCCACTGAGGGCAGGCACTGACAAAGCCTCCCCAGGGACTCCTTGGAGCAGATCCTTGCAGGCCAGGAGTGCAGGCAGACAAAGGAAAGTGTCTTGTGGTGGCCTGAGGGGCAGAGGCAGCTGCCAGAGCCAAGGGCACAAAGGCCTGGGTGCCTTTGGGCCTTGCAGCCCTGCCAGAGCCCTTGGCCATCTGTGCTGCAGGCTGTGCTCCCCTGGCCCTGCTGCTCCTCTGGCCTTGCAGGCTGCACACACCCCTCCTGCTTTCCCACCCCCCTGCCAGCAGCATTTCTGGGCCCTCCCTGATGGCTCTGCTGTCCCCCAGCTCTGGCTGCTGCCATGTGCACTTGGCCTTCTTGGCTTTGCTGCTGAGCCCCTGTGCCCCAGGACATCCCTGACAGAGCCCAGGCCCTTCTGCTGGGGGTCCCTGCAGAGCTGAGCAGATCCAGGTCACCTCCCATTGCTCTGCCAACCCCTTGGGCCTGCTCTGGGCCCTGCAGGTCCTTGCCCTGCTCCCAAGGGCTCTGGGGGTGCTTCATGCTCAGGCCTTGGGCTTTAGAGCTCAGGGTGGGGATCGGGCAGAACTTTGGCAGGTTTGTTGTTCTGCTGGCAGGCTCTGGTTCATGATTAGGGGAAGAGCTTTTTGGGTTGGGTCAGGATTAAAGCGTGGTTTTTCATGCTGGTAATAGCGGTTGCAGATTGGGGTGGGCATTGGAGTCCCAGTAAGGGTCTGGAGTTCTGCGTTTGGGCTTTGCCTTTGAAGAAAGAGGAGGTTGAGATTTGAGCAGTGGATTCCTTTCCATGGGAAGGGCAACACATTTAGGTTGGGGCTACAAAGAGGTTACAAAGAGGGTAAAGGTCCATCAGGAATGTTTGCACAGTCAGTGTTTCAGCACCTTCAGCATTCCCTGAACCTGCTTTTACCTCATCAAAATCTTTCCTCTCTATTCACCAGGTCCCTCCTTCCTTCCCCAAATATCCAATCCTTTTTGTCCCAGTTCCTCCTGATTTCCCACAAACTTTCATCTGGTTGGGCTCAGCTTTGTGATGACCCTGTGCAACCTCATGGAATCAAGGGGCGCTTGTGAAACTGCAGGGCCTCATGGAAAGAAAGGAAAACAGGGACACTGAAATTTTGTGGAACCAGGGCACCATTTAACATTGGAGGCCTTGAAGAACAAAAGGAGCCCTGAAACCTTTTGGAATCTCATGGAACCAGGGAGCCCTTGTGTCACTGTGGTGCCTCCTGGAAACAAAGAAATCTGGGACACAGTGGAACCTCATGAAATGAAGGAGCCACTGAGACACCACAGGGCCTTTTTGGAGCCAAATGGACCTTGAGACCCTGGGGAACCCCATGGAATCAAGGGGTCATTGTGACACCAAAGACACCTCATGGCCTCAAAGGACCACTGTGACACTCCAGGGCATTCTGGAGCCAAAGGATCCCAGGGACACTGAGCAGCCTCCTGGAATCAAGGAGCCATTTTGACACTGCAGGGCCTCCTGGAAACAAAACCAAATACAGGCTTGTCCAGGTCCTGGGGGATGATTCAGAAGGGAGGCAGCAGTGATTTCTCCCTACAGACCCACCACTCCAATGGTCTCTCCCTGCCCTGAAGGTTTCTGGCCATCAGGCTGTAGCTGAGGGGCTTGGGCAGGGCCATGAGGAGGGGGTAGAACAAGGGCTGTGTCCAACTCTGCCAGGAGGGCTGTGCTGGGCAAGGAGGAGGAGGCTGCAGCAAACAGTGGCACTGCTGAGGGGACAGGAGCAAGGGAGAGACTTTGTGCCTGCCCACGCTGGGCAGGAGCTGCCCCAGGATGGCAGCTCTGAAGCACTCCCAGCATGTCCCTGGGAACAGCAGGGCAAGACTGGATCTAAAAATCAGGCTGGGAATGCAAAGAGCAGGAGTGTCCTGGTGTCACTGCAGGAGAGTTCCAGCCCTGCAGCAAGGGCACAGAAGAAGTGACCCAGTCCATGCAGTGCCCTCAGAAGATCCCACAGCATCCTGGAGATGCTGTCAGGGAGCCCAGCTCTGCTTCACAAGTTCCCAGTGCCTGTCCCTGCCTGTGCTCAAAGGGCTCCCACCCCCAGGACTGTGCTCAGAGAGCACTCAGGCCTTGCAGCCAGAAAGGGGCTCAGGAGGACAGGGTGGAAGTGGAAAGAGCAGCTCTGCAAAGCCCAAGCTCTGCTGCTCCCTGGCAGTGCTGCTGTGCTGGGATTGTTGTGCCCTTCCCCTTTGCAAATCCCCCCTGTCCTGCAGTGTGCTGTCCTTTAGGAACAGCTGAGAAGAAGGGTCTTAGACAAAGAAGGCACTGCAGGGTCCTTTATTTTCTTTAAATACGCAAAAAGCACAATTCATCATTTTACATCTCTGTATCAAAATCAAAAAGTGGAAACTAAATTAGAAGGAAGGTGCATATAATATTTTATTGCATAGAAAATTATTGCAAGAGGAACCCAATGGCCTCCATAAAAAATTTGAGCAGGAAGGCTGAGCCATTAGGGAATCCCATTCTGAATGCTACACACTAGAACACAGGCACTTTATTGTTCCTGGACTGCATCCAGTCATCATTTTCCTTATGGCATCCTTGAGCTCCTGGTTCCTCAGGCTGTAGATGAGGGGGTTCAGGGCTGGAGGAACCACCGAGTACAGAACTGACAGAGCCAAATCCAGGGACGGGGAGGAGATGGAGGGGGGCTTCAGGTGGGAAAATGTGCCAGTGCTGATGAACAGGGAGACAACAGCCAGGTGAGGGAGGCACGTGGAAAAGGCTTTGTGCCGTCCCTCATCAGAGGGGATCCTCAGCACAGCCCTGAAGATCTGCACATAGGAGAAAGCTATGAAAATGAAACAACCAAGTCTTAAATAGACACTAACCCCAAGAAGCCCAATTTCCCTGAGGTAGCCTGAGTGTGAGCAGGAGAGCTTGAGGATGTGTGGGATTTCACAGAAGAACTGGCCCAGGGCATTGCCCTGGCACAGGGGAAGGGAAAATGTATTGGCTGTGTGCAGCAGAGCAGTGAGAAACCCAGAGGCCCAGGCAGCTGCTGCCATGTGGGCACAAGCTCTGCTGCCCAGGAGGGTCCCGTAGTGCAGGGGTTTGCAGATGGCAACGTAGCGGTCGTAGAACAATATGGTGAGGAGGGAAAACTCTGCTGACATGAAAAAGACAAAGAAAAAGAGCTGTGCAGCACATCCTGTGTAGGAGATGGTTGTGGTGCCCCAGAGGGAGTTGTGCATGGCTTTGGGCACAGTGGTGCAGATGCAGCCCAGGTCTGTGAGGGAGAGGTGCAGCAGGAAGAAGTCCCTGGGGGTGTGCAGGTGCTGGTCGCAGGCTACGGCGCTGAGGATGAGGCCGTTGCCCAGGAGGGCAGCCAGGGAGATGCCCAGGAAGAGCCAGAAGTGCAGCAGCTGCAGCTCCCGCCTGTCTGAGAATGCCAGCAGCAGGAACTGGGCCGTGGAGCTGCTGTTGGGCATTTACTGCTTCCTCAGAGTGTTTGGATCTGTTGAGGAGGAGAAGTCAATGCTGAGTTAGACCAGGCTGCTGCAGCCAAACAGGACACGTCTCACAGCTTCCCCACTCTCAGGCTCTGTCTCCTCACTCAGAACTCCCTGCAGCTCCCTCCTCTGAGCTCTGGCTCTTGCCACCTGAATTCCTTGTGTTTGTTCTCCCAGTGGCATCTGCCACAGTTAGGAGTGGTTGTGGATGTTGGAAATCCCTGACATTTCCATTGCGCTGCAGGTCAAGTCTTGTGGGTTCTGAGGGCACAGGGATGGTCCCTCAGTGCAGACAGAAGAGCTGCTCTGCCCATCAGTCTGTGCTCAGCTGCCCTGTGTACAGATAGCCAGGAATCCGTGTCCAAAGAAAACACTGACACACTCCTCACTTTTTCATCTCTCCCCTCCCAGAGTGAGACACCAAATGCTCATTGCAGCTGCCCAGAGCATTTCCATGGATTTAGCACTGAGGAGTTTTCTCCACGGGCATCCTGTGCAGCACAGAGATACTATGGCAGAGCTGTGCCCTCCTGGAGGGCACCTGCAGCCCTGCAGGACACCCAGGGAAACAGCTGAAGAGCCTGAACTTGCCTGTAGGGCACTTGGGCACTTTGCTTCCACACACACATCCCCACAGCAGCACTCAAAGGGTTTGTGTCTGCACAGGAATCTGCCCCCCCAAACCCCACACTGGCTCAGAAAAGCCAAGGGTGAGAAGAAGGAGAGCCCAAGCAGCAGGGGCTGGCAGGGAAATGCCCCAGTGCTGCTGCCAAGGGAGGAGGGACAGGCAGAGGCAGCTGGAAATGAGGGCCTTGTCCTTGCCTGGGCTCTGGCTGCTGCAGGGCAATGCCCAGCCCAGCCCCCGTGGGCCTGAGGGCAGAGGCTCTGCTTGGGCTGGCAAAGGAGCCCAGGCAGGAGCTGCTCAGGGAAGGGCTCTGTGCCACAGACACAGGCAGGGAGGGGCCACATCCCCCTGGGCAGCACTTGTGGCAGCAGCTGCCTCTCCCTCCCTGCCTGGCTGTGTGTGAGGAGCTGTTCCTGCCAGCAGCCCCTCCCTGTGCCCAGCTCAGCTCCCTGCCAGTGCTGCCAGAGCCCATCCCCAGCCCAGGGCCCAGGGCAGCTCTGCCTGGGCAGGGGCTGCAGAGCAGATCCCAGAGCCCCTGCGCTGGCTGGGAAGGGGCAGGGCTTGGCACTGGATGTGCTTCCTGAGCAGGGCCCCTGCAAATGGCAGCAGGTGCAGCTGAAGCTGGGAGGAGCCCTGAGCCTGCAGCTGAAGGGCCCTGCCCAGCCCTGGCCTGCCAGGAGGGCTCACTCCTTCCCCCCAGCCCTTCTCCCTGCAGGGCCGTGGCAGCTCCTTGGCCGGGCTGAGAGCTGCCCCTGGCAGGCAGCAGAGTCCCTGCCCCAGCACACACAGCCCTTCTGAAAGATCCTACAAGCTGTGGGATGTGGCAGCTCTAGGAGATCCCTGCAGGAAGCGAAGTTGAAGTGTCCTACAGCCAGAGAACAGAATTTAACTTTCCTTTAGCCAGAGAATTCTTCATTTAAATCCTGTGAATGTTTCTCCTGCAGTGAGAGCTCAGTCCCCTCCCAGCCCAGGCTGCCTCTCACCTCTCTGCCTTCTCTCCTGTGCCCTGGGTGCTGCAGGCAGTGCTCTCAGCCCTGCTGGGCTGTGCAGAGGAGCTGCTCCTGGGCAGAGCTGTCTCTTGGAAGCTGTTCTTGGTTGCCAGGAGCTCCCTGTGTGCCAGGAGCCCAGCCCAGCTCAGCAGCACAGCAACAGCCCCAGGCATTTCATCACCCTCGGGGGCTTTGGGGATGAGTCCCTGAACATCAGACCCTGAGGAGAGTTGCAGGAACCTCTTGAGAAACCAAAGTGAGATTCAAACTGTAAAGTTTCTTGTAGTGTTAATGGGTCCCATTAAGGAACCCAACTGAGAAAAGATCTTAGAGCACAAACCAAGAAACTGTGATGACAGGTCAGATAATCACAAAATCATCAAGGTTGGATGAGACCTTCAAGATCTTCTGGCCTAACTGTCAAACAGCACCACCATAATTACCCCTAAACCATATTCCAAAGTGCCATTTCCAGATGCCATCTGAGCACTTCCAGAGACTCCATCACCTCTATAAGAATCTTAGTCCAATACCTAAACATTCAATGAAAAATGAATCTAGTGGCTCAAGATGCACTGTTTCTAAAATTGGCAGTGGAGCAAGCTAACGATGATTGTCAACAAATATTAAGGTCCCTGAAAGATCCCTCTCCAATGGACATGGTTAAGCGGTGTCACAATATAGGATCCAACAGGTACAAAAAATCATTACGAACTTAAGTCCTGGCAGTGCAACAACAACAGAAGGAGGCTCTGTGTCAGCTGCACACAAACAGGACATTTTCAAAGGGATTGCCCTCAGCTGAAAAGAAGAGCACCCACAGTACCATCCAGCTTGTGTCCCCCATGCCAAAAGGGATTGCCCTGGGCCAGTGACTGTAGATCACTCTTGGACAGAGAGGGGAGGCCACTTTTCCGAAAGCTGCACAAAGGCTGGCCTCGATTTCGGGAAATGGGGAGCTGAGCACGAAGGGCAGCGCGATGATAAAAAATGCCCCACAAGTCAAGCACACCCAGCTGCTCCCCTCACTCCCAGACAGAGACCCAGAGCAAGTGTCCCTAGGGTGGAGTTGGCATCTCCCCACCCACTCACAATAAGCAGTAACAACTACCAAACAGTTCTCCTGAGACCAACAAATAACCTTCCAGTACCTACTGGAAAATACATTTTAACTGGGACTGCTCCATTTAAATAATACAGGATTAATAGTTATCCCACAATCAGTGACTGCAGACAAAGCTAAGGCATTAGAAGTGACTGTAAAACATCTATCTCCACCCCTGGAGCAAGACACAGAAACACCCATGGCCAATTTAACCCCCATTGCTATAGGGGGGGACACTTTGGGCTCTATGCCGATGGTCCAGTGGTCACAGTCTGTTTTACTCCAATATCCCAATGACCCTCTGGGGCAGAGATATGATAGGACAATGGGGAGTCCAACTAACTACCTCAAATTTAGTTTAAAGGCCACTGATGAGCCACAGTCTCCTGCCCTCACATGGCTCTCTGACCAGCCAATCTGGGTATCCCAGTGGCCCCTAAAGGGAGAGAAATTGCGCCAAATCAACCTGCTAGCACATGAACAACTAGCAAAGGGACTTATTGTGCCAACTGATAGTCCCTGGAATTTCCCTATTTTTACCATATGGAAGTCCAATGGAAAGTGGAGACTGCTACAGGATTTAAGAGAACTCAATAAAAAATAGAGCTGATGGGGGCTCTCCATCCAGGGCTTCCATCACTACAATGATATGTTCAAAGTGACCTGTTGTTCTTGTTGATAGAAAAGATCATTTCTTTAACATTGCATTAAACCCTAAAGACTCTCGTAGGTTCACGTTTACAGTGCCTTCCATCAACGCAGCAGAACCATCTCAGTGCTGTCACTGGACAGTCCTCCCACAAGGAAGGAGGAACAGCCCCTCCATTTGCCAAAGAGTCGTTGCAGACGTGTTATCACCAACCCATCGACAGTGTCCGGATACCATCGTATCTCACTCTAGGGACGATCTCTTGCTGGCAGTGGAATACAAGGGACAATTCATGGGAGTACATTTGTCCATGAAAACTGCACTATTGACACAGGGCCTTGAAATCACACCGGGGAAAGAACAAGTGACAGTTCCTTGGAAATACCTTGGATTTCAAATTAATAACACCACTATTCTGTTACTTTACCCACTGACATCCACACCTTAATTGATTTGCAGTCCCTACTCAGCCTAATCAGTTGGGTTAGGCCTCTGTTAGGTGTAACAACAGACACCCTGAAAATGCTCTTTCAGCTCCTGAAAGGGGAGGCAGACTTAACCTGTCCTCGACACTTAACACCGACACCCCTGGCAGTATTAAAGGAAATAAATCAAAGACTGAGTTCCTGTCACAGTCAAAGAAAAGGGTGGGGGTTACCTCTTGTTTTAGTAATTTTTAAAGGTATCAAACAACCTTATGCTGTAATAGGACAAATAGGATGACTTTCTGTTATGGGAATGTTTTTTTTTTAAGCTTCCAGTTTTCCAAATGCATTACTACATATCCTGAGATGCTCTCCAAAGTCTGCCACAAAAGCAGATTATGGCTTTGGGAGCTCTTGAGGAGGGATCCAGATGGTATCTATGTTCCTCTGTCTACTGTTCAACTAACTCAATTGCAGATTCATAGCTCTGGTTTTCAGTTAGCCATTGCTGATTACAGGGGTCAATTTTCAGTTCACCTTCCATCTATTCCTTTTTTACAGCTGCTAGCCTTTACTCAGCCAGAGCTAACACACAACTGTTCTCCTGTTCCACTAACAAGTGCTAGAACTGTGCTCACAGATGGTTCTGGCAGAACGTCTAACGCAGCAGTCACCTGGCTCAGAGCAGGAAAATGGGTTTATGACACGCACAAGGTAAGAGGTTCCTCTCAGATAGCAGAGCTCTCTGCAGCCATACCTGCATTTCATCTATTTCCAGAGCTTTAGGTTGTTAAGCCCATATATTCCTTATACCAATTCCCCTTAAAAACAGGTACAGTTCTTGAACATGAATACCAGAAATGTCAGATTGAGAAGCACATGACCAATTACTACTTAAAATGTAAAATGTGTGGGTAACATGCAAAGATATAATAAAATCTCTAGCTATGTGTGAGTGAAGCATGACTGAGGTGGCCACCTTTTAAATGAATGAAAAAAAGGAGCTGTATGAGTGAGAGTCGCTGTGTGAACATACATATGTGTGGACTTCAAAATACTTTATACGTCATATGCCTTGAATAGATTATACTGACACTACAAACACTACCTCTGCCACATCACCCTAATACAGGACAGCTGAGAACACCACATTCCTTCCCTAACCCTTTTTTCTTGAAGTAAATGTGAGTTTTCCCCAGTTATACGTAGACCCTCAGATTAATAAAGTTTTTGCTCTACCCAGTTACTCTAAATCCTTAGGTAAATAAAGTTATTGTTTAATAAAGTTTTTGTTTTTACCCAGTTGCACTAAAACCCTTAGGAGAATAAAGTTTAGAATTCTTACCAAGTTACCACCAAGACCCCTAAAAGAAAGTCTTAAGTAATTACTGGCTGCAATTTGCAGGCCCATAAAGGTAATGCAGTTAATAAAGCTACTACGTTAAATGAGAAATGTTATGTTAAAAAGATAGTTAACTAAAAAGTTTCAGAATTGCACTGTTCTGTATCTTGTTGTAATGAAAAGGGGGAGATGCAGCGTTTGGGGTTTCAGGAGTGCCAGAAGAGCACTCTGGGAAATGAAGTCTGCGGGACCCTGGTGCACATGAGCAGTGAAGACCCTTGGCAGGATTGGTTGAGAGGGTTACCTGTTGGGACGTGTTACAATTCAAAACTGCTACTGAAGCCTTTGTTCTCTCTCAATAAAGCATTCTGTTACACACCATATTGGTGTCCCTTGGACCATGCAGACTCCTTATTTATTATATTAATAATATTACAACAATTCTTTCCACATCTCGGCTTTGGGAAAGGTTGGGGAAGGTTGGGAAAGGTGTTACCAAGGTGGTTTTGCCTGACATGCTGAACATGGGGGCAGGTCTATCTTCAAAATCCCCAAGAGAAGAGATGGCAGAAAGCTGCCCTGCAGGTTGTATTTGAAGGAAGAGGAAAAGACACCGAGGGTAAGGGGTTTCTGTCCTGGAGGGCAGGGCTGTCGTTTGCTTGTGGGAGCCCAGTGCTGAAATTGTCAGTCCGAGTCCCAAATTTGAATCTGGGCAAAGATTCCTGCCAGACAAAAGGTGGCAGAACAGAAAGCTCTTGCTGCCCAGGGTGTCCCACCAACTGCACCTAACACCCAAAGGTTACAGGCTTTCTTTCCTGGAGGAAAGGCTGTGACATCACAAAGGGGCCATGGCCCATGGGGGGGCTGCACTTTGACATTCTGTGACGTTGGTTCTTTGGTTTCCAGGGGAGTTTCTGGAATGGAGAGGACAGGCCAGGACATCACAAAGGGGCCCATGGCACATGGGTTGGGCTGCACTCAGGGGTGTGAGGCATTGGTTTTTTGGTTGCCAGGGGCCGTTCTGGAATGGAGAGGGTCAGCCATGACATCACAAAGGGGCCCATGGCACACGGGTGGGGTTTCACTTTGGGGTTGTAGGGTGTTGGTTCTTTGGTTGCCAAGGGCTATTCCGGAATGGAGAGGGTGGGCTGTGACATCACAAAAGGGCCTCAAGCACATGGGTTGGTGTAATGGGTTGATCCTGGCTGGATTTCAAACACCCACTAAAAGCCACTACCTCCCCCTCCCTCTGCAACTCCACAGAGGAGAGAAAGAAACCCGCTGAGGATTCCTGAGTAGACATAAGGGTTGGGAGAAAGTCGCTTACTAATGGGCAAAACAGACTCAAAGTAAGGGATAGTACTTAAATTTATTACTAACAGGATAAAAGCCAAAGAGTGAGAAACAAAACAGTCTTAAAAACACCTTTCCCTCACCCCTCCTTCCTTCTCAGCTCTCCCTCCTCCCCCCCAGCAGTGCAGGGGAACGGGGAAGGGGGTTGCAGTCAGGTGTTGTTTGAGTCCATCCCTCCGGCAGCAGCTCTTCCCATTCCGCTGTCCCGTGGGTCCCTCCTCCATGGGGTCAGTCCTTCAGGGATGAGCTAACCCGGCGTGGGTCCCCCACAGGGCCAGGAAAAACCTTCCCCAGCCTGGGCTTCCCTCTGCATGGGCTGCAGGTCCATGCCAGGACTTTCTCCATCCTGGGCCTCCCACAGGGTCACAGCCTCCTTCCTGCATCCCCCTGCTCCAGCGTGGGCTCCTCCTTGGTCTCTGCAGCCCAATGGTCCTCCACGAGCTGCAGGGGCCTCAGCTCTGAGTCCTTCCCTGTGCTGAACACAGAGTTGAGAATCACAGTATGACAGAATAGGCTGAGTGTGAGTAGATAGGGTCCGGCGACCGAAAGACTTCGGGATGTACGGAAAGGCAGGGACCACCCACCACCCCCCCTCCGACGCCTGACAGCCAACAGTAGTTTAGGTGATACCGTAAGCAGACGGAAATGATGGTGCAATTAAGCACTATAAAAGGCCATACCACGAGCTAATAAACGCCATTCTACCGTCCACCATATTGGTGTCTGTGAGTTAGTGGCCCGAGTGACTAAGGGGTAGTCACCGTGCCCTTCCTGAACCAGGTTGTCGCACAACAAGTGGTGCTGGAACCCGGAGATGCCCAAGTTCTCTGTGTAGCCCGGAAGACTTGCCAAGCTCTGGGACGGGATTTCGCCTGAGCTCGGGTGAAGGGCGGCCAGACGGTGGGTCCAGTCTGGTGGGGAGGACGCTCCCGGACCAACAAGGAGGATGGAATCCCTTGTGAAGGTTGTATCAGGGGTTTATAATCATTGGGGTATCGATTGCAAATCTAAGGATTTTACTCTTGCTGTTGCAAGGCTTTTGCATATCGGGGTCATTGACCAACCAGTGGATATTCTCCACCCTGATGTATCGGATAGGTGTACTAAAGCGTTGGCTGAGGAAATGATGTCCTCAGGCCATGGAACTCACCTTAAAGCGTGGGGGAAAGTAATACGAGCCTTGCAAACAGTGAGGTTGGAACAGGAGACCTGGAAAGCAGCTGAAACATGCCTGCGGGAGGTCCCCAAATTGGGAATTGGGGCGGCTACACAAACCCTGCCCCTCCCAACCTTTAGCGATTCTGCCGTGCCTAAGCACACACAAGAGGGCGATGATTCCCCTCAACTTTCTAACCCTGATTCATCTACGGGGGGGCAGGAGCGGACTAAAACCATGTGGGGGGAGTTGGCTGAGGAGGGTAGAAAAGTTATGGAAAATGCAGAGTCTGAAAAGTTTAAGGACAAGCCGCTGCCCTATGGATCTCAAGATGGCCCCCAAGGGCAAAAAGAAGGGCGGAGTATGGATAACGCTGGCCGGAGAAGGGCAGTGAAGGGGCTTGTGGACAAGGATGATGGTGGGCGGAGAGAGGCCAGGGGGGGAAGGAGTGGTGGATGCCGGCGGGATGAAAGCCAAAGCAAGTGTGGGGAGGGCAGTGCAAGTGATAACGAAGGTATGAGCGGGGAAGGGAGTGTGAGTGAAATGGGAAACTCAAGCGAGGAGGAGGGGGGTGCGAGCGAGGGGGGCGGTGCCGGTTACGGTGGTCGAGTGAAAAAAGGTTCATGCAGGGGCATTGCCCCGAGCAGAGGGCGGGGCGAGCGAAGGGGGAGGGAGCGGTCGGTTTGCACGGGAGAGAGGCAGAGCGGACAGTCGTACACCCACAAGGGAGCGGGGAGGGGTCGCAGCCTGTCCAAGAAGCACCGGAGACCGGAAATAGCTGGTCAGTCGAGCTCGGACACTGAGTCAGACACCAGCCGGGGGAAGTCACAAGGCGAGCGGAGAGAGGGAGGCGGGCGGTGTACGACCGATCCGAGTATGGAGAAAGAGAAAAAGGATGTAGATGTAATTATAGATGAAAATAAAAATAAACCTAAGCCACAGAAAGAACTAACCCCTCTCACGGACTGGAAGGAGATTAGAACTGCATGTGCTGACTGGGCACAGTCGGCTTCATTAGCATTCCCAGTTCAAGTCACAGAAGGAGACAGGAGAGTTTATACACCAATAAATCCAAGAGACATACAATCAGTTATTAAGGCCATATCAGAGAAAGGGCTCAATTCTGCCATGGTTTCTACCCTTATAGACAGTCTTTTTCGGGGAGACGACCTGCTTCCATTTGACATTAAGCAAACTTGCAGAATGATTTTTGATGGAGCAGGCATGATTGTTTTCAAACAGGAATGGGAGGATAATTGTGCAAAACAACTGGCATTAGTGACCGGGACAGACCATCCGCTACATGGCTCTAATTTACAGCAATTCATGGGGACTGACCCGACTATGATAACCCCACGTGCACAAGCGGAAGGTTTGCGGTCGCATGAGGTCAGAGTAACCACCCGTGCGGCTAGAGAAGCCATTCACACAGCCTCAGCAGTCATTGCTAAGCCATCCCCGTGGTCTACCATCAGACAGGCTGAAAGCGAAACTTTTACACAGTTTGTAGATTGCCTTCAGGCAGCGGTCGATTCCTCCTCCCTATCCCCAGAAGCAAAGGGTCCGGTGGTTGCCGACTGCTTACGCCAGCAATGCAATTCAGCAACCAAGGAAATTTTGCGATCGTTACCAGCAGGAGCGAGCATCGCTGACATGATTAAACACGTCACAAGAGAGGAGCATTTGGCCCCTATCCAGGTGGCTGTTCATGCAGCCATAGCTAACGTGATGGCGTGTTTTAAATGCGGCCAGCCAGGTCACGTGGCAGCAAATTGTCCCCAGCTAGGGAGCCCGGCAATCATACACCCCTCTTTTCAAAACCGGCCTAGAGAGCCATGCTTTGCATGTGGGAAAAAGGGGCACTTTGCTAAGGACTGCAGGTTTAAAAATCAGGGAAACGCGAAGGGGAGGGGGCATTCCAACTGTCTCAGCCGCACCCAGCCTCCTCCCACCTGGAACACGAAGCGGCCACATATGAATGTAGCTACTGGGCACGGAACGCCTCTGAATCTGACACCTTCCCAAGAGGCAGCAGCCCCTATGGCTCACCCAGTAGCACAGCCAAACCCATCCGGGTCCCAAAACCCACAGGGTTTACCCCCAAGGGCGGAGGCCCCAGCTTGGCCTTGGCAGTAAAATGTGACTGCCCACCCGTGGTGTGGGGAACCTGTTCCCTCTATGGCATTGCAGATGATACCACTATTAAGATTCCCTTTTTGGTTGGTACCGGGCCGGACGTCACTGTCATACCCAAAGCATATTGGCCCTCGCATTGGGAATTAGAAGATGCTCCCACAGTAGGCAGAGTCAGGGGAACCACTCGAGCCCAAAAAAGTTCCCACCCAATAACAATTGTACTTCACACTGCAGAGGGACCTGAAAAAAATTATCGCCCTCACTCCTTACATCCTCTTTGAGGTCCCAGCCTTGCTGGGAAGAGACACCCTAGCTCTTCTAAATGCCAGAGTGACAAATTTACCTTAAGGGCCACTGCTGTACACCCGTTTCCTCCTATTAAGCTGACCCAGTGTGGGTTGAGCAGTGGCCCCTATCTCAGCCTCGAATGGATGCCCTCTTAAAGTTAGTCGACCGCGAGTTGCAAAGGGATCACATAGAGCCCTCTACTAGCCCATAGAACACCCCAATCTTTGTGATACCTAAACGGTCAGGCGAAGCATTTCGTCTCCTTCACGATGTGCGTGAGGTAAATAAGAAAATTCAGCCAATGGGTGCAGTCCAGACACTGTTACCTATGAGCTCCATGATACCCAAGGGACAGCTTTGTGCTACCCTCAACATTCTTTTCTATACCATTGCATGAAACAGACAAAGAAAAATTTGTCTTCTCACTGGTGTTCCCAAATAATCAGCGGCCCAATTTATGTTTTCAGTGGAAAGTGCTACCCCAGGGGATGCTCAACTCGCTCACCATCTGTCAGATCGTAATTGATCGGGCTCTGGCACCAATTCGGCATAGTAATCCGGCCACAACTATCATTCAGTACATGGATGATATCTTGATAGCCGCGCCATCCGGAGACCAGGTAGACCAGTTAATTTTAACAATCTCAGATACCCTGAAAACAAACGGATTCGAAATCGCAGATTCAAAAATAAAAAAAGGGCCTTGTATAACCTTCCTGGGAGTAGAAATCACAGATTCCTACATAACTCCTCCCCACATAAGAATTCGCAGGGATATTAAGACTCTCCACGATGCACAGCAGTTGGTGGGATCCTTGCAGTGGCTCCGTAATGTCATCCTAATTCCTCCCGAGATCATGGCTCCCTTATACGACCTGTTAAAAGGCAAACATCCCTGGGAACAAAAGGAGCTAACAGCCAAGGCAATAGATTCCCTTAATTTCATCGAGCAGCAGGTATCCACGGGCACGCTAGCAAGGTGGAATCCAGACGTGCCACTCCACCTGTACGTGCACTTTACAACAGAAGGGGGAGTAGGGGCACTCGCCCAAGGGTCACCAGAAAAAGCACAGCCAGTGTTGTGGGTAGTCCCAGGAAAGGTATCTCGTGCATTTTCCCCAGGAATCGAGTGTGTCAGTAATCTCATTATGAAAGGCAGAAAACTAGCACTGAGGCACCTAGGTACGGAACCTGCAAAAGTATATTTGCCCTTTCGTAAACAGCTTCCAGAACTGTCAATAGCTCTGTCAGAACACCTGGCCATAGCCTTGGCTGGGTTCAATGGAGAAATCCAGTATGTCACCAAACCTCCCTGGACCCAACTGTTAGCCATTGTCGATATCGACCTTCCACGGAAGGTTATGGACCGGCCCCAGCCAGGACCAACAGTTTTTACAGATGCATCCTCTGTGACCTCCACTGTCGCAGCGGTGTGGCAGTCAGAAAATGAGTGGCAATGCGTAAAAACGACCGATGATACACTCTTGGTCCAGCAGCTAGAAGTAACGGCTGTTGTGCTAGCTTGTGGGCTGTTTTTAACAGAGCACCTTAATATAGTGACAGATTTGATATTTGTCACCACGCTCTGCCTAGCCATGTCGCAGCCCGGGGTGCCAGCATCTAGAGCAGCTCTGATGCTGGAAGAAGCCCTTGCTTCCCAAAAAAGCACCATATTGGTCATTCATGTCAACAGTCACGACCCAATCAAAGGTTTCTTTCAGATCGGTAATCACAAAGCGGATGCTGCTACAAAAGGGTTATGGACGCTGAGAGATGCTCGCCAGTTACACGAATCTCTCCATATCGGAGCTAAGGCACTAGTCAGAGAGTGCAAGATCACACATGCAGACGCAAAACATCGTAGCCACATGTCCCCACTGTCAAAAGACACCACTTTAGTCCAGCGGAGTAAATCCTAGAGGTCTTAAAGCCTCTGAAATATGGCAATCAGATTTTACACTCTGCCAGCTCTTAAAGCCCCGACCTTGGCTGGCAGTGACCTTAGACACGTACAGTGGAGTAATCGTGGCCACTCAACATGCCAAAACGAATTCCAAAGCAACCATTCAGCATTGGCTAACTGCAATGGCATGGCTCGGGGTCCCCAATCAGATTAAGACAGACAACGGCCCAAACTTCACGTCCAAATCAGTTCAGGCATTCGCACACAAGTGGGGCATTACACTGACACATGGCATTCCATATAACAGCACAGGACAAGCCATAGTCAAGCGAGCAAATCAAACCTTGAAATCCAAAATAGAGGTGCTGGCAAAGGCAGAAGGCTTTGCCAATGCTATTCCCTCGAAAGATCAAGCACAGTTGTTGGCAACCGCTTTGCTGGCGCAAAATCAGTTTCTCAGAGGGAAAGAAGTAAACAGTCCAGTCCAAAAGCACTGGGCTACTCGTGCATTAGAAGAAGGCCCACCAGTCATAATCAGAAATGAACTAGGAGCCTGGGAACGGGGGTGGAGAATAATCCTTGCAGGACGAGGGTACGCTGCAGTTAAGAAAGACAGTGAGGTCAAATGGTGTCCACTTAAATCTATTAGACCAGACTTGCAGAATAAAACTAATGAAAACTGCGAGCTTTTACTTGCAGGACTGGGTCATCGGACACCCTCGTAACTCGTACAGCGCAGTGCCAGGGGAAGATGACACGCCGACCTACACCCCGTCCAACCCTGCGGGCTCGGTGCAGACAAAGGCCGGACAGCGTCGAGTCAGCTACCGTGAGAGAAAGCAGAGATGTCTTTGTGTGATACTGATCCTGGCACTTTCCAAGGTAGAGCCAATACATGCAGGCCACTCCCATCACCAGCCATTTAAATGGTCTCTCCTTAGGCCCCAGAGTCAGCAGGTTATCACCTCCCAGGTAACATCAGGTGCACCAAGCTTTACCGTCACTCTGTGTGCGTTAGTCCCACGAAGTCAGTGTTGGACATATGGGGGATTCTATATGTGTCCTGCCTCAAATCCTGAGAAAGGGTTCTGTAACATGCCTAACAAGTTCTACTGCGCTTACTGGGGATGCGAGACCATAGCCCCTACATGGATACCAGGCAGCAGTAGAGATAAATACCTGAAGGTAGAGTGGGGCCCACGTGGGTGCACGACACCACAGGCATGAAAAAAGGGCATAACCTGTAAATGCCTCCTTTTAAATGTTACGAACCCCCAGGAAGACAGCTGGCTGCTTGGGAAAACATGGGGAGTAAGGTACAAAGAAGCAGGGAAAGACCGAGGCGGTCTGATCTAGATTAAGAAAGAAATCGCCCCAAACAACCCTTGGCCCGAAAGAACGACCCCCAGACAGACCACTCGCTCTACAACACCCACGACACCACAAGTTCTTAGCAGCCCAACTTCCAGTACTACACACCCCCTTTGGAAACTGATACAAGCTAGTTACCAGGTCCTGAACAAAACCAACCCGAACCTCACAGAACACTGCTGGCTCTGTTACGGAGTACAACCACCCTATTACCAAGGCGTAGCAGTAAACGACACGCCCATACAGGCCTACAGCGATAATCCAGCCCAGTGTCTGTGGGAAACGGACAAACAAAGCATCACACTCACAGAAATGGTCGGCAGAGGGACGTGCGTGGGCCAAATCTCTCAACATAAAAGGCAATTATGCGTTAGGGAAGTACACTACACGGCCCGAGCAAAATGGTTGATCCCGGCTAATAACACTAAGTGGGCCTGTTCCTCTACAGGACTCACCCCTTGCATATCTCTAAAGGTGTTCGACAAATCCTCAGAATACTGTGTCCAAGTGACAATAATCCCCAAGATCTATTACCACCCAGAAAGCTATGTGTACAATTCCATGACTGTCCCAGACCATCACCAGTCAAAGTGGGAGCCTTCACAGCAATAACCATAGCCCTGCTGATGCTGGCAGGAGGTGCCGGAGCAGGTACAGGAATAGCGTCCCTAGTCCATCAGAACAAGGAATTTGGCGCTTTAAGGGTAGCAACAGACGAGGACATAGCCCGGATCGAAGAGTCTATCACGGCTCTCGCGAACTCACTTAAGTCATTGTCCGAGGTGGTTCTGCAAAATCGCAGAGGATTAGACATCCTGTTCTTACAAGCAGGTGGACTGTGTGCTGCTCTTAAAGAGGAGTGCTGCGTTTTCGCGGACCACACAGGGTTAGTGAAAGACACCATGGCCAAGCTGCGAGAGAGATTAGAAAATCGAAATAGGCACAGGGAATCGCAAGACTGGTTCATGTCACTGTTCGATCAGGCACCATGGCTCACTACCTTACTATCCTCTCTTATCGGTCCAATAGCAATACTCCTTTTAGCACTGATTTTCGGGCCCAACATCATGCTGATCAGACAGCGACAAATGCTGTAAATAGTGCCTTAGTTCAATGCAATTCCACGTAGTTTTGCACTAACTCACAATTCTATACCTCAGTGTTAAAACACATCTTTCTACCTCTCTAGGTTTCCTTTTTGAGCCGCTCATCGAGCCTTAAACCTTTTAACCTCTATGACCTCTACAACTGTATTTTGCACTTTTTATATTACAGCCCGCTTTATGTAGCACGGGGAGGGGGGAAATGTGAGTAGATAGAGTCTGGCGATCAGAAGACTTCAGGATGTACGGAAAGGCAGGGACCACCCCCCTCTGATGCCTGACAGCCAACAGTAGTTTAGGTGATACCGTAAGCACTATAAAAGGCCATACCACGAGCTAATAAACGCGCCATTTACCATCCACCACGTTGGTGTCTGTGAGTTGATGGCCCGAGTGACTAAGGGGTAGTCACTGTGCCCTTCCTGAACCAGATCGTCACTCAACATGGGTGTTGTTGCCTTAAGAGACCATGGAGAAAAAGACTCCAGGCCAATTAAGGTAGGAGATAATATAAAGAGACCTGATCCTTTAATGAGTTGTTAGGCCTAGAGGAACACATACCATGTGTGCCCCCTCAGACAGAGGTTCTGTGATTTTATAATAAGGTTCATCCAATCCCAGGTTTATGCAGCCCTGGTTCTGCCCCATTCTGCCCCCTTACACACCCCTTCAGGAATTGGGTTTGGTGTCTTTGGGACCCCTTCTTCCTCATCTTTATCTTCTTTGCAGCACACACAGTCCTGGGAGTTCCTAAAAAGTTCTGCCAAGAAGGTCACTGTGTCTTTGTGATGTCTTCTGGTTGAGGCCTTGGGATGTTTTTCTAAAGTTCTACCCTGAAAAGAAGACTAAAAATGGAGTTTAAAGGGACTGATATGGAATGGGGTAGGAGGGTTGGGTATGTGTAAATACTGTGTTAAGGGTAAGGGATATATTACAGCTACATTAAAATATATTCACCACACAGCTAGTTCTAAAATCTACAAAAGTTAATAAAAAAAAAAAAAAAAGATCTGAGATATCAGTGTGAATTGACTGTGGTGTGAGTGTTGTTATTGTGAATCTATAATTCAGTCTCTGTTCAGTTCTAGTAAATGCTATTGAATCTCTTGATAACTGTTAAGTTGGTCAATGAGTAAGTGCTACTAATCTCTTTTGCCCCCTTATTTTTGTGTCCAAATCCTTTGCACCCGGACCCTCTTGCATCCCAGGGCTCTGTGGAAATCATTGCCTTTCATTAAAAAAATAACTATTTTTTGCGACCTGCCCTTTCAAAATTTCCTCCTTAGCTAAACTACAAAACAACTCCAATTACTTGTTAAAGAATTGAAAACATGAAGACAATTAAAAGAAGGAAAATAATTTGTTTTTCTGTATTTTAATGAGCCCCACAGTGTACTTAGAGACAAGTCCATTGTTCTCAACTACTGAGAGAAGATTGAAGAAGCTGCTCAAGAATTCAGAATGCAAACTCCCAGTCCCTTGAAGCATTGCTGGGCCCCACTGAGGGCAGGCACTGACAAAGCCTCCCCAGGGACTCCTTGGAGCAGATCCTTGCAGGCCAGGAGTGCAGGCAGACAAAGGAAAGTGTCTTGTGGTGGCCTGAGGGGCAGAGGCAGCTGCCAGAGCCAAGGGCACAAAGGCCTGGGTGCCTTTGGGCCTTGCAGCCCTGCCAGAGCCCTTGGCCATCTGTGCTGCAGGCTGTGCTCCCCCGGCCCTGCTGCTCCTCTGGCCTTGCAGGCTGCACACACCCCTCCTGCTTTCCCACCCCCCTGCCAGCAGCATTTCTGGGCCCTCCCTGATGGCTCTGCTGTCCCCCAGCTCTGGCTGCTGCCATGTGCACTTGGCCTTCTTGGCTTTGCTGCTGAGCCCCTGTGCCCCAGGACATCCCTGACAGAGCCCAGGCCCTTCTGCTGGGGGTCCCTGCAGAGCTGAGCAGATCCAGGTCACCTCCCATTGCTCTGCCAACCCCTTGGGCCTGCTCTGGGCCCTGCAGGTCCTTGCCCTGCTCCCAAGGGCTCTGGGGGTGCTTCATGCTCAGGCCTTGGGCTTTAGAGCTCAGGGTGGGGATTGGGCAGAACTTTGGCAGGTTTGTTGTTCTGCTGGCAGTGTCTGGCTCATGATTAGGGGAAGAGCTTTTTGGCCTAGGTTAGGATTACAGCATGTTTTTTCATGCTGGTAATAGCGGTTGCAGATTGGGGTGGGCATTGGAGTCCCAGTAAGGGTCTGGAGTTCTGGGTTTGGGCTTTGCCTTCAGGGTCTGGTTGAGGATGGAATTAGAGCAAGTGGATTTGTTTTAATGGGAGGGTCAGCACTTTTGAGTAGTGTTGGGGCTTGAGGTACAAAGTGCATAAAGGTCCATCAGGAGTGTTTGCACAGTCAGTGTTCCATCACCCTCAGCATTATCTGAACCTGCTTTTACCTCATCAAAATCTTTCCTTCCCCAATTTTCCTATTTCTTTTGTCCCAGTTCCTCCCAACCTCCACAGCTCTTCCATCAGGATGGGCTCAGCTTTGTGCTGATGCTGTGCAACCTCATGGAATGAAGGAGCCTCTGGGAAGCTGCAGAACATCCTGGAATTCTGGGGCCATTGTGACCCTGGGAAAACCCATGGAATCAAGAGACCACTGTGACACTGCAGGACCCCCTGGAGCCAAAGGAACCCAGGGACAGTGGGCAGCCTCCTGAAATAAAGGGGCCACTGTGATGCTGCAGAAACACCTGGAATCAGGAGGCCATTGTGGCACTGCAGGGCCCCATGGAAACAAAGAAACCCTGGGCCACAGTAGAATGTCATGAGATCAAGAGGCCATTGTGACACTGAGGAACTTCATGGACTTAAGAGCCAGCTGATGGTGCTCCCTGCCACTGAGCACCTCCCACAGACGCTCCTGTGTGGCCATGGAGGGTGCTCAGAGGGGCCCTGCCTTGTTCCACAGCTGGGACATGGCTTGGGGGCTGCTCTTGATTGACCTGTGCAAGTTCACTGAGGGCAAGAGAAGTCCCTTGCAAGAGTTCTCCCTGTCACTGCTGTGTCCACTGGGGTTGCTGAGCTCTCTTTGCCACTTCCCAGCAAGATTTAGTACTTTCTGTCTGGGTGACTCCACCCTGGGCAGGATTCTGCTCCAGGGCTCCAGTCACTGCTGACTGGATGGGACGGGCTGTCCCTGCAGATCCTCTGTGCTCTCCTGCACTTCCTCATTTCCTACACACAAGTCCTCCCCTGCCATCAGAGCCAGCACAAGCTGCAGAGCCCCAGGCAGGTGACCTGGAGATCCTTTGTCATCTCCATTGGCCATCGGCCACCAACACACAACATCTGAGCCAGCCCTCAGTCCCTGCAGTCCCAGTGGGTCCCTGCCCTCCCTGCAGTCTCCATGGAGAAACAACAAAGGAACAAGACTTTGCAGAGTTTATTCCTTGGACTTCTTCTCGATATCAATGTTGGGGAAAAGCCCTCAGCCTTCAGGAAGTGCCTGCAGGGGAAGCCCTTTGCTGATGGAAGTGCTGGTGTGGAGCCCAGCCCTGTCCCAGCAGTGCCCAGGGCCTGTCCCTGCCTGTGGTCCCAGCACTGACACACAGCAGGACAGTGACTGAGCTGCCAGAGCACTCAGGCCTTGGACAGGGACAGCAAAGGAGAGGGGGGAGTGCACAGAGAGCAGCTCTGGAAAGACCCAGTTCTGGTGCTGCCTGGCAGGGCTGGGACTCTTTTCCCCTCCACATCTGCAAACATGGAAATGCCCTCCAGCTTCAGGGGAGGTCTTGGATGAAGGGTCCAGGAAAAAAAAATTATGTTTTTTTTTTACACTCAGAGATTGTGAATCCTTCATGTACAAACTAACACAGGGAGGGTGTTTCACAAACACATTGCTGCACAAAGTTTTTTTTTTAGTTTCAATGCACATAGAACATGATTCCAGATTAGTAGATTTTTTGCGTAAAAAAAAGGGTGATAGAGTGAATTATATATGGGATTAAGAGTTAAATTTCAGTGTTAATGAGAAGAAAAAGAAGGAAATAACATGAAAACTCCGAACCCCCACTAATATCAATAGTTTTAGAAAGCAGACTGGGCCTCGTGTTACACAGTGTGTTTTCTGCAGAAGAAAACATGCAGTTTTTTGCTCCAGAAAAGCATCCAGTAATCATTTTCCTTATGGCACCCTTGAGCTCCTGGTTCCTCAGGCTGTAGATGAGGGGGTTCAGTGCTGGAGGAACCACTGAGTACAAAACTAACAGGGCCAGATCCAGGGATGGGGAGGAGATGGAGGGGGGCTTCAGGTAGTCAAATATGGAGCTGGTGATGAACAGGAAGACAACAGCCAGGTGAGGGAGGCACGTGGAAAAGGCTTTGTGCTGTCTCTGCTGAGAGGGGATCCTCAGCACAGCCCTGAAGATCTGCACATAGGAGAAAACAATGAAAATGAAACAACCAAAACCGAACGAACAGCTTAATATAAGGAACCCGATTTCCCTGAGGTAGCCTGAGTGTGAACAGGAGAGCTTGAGGATGTGTGGAATTTCACAGAAGAACTGGCCCAGGGCATTGCCCTGGCACAGGGGCAGGGAAAATGTATTGGCTGTGTGCAGCAGAGCATTGAGAAACCCAGAGGCCCAGGCAGCTGCTGCCATGTGGGCACAAGCTCTGCTGCCCAGGAGGGTCCCGTAGTGCAGGGGTTTGCAGATGGCAACGTAGCGGTCGTAGAACAATATGGTGAGGAGGGAAAACTCTGCTGAGATGAAGAAGACAAAGAAAAAGGCCTGTGCAGCACATCCTGTGTAGGAGATGGTTGTGGTGCCCCAGAGGGAGTTGTGCATGGCTTTGGGCACAGTGGTGCAGATGCAGCCCAGGTCTGTGAGGGAGAGGTGCAGCAGGAAGAAGTCCCTGGGGGTGTGCAGGTGCTGGTCGCAGGCTACGGCGCTGAGGATGAGGCCGTTGCCCAGGAGGGCAGCCAGGGAGATGCCCAGGAAGAGCCAGAAGTGCAGCAGCTGCAGCTCCCGCCTGTCTGAGAATGCCAGCAGCAGGAACTGGGCCATGGAGCTGCTGTTGGGCATTTGCTCCTTCCTCAGAGTGTTTGGATCTGTTGAGGAGGAGAAGTCAATGCTGAGTTAGACCAGGCTGCTGCAGCCAAACAGGACACGTCTCACAGCCACCCCACTCTCGGGCTCTCTCTCCTCACTCAGACCCCAGTGCAGCTCCCTCCCCTGAGCTCTGGCTGTTGCTGCCTGCATTCTTTCTTCCCCCACTTGCAACTGACACAAATAGGAGTGGTTGTGGATGTTGGAAATCCCTGACATTTCCATGGAACTGCAGGTCAAGTCTTGTGGGTTCTGAGGGCACAGGGATGGTCCCTCAGTGCAGACAGAAGAGCTGCTCTGCCCATCAGTCTGTGCTCAGCTGCCCTGTGCACAGAGAGCTAGGAATGCCTGTCCAAAGAAAACACTGACACACTCCTCACTTTTTCATCTCTCCCCCCCCAGAGTGAGACACCAAATGCTCATTGCATCTGCCCAGAGCATTTCCATGGATTTAGCACTGAGGAGTTTTCTCCACGGGGATCCTGTGCAGCACAGAGATACTATGGCAGAGCTGTGCCCTCCTGGAGGGCACCTGCAGCCCTGCAGGACACCCAGGGAAACAGCTGAAGAGCCTGAAGTTGCCTGCAGGGCACTTGGGCACTTTGCTCCCACACACACATCCCCACAGCAGCACCCAAAGGGTTTGTGTCTGCACAGGAATCTGCCCCACCAAACCCCACACTGGCTCAGAAAAGCCAAGGGTGAGAAGAAGGAGAGCCCAGGCAGCAGGGGATGGCAGGGAAATGCCCCAGTGCTGCTGCCAAGGGAGGAGGGACAGGCAGAGGCAGCTGGAAATGAGGGCCTTGTCCTTGCCTGGGCTCTGGCTGCTGCAGGGCAATGCCCAGCCCAGCCCCCGTGGGCCTGAGGGCAGAGGCTCTGCTTGGGCTGGCAAAGGAGCCCAGGCAGGAGCTGCTCAGGGAAGGGCTCTGTGCCACAGACACAGGCAGGGAGGGGCCACATCCCCCTGGGCAGCACTTGTGGCAGCAGCTGCCTCTCCCTCCCTGCCTGGCTGTGTGTGAGGAGCTGTTCCTGCCAGCAGCCCCTCCCTGTGCCCAGCTCAGCTCCCTGCCAGTGCTGCCAGAGCCCATCCCCAGCCCAGGGCCCAGGGGCAGCTCTGCCTGGGCAGGGGCTGCAGAGCAGATCCCAGACCCCCTGCGCTGGCTGGGAAGGGGCAGGGCTTGGCACTGGATGTGCTTCCTGAGCAGGGCCCTGGCACAGGGAACCTTCTGGCCCTGGGCCTCTGATGGGGCAGCAGCAAGTCCTGCTCTGCAGCAGCTTCTCCTGCTGCCCCCCAGCAAATCCAGCACAGCCATCCTGACAGCTCCTGCCAGGGCTGCCATTTGGCAGCTGCAAGAGCCACTGGCAGCAACTCCCCTGCACTGCTCTGCAGCCACAGCCTTGCCGTGCCAAAGGGCTGCCAAGGTTCCTCCCCTGAGCAGCTCTGCCCTGTCCTCCCAGCCCAGGATCCCTTTCACCTCCTGCTCCCTTCTCCTGCCTGCCCTTGCTGCCTGCAGCTCCTGCCCTGCTCTGCCATAGAGCCACTTCCTCTGCCCTGCAGGCACTGGGAGAGTCCTTCTGAAAGATCCTACAAGCTGTGGGATGTGGCAGCTTTAGGAGATCCCTGCAGGAAGGGAAGTTGAAGTGTCCTACAGCCAGAGAATTCTTCATTCAAATCCTGGGAAGGTTTCTCTTGTAGTGAGAGCTCAGTCCACTCCCAGCCCAGGCTGCCTCTCACCTCTCTGCCTTCTCTCCTGTGCCCTGGGTGCTGCAGGCAGTGCCTTCAGCTCTGCTGGGCTGTGCAGAGAATCTGATCAGCAGCAGAGCTGTGTCTTTGAAGCGGTTCTTGGTTGCTCTGTGTGCCAGGAGCCCGGCCCAGCTCAGCAGCACAGCAACAGCCCCAGGCATTTCATCACCTTTGGGGGCTTTGGGGATGAGTCCCTGAACATCAGACCCTGAGGAGAGTTGCAGGAACCTCTTGAGAAAGCAAAGTGAGATTCCAACTGTAAAGTTTCCTGTAGTGTTAATGAATCTCACTGAGGGACCCAACTGAGAAAAGATCTTGTTAGAGCAGAAAGCTGGAAACTGTGAGGACAGGTCAGAGAATCACAAAATCACCAAGTTTTGAAGAGACCTTCAAGATCTTTTGGTCCAACTGTCAACCAGCACCACCATAATCATCCGTAAACCACATCACAAAGTGCCATTTCCAGATGCCATCTGAACACTTCCAGAGACTGCACCACCTCCCTAGGAATCCTATTCCAATGCCTAAACATTCTTTGAAAAAGGAATCTAGAGGCTCAAGATGCACTGTTTCTATAAATGGAAATAGAGCAAGCTAATGATGATTGTCAACAAATATTAAGGTTCCTCAAAGATCCCTCTCCAATGGACATGGTTAAGCGGTGTCACAATATAGGATCCAACAGGTACAAAAAATCATTACGAACTGAACTCCTGGCAGTGCAACAACAACAGAAGGAGGCTCCGTGTCACCACTGCACACAAACAGGACATTTTCAAAGGGATTGCCCTCAGCTGAAAAGAAGAGCACCCACAGTACCACCCAGCTTGTGTCCCCCATGCCAAAAGGGATTGCCCTGGGCCAGTGACTGTAGATCACTCTTGGACAGAGATGGGAGGCCGCTTTTGCCAAAAGCTGCACAAAGGCTGGCCTCGATTTCGGGAAATGGGGAGCTGAGCACGAAGGGCAGCACGATGATAAAAAATGCCCCACAAGTCAAGCACACCCAGCTGCTCCCCTCACTCCCAGACAGAGACCCAGAGCAAGTGTCTCTAGGGTGGAGTTGGCATCTTCCCACCCACTCACAATAAGCAGTGACAACTACCAAACAGTTCTCGTGAGACCAACAAATAACCTTCCAGTACCTACTGGAAAATACATTTTAACTGGGACTGCTCCAGTTATCCCACAATCAGTGACTGTAGACAACCCTAAGGCATTAGAAGTGACTGTAAAAGTTTTATTTCCACCGTGGAGCCAGACACAGAAACAAACATTGCCAATTTAACCCCCATTGCTGTAGGGGGGACACTTTGGACTCTGTGCTGATGGTCCAGTGGTCACAGTCCGTTTTACTCCACTGGCCAATGTGAACCTGCAGGGTATTTTTTCCCAACACTCACCAATGTGCTCCAGTTCAAGGTCTTACAGACACAGGAGCAGACATCACAATCTTTGTGGAGAGTGACTGGCCAAAGGAATGGAGCACTACGGAGCCCTGCATCGACATCAAAGGAGTAGGAGGAGCCCAGACACCTCTCCAAAGTGTCTCCACTTTACTGACTGAAGGACCAGAAGGTAAAACTGCCTCAGCAAAGCCCTATGTCCTTAATATCCCAATCACCCTCTGGGGGAGAGATATTAAAGGACAATGAAGAGTTCAACTAACTACCTCAAATTTAGTTTAAAGGCCACGGGTGAGCCACAATCTCCTGCCCTCACATGGCTTTCTGACCAGCCAATCTGGGTATCCCAGTGGCCCCTAAAGGAGAGAAATTGCGGCAAATCAACCTGCTAGCACATGAACAACTAGCAAAGGGACGTATTGTACCAACTGATAGTCCCTGGAATTTCCCCATTTTTACCACATGGAAGTCCAATGGAAAGTGGAGGCTGCTACAGGATTCAAGAGAACTCACTAAAAAATAGAGCTGATGGGGGCTCTCCATCCAGGGCTTCCATCACTACAATGATACCTTCACAGTGGTCTATTGTTCTTATTGATAGAAAAGATCATTTCTTTAACATTGCATTAAACCCTAAAGACTCTCGTAGGTTCACGTTTACAGTGCCTTCCATCAACGCAGCAGAACCATCTCAGTGCTGTCACTGGACAGTCCTCCCACAAGGAAGGAGGAACAGCCCCTCCGTTTGCCAAAGAGTCGTTGCAGACGTGTTATCACCAACCCATCAACAGTGTCCGGATACCATCGTATCTCACTCTAGGGACGATCTCTTGCTGGCAGCGCAATCCAAGGGACAACTCCTGCAAGTGCCTTTGTCTGTGAAAACTGCACTATTGACACATGGTCTGAAATTGCACCAGGGAAAGGACAAGTGACAGTTCCATGGAAATACCTTGGATTTCAAATTAAGAACACCACTGTTCAGCCCCAGACTGTTACTTTACCCACTGACATCCACACTTTAAATGATTTGGAATTGCTACTGGGCTTAATCAGTTGGGTTAGGCCTCTGTTAGGTGGAACAACAGACACCCTGAAAATGCTCTTTCAGCTCCTGAAAGGGGAGGCAGACTTAACCTGTCCTCGACACTTAACACCAGCAGCCCTGGCAATATTAAAGGAAATAAATCAAAGACTGAGTTCCTGTAAGAGTAAAAGAAAAGGGTGGGGGTTACCTCTTGTTTTAGTAATTTAACAAAATAACAACCTTATGATATAATAGGACAAATAGGATGACTTTCTGTTATGGGAATGGGTTTTTTTAAGCTTCCAGTTTTCCAAACCCATTATTACATATCCTGAGATGCTCTCCAAAGCCTGCCACAAAAGCAGATTACAGCTTTGGGAGTTCTTGGGGAGGGATCCAGATGGTATCTATGTTCCTCTGTCTACTGTTCAACTAACTCAATTGCAGATTCATAGCTCTGATTTTCAGTTAGCCATTGCTGATTACAGGGGTCAATTTTCAGTTCACCTTCCCTCTATTCCTTTTTTGCAGCTGCTAGCCTTTACTCAGCCAGAGCTAACACACAACTGTTCTCCTGTTCCACTGTCATAGTTCTGACTTCAGCAAGGAATTTTTCTTCCTTCCCCCCCCCGTGTGTGTGTGTGTGCTCAGTAAGCCCATCAGGTGAAAATAAAAGAATCAGCCAGATCGCTAATGGCCGAACATTAGTTTCCTAGCAACGAAGGGGGAAGAGTTGGGGGGGGGGCTGGTGTGTGTGACTGGAAAGAGGTGAGGTGGGGGGGGAGTCGGCTCTCGCTGCAGAGGAGCAGAGGCTGCTGTGAGCGGCAGACACGCTGGTTCTTTTGGTTTTTTTTGTTGTTTCCTGTCGGAGGGGAGTTGGTTTTTTTTGGCTGCTGCTGTTCTTCCCAGCTGTCCCTGCTCACCGAGGCCCCCCCGGAGTTTGTGAGTTTTTTCTTCCATTGGGAGAACTTTCTGTTTTATCGGTGTTTTTTTTTTTTCCCGCTTCCCCCTTCCCCTTTCCCCCCCCTCCTCTTTCTTGGGAAGGGAAGGGGAATCAAGTTTTTTGTTGTTTTTCTCCGATATACCCTGGGGGGTGTTGTTTTCTTTTTCCTTTCTTTTTTCTTTCCCTTTTTTCCCCATCCCATGTGGCAGTGACCAGGGATCCCACAGCGCTGCCTGGTGACAGGCACTGGACATTACAAGTTCTGCACTTCCAACGACCCAACAGCGCCACCTGGTGAATGGTACAGGACATTACAAGTTTTACATCTCCAGTGACCCGACGGTGCCCCCTGCTGACTGTGGTTGGAACTGCACCAAAGGGTGCTAAAAATTGAACTATTTAAATTTTCCTTTTGCCGGTTTTTCGGTTTTGTTCTTGAAGGGGATTATTGGTGGGTATAGGAGTATTGCTTGGTTGTTTACTTGTTTTTTTTTTTTGTGTGTTCTTGTTAATACAAACATACCTTTTAATAAAGGGCTGTTATTTTGTTTTCCCTTTTCCATAATTTGTTTTTTTTTCTTTCCCTTCAATCAAAGCCTCTTGGTTTTGGATTAATAATTGCTTAGAAAAGAAGTTTGGGTCTTTTCCTCCTAATCCATCCTCAGCAGAAGACCCTTGTCCCATTTAAACTGGGACAATCGGAAGGGTTTTTCAAAAGTTGGTACAAAAGCACTGATAGAAACACAATTCAGGATCTTGCTGCATCAGTTCATTAGGATACCTGTCCGGAACAAAGACAAGTACAACAGTCATTCAAACACTACAAAACATCTTTTATTGCAGTGAGAGTAAAAAACTATTAGCAAAGAGAATCCGAAGCTAAGCAAGAATACAAAAAAACTTGTCGTGGTTTTGCTCTGGGTTAATTTGCTTTCACACCTCCCACACAATTATTATTAGTTGAGAGAAGGTTTATGCAGACAAAAGAGACTTGCTTTTGGGGAAAATAGTACGAGTATTTCTTATTGGTAAAATAAAAACTACTAAAGAACTATATCTATAATAATTCTACTTAAGTAAAAGTACTAAGTATTTACAGAAATACTCCTCCCCCCCTTTTATATCAGTCCAAGGAGGAGAAGTAGTCCTTTTCTCCATTCTCGGAGTTCCAGCTCTCTCTCTCTCCAGTAACTCTGCAGTACTCTCGTTGTAACTGGAATTCTTTTGTCTTTCTCTCTCGCTCTGTGTCGGCCTCCAGGACTGGGCCTACCCCCCTCCTGGGCTAAGACCAGAGGCTAGGGGGGGTTACCAAGGTCCTGAAGGATTTTCCTTCCATAGGCTTGCAAGGCGACACTTGCTTACCATGGATCTTCTTCCTCAGAGTTACAGGGGATAATGGCTTAAGAGTCCACCCCTGTTTCCTATGGAGGTCCCTCCCCATGGGAGAACAGTCCTTGACAGACTTCTCGGCATGGGTCTAGAACGGATCCCACGCATGGATCCCAACATCCTTACCCGAGCCGCTTTTGCTCCAGCGTAAGGCTTTCTCAGGGTCACAAAATCTTCAACAGCAGTATGGATCCCACACACAGATCCCAGTATCCCACCTGAGCCATCATCGCTCCTCTGTAATAATATCTATAAACTACTTTATCTATTGGTGTTCATACAATAGTACGAACACCCTCTGTTACAGTATTAACTCGTAAAAAGGGAACTAAAGGAATTTAAAAAGAGATATAAAATGTTTGCTTTCTTGGTTGCTTCCTATCAATAAGCTGTGCTCACCTGCACAGACAGCCCAGGCCTACCAGGCTCTGCAGGGCTGGTCGGTGCCCATGCTTGGCGGGTGTCCCCGTGGAGCAGCACAGTGTGGATGGAAGGATGAGCATCGCTCCACCCAGCAGTGCTGACACCCCATTCCATCAGCTCTACATTACACCACGTAGGGCCAGGACGCAGCAGAAGGTGGTGCTTGAGTGGCAGCCAAACAGCGCCCGTTCATCACCTCATGGCAACAGTCTGGGCGTGCCCCACTGGAGGGCAAGGGGCCAACGACCCCTGCCCACATCATCTTCCTCTCCATCACCCTCCTTACCACTATGGATGACCTGTACCATTGTGTTTCAAGGGGATTTGTATCTCTCTTGCAGAGTGGAGCTAAGCCAAGGAGGAACTCAGCTCTGATAATGGGGGACATCCAGTTAACTTTGCTAAAAGTACAATGGGCCTCACAGTGAACTTGTGCAATAAAGTTACCTTGTACAATACTCTGGCTGGTTTCACATGAAAATACAATCACCTTCTCACCCCTCTATGCTCCATTGATCATCTAAATCAAAAGTACCCCCATACACCATGGCAACCACTATGCATTCTCATAGTTTCCAAGGTTACCATGGCAACCATTGTGCAGTCTCATTGTGACCACCGTTACCATGGCAACCATTGTGCCTTCTCAATGTGACCACAGTTACCATGGCAACCATTGTGCATTCTCTTTGTGACATTGGTCACCATGGCAACCATTGTGCATTTTCATTGTGACCTCGGTTACCGTAGTAACCATTGAGCCTTCTCATTGTGATGTCATTTACCATGGCAACCATTATGCATTCTCATTGAGACCTCGGTTACCATGGCAACCATTGTGCATTTACATTGCTACAATCGGTTAATAAGGCAACCATTGTGCATTCTTATTCATGTGTCACTTACCATGGTAACCATCATACTATCCCATTGCTACAGTCAGTTACCATGGCAAACATTTTGCATTCCATTTGCTATGGAATCCATGGCAACCATCATACATTCCCATCACTAGGATCTGTTACCATGGGATCCATTATGCATTCCCTGTTACGTCGCTGTGGGATGGGGCAGTGCTCCCGGGCTGCTTTGGACTGACAGCAGCTCCAGGGCTGCCCAAGGAGGCTCCAAGGGCTGGGCAATGGAACAGGGCACCACCTCCCCTTTGGCAAATTCCACCTGTCCTTCCCCACCCGCACACACACTGGAGTTGTTCTCAGTCAAGAATTATCTCAAGAATCCAGTGTCTCACAGGTTCCTTTATTCCATGAGGTTCCACAGTGTCACAGTGGTCCCTTATGCTCCATAGGCCCTGCACTGTCACCATGGTCCCTTGATTCCAGAAGATTCCCATATGTCACAGTGGTGCTGAGGATTCCATGAGGTTCTGTGGTGTCCCAATTGCACAGTGATTCCATCAGGTCCAGAGTGTCCCAGCACTGCTTTGAATCCATGAGGCCCTGCAGTGTCACAATGGCCCTTGGTGCTGTGAGGTTGCCCAGGGTCACAATGGCCCCTTTGTCTCCACATGGCCCTGCAGGGTCACAATGTCACAGTGTCACAGTGTCACAGTGTCACAATGCCCCCTTGATTCCAGGAGGTTCAGCACCTTCCCGGGACTCCTTTGGTTCTGGGATGCCCTGGAGTGTCATCAAGGCCCTGGATTCTGGGAGCTGCCCCAGTGTCCAAGGGCCTTTGGCTCCATCAGGCCTTGCACTGTGGCAATGGCCCTTGGATTCCAGGAGGTTCCAAAGTGTCACAATGGCCGTGATACAAAAAGGTGGCAGAAACAAACACCTCCACCCCAATTTGTAAGTGTTAAGAAGCAGGAATTGTTCTTTATTCAGCACTGGACGTTGGCAGGGAGTCTCCTCTAACCGAAGGTGCCAAAAGGATGGCAGAGGGCTTCTCATGCACACTCTGGTTACATATTCATTAGATGTGCAGGTTTGCCTAATACATATTCATTAGTTTACTTCACACAGTCCCTTTGGAGACCCTTTGGAGGTCCTTCTTTCATCCTTCCAGGCTTCCTCTGTGTCCTTGCCCTCAGTTCTTGAGCAGGCCCATCGTCATCCTGTTCCACCAAAAACAACTGTTACATTTGTTCTTTACCTCATCTGGTGAAACAGAGCTTATTTACATCCTGTTTGTTTGAGTTACATCCCTGATCTAATTCTCCGGGACTTCTCTAAGAGTACGTTCTTCCATATTTGGGCATTCTGTGAGTCAAGTTTCTATTTCTCCCATCACCATCCCATGGCACGGGCAGGACATCCAGGGGATCAGGCCCAGCCAGCATGAGGTTGGAAAAAGCAGGCCCTCCCTGACCAACCTGGTCTCCTTCTGTGACAAATGACCCCCTCAGCAGCTGAGGGAAAGGCTGGGGATGTGTCTGTGCTGACTTCAGGAAAGCCTTTGAGCCCATCTCCCACAGCATCTCCTGCACAAACTGGCTGCTCATGGCCTGGACGAGGGAACTGTTTGCTGGGGGAAAAACTGGCTGATGGCCCAGGGAGTGGTGGGGGATGGAACTAAATCCAGGTGGGGCCGGTCACTAGTGGGGTTCCCAAGGGCTCAGGGGTGGGGCTGCTCCTGTTTAACATCGTTATTGGTGATCTGGATGAGGGGATCGAGTGCCCCCTCAGGAAATTGGTGGATCCCATGAAGTTGGGTGTGAGTGTGGATCTGCTGCAGGGCAGGAAGGCTCTGCAGAGGGATCTGGACAGGCTGCATCAATCAGGCCAAGTGTCAGGGCCTGCACTTGAGTCCCACAAACCCCCTGGAACGTTCCAGGCTGGGGGCAGAGGGGCTTGAGAGCTGCTCAGCAGGAAGGGACTTGGGGGTGCTTCTTGACAGTGACTGGATATGAGCCAGAGTGTGCCCAGGGGGGCAAGAAGGCCAAGGGCACCCTGGCCTTTCTGGAGAACAGGGTGGCCAGCAGGACCAGGGCAGGGATTGCCCCTCTGTGCTGGGCACTGGGGAGGCCCCACCTGGAGTGCTGTGTCCAGTTCTGATCCCTCAGTGCAAAAAGGCCCTGGAGGGGCTGGAGCGTGTCCAGAGAAGGGAACGGAGCTGGGGAAGGGTCTGGAAAACATGTCTGATGAGGAGCAGCTGAGGGAACTGGGGTTCTTTAGTCTGCAGAAGAGGAGGCTCAGGGAGCACCTCATCACTCTCTACAGTGACCTGAAAGGAGGTTTTAGTGGGGAAGGGGGGTCGGTTTCTACTACAAAGCCTTCAGTGAGAGCAAGAGAGGAAATGGCCTTGAGTTGCCTTGGGTGAGGTTCAGATTAGATACTACAAAGTTCTTTTCTTACTGAGAGAATCTTTAGGTCTTGAAACAAGTAGCCCAGGGAGCTGGTGGAGTCTCTGGAAGTGTTCAGATGGCATCTGCATATGGCACTTTGGGACACAGTTTTTAGGTGATTATGGTGGTGCTGGTTGAAAGCTGGATCAGAAGATCTTGAAGGTCTCTTCCAACCTTGGTGATTGTGTGACCCATCATCAAAGTTTCCAGGTTTTGCTCTTACACAGTGCTGAGGATATTTTCTCAGTGGGACCCATTAAAACTACAAGAAACTTTCCAGTTTGAATCTCACTTTGGTTTCTCAAGAGGTTCCTGCAACTCTCCTCAGGGTCTGATGTTCAGGGACTCATCCCCAAAGCCCCCGAGGCTGATGAAATGCCTGGGGCTGTTGCTGTGCTGCTGAGCTGGGCCGGGCTCCTGGCACACAGGGAGCTCCTGGCAACCAAGAACAGTTTCAAAGACACAGCTCTGCTGGTGAGCAGCTCCTCTGCACAGCCCAGCAGGGCTGAGGGCACTGCCTGCAGCACCCAGGGCACAGGAGAGAAGGCAGAGAGGTGAGAGGCAGCCTGGGCTGGGAGGGGACTGAGCTCTCACTATGGGAGAAACATTCCCAGGATTTGAATGAAGAATTCTCTGGCTAAAGGAAAGTTAAATTCTGTTCCTGGAGGGATCTCCTAAAGCTGCCACATCCCACAGCTTGTAGGATCATTCAGAAGGGCTGTGTGTGCTGGGACAGGGACTCTGCTGCCTGCCAGGGGCAGCTCTCAGCCCGGCCAAGGAGCTGCCACGGCCCTGCAGGGAGAAGGGCTGGGGGGAAGGAGTGAGCCCTCCCGGCAGGCCAGGGCTGGGCAGGGCCCTTCAGCTGCAGGCTCAGGGCTCCTCCCAGCTTCAGCTGCACCTGCTGCCATTTGCAGGGGCCCTGCTCAGGAAGCACATCCAGTGCCAACCCCTGCCCCTTCCCAGCCAGCGCAGGGGGTCTGGGATCTGCTCTGCAGCCCCTGCCCAGGCAGAGCTGCCCCTGGGCCCTGGGCTGGGGATGGGCTCTGGCAGCACTGGCAGGGAGCTGAGCTGGGCACAGGGAGGGGCTGCTGGCAGGAACAGCTCCTCACACACAGCCAGGCAGGGAGGGAGAGGCAGCTGCTGCCACAAGTGCTGCCCAGGGGGATGTGGCCCCTCCCTGCCTGTGTCTGTGGCACAGAGCCCTTCCCTGAGCAGCTCCTGCCTGGGCTCCTTTGCCAGCCCAAGCAGAGCCTCTGCCCTCAGGCCCACGGGGGCTGGGCTGGGCATTGCCCTGCAGCAGCCAGAGCCCAGGCAAGGACAAGGCCCTCATTTCCAGCTGCCTCTGCCTGTCCCTCCTCCCTTGGCAGCAGCACTGGGGCATTTCCCTGCCATGCCCTGCTGCCTGGGCTCTCCTTGTTCTCACCCTTGGCTTTTCTGAGCCAGTGTGGGGTTTGGGGGGCAGATTCCTGTGCAGACACAAACCCTTTGGGTGCTGCTGTGGGGATGTGTCTGTGGGAGCAAAGGGCCCAAGTGCCTTCCAGGCAACTTCAGGCTCTTCAGCTGTTTCCCTGGGTGTCCTGCAGGGCTGCAGGTGCCCTCCAGGAGGGCACAGCTCTGCCATAGTATCTCTGTGCTGCACAGGATCCCCGTGGAGAAAACTCCTCAGTGCTAACTCCATGGAAATGCTCTGGGCAGCTGTACTTTGGAGCTGCAATGATTCCTCTGTGCTGCAGTCTGGGAGGAGAAAGATGGGATCCTAATCTGGTATCCTTAGGATAGGCAAGGATTCTGTCAATCTGCTCTTTGTACCAAGCTTCCTCTGCTCCCAGAAGTGCCTTGTTTTTTTTTTTTAAGGGAATTCCTAAGGGTGCTCCCTTTTCAGCTCCAAGCTGCCAGCCAGGGGCAGCTGGGAACAGGAAAGATGGCCAGCTCTTGTCTCTGCACCAAGAGACCATCCCTTTGCCTCTCAGGACTCACAAGATTTCAGTTGGAGTACATAGGAAATGTCACAGATTTCAACCTTCCAAACTCACCCCTGGCAAGAGGAACTGGAACAAAAAAAAGTACCCAAATCCCCTCCCTCTGTTGTTGCTTAGGCAAACTGTGAACAGCACATATTGAAACCCTTCGATATATCCCATGTACATTGAATTGGAGGTCACCCTGTGCTCCAAGTTGGCTCTCACTGCATAGCAGGAAGGATTCCTCAGGAGCCCATTCCAGGGACTCTGCTCTCAATGCCCCTTTCAGGGAGAAACCCCAGAGCTCAGGGGAGAGGGATGCAGAGAGATCTTCCTGAAAAGAGGCCCTGAATGTTGAATTACTGTGAGATGTATTATTGTTTGCTGATTCAGTCTGGCTCATTCAGTTCTGCCTTTTTCTCAACAGGAAACCAAACCCTGAGGCATCAAATGCATAACTGCAGCTCCACGGCCCAGTTCCTGCTCCTGGCATTCTCAGACAGGCGGGAGCTGCAGCTGCTGCACTTCTGGCTCTTCCTGGGCATCTCCCTGGCTGCCCTCCTGGGCAACGGCCTCATCCTCAGCGCCGTAGCCTGCGACCAGCACCTGCACACCCCCAGGGACTTCTTCCTGCTGCACCTCTCCCTCACAGACCTGGGCTGCATCTGCACCACTGTGCCCAAAGCCATGCACAACTCCCTCTGGGGCACCACAACCATCTCCTATGCAGGATGTGCTGCACAGGCCTTTTTCTTTCTTTTTCTCATCTCAGTGGAGTATTTCCTCTTGACCATCATGTGCTACGACCGCTACGTTGCCATCTGCAAACCCCTGCACTACGGGACCCTCCTGGGCAGCAGAGCTTGTGCCCACATGGCAGCAGCTGCCTGGGCCTCTGGGTTTCTCAATGCTCTGCTGCACACAGCCAATACATTTTCCCTGCCCCTGTGCCAGGGCAATGCCCTGGGCCAGTTCTTCTGTGAAATCCCACACATCCTCAAGCTCTCCTGCTCACGTTCAGGCTACTTCAGGGAAATTGGGCTTCTTGGGGTTACTGTCTGTTTAGTGTTTGTTTGTTTCATTTTCATTGTTTTCTCCTATGTGCAGATCTTCAGGGCTGTGCTGAGGATCCCCTCTGATGAGGGACGGCACAAAGCCTTTTCCATGTGCCTCCCTCACCTGGCTGTGGTCTCCCTCTTTGTCAGCACTGGCACATTTTCCTACCTGAAGCCCCCCTCCATCTCCTCCCCATCCCTGGATCTGACTGTGTCAGTTCTGTACTCGGTGGTTCCTCCAGCACTGAATCCCTTCATCTACAGCCTGAGGAACCAGGAGCTCAAGGATGCCATAAGGACAGTGATGACTGGATGCTGTTCAGGAGCAATAAAGTGTCTGTTTTCTGGTGTGTAGCATTCAGAATGGGACTCAATGGCACAGTTTTTCTTCTCAGGTTTTTTGTTTAGGTCATAAAGTTCTTGCAATAATTTTCTGTGCCACTAAATATTCTTAGGCACATGCCTTCGAATTTAGTGTCCAACCTCTGAATTTGACCCAGACATGTAGAAATGATGACTTGTGCTTGATAAGTATTTAAACAAAATAAAGGACCTTGCATTGCCTTCTTTGTCCAAGACCCTTCTTCTCAGCTGTTCCTAAAGCACAGCACACTGCAGGACAGGGGGGATTTGCAAAGGGGAGGGAAAAAGAATCCCAGCACAGCAGCACTGCCAGGAAGCAAGAGAGCTTGGTCTTTGCAGAGTTGCTCTTTCCACTTCCATACTGTCTTGGGAGTCCCTTTCTCAGTGTAAGGCCTGAGTGTAGGATATTCAAAAGGTTTTGGTGTCAGGGATGTTGAGAAGGCTGGGCAGGGTCACTGGGAGACCTCTCCCAAACCCTTGCAAAGGCCAGAGCCAGCCCAGAGCTTCCTGGGGCCTTGGCAAAGGCAGACATGGAACCAGTCTGCAAACAGGGCAGCAAGGAGGCTTGGCAGAGTTCCAGACTGCTCAGGCTCAGCAGGGAAGGGCACATGGCAAGTCCTGCTGCAGCCATTGCCAGGCATGGGAAGGACAAGGCAGGGATTGCAGAACCCCTGTGGGAGGGACAAAATAGGGAAGATGTGTGGAGGGCTTTTGACAGGGTCTACTGTGGTCTCCTTAGAGACACATTGGTGAGAGCTGGAAGATGTTGTGGGTGGTAAGCTGGCTGAATGAAGAGTGTCCAATAAAATCCATGGTCCAAAGTCCTCTTGGAAGCAACTTCTTGATGAAATCCCTCAGTGAGCAGCCCTTGAACATCTTGAACAGTTCACTGACAAGAAATACAGCAGCAAAACCAGCAATACCAACAGAACAGTTCAAAGCAACAGCAGAGAGAGAAATTGCCTCCTCTCTCCCCCCCCTCCCCCAACTCCCTTTTGTAAACAGATCAAAACCGGGATCAACATGTGCCTCCTTTCCCCCTTTTTTCCTGAATGAACAAAGAATAAAAAACAACCCCCCAGGAAAAAGGGGCAAAGCACACTCTGGGAAACTCTCTGGTCTGAGCTAAGTTGTGCTGCCCAAGAACACGCTGACTCCAGAGGGCTCCAAGCGGGGCAGAGCCGGCGACTCCGGTCCGTGCGGCGGCGGGGGGGAGGCAGCGGCTCTGCTTGATTGCATGGAGTGCTGGGCAGGCACAATGGCCCCTTGGTTCCAGGAGATTCCACAGTGTCCCAGGGTTCCTTGGCTTCCCTGAGGCCCTGCAGGGTCACAGTGGCTGCTTGAGCCCAAAAGGTTCCTCAGTGTCAGAGTGGCCCCTTCATTCCCAGAGGTTCCCCAGTGTCCCAATGGCCCCTTAGATCCAGGAGCTTCCATTATGTCCCAGGGTTCCTGCAGTTTCTCTGAGGGCCTGCAATTTCAAAATGCCTGCTTGGATCCATCAGGTTCCAAAATGTTTCAGGGTTCCTCTCTTTTCTCAAGGCCCCAAGTGTTTAATGGCCCCTTCATTCCAAAAGATTTCACAGTGTCCCTGTGTTCCTTGGTTTCCAGGAGGCCCTGCAGTGTCACAATGGCCCCTTGATTCCATGAGGTTTTCCAGTGGAACAATGGCCTCCTGATTTCAGGGGTTTTAGCAGTGTCACAATGACCCCACTATTTCATCAGGTTGCCCACTGTCCCTCAGATCCTTTGGCTCCCTTAGGCCCTGGAATGTCACAACGGCCCCTTGATTTGATGAGGTTGCAGAGTGTCATCACAAAGCTGACCCCACCCAGATGGAAGTTTTGGGGAGGTTGGGGGTAACTGGGCCAGGGGAGCACAGCCTGCAGCACAGATGGCCAAGGGCTCTGGCAGGGCTGCAAGGCCCAAAGGCACCCAGGCCTTTGTGCCCTTGGCTCTGGCAGCTGCCTCTGCCCCTCAGGCCACCACAAGACACTTTCCTTTGTCTGCCTGCACTCCTGGCCTGCAAGGATCTGCTCCAAGGAGTCCCTGGGGAGGCTTTGTCAGTGCCTGCCCTCAGTGGGGCCCAGCAATGCTTCAAGGGACTGGGAGTTTGGCTCCTGACTTCTTGAGCAGCTTCTTCAATCTTCTCTCAGTACTTGAGAATCATGGACTCTTCTGTAAACACAACGTGGGTCTCATTAAAATCCAGAAATCCCTCAGGATCTCTTTGTTTTCCTTTAATTGCCTTCATGAGAATTTTAAAAACAAGTCTTCAAAATTTGTACTCTTTTTTTTTTTTTTTTAAATCAAGGATGGATATTTTTCCATTCAGAGGAGAGATGATAGAGGTGTTCTCCAAGTGATCTTGATGCTGAGTGTCTCCTCAGACATTCAGACTGACCCTGTATGATCAGCCTTGTTCGTTACTCCCCAAATTCACCAGTTCTGACATGGCCCATCTTGGACTGACATCCCCCTTCTTGCATTAGACTTTGAGCTCTGCAGCTGGATGTTCCAGCCCCATGGCAACATCTCCCACCTGCTCTCCTTAGAGCTCTGCTTGCACACAGGCCCAGGAAAAGTCTTCTTTCTTATAAGACAAGAGAAGAAATGTAAAGCAGGAACAACTGCCCTAAACATCAAAACACCTGTAAGCACATGCTCAGTACAAGCTGCCCCTGATGCTGACACCTTTCTATCAGGGACAGCGTTATCAGAAAGGTTTTTCACAAGTCAATACAAAAGCATTGATAGAAACACAATTCAGGAGCTTGCTAAGGACACAATCAGACTCCTGAAGACAAATAAGCTTTCACCTCCCTTCCCACATGCCCAGGTGAGAGGGATCTGAGTGGAGAAAGAGGAAGGAGAGGAGAAAACTGGGAAGGGCCTTTGTCTTGACAGTCTCTGAGAGAAGATGACCCTGGAGATGGTCAGTGTGTCAGGACAGGTGTGAGGATATGAGAGATTGGGGAATCTCAATAGCCCAGATAACAGGCAGAACAGTGGTGCTGAAGCTCCAGGGGAAGAGCCAGACTCCTTTGGAATGTCCCTTTGGAAAGGCCCTGGAATTGGCAGAGCTGTGCTGGGAGTGAAGACAAACCAAGGTGGCACCATCTGGGACAGGGGCCAAAAGTGCAGGCCAGGGAAGCAGAGGCTGCCCAAGGTGCCTTTGGGGAGCAGTGAGACAGGGAAGGGCTCCAGGGGGTGACGTGTCTGGCACTGGAAGAGAAGAGCAGGAGCAGGGACTGTCCAAGGATAAATCAGGCCCCACCAGCCTGGTCACCTTCAGGATGAAGTAACTGCCCTGGTGCACAGGGGAGGACAGGGGATGTGTTTGAGCTCCACTTCAGCTCAACTCTTGGCCGGGCCAGGGAGGGGATTGTCCCACTCTGCCCTGCCCTGGGGTGGCCTCACCTGCAACACTGGGGCAGTTTGGGGGGACACAAGGGAAGGGAGAGACTGAGCCATTGGAGAGTGTCCAAAGGAGGGCAACAAGGATGGGGAAGGCCCTGGAGGGGAAGGTGTGTGAGGAGCTGGAGAGGAGAAGACTGAAAGGAGACCTCACTGCAGTCACAACTTCCTGGGGAGGGGTAGAGGAGGGGCAGGCCCTGAGCTCTGCTCTGGGGGGACCAGGGACAGGACTGGGGGAATGGCCTGGAGTTGTGTCAGGGCAGGGTTAGGTTGGATTTTAGAAAAAGGTTCTTTTCCCAAAGGGTGGTTGGGCACTGAACAGGATCCCCAGGGCAGTGGGCACAGCACCAAGGCTGAAAGAGCTGAAGGAGCATTTGGATGATCCTCTCAGGCTCATGGGGTGACCCTTGAGGATGATCCTGTGCAGGGCTAAGGGTTGGACTGGATGATCCTTGGGGGTCCCTTCCAATTTAGCATATTCTGTCATTTGGTGATTGTGTTTGCTTTGGTTGTGTTTGGTTCAGGACACAACACAAATTCTCATGGTTCTTCAGGAGAAAATCAGAAGTGATTTCATTCTAGAGGTCAATGGTGGAGCAGCCCAGTCTGCTCTGGCCCCACAGCAGTGCCCACCCCAGGGAGCTGCAGAGCTCTGGGCACTCCCCCCACAGCCCCAGCCCCTCTGAAGGGCACAGCAGCTCCTGGGGCACAGAGAGGAGTCTCAGCATCCCCATCAGCTCAGGGGCTGGACACTCAGCATGGCAGCAGCCCTGGTGTCATCTGCAGGAGATGCCCAGCACAGCCTGACTGTGCCCCTCAGTGCCAGCCCCTCTGCCCAGCCCAGCACAGAGTCCTGGCCCAGGGACAGAGCAGCCTGTCCCCAGGGGGGCTGCAGAAAGAGCTTTCTCTGGGCCATGGATTCCTCTGTGCAGGCCCAGAAATGCTGCCTTGCTCTTCTGCAGGCACATCCCTTTGCCCAGGGCAGTGTGTCCAGGCTGCCTTGGCCACTTGCAGATCCCAGCCTGGGATCCCTGCAGGGCCCTGAGCTGGAGGGGCTGCTCTGCAGAGGGAGGGGCTGTGGCACCCTGGGCTGAGCCTGCACTGGCCATGCTGGTCAGGCTGGGGAGCAGAGCCAGCAGGATGGGGATCCCTCCTCTCCACCCTCTTCCATCTCCCTGGAAGGCTCAGTAGCCAAGAACAAGGCTGGGCAGGACCATGGGCTGTTGGCAATGGCACAGAGGGCAGGGCAGGGCTCCACTCCATCCAGCCTGTGGGCTGCAGAGTTCTTCAGGACACCCTCCTGGAAAGCCCAGCCCTGGCTCTGGTACAGCCCTCCCTGAGCTGGGCAGGCACAGGGGGAGTTCACTCAGGGCAAGAGGAATCACTGGCCAGAGTCCTTTCTCTGTTCCTCCTGCATCTCCTGGGGTTGCAGAACTCTCCTTTCCCAGTTCCCAGGGACATTTAGTACTTTGTGGGTGACTCCACCCTGGGCAGGATTCTGCTCCAGGGCTCCAGTCCCTGCTGACTGGATGGGACGGGCTGTCCCTGCAGATCCTCTGTGCTCTCCTGCACTTCCTCATTTCCTACACACAAGTCCTCCCTTGCCATCAGAGCCAGCACAAGCTGCAGAGCCCCAGGCAGGTGACCTGGAGACCATTTGCCATGGGCCACCAGCACAGAACATCTGAGCCAGCCCTCAGGCCCTGAAGTACCACAGTGAGTCCTTCTCTGCCTGCACGGCCTGAATGGGGAAACAAGCCAAGCCAGGAGACTTGGAGAGTCTATTCCTTGGCTTGTTCTTTACACCAACCTCTTAAAAAAGAACAAAGTCTTCAGGAACTGCCTAGGGGGGATCCCCTTTCCTGATGCAAATGATGTTAAGGAGCCCAGCTCTGTGCCAGCAGTGCCAGGGCCTGTCCCTGCCCATGGTCCCAGCACTGACCCACAGCAGTGACTGAGCTGCCAGAGCACTCAGGCCTTGGGCAAGGAGCAGAAAGGAGAGGGAGGCAGTGGACAAAGAGCATCTCTGAAAAGCCCAAGAGCTGCTGCTCCGTGGCAGTGCTCCTGTCCCAGGACTCTTTAGCCCTTCTCCTCTGCACACAGGCACTGCCCTCCAGCTACAGGGAAGTTCTTGGAGCAAGAATCTGGACAGGAGAACTCAAGTCCTTTATTACAGATTGTTACTCCTCATGTACAGAATAATAAAGGCAGGATGTTTGACAAAGAAGTTTCTGCAAGAACTTTTTTTTTGTTTAGGTGCACACAGAGACTGATTCCTCATTTATACAATTGTGGGTCAAATCAAAAAGGTAGAGACTGAATTAGGTACGGGATGAAGAATAAATTTCTATGTTAACAATATTAAAGAGGACAAAATAAAGGAAAAGTCCCCCAGCCCCACACTCAAAAGTTTTAGAAGGCAGGCTGGGCAAGTGAAGAGTTACAACAGTGAGTGTTTTGCTAAAGAAAAGAGGCAGGCTATTGCTCCTGAAAAGCATCCAGTCATTGTTTTCCTCAGGGAATCCTTGAGCTCCTGGTTCCTCAGGCTGTAGATGAGGGGGTTCACTGCTGGAGGCACCACCGAGTACAGAACTGACAGAGTCAGATCCAGGGATGGAGAGGAGATTGAGGGGGGCTTGAGGTGGGCAAAAATGACCGTGCTGACAAAGAGGGAGACCACAACCAGGTGAGAGAGGCACGTGGAAAAGGCTTTGTGCCTACCCTGAACAGAGGGGATCCTCAGCACAGCCCTGAAGATCTGCACATAGGAGAAAACAATGAAAATGAAACAAACAAACACTAAACAGGCACTAACAAGAATGAGCCCAATTTCCCTGAGGTAACCTGAGTGTGAGCAGGAGAGCTTAAGGATGTGTGGGATTTCACAGAAGAACTGGCCCAGGGCATTGCCCTGGCACAGGGGCAGGGAAAATGTATTGGCTGTGTGTAGCAGAGCATTGAGAAACCCAGAGGCCCAGGCAGCTGCTGCCATGTGGGCACAAGCTCTGCTGCCCAGGAGGGTCCCGTAGTGCAGGGGTTTGCAGATGGCAACGTAGCGGTCGTAGCACATGATGGTCAGGAGGGAAAACTCTGCTGAGATGAAAAAGGCAAAGAAAAAGAGCTGTGCAGCACATCCTGTGTAGGAGATGGTTGTGGTGTCCCAGAGGGAGTTGTGCATGGCTTTGGGCACAGTGGTGCAGATGCAGCCCAGGTCTGTGAGGGAGAGGTGCAGCAGGAAGAAGTCCCTGGGGGTGTGCAGGTGCTGGTCGCAGGCTACGGCGCTGAGGATGAGGCCGTTGCCCAGGAGGGCAGCCAGGGAGATGCCCAGGAAGAGCCAGAAGTGCAGCAGCTGCAGCTCCCGCCTGTCTGAGAATGCCAGCAGCAGGAACTGGACCATGGAGCTGCTGTTGGGCATTGGCTGCATCTGGACCTTGGGGACTGTCACAGGAGAAAAAGGCAGTGACGAGTTAAGGGAAACTTCTCTTTTTTTCCCATAGATCCTCCCCTGTCATACAGACAGCCTTTTGAATTTATGAGAGGTCTTTCTTCAACTCCAGGAGGGGGGCCCTGGTTGGTTCTGGCTGAGTGTGACATGAGGAGAAGGGAACTGCCCACCACACTTTCATAGTTCATCCTTACTCTGTGGAACTGTGTTGGGTCAGGGACCTCTCTTGGTGTTCAACTTTGTCCTTTGAAACCCCTGCTAATGCAAAGGGCTTGTCACCATCTGCGCTTCAAGTTTGGAGGAATGGGAATTGGAATGCATTTCAATTTTCCTAGAGTTTTTACCGCTCCTCTTCATCTTCCCTGCTGACTATTTTAGGATGCCAGAAACCCTCAGCATTTCTGCTGCCCACAGTGGAAACAGAGGGAGTTCTCTGAAGCACAATGATGAGTGGACAGTGAGGGGAGTTGGTCTGTTCCTGTTGTGTTTCAGGATTCTCTGGGCTTTCACCCTTCCCAGATGGAAGAACACCATCCTCCCATGTTTCCTTAAAAAACACCAGGCACTGCTGAGAGCAGAGAGATCCCCTACAGCCCATCAAATGTCTATCTCATTCTCAAGGTCTCAGCACCCCATTTATAGTCAAGGAAGGCTCATTTCACCAACCCAACGTGGCCCATTTCACCAACCCAACAGCATTGTCACAGTTGTAGCATTTCTGCTCATCTCTGGGGGGATTTTAGAGAACACAAAAATGCTACAGGACCTGTTTTCATCCTGGAAGGAAGCTCCCAGCTTGGAAGGAAACCTCAGGGACACAGCCAAGTATCCTGATGAGGGCATTTGACTCAGGGAGGTTGAGCTCCTTCCCTGGATACACTGACAGCATTGGCCAGAGCCCCCAGGGCAGAGCAAAGCTGGGACACTTGTTCCCATGGACAGCGACACCCTGAGCCAGCTGGGCCACCTCCCAGAGCCCAGCAGGGCCAGGCAGCTGCTCCCAGCCCTGTGCTCTGCTCAGGGAACTAAACATTCCAGGACACTGCAGGTCTTTCAGTTCTTTCCCTGGGCCAGGACTTTGCCCTGTCAGCTCTCCCAGATCCCATCCCAACCTCTGTGCACTCACCTTGGCCCTACAGAAACCTGCCTGTTTGCAGGGCACCCACTGGGCACCTTTTCTTCTTGGCAGGTGGAAAAAGGGCAGGTCAGGAAAAAACTGATGCAGCAAAGGTGATGCTGCTTCTGTAAAGGCAGAGGAGAGGCTGAAGGCACTTTAGGAAGCTGCTCTCAGCCCCACTGTTCATTCAAAGGTACAGCTCAGGAGTCTCAGTGTCCACCATGAGATCTCCTTTTCCACTTCTCAACCCCCAAACTCCCCAGGAGTGGGAAACTGAAAACACTGACTCACAAATGCTTCTTATCTTTATAAAAATCTTGCTTTGTCCTTCATTTTTGAAAGTTCCCTTGGAAAGGTGCTGGTGTGATCTGGATCTGTGAGCAGCCCTGACCCCACCCAGCACTCGTTCAAGGGCAGGAAGACCCTGCCTGGGCCCTGCTGGGGTTCTCTCCCTCCACCTCCAGCTTCTCCCTGCACAGATGAGGGCAACTCCCCAGGCAGGGTGAGAGCTGACCCTGGCAGGCAGCAGAGTCCTTTCCCTGGCCCAAAGAACCCTGGAGCACAGGGAGCCTGCTGTGCAGGACAGCCCTGGGCACCCCTGGCTGCACCCCCACCCTGACAGCCCACAGCCATCCCTGGGAGAAGGAGCCGTCCTGCCCTGTCCCTCGGATGGGGTCTGAGGGAAGCCCTGCCCTGGAGCACATCCTCCCCCTGGGCAACAGAGACACTGGCAGAGTCCTGACAGATGCCCAGGGCTGGGGGATGTGCCAGCTTTAGGAGAGTCCTCAGGCACACAAGAGACATTGCCCTGCATCTGTAGACTCACTCTGCAGAGGGCTGGGAAATTGTGTCCCCAAGTGAAGTGTCAGCTGAACACCTCCCATCTTTGCTGTGCCTTGAACCTCCCTCTGCTTTGCTTGTCTTCTCTGGTGCCTGCAGGCAGTGCCCTCAGCCCTGCTGGGCTGTGCAGAGGAGCTGCTCCTGGGCAGAGCTGTCTCTTTGAAGCTGTTCTTGGTTGCCAGGAGCTCCCTGTGTGCCAGGAGCCCGGCCCAGCTCAGCAGCACAGCAACAGCCCCAGGCATTTCATCACCCTCGGGGGCTTTGGGGATGAGTCCCTGAACATCAGACCCTGAGGAGAGTTGAGGAACCTCTTGAGAACCCAAAGTGAGATTCAAACTGTAAAGTTTCTTGTATTTTAATGGGATCCACTGAGGAAACCAACTGAGCAAACATCCTCAGGATCTTGGTTAAGCACAAACCTGGAAACTGTGATGACAGGTCAGAGAATAACAAAATCATCAAGCAGAGCCTTCCTGCCCTGCAGCAGATCCACACTCACACCCAACTTCATGGGATCCACCAATTTCCTGAGGGGGTACTCGATCCCCTCATCCAGATCACCAATAACGATGTTAAACAGGAGCAGCCCCAACTCTGAGCCCTTGGGAACCCCACTAGTGACTGGCCCCACCTGGATTTAGTTCCATCCCCCACCACTCCCTGGGCCATCAGCCAGTTTTTCCCCCAGCAAACAGTTCCCTCGTCCAGGCCATGAGCAGCCAGTTTGGGCAGGAGATGCTGTGGGAGATGGGCTCAAAGGCTTTCCTGAAGTCAGCACAGACACATCCCCAGCCTTTCCCTCAGCTGCTGAGGGGGTCATTTGTCACAGAAGGAGACCAGGTTGGTAAGGCAGGACCTGCCTTTCCCAACCCCACGCTGGCTGGGCCTGATCCCGTGGATGTCCTGCCCGTGCCATGGGATGGGGATGGGAGAAATAGAAACTTGACTCACAGTGTCCCACAATGTCCAAATAAGGAACAATGTCATCTTGGAGAAGTCCTGGAAAATTAGAGCAGGGATGTAACTCAGACTAACAGGATGTAAATAAACTCTGTGTCCCCGGATAAGGTGAAGAACAAACGTAACAGTTTTTGATGGTGGAACACAATCATGATGTGTCTGCTGAAGAACTGAGGGATGACAACAACCTTTGGACCTGGAAGGACCAAAGAAGGATCTCTAGGGGGTGACTATGTGAAGCAAATAATGAATATATATTAAGCAAACCTGAACATCTAATGAATATGTAACCAGTGTGTGCAATTGCAGCGTTTGGGGTTTCAGGAGTGCCAGCAGAGCGTTCTGGGAAACGAAGTCTGTGGGACCCGGGTGCACATGAGCAGTGAAGAACCTTGGCAGGATTGGTTGAGAGGGTTACCTGTTGGGACGTGTTACAATTCAAAACTGCTACTGAAGCCTTTGCTCTCTCTCAATAAAGCATTCTGTTACACACCATATTGGTGTCCCTTGGACCATGCAGACTCCTTATTTATTATATTAATAATATTACAACAGTTGTTTCCACAATTTAGCTTTGGGAAGGGTCAGGGAAGGTTGGGAAAGGTGTTAACAGGGTGGTTTTGCCTGAGGTGTTAAACATGGGAGCGGGTCTATCTTCACAATCCCCAAGAGAAGAGATGGCAGAAAGCTGCCCTGCAGGCTGTATTTGAAGGAAGAGGAAAAGAGGCCGAGGGAAAGGGGTTTCTGTCCTGGAGGGCAGGGCTGTTGTTCCCTTGCAGGAGCCCTGCGCTGGAATTGTCAGTCCGAGTCCCAAATTTGAATCTGGACAAAGATTCCTGCCAGACAAAAGGTGCCAGGACAAAAAGCTCTTGCTGCCCATGAAATGCCCAGGGTGTCCCACCAACTGCACCTGAAACCCAAAGGTTACAGGCTTTCTTTGCTGGAGGAAAGGCCGTGACATCACAAAGAGTCCCGTGGCCCATGGGGGGGCTGCACTTTGACATTCTGTGACGTTGGTTCTTTGGTTTCCAGGGGAGTTTCTGGAATGGAGAGGACAGGCCAGGACATCACAAAGGGGCCCATGGCACATGGGTTGGGCTGCACTCAGGGGTGTGAGGCATTGGTTTTTTGGTTGCCAGGGGCCGTTCTGGAATGGAGAGGGTCAGCCATGACATCACAAAGGGGCCCATGGCACATGGGTGGGGTTTTACTTTCAGCTTGTCGGGTGTTGGTTCTTTGGTTGCCAAGGGCTATTCTGGAATGGAAAGGGTAGGCTGTGACATCACAAAAGGGCCTCAAGCACATGGGTTGGTGTAGTGGGTTGATCCTGGCTGGATTTCAAACACCCACTAAAAGCCACTACCTCCCCCTCCCTCTGCAACTCCACAGAGGAGAGAAAGAAACCAGCTGAGGATTCCTGAGTAGACATGAGGGTTGGGAGAAAATCGCTTACTAATAGGCAAAACAGACTCAAAGTAAGGAATAGGACCTAAATTTATTCCTAACAGGATAAAAGCCAAAGAGTGAGAAATAAAACAGTCTTAAAAACACCTTTCCCCCATCCCTCCTTCCTTCTCAGCTCTCTCTCCTCCCCCCCAGCAGTGCAGGGGAACGGGGAAGGGGGTTGCAGTCAGGTGTTGTTTGAGTCCATCCCTCGGGCAGCAGCTCTTCCCATTCTGCTGTCCTGTGGGTTACTCTTTCATGGGGTGCAGGGGGGTCTCTGCACCCCGATGCTCCTCCATGGTCTGCAGGGGGACACCTGTGTTACTTTGGTCTCCACCGGGGGCTACAGGGGGGCCACAGCTCTGAGTCTTTCCCCTGTTCCTGTGGGGTCCCTCCCGAGGGAGACAGTCCTGGATGGACCTCCCAGCATGAGTCCATCCCTTGGGCAGCAGCTCTTCCCAATCTGCTGTCCTGTGGGTCCCTCCTCCATGGGGTCAGTCCTTCAGGGATGAGCTGACCCGGCGTGGGTCCCCCACAGGGGTCATGAGGCCTAAATGGGAAAAACCTGCTCCAGCCTGGGCTTCCCTCTCCATGGGTCACAGGTCTCCTAGAGGACCCTGCTCCATCCTGGGCCTGCCCCGGGGTCACAGCCTCCTTCCTGCATCCCCCTGCTCCAGCGTGGGCTCCTCCAGGGGCTGCAGGGGGGTCTCTGCACCCCGATGCTCCCCCAGCGGCTGCAGGGGCCTCAGCTCTGAGTCCTTCCCCTGCTCCTGGGGGGTCCCTCCTGCCCCTCCTTCTGCACTGCCCTTGGTGTCTGTGTTGTTATCCCATTTTCTCACTCTGCTCTTCCCAGGCTGCAAGTTTTTCTGTGCAACTCTCCTCTCTTCTGAAATCTGTTATCCCAGAGGTGTTCCTGTCACTCCTAAGTGGCTCAGCCTTGGCCAGTGGCAGGAACTCCGTCCTGGAGCAGCTGGCATTGGCTCCATGGCACAGGGGAAGCTTCTGGCAGATTCTAACAGAAGTCACCCCTGTAGCCCCCCACACACCCAAAACCCAGCCACAGAAACCCACTGTCTTGTGCAGCTCCTTCTCCAAGCCAAGCAGGTGGGAGTTGGTGCCAAGGAGCTGAAACCTGCAGGTCCAGCCTTTAGTGGAGGAAGCTCAGATTGGCCCAAGGCTGCTTTGAGTCCCAGTGGTTGGATGAGGGAATGGTGGGGTGGGGATAGGGATAAAGTCTGATGGATTGTCAGACATAAAGGGTCTTGATTTTCATATCTATTCAGACTGAATTAGGAGGTGCTTGAGATCAATATCAACTGGGAATTGCTGATATCAATGTAAAAACGGTTAAAAAGTTGACAGGACACAAAAAAGACATCTTTATTTCTGGTTTTATTAATACAATGTATTCATTTTGAATGCACTTCAGAGATCTGTCTAATTAAGCACAGAATTACAGACTTAGATGGAAATTATTCCCAGGGGCCTGTCTGGTTAAGATGCCATCACTGAGAAGAGAGTGTGGAGGAATGAGCAGACAAGGACACCATCCCTGGGGCTGGGGAAGCAGGAACTCAGAGTCACTGGTTCCAGGTGGCAAATGGACTGTGGGATGTTTCTGTGAGAGCCCATAATGGATGTGCTGCTTTCAGGGGGAGTCCAGTTAAATTCCTTCCCCGTGGCCAGTGCAGGGCTGTGTTTTGGATTTGTGTTGAACACAGGGTTGATAATCACAGAGTCACAGAATATACTGAGTTGGAAAGGATCCACATGGATCATTCAGTCCAATCCTTAGCCTTGCACAGAACCATCCCCAGGGCTCACACCATGAGCCTGAGAGGATCATCCAAACACTTCTTGAGCTCTGTCAGCCTTGGTGCTGTGCCCACTTCCCTGGGGAGCCTGTTCAGTGCCCAACCACCCTCTGGGGGAAGAACCTTTTCCCAAGATCCAACCTAACCCTGGCCTGACACAACTCCAGGCCATTCCCTCAGTCCTGTCCCTGGTCCCCCCAGAGCAGAGCTCAGGGCCTGCCCCTCCTCTGCCCCTTCCCAGGGAGTTGTGACTGCAGTGAGGTCTCCCCTCAGTCTCCTCTTCTCCAGCTGAACACACCAAGTGCCCTCAGTGTCCTCACAGGGCTTCAAATCAAGTCCCTTCCCCATCCTCGTGGCCTCCTTTGGACACTCTCTAAAAGCTCAATCTCTCCCTTCCATTGTGTCCCCCCAAACTGCCCCAGTGTTGCAGGTGAGGCCACCCCAGGGCAGAGCAGAGCAGTAACATGGAAAGCACAGAAACTCGTGGCATCAAGGGGTCACTGTGACACTGTGGGAACTCATGGAATGAAGGGGCCATTGTGACCCTGCAGGGCCTCCTGAACCTTGTCTGTTGGGAAACACAAAGGGATGTGTGGGGGTGTTTCACAGACAAAAAGGAGAATTTTGGAGAGGGACCTCTACACACCCAGATTTTGATGTGGCCACACATCTCTGCCTGGGTGTGAGTGTGAATTGACTATTCTATGTGTTGGTATTGTGAATCTATTATTCAATCACTGTTAAAATTGTAGCAAATGCTGTGGAATCACTTGATAACTGTTAAGTTGGTCAATCATTAAGTCATACTAATCTCTTTTGCCCCTTATGTTTGTGTCCAAATCCTTTCCACCCTGGCCCTCTTGCATCCCAAAGCTCTGTGTAAATCACTCCCATTCATAGAAAAATATATTTTTGTGACGTTCACTTTAAAATTTTCCTACTTCGCAAAACCACAAATAAACACTAATTAGTTGTTGAAAGATATGAAAACAATTAAAGGAAGGAAAACACTTTGTTATTCTGTATTTTAATGAGCCCCACAGCGTGTTTAGAGACAAGTCCATTGTCCTCAACTACTGAGAGAAGATTGAAGAAGCTGCTCAGGAAGTCAGAAGCCAAACTCCCAGTCCCTTGAAGCATTGCTGGGCCCCACTGAGGGCAGGCACTGACAAAGCCTCCCCAGGGACTCCTTGGAGCAGAGCCTTGCAGGCCAGGAGTGCAGGCAGACAAAGGAAAGTGTCTTGTGGTGGCCTGAGGGGCAGAGGCAGCTGCCAGAGCCAAGGGCACAAAGGCCTGGGTGCCTTTGGGCCTTGCAGCCCTGCCAGAGCCCTTGGCCATCTGTGCTGCAGGCTGTGCTCCCCTGGCCCTGCTGCTCCTCTGGCCTTGCAGGCTGCACACACCCCTCCTGCTTTCCCACCCCCCTGCCAGCAGCATTTCTGGGCCCTCCCTGATGGCTCTGCTGTCCCCCAGCTCTGGCTGCTGCCATGTGCACTTGGCCTTCTTGGCTTTGCTGCTGAGCCCCTGTGCCCCAGGACATCCCTGACAGAGCCCAGGCCCTTCTGCTGGGGGTCCCTGCAGAGCTGAGCAGATCCAGGTCACCTCCCATTGCTCTGCCAACCCCTTGGGCCTGCTCTGGGCCCTGCAGGTCCTTGCCCTGCTCCCAAGGGCTCTGGGGGTGCTTCATGCTCAGGCCTTGGGCTTTAGAGCTCAGGGTGGGGATTGGGCAGAACTTTGGCAGGTTTGTTGTTCTGCTGGAAGGGTTTGGGTCATGATTAGGTGAAAAGCTTTTTGGGCTGGGTCAGGATTCAAGCTTTGCTTTTCATGCTGGTAATACAGATTTGGGACTGGGGTGGGCATTGAGTACAAATTAGAGTCTGGACTTCTGGGTTTGAACATTTTCTGTCTTGGAATTAGAGCAATGGATTCCTTTCAGTGGGAGGGGCAGCACTTTTGCGTACTGTTGAGTTAAAAAATAGAGTAAAGGTCCATCAGGAATGTTTGCACAGTCAGTGTTTCAGCACCCTCAGCATTCCCTGAACCTCTTTTTATCTCATCCAAATCTTTCATATTTGTTGGACATCTCCTTTTCCCTCAACCAAATATCCCATCCAGCTTTTTCCCAGTTCTGCTGACCTCCCCAAAACCTTTCATCTGGATGGGGTCACCTTTATGATGACCCTCCTGACCCCTGAGCATCTGCCTGCCCTCCTTGGCCAGTCCGTTCCTGGGGACAGCCCTGGCAGCCCAGCCCCCAAGGGCACAGGATGTGCTGCTGTGCTGGAGAGGACCCTCCTCAGCCTGTGCAGCAGGGCTGGAGGTGGGGGATTCCCTGCCCCTCCCCAGCTGGGCCCTTCCTGCCTCTCCCACTTTGGCACTGGAGCTGCCCCGGGGGCATCTCTGGGGCTGTGGTCACCCCTGGGACTGCTCTGGGAAGTCATGGCCTGAAGAAATGAGGGTGGAGTTTGGGAGAGAGTAGAAATCTCTGCAGAACAGAACTCTTGGTAACTGCTCAAGTCTTCCTAATCAACATTTCAAGGGTTCCTTTTTTATTTTTAAAAATTGTAATATTTTTCTTTTTTTTTTTTTCCACTGAAAAACAATATATTTCATATCTCAAATTTTGCCTCTTTTTCACCTCAGCCCTGCGGGGTGTCACCTGCTCTGCCCTGACTGAGATGCCCCACGGCCTGAGGGATGGACAAGGCAATTTTGATTGTTCTTGGCTGGTCTGTGACCACTGTCCTGGGGCAGCTTTCCCAGGGTGTGCAGCACATGGCAAAGACCAGACCCTGCTCTGCTGCTCCTTCCCATCCCTCCCAGGAGGGCTGGTTTTGTGAGGAGCCTGCAGAGCCCCCACCCTGCACACTCCCACCCTGCAGCTCCACACTGGGGTTTTCCCTCCCTGGCACTGCCCAGTGCAGCCCCTCCCTGGTCCCCCCATGTCCCTGGCCCTGCCCCAGCCCAGCAGAGCAGCCCAGTCAGGCCTGGCCCTGCAGCAAGAAATGGAGGCCATGGAGGTCAGGGCCAGGGCCTGTGTGTCTGCAGTGCTCAGGAGATCATCAGCTCGGGCAGCTCCTGCTGCCCCAGGGCCAGGGCAGCCTCTTTGCATGGCCCCTCTGCTCAGCCAGGCTGTCCTGCTCTTCTCCTGGCACATCCCATCTCCCCCCAGAGCCTTTCCCCAAAGGAACACGTCTGTGCTGGCCTGAGCAGCCCTTCCTGCAGCCCCTGCCCGTGCTCCCCACAGCCCCCGAGCTGGGGGGGCTGCTCTGCAGAGCAGGGGGGCTGTGGGGCCCGGGGCCATGGGGGACTCTGTGGGGCTGTGCTGCTCAAGCTGGGAGGCAGAGCCAGCTGATGGTGCTCCCTGCCACTGAGCACCTCCCACAGACGCTCCTGGGTGGCCATGGAGGGTGCTCAGAGGGGCCCTGCCTTGTTCCACAGCTGGGACATGGCTTGGGGGCTGCTCTTGATTGACCTGTGCAAGTTCACTGAGGGCAAGAGAAGCCCCTTGCAAGAGTTTTCCTTGTACCTGCTGTGTTCCCTGGGAATGCAGAGCTCTCTTTGCCACTTCCCAGCAAGATTTAGTACTTTCTGTCTGGGTGACTCCACCCTGGGCAGGATTCTGCTCCAGGGCTCCAGTCACTGCTGACTGGATGGGACGGGCTGTCCCTGCAGATCCTCTGTGCTCTCCTGCACTTCCTCATTTGCTACACACAAGTCCTCCCCTGCCATCAGAGCCAGCACAAGCTGCAGAGCCCCAGGCAGGTGACCTGGAGATCCTTTGTCATCTCCATTGGCCATCGGCCACCAACACACAACATCTGAGCCAGCCCTCAGTCCCTGCAGTCCCAGTGGGTCCCTGCCCTCCCTGCAGTCTCCATGGAGAAACAACAAAGGAACAAGACTTTGAAGAGTTTATTCCTTGGACTTCTTTTCGATACCAGTGTTGGGAAAAGCTTTCATAACAGGAGTAAGAAATGAGAAAAGAAATAAATGCAAAACTCCTGTGGGGTGTGTATTAAATCTTGGAGAGAGCTGGGAGGAATTCCTGGAGGGAACCAAAGTAAAAAGTCCTTTTTGAAATAGTGCCAAAATTGATGGCCACTGTATATATTAAATGATGGTGAAAAATGGCCACGGCAAGGAAGTCTTAATGACAACACAATCCTGCAGCTTCTGCTGTTCCTTTGCAGGGAGCAGACATGGGATGAGGTGATGTGTGCAGATGTTTTTCACTTTTTAAGGAATAAACCTGAGTGGCAGGAAAGTTGTGGTATTAATAGAGCCCCCCAGGACCCCCCTATGCCTGCAGCAAAGGTCAGAGGGGTCTCAAGTTGGGAAAGAGAGAGAGTGATGGGGAAAGTATCCCAGAGCCTCCCGAACTGCAGCCTCATTGTAGAGCACCAGAGCCAGCTGGGCAGGGACCTGGCAGCCCGCAGGAGTCGGGACAGGATGGGACAGATACTGAAAGCACAGCAGGGAGTGTGGAACACCCAGAAGAGGGAGGGAGCAGCACACATCGGGCTCTGACCATGGGACAGAAAGCCAAGAGTCAGCCTGGGGGTAGAACAAAAGCTAAAACTGAGACTGGCCACACAGTTGCTCCTCTGAGGCAGGTAATGACACCTGCAGGTCATCAGGAAAAAGGGAAAGTGCCTTTTTCAGAGAGTGATTTGAACAGCTGGAGGGAGGAGGCAAAACTATGTCAAGAAAATCCTGAGAAGGTGGCTGAGAGATTTGTATTAATTGTGAAAACTCAGGACATTGATTGGTCAGACACAGATTTGATACTCTCAGAACTGACAGAAACAGAAAAAGAGCTTGTAATAAAAGCAGCAAGAAATCATGTGGAAGGACAGATTACAACAAATGTTTTAAGAGGAGACATAGATGAAATTTTTCCAGTAGGAAAACCAAACTGGGACCTCAACAACCCTGTTCTAAGTTATTGGATCAGTAGAGAAGATTGGTGCAGGTGGGATTGTGAAGCCCTGCACCCAAAGCAGTGAATTGGGCTGCCTTGTACGATGTAAGGCAAGGACGGGACGAGACCCCCACGGCATTCTTAGACAGACTTAGAGGTGCCATCAGAAAATACACTGCCCTGGATCCATCATTATTGCAATATTAATAATATAATAAATAAAGGGTCCAGTGGACCGGAGAGACACCAATGTGGTGTGTAGCAAAAGATGCTTCATTTAAAGAGACGAAAGCTTAAATAGTGGTTTCAAACTGTACCACTTCATAACATGAGACTTTCTTGACCAGTCCTAAACAAGCACTTCATTGCACCTGTGTGATAGAGCACTTTATGGACTACAACTCCCAGGATGCCTTTCTGGCCCCCTTCCTGTAACCCGAAATGCCACATCTCCCCTGTCTTTATTACACTAAGGTATAGAACAGTGCAATTTTGAAATCCTTTCGTTAACTACTTTTTTAACAGAACATTTTTCATTGACATAGTAACTTTATTACTTGCATGGCCTTTATGGACTTGCAAATTGCAGCAAGTATTTACTTAAACCTTATTTACCTAAGGGATTGGTGTAATTGGGTAGAACAAAAACTTTATTGAACAAAATCCTTATTTACCCAAGGGTCTCATGCAACTGGGTATAACAAATTTTTTTTTTTATCTGAGGGCCTGTATATAACTGGGGAAAACTTACTTTTACTTCAGGAAAAAAAGGTTAGGGGAGGACATCTTGTTCTCAGCTGTCCCCTATTAGGGTGATGTGGCAGAGGCAGTGTTTGCTGTGTGAGTGTGCTTGTTCCAGGCATGTGGCATAAGGTGCATTTTGGTTCACATACATTCCTGCATTCACACCATCTCTCTCTCACTCATTCTTAGGTGGCTGCCTCAATCTCTCCTCATTCATGCAAACCTGTAATCTGTATTTTGTCTTTATTCTTCAGCCACACATTTAAGATTTTAAGTAGCAATTGGTCGTGAGCTTGTCAGTCTTGTTTTGAAGGGAAATTAGTATAAAGAATAGATAGGCTTAACAATCTTAAATGAGATCTGCTCTGATCCAGCACCTGCCTATGCACATGCATATTCTCTTTCCCCCCTTTTTTGTTTTGATTACTAAAATGTAATGAATTCAAAGAGATAATCTTGATAAGTAACATCCGCATTTCTGGGTTTGTACTTAGAAAAATGAATAAATAAGTCACTATTACAATTTGTAAACACAGCTTGAAATCCAGTGTCTTCTGTGAGAAGTCAGTTTAAGCTGCTCATTCCAAGTTGTTTCTGGTTGTTGAGGTGTAGGCAGTCTTCAGCCTTTGTCTAGCTGCTTCTTCTAGTTTTTCTTTACCTTTAACAAAAATGCTGTAATTTTGTTATTGATAGCTCAGTCAGTTTTAAGTGATTATTTTGGCAGAAACAGATGTGAGTTAGGTAATTTCACAGCTTTTTAAAGCTGAAGGCTTAATGATGATTTTTTGTTGATATTGTAGACATTTTCTGGGACAACAGGATATTTGTATGTATTAATTAATAAAAATTGAAATACTTAAAGATGCTACTATATTACTTGAACAAGATAGTTATAAGAGTTAAACTTATGTAAATGCAGAGCCTGCAGCACAGATGGCCAAGGGCTCTGGCAGGGCTGCAAGGCCCAAAGGCACCCAGGCCTTTGTGCCCTTGGCTCTGGCAGCTGCCTCTGCCCCTCAGGCCACCACAAGACACTTTCCTTTGTCTGCCTGCACTCCTGGCCTGCAAGGATCTGCTCCAAGGAGTCCCTGGGGAGGCTCTGTCAGTGCCTGCCCTCAGTGGGGCCCAGCAATGCTTCAAGGGACTGGGAGTTTGGCTTCTACTTCTTGAGCAGCTTCTTCAATCTTCTCTCAGTAGTTGAGAATCATGGACTTGACTGTAAACACACTGTGGGGCTCATTAAAACACAGAAAAACAAATTATTTCCCTTCCTTTAATTATGTTCATGTTTTCAAGTCTTCAATAACTAATTGGAGTTGTTTTCTTGTTTAGCTAAGGAGGAAAATTTTAAAGTGGACAATACAGCAATATTTTTCTTGATGAAAGTGAGTGATTTACACAGAGCCTTGGGATGCAAGAGGGTTAGGGGTAGAAGGGATTTGGAAGCAAAGATAAGGGGGCAATAGAAATTAGTGGAATTTATTATTGACCAACTTAAAAGTTATCAAGTGATTCAGTAGCATTTGCTACACTTTTCACAGTGACTGACTTAAAGATTCACAATAACAACACTCACACCACAGTCAGTTCACACCCACACCCAGGCAGAGAGGTGTGGACACATCAAGATCTGGGGGTGTAAAGGTCCCTCTCCAAAATTCTCCTGGTTGTCAGTGAAACACCCCCACACATCCCTTTGTGTTTCCCAACAGACAAGGTTCCACCATGCCCTGCATGGTCACAATGGCCCCTTCATTCCTTGAGTTTCCTTGGCTGCAGCATCAAAGGGATGACTGAGGGTTATCAAGCATTGGAACAGAATGTCCAGGCAAGTGGTTGAGTCACCACAGAATCACAGAATTTTTGAGGGTGGAAAAGATCTCTGAGATCATGGAGTCCAACCATTAACCCTACACTGGCATCTTCACCACTGAACCGTGTCCCCAAGTGCCACAGCTCAATGTTTTCTGAACACTTCCAGGGATGGTAACTGTAAGACCACAGGTTTGAGCTATGAGGTAATCAAAGGGGTTTTCCTTTAAAAAATATACCAAGTATCAAAAATATCCACTATCCAGATATTTTAAAAAGGACTTCAGTTCTTTATGTACCTTGAGGGAGCACTTGGAAAAGATGCAACACACCTTTGACCTCTCAGGAGGTCAAAAATCACACTTCTACTGGTAAATTTTACAAAAGAAGGGAGCTTGGCACAAGGTGAAAGGGCAACATTCCACCAGAACAGAGCATTCCCCAAAGCATTGACTGAGCACAGCCCAACCCAGACAAGTCAGCAAAAACCCAACCCATCCAGTTTTAAGTTTCCTCAAATATTATGAGAGATTGAGAGAATAAGAAGTAAGGGAAGAGAGAGAAGTGCAGCTCCCACCCGCAGTCTGGTGCCAGTGCAGCTTCCCCGTGCCCAGATGGAGGGTCCGACCACGCCATGGCCGCACGGGGCTGGTTTGATTTGCTCTGCCCCCTGTGCCCACCCCCCAGGGGGGACTTGTGGCCCACTGGCCACTCTGGGGCTGCAGGAGGGTGAGGGGCAGAGCTCCTGGTGTGCTGGAGCCAGTGTGGGGCTGGGTTAGGGGCTCCAGGCTGTGGGATGGGGCAGTGCTCCCGGGCTGCTTTGGACTGACAGCAGCTCCAGGGCTGCCCAAGGAGGCTCCAAGGGCTGGGCAATGGAACAGGGCACCCCCTCACCTTTGGCAAATTCCACCTGTCCTTCCCCACCCACACACACACTGGAGTTGTTCTCAGTCAGGAATTATCCCAATAATCCAGGGAATCACAGGTTCCTTTATTCCATGAGGTTCCACAGTGTCACAGTGGTCCCTTGTGCTCCACAGGCCCTGCACTGTCACCATGGTCCCTTGATTCCAGAAGATTCCCATATGTCACAGTGGTGCTGAGGATTCCATGAGGTTCTGTGGTGTCCCAATTGCACAGTGATTCCATCAGGTCCAGAGTGTCCCAGCACTGCTTGGAATCCATGAGGCCCTGCAGTGTCACAATGGCCCTTGGTGCTGTGAGGTTGCCCAGGGTCACAATGGCCCCTTTGTCTCCACATGGCCCTGCAGGGTCACAGTGTCACAATGTCACAGTGTCACAATGTCACAGTGTCACAGTGTCACAATGTCACAGTGTCACAGTGTCACAGTGTCACAGTGTCACAATGTCACAGTGTCACAGTGTCACAATGTCACAGTGTCACAGTGTCACAGTGTCACAGTGTCACAATGCCCCCTTGATTCCAGGAGGTTCAGCACCTTCCCGGGACTCCTTTGGTTCTGGGATGCCCTGGAGTGTCATCAAGGCCCCTGGATTCTGTGAGCTGCCCCAGTGTCCAAGGGCCTTTGGCTCCATCAGGCCTTGCACTGTGGCAATGGCCCTTGGATTGCAGGAGGTTCCAAAGTGTCACAATGGCCCTGATACCAAAAGGCAGCAGAAACAAACACCTCCACCCCAATTTGTAAGTGTTAAGAAGCAGGAATTGTTCTTTCTTCAGCACTGGACGTTGGCAGGGAAGCTCCTCTAACCAAGGTGACAAATGACAGATGGACAGGGCTTCCTATTGCACACCCTGGGTACATATTTATTAGATGTGCAGGTTCATTTCATACATATTCATTAGTTTGCTTCACAGAGTCACTCCCCTGGAGGTCCTTCTTTGGTCCTCCCAGGCTTCCTCTGTTGCCTTGCCCTCAGTTCTTCAGCAGGCACATCGCCATCATCGTCCACCACCTAAAACTGGTTTTTTTGTTCTTCACCTTATCTGGGGACACAGAGCTTATTTACATCCTGTTTGTTTGAGTTACATCCCTGATCTGATTCTCCAGGACTTCTCTAAGAGTACATTCTTCCATATTTGGGCATTCTGTAACTCTATAATTCAAGTTTCTTTTTCTCCCATCACCATCCCCCTCAGGAAATTGGTGGATCCCATGAAGTTGGGTGTGAGTGTGGATCTGCTGCAGGGCAGGAAGGCTCTGCAGAGGGATCTGGACAGGCTGCATCAATCAGGCCAAGTGTCAGGGCCTGCACTTGGGTCCCAACAAGCCCCTGGAACGCTCCAGGCTGGGGGCAGAGGGGCTTGAGAGCTGCTCATCAGGAAGGGACTTGGGGGTGCTGCTTGACAGTGACTGGATATGAGCCAGAGTGTGCCCAGGGGGCAAGAAGGCCAAGGGCACCCTGGCCTTTCTGGAGAACAGGGTGGCCAGCAGGACCAGGGCAGTGATTGCCCCTCTGTGCTGGGCACTGGGGAGGCCCCACCTGGAGTGCTGTGCCCAGTTCTGGCCCCTGAGTGCAAAAAGGCCCTGGAGGGGCTGGAGCGTGTCCAGAGAAGGGAATGGAGCTGGGGAAGGGTCTGGAAAACATGTCTGATGAGGAGCAGCTGAGGGAACTGGGGTTCTTGAGTCTGCAGAAGAGGAGGCTCAGGGAGCACCTCATCACTCTCTGCCATGACCTGAAAGGAGGTTTCAGCGGGGAAGTGGTGTTGGTCTCTTCTACAAAGCCTTTAGTGAGAGCAAGAGAGGAAATGGATTTGAGTTGCCTTGGGTGAGGTTCAGATTAGATATTATAAAATGCTTCTTTCAAGAACTAAGTGTTTAGGTGTTGGAATAAATAGCCGAGGGAGATGGTAGAATCTCTGGAAATGTTCAGATGGCGTCTGGATATGGCACTTTGGGATATGGTTTAGGGGTGATTATGGTGATGCTGGTTGACAGTTGGACCAGAAGATCTTGAAGGTCTCTTCCAACCTTGGTGATATTGTGATTCTGTGACCTGTCATCAGAGTTTGAAGGTTTGTGCTCTTACACAGACCTGAAAATCTTTTCTCAGTTTGGTTCCTCAGTGGGACCCATTAACACTACCAGAAACTTTCCAGTTTGAATCTCACTTTGGTTTCTCAAGAGGTTCCTGCAACTCTCCTCAGGGTCTGATGTTCAGGGACTCATCCCCAAAGCCCCCGAGGGTGATGAAATGCCTGGGGCTATTGCTGTGCTGCTGAGCTGGGCCGGGCTCCTGGCACACAGGGAGCTCCTGGCAACCAAGAACAGCTTCAAAGAGACAGCTCTGCCCAGGAGCAGCTCCTCTGCACAGCCCAGCAGGGCTGAGGGCACTGCCTGCAGCACCCAGGGCACAGAAGGCAGAGAGGTGAGAGGCAGCCTGGGCTGGGAGGGGACTGAGCTCTCACTGCAGGAGAAACATTCCCAGGATTTGAATGAAGAATTCTCCGCCTGGAGGACACTGAAACTTCCCTTCCAGCAGGGATCTCCTAAAGCTGCCACATCCCACAGCTTGTAGGATCTTTCAGAAGGGCTCTCCCAGTGCCTGCAGGGCAGAGGAAGTGGCCCTATGGCAGAGCAGGGCAGGAGCTGCAGGCAGCAAGGGCAGGCAGGAGAAGGGAGCAGGAGGTGAAAGGGATCCTGGGCTGGGAGGACAGGGCAGAGCTGCTCAGGGGAGGAACCTTGGCAGCCCTTTGGCACGGCAAGGCTGTGGCTGCAGAGCAGTGCAGGGGAGTTGCTGCCAGTGGCTCTTGCAGCTGCCAAATGGCAGCCCTGGCAGGAGCTGTCAGGATGGCTGTGCTGGATTTGCTGGGGGGCAGCAGGAGAAGCTGCTGCAGAGCAGGACTTGCTGCTGCCCCATCAGAGGCCCAGGGCCAGAAGGTTCCCTGTGCCAGGGCCCTGCTCAGGAAGCACATCCAGTGCCAACCCCTGCCCCTTCCCAGCCAGCGCAGGGGGTCTGGGATCTGCTCTGCAGCCCCTGCCCAGGCAGAGCTGCCCCTGGGCCCTGGGCTGGGGATGGGCTCTGGCAGCACTGGCAGGGAGCTGAGCTGGGCACAGGGAGGGGCTGCTGGCAGGAACAGCTCCTCACACACAGCCAGGCAGGGAGGGAGAGGCAGCTGCTGCCACAAGTGCTGCCCAGGGGGATGTGGCCCCTCCCTGCCTGTGTCTGTGGCACAGAGCCCTTCCCTGAGCAGCTCCTGCCTGGGCTCCTTTGCCAGCCCAAGCAGAGCCTCTGCCCTCAGGCCCACGGGGGCTGGGCTGGGCATTGCCCTGCAGCAGCCAGAGCCCAGGCAAGGACAAGGCCCTCATTTCCAGCTGCCTCTGCCTGTCCCTCCTCCCTTGGCAGCAGCACTGGGGCATTTCCCTGCCATCCCCTGCTGCCTGGGCTCTCCTTGTTCTCACCCTTGGCTTTTCTGAGCCAGTGTGGGGTTTCGGGGGCAGATTCCTGTGCAGACACAAACCCTTTGAGTGCTGCTGTGGGGATGTGTCCGTGGGAGCAAAGTGCCCAAGTGGCCTGCAGGCAACTTCAGGCTCTTCAGCTGTTTCCCTGGGTGTCCTGCAGGGCTGCAGGTGCCCTCCAGGAGGGCACAGCTCTGCCATAGTATCTCTGTGCTGCACAGGATCCCTGTGGAGAAAACTCCCCAGTGCTAACTCCGTGGAAATGCTCTGGGCAAGTACGGGAACAAACACAAAGAATTCCCTTAGTTCAGTCCCTTTTTGGGGAAAATTGCAAACAGCAAACCTGAGAAGCTCTTGGATGTATCAGGAGAACATTCATTTGGAGATCACCCTGCATTCCAAGTTCCCTCTTCCAGCAGAGCAAGAAGGAGTCCTTGGGAGCCCATCCCAGAGTTCCTGCTTCTAATGGTGCCCTCAGGCAGCAACAGCCAGAGCTCAGGGGAGGGAGCTGCAGGGAGGTCTGAGTGAGGAGAGAGAGCCCGAGAGTGGGGTGGCTGTGAGACGTGTCCTGTTTGGCTGCAGCAGCCTGGTCTAACTCAGCATTGACTTCTCCTCCTTAACAGATCTAAACACTCTGAGGGAGAAGAAAATGCCCAACAGCAGCTCCATGGCCCAGTTCCTGCTGCTGGCATTCTCAGACAGGCGGGAGCTGCAGCTGCTGCACTTCTGGCTCTTCCTGGGCATCTCCCTGGCTGCCCTCCTGGGCAACGGCCTCATCCTCAGCGCCGTAGCCTGCGACCAGCACCTGCACACCCCCAGGGACTTCTTCCTGCTGCACCTCTCCCTCACAGACCTGGGCTGCATCTGCACCACTGTGCCCAAAGCCATGCACAACTCCCTCTGGGACACCACAACCATCTCCTACACAGGATGTGCTGCACAGGCCTTTTTCTTTCTGTTTTTCATCTCAGTAGAGTTTTCCCTCCTGACCATCATGTGCTACGACCGCTATGTTGCCATCTGCAAACCCCTGCACTACGGGACCCTCCTGGGCAGCAGAGCTTGTGCCCACATGGCAGCAGCTGCCTGGGCCACTGGGTTTCTGTATTCTCTGCTGCACACAGCCAATACATTTTCCCTGCCCCTGTGCCAGGGCAATGCCCTGGGCCAGTTCTTCTGTGAAATCCCACACATCCTCAAGCTCTCCTGCTCACACTCAGGCTACCTCAGGGAATTTTGGCTCATTGTGGTTACTGCCTGTTTCGTGTTTGGTTGTTTCATTTTCATTGTTTTCTCTTATGTGCAGATCTTCAGGGCTGTGCTGAGGATCCCCTCTGAGAAGGGACGGCACAAAGCCTTTTCCACGTGCCTCCCTCACCTGGCCGTGGTTTCCCTCTTTGTCAGCACTGGCACATTTTCCAACCTGAAGCCCCCCTCCATCTCCTCCCCATTCCTGGATCTGACTGTGTCAGTTCTGTACTCAGTGGTGCCTCCATCAGTGAACCCCCTCATCTACAGCCTCAGGAACCAGGAGCTCAAGGATGCCATAAGGAAAATGATTATTGGATATTTTTTGAGAAGCAATAGACTTCATTTTTTTTTCTTAAGAACACACATTTTTTTGGCCCAGCCTGCCTTCTAAAGGTTTTGAGAGTTGAGGTGAGGGACTTCCCTGTTTTTTCCCTCTGTTCCTGTCATTACACTGAATTTTTTTCTTCATTCCGTATGTAATTCACTCTCTACCTCTTTTTTTTGACCCAAAAAATTTACTGTGTACATTTTAAAAAAAAATTAAAGTTCATGCAGGCAAAATATTTTTCAAACATTCTGTCTGTGACAATTTGTACATGACGATTCACAATCTCTGAGTGTACGAAAGGATAAAATTTCTTTTCCCTTACCCTTCCTCCAAGACCTCCCCTGAAGCTGGAGGGCATTTCCATGTTTGCAGATGTGGAGGGGAAAAGAGTCCCAGCCCTGCCAGGCAGCACCAGAACTGGGTCTTTCCAGAGCTGCTCTCTTTGCACTCCCCCCTCTCCTTTGCTGTCCCTGTCCAAGGCCTGAGTGCTCTGGCAGCTCAGTCACTGTCCTGCTGTGTGTCAGTGCTGGGACCACAGGCAGGGACAGGCTCTGGGCACTGCTGGGACAGGGCTGGGCTCCACACCAGCACTTCCATCAGCAAAGGGCTTCCCCTGCAGGCACTTCCTGAAGGCTGAGGGCTTTTCCAAACACTGGTATGGAGAAGTCCAAGGAATGGACTCTGCAAAGTCTTGTTGCTTTGTTGTTTCTCCATGGAGACTGCAGGGAGGGCAGGGACCCACTGGGACTGCAGGGACTGAGGGCTGGCTCAGATGTTGTGTGTTGGTGGCCGATGGCCAATGGAGATGACAAAGGATCTCCAGGTCACCTGCCTGGGGCTCTGCAGCTTGTGCTGGCTCTGATGGCAGGGGAGGACTTGTGTGTAGGAAATGAGGAAGTGCAGGAGAGCACAGAGGATCTGCAGGGACAGCCCGTCCCATCCAGTCAGCAGTGACTGGAGCCCTGGAGCAGAATCCTGCCCAGGGTGGAGTCACCCAGACAGAAAGTACTAAATCTTGCTGGGAACTGTTAAAGGAGAGCTCTGCAACCCCAGGGTGTGGGAAATGAGGAGGATGTATCACTGAGCAGCATAGCTCAGGAATGGTTAATAGATAAGGGTCACTGAGAAAGTAGAATGTTTTTGAACTGCACTGTAGATAAAAAGAAGGGCTGCATAGTAGAAATAGCTATACACATAGGTAAGTGAGTTTAAAGGCCAACCAATCCTGAGCTTAGCTTTTGCAATATGTATGACCTTATTAAATGCATTATAAAAATGACTGTCTGATAAACAATAAACGAACGCACTTATTGATCGCGAGGTCATTGTGTCGTTCCTCCGTCCCCACAAATGGTGACCCTGACGTGATTCCGTGACCCCCAACACCACGGTGAGGATGGATTAGAGTGGGACTCTTAAGCAGCGGGAGTCGGTCAAAAGACGGCCTGGAAAAAGACTGGCGTCTCGGACCCGGAGTGCTGTATAGACAGGCTCTGCCTACGTGCTGTCGGACCCTGTAAAGGCTTCAACGAGCTCGTATCACGTATTAGGTATGGAAAGGGAAGCAGCATATAGTTTATTTACTGCGTTTTTGCAGGAAAAAGGATGTAAAGAAGTTGATTTAAAAGAGGAGAAAGCGGTGGAAAAGTTTCTCCAAACTATCCTTTATAAAAAGGACTTTTATTATTTATGTGCCGCCCTTAGAGGGTTGTTGGAATGGTCCAGGGTAAAGGACCTTATCCCCGGTGTTTCTGTTGCCTTTGAAGTGTCTACTTGGGACTCTCTAGGACAGAGACTGTGGGAAGAGACCTCAAGAGGGTTGTTAAAAAGTTTTCTACTCTGTGTCGTCTGCCGGTGGATGCGCTGTGGGAGGTGGGAGCCGAGAGGCGATTGTCTTTATCTGTGCGCGCAGTTTTAGATAGTGAGAGCAGGGCGGAAGCGAAAGTTTCCGAGAGTAAAACTTCTGCAGAGCAAATGGTGTTCGGCACTGCGGCCGCGCCCGTACCAGCGGCGGCCAAGAAGCGGCTTGGCTTAGTTCCAGATGTGGCGGGGGGGGCAGAAACTTCAAAGAGAGAAGGAGGCGCGGAGCCAGCGGCTCCAACCATCACTGCGCCTGCGCAGCCCTTAGCTCCCCCCCACCCCGCAGTCCCTGCGTTGCCGATGGCAACAGCATCTGGCAGCGCGCCTGCGTCAGCGGCCGAGTCCGCGCAGTCAGTCATCGCAGCGGGACCTACTACGCCTGCGCTCTCAACACCACCTGCGGTAATCGTCGCGCATGCGTCGGGCACGGAGCCAGCCGTTACGTCATTAACAGCGGCAACTACGAACTTCGTGCAGGCACTGACAGTCGCATCTTCACCGAAATGTTACCTCTCTCAAACCCGAAAGAACGTGAATCAACTTTTCGGAACACCGGGACAGCCCCCGGGACGGAGGGTGCAGAGCATGGAGGCGCAAAGAGCGGCGGGAGCGAGCGGGCAGCCCACATCAGCCGTGCTCGCGGCAGTGACGGCAGCGGCGGCGGCGACGAGCTCCCTTAAGCTGTGGCTCCGGGCGCCGTGCCGACCCTTCCCCAGGCTGCAGCGGCGGCACGCCGGGGGGTTATCTCCCCCGCGCCACGGTGGCCACATCGGCGGCGAAGCGGTGTCAACACTGCAAGCTGCGACCCTACTCCTGTTTGCTCGAAACAACTACAGCAGCAACGACGCAGACTACGCATATTTTGACTCAAACATCTCAAGCACTGCAGCCCAACCCCTCGAGGCGGCTGGAAGGGTGGTTGAACAGGAAAAAGCAGTTTTTGTGGCTGCTCCAGTGGGGCATCAGTAGCCCTTAGCATAAAATAGAAAATAAAAAAAGAAAAAAAAAAAAAAAAAAAAGAAGTTTGTTAATTTAAGTGTAAAATAGTTTTGCTCACTGGAATGTGGAAAACAAAATAACATTGAAAAAGGAGTTTTTCTTAATTATTTAAATTGATAATTTAAGTTTTGTAGTTTACAGGTTACTAGTCCTGTTGCCTTTTCTTTTTTCTTCAGTGAGATTTAAGATTATTAGTGGGTAATACAAAAGAAATATTGTTTAAAAGGTTTAAAATAATTTTTTCACAGGTTATATGACACAAACTGATTTGCCCTGGAAACAGGTTGGTCTAGAACAGTACAAAAGGTGTTTCTGTAATAGCTTTAATTTGTTTATCAAAACCCAATTGGTCTTTATTAGAGGGAGTATTTAGTAATATGTATAAAATGTATATAAATTCTTATGGCAATCATTCAACTGTTGACCATCAGAAACAGAAAGATGGTGAAAACTTTTAAATGCAAAATGCAGATGGCTCATGCTCAAGGTTTTCAGGCTTTACATGAAGGTCAACGTTACCTTTTGCAGGGACGCCTGCTATTTTGTGAGCCTGCTGACCCTTCGAAGATGAAGCCTCTGCTATGGGGAATCGCATATAAATCGTGTAATAATCAAAAACAAAAGCTTCACTGTGTGAAAGCATGTATGATTGAAGTATGAATAAGGTGGCCACCTTATGAATGTTTGAAAGAATTGTGTGCAAGAGAAAAGTATTGTCTAGGTTTATATATCCATATATATATATATATATATATATATATATATTTGTAGGCTTAGTAATGCATTACACAAGTATTAAGAGTTTTTAACCAAAGAGTATTTTTACATTGTAAGGACCTTTAGGTAAAGATTCAAGTGCTCTCTTGTTAAGATATTCATCTTTGTCTCGTCAGGGAATTTTTGTGGTGCCAAGAGTAATAGATGCTGATGCTACAGGAGTCATCAAAATCATAGTATATACTTTAACACCACGCTTCACTCCTGGCTTTCTACAAACAACTGCGCTGCTAAGTATCCAAGTGGGCAAAATGCTTATGTCTTGTCACAAATTCTTAGTAACCTTACCCAGCCTGCTACCATTCCTTTGCAAGAACTTGATTTATTAGGATCTTTCTCACCCTATGGTCCACTATCCAACTTGACTAATGGTTCCATATGCAGAGATGGTTGGTGGTCTCTCCGAGCTGCCAATGGCACTGGAGTAGTTCTCTTTAATACCCACAAGCTGTTTGATGATTCTACTTTTCCTACTATCGCACAGCAGGTTACAGCATCATCTGAGGGTCAGTGGAAAAACCTTTCGCTTACCATAGGAACGGAGGAGGTTACTACACAAGGAAGTTTTCTTTTTCCCCCTGGTTACTTTCTCATATGTGGGGATCGTGCTTAGCCAGGAGTTCCTATAAATCCTGTGGGAGGGCCTTGCTACATGGACAAACTAAACTTATTTGCACCCTCCATGAGAACAATGTTAATGACAAATAGAACTTGAACAAAAAGGGCTCTCCAGGACATTTCCCCTGACTGTGATGACAACGTACGACTTGGTTCCCTAGGTAACACGGTAGCGCTGTCTCTTTTCTTACCTGGAGGCATGGCGGCTGCTAATTGGCGAAAAATCAAAAATCTAGCCTGCTGGTCAGTTAAGCAATTTAACTCCACCTCTAAGGTTTTATATGAATTAGAGGTTGATGTTGACAGTATTCGACATGCTGTCTTACAAGATCGTGCAGCTATTGATTTCTTACTCTTAGCACACGGCCATGGTTGCCAAGAATTTGATGGGATGTGCTGCATGAATCTGTCTGACCACTCTACCAGTATCCACAAAACAATTCAGGAAATTCAACAACGATTACATCGAATCAAAGTTGGCTCCTCTAGCTTAGACGACTGGTTTGCCTCATGGGGAGTGCCTGGATGGTTCAAGGAGATCCTCAGACAATTGCTACCTGTTGCTCTCTTTATTTTGTTTTTGTTGTTCTTTCTGCCATGTATTTTTGCTTGTATTCAAAGTTGTATGACCCGCTCCCTGAATGCTATGATCCCTCATGCAAACATGAGCTTGCTACAAGAAAACGGGGGAAATGTGGGAAATGAGGAGGATGTATCACTGAGCAGCATAGCTCAGGAATGGTTAATAGATAAGGGTCACTGAGAAAATAGAATGTCTTTGAACAGTGTGTCTTGGGGAGTTGTCTACATTGTAGCAAACATGAAACAAAGGGTCTTTCAGAATGAAGACCCTGCACTGTAGATAAAAAAGAAGGGCTGCATAGCAAAAATAGCTATACGCAAATGTAAGCAAGTTTAAAGGCCAACCAATCATGAGCTTAGCTTTTGCAATATGTATGAGCTTATTAAATGCATTATAAAAATGACTATCTGATAACCAATAAACGAACGCACTTACTGATTGTGAGGTCGTTGTGTCGTTCCTCCGTACCCACAGATGCTTCCGCTTCTGCTCCATCCTTTACTATGATAAGGCAAGGTCAGGATGAACCGTTTATTGATTTTATTACAAGGTTAAAAGAAGCGATTGTAAAACAAGTTGATCAAAAAGAGTCGCAAGACATATTGTTTCAGAAACTGATTCTTGAAAAATCTAATCAAGAGTGTCAGCACGCACTGAAATATCTTAAGAATCCGACCCTCTTAGAAATGATTGAAGCGTGCAAAAATGTTAATTCCAACACCCATAAGGCCAAGCTCTTAGCAGCAGCCCTTTCAGGTCCTAACAAGTGCTATCATTGCGGTCAAAAGGGTCACCTTATGAAGCAGTGTCCGCAGCTGAATGAAAAAACCACCCCTGCATTGCCTAAAACTCCTTGCCAGAGGTGCGGCAAAGGCCGCCACTGGACAAAGGATTGCAAATCAGTCACTGATCTGCAAGGCAATCCATTACCACCAAAACCATCTACATTATAATGCAGAGTCTCCTTTAAATCACAGGACAACCTTAACTCCAACAGTGGTTCGGGAAACGGATGTCCGAGCGCCCAGGGGGGCGCGAGGACAACAAATTCCCCTTTTATATGGAGAAGATTTTCACTGAATTAAATTCCTCACAAGAGGCAAAACATCCCTCTACCACTTCTGATATTGTTTCTGATTGGGTTTATCTCTATCCTTATTCACCTATCACCACCCTTATGGATAAAGATCAACTATTAGGGGTTTTCCCATCTACAGGTGTTTCACCACAAAAAACTTATTTAATAACATCCACTCAGGCTTGCCTTGAGAAAGGTATTTTTGTTATTCCCACGTTGTTACAGGACATAGACTCTAAAAATATGTGTATTTCAATTAACGTCTCCACTCCTCCGATACAAATTACAAATGATGAACCCATAGCAAAGCTTATCTCAGTACAACAGTTATCAGCTATGACCATGGAGGCTAACTGGACACAATCATTTGCTTCTCGACCACTGCTAACATGTACTTTGTCTTCCCCAGGGATGCCACAGTCTTTCCAGATCACTGGGTTGATTGATACGGGAGCAGATGTGACTATCATAGCACAAAAGGACTGGCCTTCCACCTGGCCTGTCTCTGATACCCTCATCAATATTAGTGGTGTCGGAGGATCGAAGATCCCACGGAGAAGCACTGCTCTCATTCAACTTGTGGGGCCAGAGGATAAGTCTGCCTCTCTTCACCCTTTCATTTTAGATATTCCTCTTACTTTGTGGGGCAGAGACTCGTTGATGCAGTGGGGCATTGGGCTACAGACAAATTTGTAAAACGGGCCGCTGGTGAACTGCAGCTTCCCCCACTGATTTGGAAAACATCCACCCCTGTTTGGGTAGACCAGTGGCCCCTGTCTTTAGAAAAGCTGCAGGCACTAAATGATCTGGTCAACGAACAGCTGGCTAAGAACCACATTGAGCCCTCAACGAGTCCCTGGAATACCCCAGTTTTTGTAATTAAAAAGGCTTCCGGATCCTGGAGACTCCTCCAGGATCTCAAAAAAATCAACGATGTCCTTGAGCCCATGGGTGCTCTCCAACAGGGAATGCCTTCACCAGCTATGCTACCTGCAGAGTGGCCCATGGTAGTAGTTGATATCAAGGACTGCTTTTTTCATATTTATTTGCATCCTTCTGATGTTCCCAAATTTGCTTTTTCTGTTCCAGCGTTAAATTCCTCTGAACCACACCGCCATTTCCAGTGGAAAGTGCTCCCTCAGGGAATGAAAAACTCACCTACTCTCTGCCAAATGTTTGTTGCGAATGTTCTTTCCCCAATTTGCTCTAAATTTCCACAATCCATAATTCTACATTACATGGATGATGTACTAATTTGCTCTCGTGATAAACTGACAGTTCAAATTGTTCTGGATTCGGTTATCTCAGCTTTAAATTCTAATGGATTGGTAGTATCCCCTGATAAAATACAAAAAGAACCTCCATGGAAGTATTTGGGTTTAAAAATTACAAATTCAACATTTGCCCCTCCGACTATTACAATTCGGAAAACTGTTAAAACTTTACATGACCTACAAAAACTTCTGGGAGCAATAAACTGGATTCAGCCGGTGTTGGGAATCAGTACAGATGATTTAAGCCCGTTATTTGATTTACTTAAAGGAGATGCAGACTTATCCTCTCCCCGGTCCCTTACCTTAGAGGCTGAGCAAGCTCTGCAGATTGTGGAACAAAAAATCAGTAATCATAAGGCACACAGGATGCTTGAAGGTGTTCCTGTTTCCTTGGTTCTTTCCTTAAATGACAAACAACCTTTGGCTGTTCTAGGTCAATTTTTTCATAATAATGAGGACTTCTGCTTGTGGGAATGGCTTTTCCTACCGCATCAATTCTCAAAAACTATTACTACACTTCCCGAGATGATTTCTAAACTGTGCCATAAAGGTCGTTCTCGTTGTTTGGAACTTAGTGGAAAGGAGCCAGATTTTATTTTCCTTCCCCTAACTTCCAAACACTTTGACCAGCTGCTGAAAGGCTCAATTGCCATTTCCCTCCTTACATGTTATTGGCTCCTAGTTAATTTATGCATGTTGCTGAATCTCCATTGGTTGTTTAGTCCCATGCTCCTCCCAGTTTCCAGATCCTTCCACCCCGAACCCTATATAAGGGTTAGCTCTCCCCTCAGTCGGGGACAGCACCCTTGACTCTGTACCCTCACGCGTCCCTGCGTCAATAAACACCGACAACAGAGCAAGAACCCCTCGTGCTGTCGTCGCCTCTCCTTTTACCGGGCTGCGGCAGGGGGGCACTGGGGGGAACTGTGATGACAGTGGAAGCACTGGGAGGGACTGGGAGAGACTGGGAGGGCACTGAGGGTGCTGGGGCCACTTGGAGCAACTGGGAGCACTGGGAGGCACTGGGGGGAACTGGGATGACACTGGGAGGCACTGAGAGAGACAAGGAGGGACTGGGAACACTGGGATGGCACTGGGAGGGGTTTTTGGGGTTCCAGGGATGTTTTTGGGGACTCACAGGGGTACTGGGAGGGACTGGGAGGGCACTGGGAGCACTGGGAGGGCACTGGGAGGGACTGGGAAAGACTGGGAGGGCACTGGGGGGGCACTAGAATGGCACTGGGAGGGACTGGGAAGGACTGGGAGGGACTGGGATGGAACTGGGAGGGGTTTCTGGGGATCCCAGGGCTGGTTTGGGGGGTCCCGAGGAGGGGGTTGGTGGTTTTGGAATCCCAAAATCTTCGGGGGGACCCAAAACCCCCCTGGGGGGGTCAAGGAAGGGACCCCAAAATCTTTTTGGGGTCAAAGAGGGACCCTAAAAATCCTCCTGGAGGGGGTCAAGGAGTTTTTTTGGGGGTCCCAGGATGGGGTTTTGGGGGGTTTTGAGCGTTTTGGGCGATCCCAGGATGGGGTTTTGGGGGTTTTTTGGGGGGTTTGGGGGGTCCCAGGACGGGCTTTTGGGGGGATTTTTGGGGTCCCCAGGCAGCCCCTGCGGTGCCGCTTCCGCCCAGCAACCGGTGACGTCACTGGACAGTTGATTTTCTATTGGCTATGCCACGCCAGGGGCGGAGAAAGGCTGGGAGCACTTTCTGCCTAGTAACTGATGATGTCATAGAGTCAACGGCGCTTTGATTGGCTGCGCTGAGAAAAAATTCCCATTCCAGCTGTTCCCATTCCAGCTGTTCCCATTCCCATTCCAGCTGTTCCCATTCCCATTCCAGCTGTTCCCATTCCAGCTGTTCCCATTCCCATTCCAGCTGTTCCCATTCCAGCTGTTCCCATTCCAGCTGTTCTCATTCCCATTCCAGCTGTTCCCATTTCAGCTGTTCCCATTCCAGCTGTTCCCATTCCCATTCCAGCTGTTCCCATTCCAGCTGTTCCCATTCCAGCTGTTCCCATTCCCATTCCAGAGGCAAATCCCCTGCCTGTCCTTCTTCCTTCCAGCCCCAGGCCCCGAGCTGAGGACGGAGAGCACGGAGGACAAATCCCCCCGGCAGAGCCTGCTGGGAGAGGCCGTTTTGAAGGGCTCCCCGGCGCAGGAAGGCAGCGGGGAGGAAAAGGCCCGGAGATGCCCCCGGAGGAGGGGCTGCAAAGCCAGCCCAGGGAGCTCTGAGGAGGAAAGACCCGGCCTGTGCCGGGAAGGCGGCCGGAGCTTGAGCCGGAGCTCCGAGCTGGTGGTCCCTGAGCAGCCTCCCAGCAGGGAGAAGCCCTTCAGGTGCTTGGAATGTGGGAAGAGCTTCAAGGTGAGCACCAACCTCCTCAGCCACCAGCACATCCACACTGGGGAACGGCCCTACACATGTAGGGAATGTGGGAAGACCTTCAGTGTCAGCTCCAACCTCCGTGCCCACCAGCTCATCCACACTGGGGAACAGCCCTACAAGTGCTTGGAATGTGGGAAGAGGTTTCAGACCAGCGGGAATCTCCTCGTCCATGAGCGGATACACACAGATGAGAGGCCCTTCCACTGCACCGACTGCGGGAAGGGCTTCAAATGGAACTCTCACCTTGTCAATCACCGGCGCATCCACACCGGGGAGAGGCCCTACAAGTGTGGGGAGTGTGGGAAAAGCTTCACTTGGGGCTCTGCTTTGACCCTACACCAATGGACCCACCAGTAAGAAAAGCCCTACAAGTGCCCTGACTGTGGGAAGAGCTTCGGCCGCTGCTCCCACCCCAAATGACCCCCCGATGGTGAGGCAACCCCTGGAGTCCAGTGACTGTCAGTCCATCCCTTTCTACCAGAAAGGGCCAGTCCCCTTTGCCAGGGGCAGGTTGTGCCAACAGAACCCTTCTTGGGGGATGTGTGGAGATTCCTGCCTTGGCTGGGACCCCCCAAGGTCACTGTTGGAGGTTGAGAGCAGAGATCTCCCCACGAGCGTTGGTCTGGGGGAGTTCCATCCATCTCTAATGAATAATTCTTGCTTTGGTGCCAGCTTGAGTAGAATTGCTTCAACAATTGCTTTAGTGTAGAGCACTGTCCTATCTTATGCTGTCCTACTGGTAGTTTTAGTGTTTCTATTGTGCAGTAAATAATTGTGATGAAGATCTTTGTCTGATCATTTGTAACCCTAAATAATTCATTTTTATCAATAGATGTGATTTGCCATCCCTAATACCTGGGGGACAAAAGTGGTTCAGTCCCATCTCTGTAATTCCTCTAAACTGAAAGTGTGGGATACACCCAGAGCAGGACTGGATCCAGTGGGACCAGAACTGGGGCAACTGGGATCATACTGGGAGCAGCTGAGCCCCTGCTGAGGTCATACTGGGATCATACTGGGAGTGACTGCAATAATACTGGGAGTGTGTGGGAGGGGCTGCAGCCATACTGGGGATGAGTGGGATCAAACTGGATTCATACTGGAGTTTCTGGAAGTTACTGGGATCATACTGGGGGTGACTGGACACAAACTGGGATCATAGTGGGAGCAACTGGGACCATGCAGGGGGCAAATGGCATCGTCCAGGCAGGGACTGACAGTGCCTGGGGCCATCCTGGACTCAGACTGGGAGTCCCTGAGAGGGAAAGGAACCATCCTGGGGGGGCTGGGAGCAACTGGGCCCACCTTGGGGGCAACTGGGATCCTATTGGGAGCAACTGGGATCACAGTGGGAGGGACCAGGACTATACTGGAACCATCCTGGGAGTAACTGTCAGTGCCCAGGACCATACTGGGAGTAACTGGAACTCTGCAGGGGGGAAGTGGCAGCCAATGGGGCCATGCTGGAAGTGTGGTGTAACTGGGAGTGACAGGGAGGGACAGGGTGCATGCTGGAGTCAACTGGCATAGACTGGGAGTGACTGGGAGTGACTGGGATCACAGTGATGGGAACTGGAAGCATCCTGGGGCAGTGGAAGTAACTGGGTATGACTACGAGCATGCTGAGGGCAACTGGGATATACTGGGAGAGTCTGCAACCATCCTGGGGGTGACTGAGACCACACTGGGAGTGACTTGGACCGTTCAAGGGACAACTGGGAGTGACTGGGACCATGCTGGGGGAAGACTGGGGCCATACTTGGATTGACTGAATCTGGCAATTGCTGGAGGCAACTGGGAGCAGCTTGGCCCACGCTGGGGACAACTGGGCCCACAGTGAGGGTGACTGGGGTCATACTGGGAGTGACTGGGAGCATTCTGAGGGCCGTTGGGACCATGCAGGTGCAACTGGGATAAACTGGGAAGAAGTAGGATCGTGCTGGAGGTGACTGGGATCATAGTGGAAGCAACTGGGACCACACTGGGAGTGACTGGGAGTGGCTGTGAGCAACTGGGATCATGCTGGAATCCTGGCAAAGAGATTTCTTCCTTAAAATCCTCCTTTTGGCCAGAGAAGCCTCAGTGCCATCGCAGATGTTTCCTGCGGTGTTGGAGCATTCCCAGGAGCACAAATCCACAGGGATCTGCTGCAAAGTCACCTCTAGAAAGGCCAAACCAGCCCAGGGTGAGTTTTGTAGCCAAACACAACCAGGTTTGTGTTTCCAGGGTCACCAGCTCTGCCCTTCTCACCCCTCTGAGGTGGGGTGGGAGCAGCACCGAGACCCAAAAAGCTGCCAGAAACACCCCACAAAAGTTGCCAGAACCCCCCAAAATTAACGAGCCCCCTAAAAAACCCAAGCAGATCCATCCTTCCATCCTTGTGCTTCGCTGCTGGTTAAAAGAAGGTTGGAAATACAATTATATACATAATTAATATTACAGAAAACATTGATATGATATGATATATGATAATCCTAATTAAACTTTAATTTAGAATAATAGAATCATAGAGTTAACTGGGTTGGAAGAGTCCTCTGAAATCATCAAATACAAACTTTTTTTTTTTCTTTCTTTAAAGAAAAAAAAATCAAAATTTCTGTATTATTTACTTTTATGCAACAATCTAGCTTCGTGAAATTACAACACACACTTTTAAAGGATGAGATTTTCACCTCATGATCATGCACAGCATTGAGTCAGTTATTGTAAAAAAAAAAAAAAAAAAGGCAAAAAGCCCTCTAATTCTTATTTATATAACCTACTCCACCTTTACTGAATAAAGTCTGAGTCAGCCCCTTCCCAGCACCAGGCCTGGTGGCTCTGCTCATCAGCCCTCTATTTGGCACAGCCCCTGCATCATAGTCCAGTATCCAGATTTATTTTGTTTTTCAAGGCAGGGTGGGGTACATTAACATCTGTGTGCAGGTGACTCATTGCAGGGGGCTGTGCAGGAGGAGGCTCTGGGGTGGCTCCTCCACCCTCAGCCACTCAGCCCCAGGGCAGGGATGGGGAGGAGCAGCCCCGTGAGGAGCCCGGTGACCCCCATGGGCACCTTTTTGTCCTTGATGCACCTGAGGCTGAAATCTGGGGACAAACCCCATGGAAGGGGCACAAAGAGCACCCCCCACCCACCCCCAGCTCTTGTACCCCCCGGGTCCCTTCCCCACCTCCCAGCACAGCCCCAAGCCCGTGGGGGGCTCCAGGCTCAGTTTGGGGGGTATCCCAGTGCTGTCCTGGCCATCCAAGGACTTTTGGGGCTGCATCCCCCCCGTGCCCCCTTCCAGCACGGGCTGGGCACCACCCCCAGCCCCACAGCTTGCCAAGCCCTTTGCCCTCCCTTGCCTGCTCCTCCCTGGCAGGGCCTGGCCTGTTGGAGGGCACTTGCAGCACGTTTGCTGTGTGGGGCTGTGCAAAGGAGCTGCTGCCAGGCCAGGGAGGCTCAGGCTGAGGGGAGGAGGCCGGAGCCCCCCGACTGTGGCCCTGGGGAGGCCCTGGGGCGCCTCTCTGGGCTGGGGGGCCTGGATATTTCTCTGCCCTGGGCCAGGCCGTGGCAGAGGGCCCTGGGAGGGTGCACACACCCAGCACTGCCCTGACAAGGCCTCTTAGCAGGGCTGCCCTCCAAGCACCCCCTGCCCAGCCCGGCAAGGCTTGGCACAAACCAGCACCTCCGGCCCCTGCCAAAGGGGCCCCAAACACACCCAGGGGAGGCCCCAGGAGGGTTTGGGAGGGGACAGAAACCCACCCCGTGTTGTGCTGCGGGGGCTTCTCTCCCCCAGCACTCCCCGATGCACCAGGACCCCGGGGACAACAACCAGCTTGGGCAGAGCCCTCTGAGGGGCGACTGTGACTTTGATTCTCTTCTCTTTCTCTCTTCTCCCTCCCACATTTCCCTGGATGGCTGTATTACAACCCAAAGAGCTCCACACCTGTTTTCCTTTGCAGCCCAAATAAATACTCTCTCTGCAAACACTGATCAGCCAGGATTGTTTTACTTTAATTCACCCCAAGGGATACAATAATCAAACTAAAGTTACTCCATCCTGGCAGGGTGGGCTGTAACACTCCCCTGTGGCTTTTGGCACTGATTTATTGCCCACACACACTGAACTCCAGCACAGCTTTCAAACAACCTCCCCACAAGAGGAGCTGGTTCTCCTGGTGCCTCCCTGTGCTCTCTGCTGCAGCAGCTCCATCGCAGCAGCCGAGTCTGTGCCAACCAAGCGAGTTCCTGCTCAGGCCGGGAACTGGGGAGTGCCAAATGCCCCATTTGGGGCAGTTTCGTCCCAGCAAAGTCAAGCCCCGTTTGTCCTTCCCCGGCTTTAGGTGATTTCAGCCTTCAAAGAACCAGGACTGGCTTTGTTTTCCCAACTCAGCCTGGGCTCCTGCCGGCTCTGTGTGCCCTGGGAAGGTGTTGTCTCAAGGCCTTGCACAGCCCGAGGGGTTTTCAGTCCCAGGCCCCCCAGCTCACCCCCCAAGGTGCTGGACGGCCCTTCAGCCCCACCTGAGCCCACCCCCCGTGTGCCCACCCTGTGCAGGGCAGCTCGTGGAGCCCCCGGGACAGGGGATGGTGCCTCTGGACCTGCCTCCCGAGGGGCTTCTGCCACCCCTGGGGGGCACAGAGGGGACAGGGGCACCCTCAGCTCCTCCTGCCATCCACCAGCTGATCTGGGACAACAGCCCGAGCTCCCGGGCCTGGGCACGTCCTGCTCCCTCCTGGGGCTTTGCCAGGACACCTCCTGGGCCAAATAGAAACCCACCAAGAGCTGACAATCCCCCAAACTCCCCCCAGGCAGTCACAGCCTTTTTGTAACCCTGTTCCTCTCCCCAAGGCTGGTTTTTGGTCCCTGTTTCCTGTCCCAGCCTTTGCTCGCTCCTCTTGTCACTGCTCCAACCTCCCACATTGGCAACATTTTCCCACCTGGCTCATGGTTTTTCCTAAATTCTTTCACTGCTCAGCCTTTCCCTGGCCATGCACTATTCCCCAAGGCGAAGGTAAAAATTAACAGGTTCAGCAAAGCAAAACTGACCCCAGAGAGTGATTTGTGGACTATTTGTAAGGAAAGAACCCAAAGAAACAGGACAAGAATCCCCTGGCACAGAATGTGGATGCTGCTGGTGGGGCACTGGCAGCTGCAAAGAGTTCCCACACTTATTAAAACTCTCTCTAAACCCTGACATCAACAAATTCCAATTATTACCAGGCAATGCATCTGGCATTTCCTCCACAGTTAAATATTCTCCAGGTAAGAATCCTCTGCCTGTGTCTGCAAAGCAACAACAGAAAGAATCATTTTTCCAAACCAAACACTTGATTTTTCAATAAGGTTTAGTTGATGCAGAGCTTTTTACTGTCCCCAACCCCCAAATTCCTCCTGCCCTAGTCTGCAATTTAGGGTATTTTAAAGCAAGAAACAGGTGGGAGAGGAAGAGGAAGAGAAAACAGACCATGTGAACCCTCAGTACCACACTGATTTTTTGCACCCAGCTGTTGCTTTTCTCCTGCTGTTGCTCATTTGAGCTTAAATGTTGGCAACATAAACAAAAGGAAACAAGAAAACATGTTTAAAACATGGAGAACCACTGACAAAACTGTAAAAAACCTTTTTTTTCTTACAGCATAGTTTTCCTTTTATTAAATCTTTTGCCAGTAGATGTGTTGATCAGGCAGCTCCCGGAGGAGCCCCCTGGAGCAGGGGGATGTCCAAATAAGGCCACGAGCCTGGGGGAAGCCCAGCCTGCAGCAGGGGCCTGGCAGGACCTGTGGATCCGTGCAGAGAGGAGCCCACTCTGGAGCAGGTTTGGTGGCAGGACTGGTGACCCCACGGGGGATACACAGGGGAGCAGTTCCTGAAGGACTGAGCCTGTGGAAGGGACCCACGCTGGATCGATGCCCTAAGGACTGATCCTGTGGAAGGACTCGAGCAGGAGAAGTTCATGGAGAGCTGTCTCCCGTGAGAGGAACTGTCACAGTTCGGGAAAGGGACATGGGACCTGCAAGGTTCTTGAACAGGACTGCAGATCTTCTCTAGGCAGTGGTCGAGGCTGATTTGGTTTATTAACAAAATGGAGGAATTTATAAAGGGCAGGCTGGGGAAGATTCTAGAAACTGGGAGAGATATGCAAAACTTGGACATTTTATAGGGTGAGGGAAAATGCATAGGCATGAGGGAAAAGGGTAGTAACAACGAAGTAACTGGGGAGAAGGTTGAGACAGATACAGCAATATAAACTGTGCAATAAGAACACACCTGCTAGCTCCAGGGAGCAAAGCCCATAGAAACCAATGGAACAATTTAAAATGGGGTCTTGTACCTAAAAACAGGTTCTGAGCCCAAAAATCACTTTATAAAAGTCCATTAAACAAATGTAGTTTCTGTCTTTTCTGTTGATGAATTCCTTTTTCCACTGTTCATATGACTTCTCTTCGCTGAAGTCATCTCCTACAAGGAACCCCACACGGGATCAGGGAAAGGGCTCTTCATTCTGAACAGATGTCTGATGAAGTGACCATGAAACCCATTCCCCTTTCCCATTTAGCCCTGGTTTAAATTATTTCTTTATTGTGCATTTTGAACCCCACGTACAACCGGCCAGTGCAATAATAAAAATTGGTCTTTTCTCCCAAACAGATGAAAAACCTAGGGATAAAACACGGATGCTTTTGGTCTGTTTGGGATAGAAGACTAAACCCTGTGTGTTGGGTCTCACACGTGGCACAGCTGGAACCAGAGGGCAGAGTCTCCACAGGTGCTTTTGGCGCTGGTGCAGCTTTGACACAGCCGCCCCCCGCGCTCGGGGCTGGTTTGTGAATGGATTGGGAGGTCCCTTTGTGTGGCTGAGCAGCAGTTGTGGCCCCTTTCTCTGTGTGTGCCGTGGCCGCAGCGGGGCTGGCGGGAGCTGCTGTCCCCTCAGTGGCACCCAGTCCCTGGGTGTCCCTTCCTGCTAGCAATGAGCCCATGGAGTCGGGGCACACCCGTGCTGCCTGTATTCCAATATCCTGTGCGTGCAGGGTTACAGCCCGGGCACTGCCATCTCCATCCCCCTGGGAAATAAGGTGGCAGAGGAACAGGGAGCAGCCCCGAGTGGGTGCAGGGAGCACAGGCTCTCACGGAGCCCCTGGCAAACACCAAAGCTCCACAGTGCACTTTGGAAAATGTTCCAAGGCTCCCCCGAGTGCTGTGCGTGCCCCGTGCCCGGCCCAGCCAGGGCCCCTTGGCGGGTGCCCCCTCAGGGATGGGGTGCTGGGCTGGCAGCACCAGCTGCGGGCAGTGCCTTTCCTGCCACTTGTTCAGCAGCTGCTTTATTTGCTTGGAACACTCTAGAGAGAAGCAGTGTCAGGATGGAGAGACTGATTTGCCCTGTGCTCTCTGCCGGCACTTTATGCTGGAAGGACATTCCCCAGCGGAGCAGCCCTGGCAGGGGCACAGCAGGGAACAAGGCCTCAAGTGCTGGGGCTGCCCCAGGCCGGGTCCAGGCAGTCCCGCTGTCCATGGGGGGCCGGGGGTGGCCCTTTGTGACACAGGCGCCTTCCAGGGCCCTTTGTGACATGGCCATGGGGGTGCCCGGAGACCCTTGTGACATCCCAGCCCCTGCCCTGCCCGGGTGTTGGAGGGGCAACAGAGCCCTGGGGTGCCCACAACCAGGAGAGCCCCTCTGCAAGGAGGCAGCAGCTGCCTGGGTCCCTCTGCAGCAGAGGAGAATGGAGATGGATGAGGACAAAAGGAACCCCAACTCCCAGCCCCCCAGCCCCTTGCCCAGCTGGCTGGAAGACGAGTCACTCGGTGAGCAGTGGCTGGGGGCAGTGGGCGAGTCACACCTCCCACTGTCAGAGACGGAGGAGGGGTCCTTTGGCCACGGCGATGCCGACTGGAACGACGACACCGATCGAGACCTTTCCCAATGCGGAGATGTTACCGAATGGGAAGAAGATGAGACGGAAGATGAGACAGAAGACGAGACACTCTATGAAGAACTCTACCAATGGGAAGAAGTGAGAGTTCAAGAATGCTCCCAACAGGGAGCCAGGAGACCCCAAGAGCTCTACACATTTGAAGAAGATGTGAGAGTCCGAGAACTTTCCCAGTGGCGTGAGGGGAGACAGCCAGAGCTGTACCAACGGGAAGAAAGTGTGAGACGCCAGGAGCTGCACGAATGGGAAGAAGGTGGTGTGAGATACCACAAGCTGACCCAATGGGAAGAACGTGTGACAATCCAAGAGCTGCCCCAAAGGGAACAAGAAGAGACATATCAAGAGCTGTCCCAGTGGGAAGATCTGGGAGTCCAAGAACTTTCCCAATGGGAAGATCTGGGAGTCCAGGAGCTGTCCCAGCAGGAAGGTCAGAGATGCCATGACCTGCCTCAGCAGGAAGAAGATGGGGGAGTCCACGGACTGTACCGATGGGAAGACAAGAGAGATCCAGAGCTCTCCCAAGTGCTAGACAAGACAGACAAGGAGCAAGCCCAGGAAGAAGAGTACAGTGCCCAAGAGCTGCCCCCAAGGGAAGACGTGAGTGACAAAAAGCTGTCTCAGGTGGGAGCTGATGTGGGTCCCAGCATTTGGGACAAACCCTTGAGCCCGGTGACTGCTGGGGACCCCCAGGCTGTTCCCCAGGAAGGGCCCAGCTCTCCCAGCAGCGTGGGCACACAGGTGGCAGCAGAGGCAGCCTGTGAGCTGCCCAGCCCAGCTCCTGCCCCTCTGAGTCCCACGGAGGCCGAGCCGGCAGCTGCTGCCCCAGCCGGAGCTGCTGAGGAGGAGGAGCCCCAGGGGCCTCTGGCTTCTGAGGAGCCAAAGGCAGAAGGTTCTTCAGCCCCAGGGGAGCTGGTGCCATCAGCAGGGACACAGAGCCCGGTCCCTGCCCCACAGAGCCCCTCAGAGGGCAGCCAGGCCCTGCTGGACACAGAGCAGCAAATCCCCACTGAGATCCTGAGCGAGGCTGAGCTTGAGATCCAGGGTTCTGACCAGCAGCTGGAGGACCAGGGAGACCAGGAACAAAGCACGGACACAGAAATGCAAGAAACAGAAGGAGGGACAGAGAGCCCGGTCCCTGCCCCACAGAGCCCCTCAGAGGGCAGCCAGGCCCTGTTGGACATACCTGAGATTATCACCACTGAGGTCCTGAGCAAGACTGAACCTGATATTCAGGGCTCTGAGCAGCAGCTGATGGAACAGGGAGACCAGGAACAAACCAGGGCTGCAGAAATGCAAGAAAAAGGAGGGACAGAGAGCCCAGTCCCTGCCCCACAGAGCCCCTCAGAGGGCAGCCAGGCTCTTCTGGACATGGCCAAGTTCATCACTAATGAGATCCTGAGGAAGGCTGAGCTTGATATCCAGGAATCTGAGCAGCAGCTGATGGAAAAGGGAGACCTGGAACAAAGCACATCTGCAGAAATGCAAGAAGCAGGAAAGACAGAGAGCCTGGTCCCTGCCCCACAGAGTCCCTCAGAGGGCAGCCAGGCCCTAGACATTCCTGAATTCCTGGACATGCCCGAGCTCATCACCACTGAGATCCTGAGCGAAACGGAGCTTGAGATCCAGGGATCTGATCAGCAACTGATGGAACAGGGAGACCAAGAAGAAAGCACAGATGCAGAAATGCAAGAAACAGCAGGAGGGACAGAGAGCCCAGTCCCTGCCCCACAGAGCCCCTCAGAGGGAAGCCAGGCCCTTCTGGACTTAACTGAGCTCATCACTACTGAGATCCTGAATGAGACTGAGCCTGTGATCCAGGGATCTGACAAGCACCTGATGGAACAAGGAGACCAGAAAGAAAGCACAGATGCAGAAATGCAAGTAACACCAGCAGGGACAGAGAGCCCTGTCCTTGCCCCACAGAGCCCCTCAGAGGGGAGCCAGGCTGTGCTGGACATGGCCAAGCTCATCATTACTGAGATCCTGAGGAAAGCTGAGCTTGAGATCCAGGGATCCAGCCAGGAGCTGGAGGGAGACCTGGAACAAAGCACAGCTGCAGACTTGGAAACAGTTCCAGCAGAAGAAAGTAGAGCGAGCCTGGTGTCTGCCCCACACAGCCCCTGCTCCACTGCCAGCCCCTTGGCTTCCAGCCTGGAAGTCCTGGTGGCCAGTGAGCAGCAGGAGGACACAGAGGGGAGGTCAGTGCTGTCTCTGCTGTCACTGCAAGAGACTGAGGAGGGGACCTTGGCTGGGGAGGAGAAAGAGTGGAAATCATTCCCTGACCAAGGGGAAGAGGTCAGAGAGCTAGAGCTGTCCCAGTGGGAAGAGGACATCCCCTCCAATCTCTCTGACGAGGTCTTGGGCCCAGGGAAGCAGGAGGATCCCCAGGCTGTTCCCCAGGAAGGGCCCAGCTCTCCCAGCAGCGTGGGCACACAGGTGGCAGCAGAGGCAGCCCGTGAGCTGCCCAGCCCAGCTCCTGCCCCTCTGAGTCCCTCAGAGGCCGAGCCGGCAGCTGCTGCCCCGGCTGGAGCTGCTGAGGAGGAGGAGCCCCAGGGGCCTCTCGCTCCTGAGGAGCCAAAGGCAGAAGGTTCTCCAGCCCCAGGGGAGCTGGTGCCATCAGCAGGGACACAGAGCCCGGTCCCTGCCCCACAGAGCCCCTCAGAGGGCAGCCAAGCCCTGCTGGACACAGACCAGTCCAGCAGCAGTGAATTCCTAAGCAAGACTAAGGTGAAGATCCAGGGATCCGGCCGCGAGCGAGCGGAACAGGGAGACCTGGAAGAAAGCACGGACACAGAAACAGGAACAGCAATTACAGCAGATGGGGAAGAGAGCCCAGTCCCTGCCCCACAGAGCCCCTGCAGCCCCCCCAGCTCCTCAGCTCCCAGCCTGGAAGGCCAGGCTGTCAGGGAGCAGCAGGAGGAGGCAGACAGGGGGTCATTCCTCTCAGGGCAAGACACCGAGGAGGGGGCCTTGGCTGGGGAGGGCCAAGACTGGAAATACCACGTTGACCAAGAGATTTTGCAGTGGGAGGATGAGGCAGACCAAGAGCTGTCCCCAGAAGAAAAGAAAACTTCCCAAGAAGTGTCCCAAGGGGAAGAGCGCAGGGAGCAGGAGCTGTCCCCTGGAGCAGGCAAGAGCTACCAGGAACTGTCCGACTGGGATGAAGACAGCGAGGAAGTGGAGCCCCAAGGAGAAGGGAAGAGCTACCAGGAAGTGTCAGACTGGGAAGAAAACCTCAAGCAAGAGCAGTCCCAGGGAGAAAAGAGAAGCTGCCCAGAAGTGTCCGATTGGGAAGAACACAGCGAGGAGGAACTGCCCCAGGAAGGAGTGAAGAGCTACCAAGAGGTGTCCGACTGGGAAGAAAACCTGGAGCAAGAGCAGTCCCAGGGAGAATCCAAGAGATGCCAAGATATATCCGACTGGGAAGACTACAGTGAGGAAGAGCTGTCCCACGGAGGAGCCAAGAGCTACCAGGAAGTGTCGGACTGGGAAGAAAACATCAAGCAAGCTCAGTCTCAGGGAGAATCCAAGAGATTCCAAGAAGTGTCCGACTGGGAAGAATTCCTTGAGGAAGAGCAGTCCCCAGCAGAAGTGAAGAGCTACCAGGAAGTGTCGGACTGGGAAGAAAACCTGAAGCAAGAACAGTGCCAAGAAGTGAAGAAGTACGAAGAACTGGCTGACTGGGAAGAGCTGTCTGACATCACAGAAGAGCTGTCCCACGGAGAAGAGAAGATCTCCCAAGGACCATCCAAGTGGGAAGAATCCAGTGAGGAAGAGCAGTCCCAGGGAAAAGGCAGCAGCTGCCAAGAACTGCCCAAGTGGGAAGAATCCAGCGAGGAAGAGCAGTCCCCAGGGAATGGCAGTGGCTACCCAGAACTGACCGAGTCGGAAGAATCCAGCATGGAAGGGCAGTTCCAAAGGAAATTCAGTGCCTACCAAGAACTCCTGTCCGACTGGGAAGACTCCATTGCCCAAGAGCTGTCCGAGGACGAAGACTCCTTTGGCCAAGAGTTTTCCGACTGGGGAGACTACAGACCCTCCATGGTGTCCCGCTGGGAAGACGACAGCGACAGGGAGCTGGCACTGCTGGACTGGGAACACACGACCGTCCACAGCGTGGAGGTCAAGCCCTTGCGGCCGGAGGAGGACGAGTGGGAAGAACTGAGCATCCTGGAGCTGTCCCAGGGAGAAGGCACGGAACACAGGCTGGCAATCCTTGCGGCAGAGGGGCTCCCAGTGCCCGTCCCTCGCGAGGCGTGGGCTGAGCGCCGGGCGCCTGCCCCGTGCCCAGCGGGGCCGGTCTGTGCCTCCCCTGCCCAGCTGGAGGCCCAGGCCCCCCGAGGGGCTGCAGCTCCTCCTGCCTCGCACGAGCAGGTGGCAGAGGCGGGGACACAGACCCAGGGCCCCAGGAAACGTCCCTGTCATTTCAGGCGAGCGCTCGGGGCTCTGCGCCGGCTCTTCCGCTCCTGCACACGGGCACAGCCTGAGGATTAGGCCCCGCTCCAGCGCCGGGCCGGGCCCACAAACCTCTCCAATCCTTCCACACACAGTGACTACAACACCCACCTGCGACATTTACTGCCAATCTTGACGACTCCTGCAGGGAACGAGCAAAGACAGGATCTGCTGCTCCCACAACCTCCCTGCAGGACTGCCACAGCCATGACTGTTCCAAAACAAACCCAACACAGCTATAGGATATTTACTCAGTTAATTCATTTAGCTCTTTAAGTAAGGAATTCAGTTAATAATTATTACAATAGGTTCTTATAATATTTAGGAAGACTGTTTTTGTTAGACTACGAAGATAGACTTGGCTAAGGTAGACAAGACTATATTTACATATTAACATAAGTATCATATTTATAGGACGGATAGATAGGTTCTTACAGTTGCACTAGGATAATTAGAGAAGACAAGACATAGGGTTAGGATAATTCCTTTAGCTCCCCTTTAGTATCCAGTATCTCTTTCTAGCTCTTTAGTTCACAATTATAGTTCAATAAAGTCTGCATTCAATAAAATCCAAGTGTTGTCAGCAAATAGTCTCATTTACACCTTAAGTTGGGCAGAGGCATCTCTCCCTAATGGGATCGGAACACACGGACAGGGACACCTTCCATGATCCCAGGTTCTCCAAGCCCCGTCCAACCTGGCCTTGGACACTTCCAGGGATCCAGGGGCAGCCACAGCTTCTCTGGGCCACCTGGGCCAGGGCCTGCCCACCCTCACAGGGAACAACTTCTTCCTAAAAATCTCAAAGAGTTCCCTCCCTGGGGCCAGGCTGGAACAGCCTTGTGCCAGACGGGAGGGGTTCCCCTGATCCATCCCCCTAAGGCAGCAGGGGGGCTGTGCTGTTCCTCACACATACCTGTGGGATCAGCTGCAAAGCTCTCAGACAGGATGTCCTAAAGGAAGCTGCCCTGGGAAAGCCAACGTGCTGCAGCTCAACCAGCAAAAAGAATCCCAGGATCACTGAGGCTGGACAATCCCTCCCAGCCCACGGATCCCCCTGTGCCCCATCCCCACCTTGTCCCCAGCCCAGAGCACTGAGTGCCATGGCCAGGCCTGCCTGGGACACCTCTAGGCCTGGGCACTCCAAACCTCCCTGGGCAGCCCCTGCCAAGGCCTGACCACCCTTTCCAGCAACAAATTCCTCCTCATGGCCAACCTGAGCCTCCCCTGGCACAGCTGGAGGCTGTTCCCTCTCCTCCTGTCCCTTGTTCCCTGGGAGCAGAGCCTGATCTCCCCCAGCTCCCCCATCCTGTCAGGGAATACAGAGGCATTTTTCCTTTCTTACACCCTCTGCCCCTCTTTGCTTTCCAAACCCAAAAAAGAGCCATGGAAGGATGACAACGAAATCCCACATCAGTGTCTGAGGATGGATGTTCACCCACATCTTCTGCCTGTGGTGACAGCCAAGTCTGTCCCTCCTCCTCCCTCATCAAATATCTAAGAGCAGACATTCCACAGGCCAGAGCTCCTCTCTTTGGGAGCACCGGGGGGGAGTTCAATGGGTTCTGCAGCCCTGAGAGAGGAGAAGGCAGGAATTCTTTATTTATTTTCCATGCCAAAGGAAGGGAGCCATGCCAGATGAAAAGGAGTCGTTCCAGGTTGACCTGCCCTGCAGGTCTCTGGCACAGAGGGGAAACTTTGGGGATATCAGGTGTGGTCCCACTGCAGGTTGGCCTCTCTCCTGGCTTAGTCAGGTGCTGCCGGAGCAAAGAGAAACCTTTCCTTAACTGTGGAGTGTGGCAACATCTGTGGGACAGAGAGCAGGGGCAGCAACACCCCCAGGTGAAAAAGTGGCACAAACAGGGCTGTTCCTGACCCAAATTCAGCCCTTTAGTCTGTGGGTTTGCTCTTGCTCTGTGACATACACTGCTTCCCGAAATTCAGCAGATCTTTAATATTGATGGATGCCTTCCCCTTGGAGTGGACAAGAGACACTCGTGTGTGCAAGACACACAAATGTACACACAGAGAACTGAAGAAGGAGCAAACAATGAAATACAATCGTTATAAAAGGACTGCCCAACAGCAGAACTTAAAATCATCCCTGCAGAACATCTGCTGGCTTTTGCTTTCCCCAGCTTGGCTGGGGCCCGTCCCAGAAGCAAGGAACAGAGAGAGGCATCTTCTGGTTACTTCATTCTCTTGGCCACGTCCAGATAGGTTTGTGAATTCATCTCTCACATATGCATTGTTCAAGTATCGGGAAATCCCTGTCATTTCAGGGGGGAAATCAAAATTGCAGTATTTTTTCGTAACGATCTTTTGTTAAAAGAAAAAAAAAGGAAACAAGAAAACATCATTACACACACTGTCTGTAAAAAAACCAAACAAAACCAAACCACAAACAAATGAACAACAAACACCCCCAAACCTACTCTTTGTGCCCATTCTTAACTTACAATGTGTGAATCTGTTGTTGTTGATGACGAAGGGGAAAGGAAAAGGAAAGACATAAAAAGCAGGGAAGATGTGGGTTGAAGAAAACTGGTGAACAAGCAAACTCCCTGGTTTTATTTGGTGTGCATATATAAATATTTTTTAGAGTTGTGCAAAGCCATGTAGATCAGTAAAGCACACCTGGGAGAGATACAGGTTAAACCAGCAAACTTAAACCAGAATTGAGAATAATCTTACAGGAATAAACTGGCCCACACCTGGAGGAAAAATTGGAATGGAAATCCTAAATTTCCAGTGCTGAGGGAAAACAACTCCTGGCCCCTCCCTAATCCCTGCCTGCGGGCAGCAAGGCTGGTGTGACAGTGTGACACTCCTGCTCCACGTGCACCTGAGCCAAGGTGACTGTCCCTGTGCTGACCCCGGGCTTTGCTGGACCTGAGCTCTGTGTGGGTGTGGGAAAGGGCTGCTCCCTGCAATAGGATCAGCCAGGGCACGTCTGGGCAAAGTTTTCACTTGGGGAGGTGTCAGGAAGCAACTGGATCCACTCTTCCTGTGACAAAACAGTAGTCTGGAAGGGGAAGGTTCCCCAAGTGACCTTGTTTGTCTGAAAACTGGGGAAATAAATGGCAGTGTGGTCATTTCTCTTCTAGAGCCCAGAGTGGAATCACAGAATCACAGAAGGTTTGGGTTGGAGGGACCTGAAAGATCATCCCATTCCACCCCCTGCTATGGGCAGGGACACCTTCCACCAGCCCAGGTTGCTCCAAGCCCCATCCAACCCGGCCTTGGACACTTCCAGGGATCCAGGGGCAGCCACAGCTTCTCTGGGCAACCTGTGCCAGGGCCTCCCCACCTTCACAGGGAAGACTTTCTTCCCAATATCCCATCTAACCCTGCTTTTTGTCAGTTTTAAGCCATTTCCCCTTGTCCTGTCACTCCAGGCCCTTGTGAAAAGTCCCAGGGATGGGCTGGGCCAACACCAGTCCCAGGTCGCCAGGACTCTTTGGGGTGTGTGGATGCTGCACAGCCCTATAAGAAGAGGATGGGAGCCTTGGCTGGAGGCAGTGGGTGGTGGGCACCCTGTCAGCCTGACTGGTACATGTGGGGATGCTCAGCCAAGCCAGAGTTTGGGATTGAACACGAGAGAGATGGGGATTGGAATGGACAATATAACAAAACCTTCCTTGGCCATGGTCATGTGCACTTTGCATATGAAATGCAAGTGAGAACATTTCTCTGCAGCCCTGAATCCCACACTCATTTCATCCTTGTGAGCAGCTCAGTGACTGCAGGCAGAGCCCAGATAGGAAAACAGGGATTCCAGATCCAGAGTCATCAATGGGAGGATCTGCCTGTGAGGAAAGTCCCTGCATGGCTACTGGGTGGTCTTGGAATAGGGAAGAGATCCCTCTGCCTTCCAGAAAAGGACTGAAGCTGCTGTGCAGGGAGCTGAAAAGGCAAATGCAAACCTTGATTATGTGGAGCTTTGGTCGGAGGTTGCAATCGGCTAAAGTGAGCTCATCTCCATCCAGGAATTTCCGTCTGGAAACAGTGATCTCCTCCGTGCTGTAAGCATCGATTTCATCAGGCAGGGGGCTATTTAAATAGTTGTCCAGCTTCCTCAGGGCTTTCAGCAGAGACTTTTCCAAATCAGGGTTAAGACAATAAAAAGGATCATTCGAGCCTGTACCAAGGGCTCTCTGACACCGGGCGGGACGGCGCCTCCTGCATCCTGTCTCCTGGCAGCGGCCCAGCTCGCAGCCAGCTGGCTGTGCCAACGCCTGCAGTCCCTTTATCCTCAGCTTAACACTTAGTGCTGGGATCAGAGCCCTAAGGAGCTCGGGGGGGGCAGTTCTGAGAAAAGCCAGCTCCCTGAGGGCCTGACCCCCCAAAACCGAGGGGGTTTGGTCACAGATCCCCCTGGAGGGCCTTGGACACTTCCAGGGATCCAGGGGCAGCCACAGCTTCTCTGGGCAACCTGTGCCAGGGCCTGCCCACCCTCCCAGCCAGGAATTCCTTCCCAATATTCCATCTAACCCTGCCCTCAAATTACATTCCCAGTGATGTCAAGGGCTGTCAGGGGAGATCTTGCTGATACCAGCTCAGGAGCACCTCAGGAGAGAGAGCTCACACTGATCCCAGAATCATCAAGGCTGGAAGAGCCCTTCAATATTCACTCCCACCATCCCCCAGCACCATCACAATCCCCCCTAATCCACGTCCCCAAGGGACACATCCAGACACCTCTGGGACACTCCCAGACACAGGGACTCCACCACCTCCCTGGGACACTTCTTGCAAGGCCTGACCACTCCTGCAGGGAGAAATTGTTTCTGATCTCCAACTTGAACCTGCCCTGGGGCAACTTGAGGCCATTTCCTCTCGTGCTTTAGGAAGCTGAAGGACATTTAGTCCCCAGGAGCTCTGGGTGAGGGAGGACAAGTCTGTATCTACATTTGCCACTCCGGGGCTGGTGGTGGATTCCTCCAGGATTCCTTCAGTTCCACAGACCTGGAGGGAAATTACAGCCCCCACACAACAGCACAGTGATTCAACCTGCAGGAACGCCAGAACTGATTCACACCTTGGTACAGCTGCACCTGGCAGCTCAAAGGTGCTACAGTTTCCCACCTATCTTGCTGAGAGCCCCTTGCCCCAGTCCCTCTCCAGCTCTCCTGGAGCCCCTTTAGGCCCTGCAAGGGGCTCTCAGGTCTCCCTGGATCCTTCTCTTCTCCAGGTGAACCCCCCAGCTCTCCCAGCCTGGCTCCAGAGCAGAGTTGCTCCAGCCCTGGGAGCATCTTCCTGCCCCACTTGTTTGGGCTCTGCCTGAGCTGGGATTGCTCTGCCCCTGGAGCTGCTGTTGTAAAAGTTTGTTTTGTATCTGCCTCTGTCCAAACATCTCCAGAACCAGCTTTCTGAAGGTTTTCCTACTGACCCCTGATGTTCTGTGCCTTCAACACTGTGGTGAGTGGAATAATTTGTTTTTCCTGGACTTTCTGTTCCCTTTTGAAGGTTGAGCACAGAAGAAACAGTTCAGAAGGACCTGAGAAAACTTTATTTGTTTCCATATAAGTATGTAACCCCTTTGAAGCCACAAAAAGAAGAAGAACAAGGAGCATAACTTTTTTTTTTTTTCCAAAAGGTGAACTCCAAATCCATCGGCCTTCAACACAAAGCTACCTCCTTTCCCATATTATGCTGGCTAAGGGGCAGGTTTATCCTGCTGCTTAATGGGACCTTCCAGCTCACCCAGCGCCACCACAATCCCCCCTAATCCATGTCCCAAAGGGCCACATCCAGACATCTGGGACACTCCCAGACACAAGGACTCCACCACCTCCCTGGGACACTTCTTGCAAGGCCTGACCACTCCTGCAGGGAGAAATTGTTTCTGATCTCCAACTTGAACCTGCCCTGGGGCAACTTGAGGCCATTTCCTCTCGTGCTTTAGGAAGCTGAAGGACATTTAGTCCCCAGGAGCTCTGGGTGAGGGAGGACAAGTCTGTATCTACATTTGCCACTCCGGGGCTGGTGGTGGATTCCTCCAGGATTCCTTCAGTTCCACAGACCTGGAGGGAAATTACAGCCCCCACACAACAGCACAGTGATTCAACCTGCAGGAACGCCAGAACTGATTCACACCTTGGTACAGCTGCACCTGGCAGCTCAAAGGTGCTACAGTTTCCCACCTATCTTGCTGAGAGCCCCTTGCCCCAGTCCCTCTCCAGCTCTCCTGGAGCCCCTTTAGGCCCTGCAAGGGGCTCTCAGGTCTCCCTGGATCCTTCTCTTCTCCAGGTGAACCCCCCAGCTCTCCCAGCCTGGCTCCAGAGCAGAGTTGCTCCAGCCCTGGGAGCATCTTCCTGCCCCACTTGTTTGGGCTCTGCCTGAGCTGGGATTGCTCTGCCCCTGGAGCTGCTGTTGTAAAAGTTTGTTTTGTATCTGCCTCTGTCCAAACATCTCCAGAACCAGCTTTCTGAAGGTTTTCCTACTGACCCCTGATGTTCTGTGCCTTCAACACTGTGGTGAGTGGAATAATTTGTTTTTCCTGGACTTTCTGTTCCCTTTTGAAGGTTGAGCACAGAAGAAACAGTTCAGAAGGACCTGAGAAAACTTTATTTGTTTCCATATAAGTATGTAACCCCTTTGAAGCCACAAAAAGAAGAAGAACAAGGAGCATAACTTTTTTTTTTTTTCCAAAAGGTGAACTCCAAATCCATCGGCCTTCAACACAAAGCTACCTCCTTTCCCATATTATGCTGGCTAAGGGGCAGGTTTATCCTGCTGCTTAATGGGACCTTCCAGCTCACCCAGCGCCACCACAATCCCCCCTAACCCATGTCCCAAAGGACCACATCCAGACATCTGGGACACTCCCAGACACAAGGACTCCACCACCTCCCTGGGACACTTCTTGCAAGGCCTGACCACTCCTGCAAAGAGAAATCGTTTCTGATCTCTGACCCTCCCCCCCAAATTTCTTGTTTCAGCCACATTAGAATATTATATTTAAAAAATAAAATATCTTTTTTATCTATTCAATATATTAATATTCTACACTGGCTGTAGAAAAACTGTTTTAAAAATCCAAAATCACTTTTCTTTTAGGCAAAATTACCACTCTTAGGAAGGCAATAAAAATATATTTACAAGTCATTTTGCTTCAGGGAAGCGAAATAGAGTGCACTAAAAAAATCTGATATTCTGTGCTTGTCACTGGGGTCAGATCACATCCAACCCAAAGCTTTTCTGCCAGGAAGAGATGTATCAGCTGGAATTTTCTGCCTTGTTTTCCTTCTGGGGCACAAACGCCCCAGCACTGAATTTCACGGAGCTCTTTCGATGCCATCTGCTGTTCCTCCTGAAAGGCTGAAATTGTAATTCCAGGCTCCATTTTCAAGATAAAGCAGCTTGTAATTTAAAATACATTTTCGTGGAGAAAGTACAGCTTTTGCCACTTGTTATTCCAATGCTTTTAAACAATCAGCCCCCCACTAATGCCCAACACCTAAGCCAGATGTTTCCAGTTGCTGCTCATTTTCTCAGCCAAAAAAAAAAAACAGAAAAAAAGGAATGTTTAAAACATGGCTGGTGATTCCTGCCTGAAAATTGTATTTTTGATGCTTACTAGGACATCCCCAAAAGTGAAGTTCAGTGGAAATAGCAACTGGACTCTCCTTCAGGTATATATATAAAAAAAAAAATCTAATTTTCCCACCATTTTTTCTCTTTTTAAAAGCAAAATCAGCACCTTGGTATTGAAAGTGGGGCATAGGGATTTTTGCTTTATAAAGGAATGCATCTTAATTTATGTTTTGAAATATTAACACCCTTGGACACTGTTTCAGGGCCTCAGAGAACACCAGACATAGTTAAAGGATTACAATTGGAACAGGCAAGTTCAGGAACACACTTTCTGTCCTAAACTCTCGTGAAGGTTTCAGGTTAAGGAGGGAAGAGTAAATATTACTCCCAGAGTTCTGCTGAAATGGTTTCTTCCTTTTTTTTAAGGGGCTTAGGCAAAAAAAAAAAAAAAAAAAAAAAAAAAAGGAAAGGAAAGGAGAAAAAACCTGAACTATTTTCTCTAAGGAATTAAGAGTGGTTTGACTTTCACCATCAAAGAATCCCAGAACGGTTTGGGTTGGGAGGGGAATTAAGGATCATCCTGTTCCAACCCCCTGCCATGGACAGGGACACCTTCCACTAGCCCAGGTTGCTCCAACCTGGCCTTGGACACTTCCAGGGATGCAGGGGCAGCCACAGCTTCTCTGGGAATTCCATTCCAGTCCCCCCCAACCCTATATCCCAATATCCCATCTAACCCTGCCCTCTGGCAGTTTGAAGCCATTCCCCCTTGTCCTGTCCCTCCAGCCCTTGGATATCGTCTCTCTCCATCTTTCCTGGAGCTCCTTCAGGCCCTGCAAGGCCACAGTCAGGTCATCCCAAAGCTTCCCTTGTCCAGCTGAACAATCCCAGCTGTGCCAGCCTTTCCTCCCAGCAGGCAGGATTATTATTGCACTGGCCGGTTGTACATGGGGTTCAAAATGCACAATGAAGAAATAATAAATAAGTTATGGTTAAATGGGAAAGGGAAATGGGTTTCATGGTCACTTCATCAGACATCTGTTCAGAGCAAAGAGTCCTTTCCCTGCTCTAGCGTGGGGTTCCCCTCACGGGAGACAGCTCTCCATGAACTTCTCCTGCTCGAGTCCTTCCACAGGATCAGTCCTTAGGGCATCGATCCAGCGTGGGTCCCTTCCACAGGCTCAGTCCTTCAGGAACTGCTCCCCTGTGTATCCCCCGTGGGGTCACCAGTCCTGCCGCCAAACCTGCTCCAGCGTGGGCTCCTCTCTGCACGGATCCACAGGTCCTGCCAGGCCCCTGCTGCAGTCTGGGCTTCCCCCAGGCTCGCGGCCTCCTTTGGACATCCCCCTGCTCCAGGGGGCTCCTCCGGGGGCTGCATGATCAACACATCTACTGGCAAAAGATTTATAAAAGAAAAACTATGCTGTAAGAAAACAAAAAGTTTTATTATAGTTTTGTCAGTAGTTCTCCATGTTTTAAACATGTTTTCTTGTTTCCTTTTGTTTATGTTGCCAACATTTAAGCTCAAATGAGCAACAGCAGGAGAAAAGCAACAGCTGGGTGCAAAGAATCAGTGTGGTACTGAGGGTTCACATGGTCTGTTTTCTCTTCCTCTTCCTCCTCCACCTGTTTGTTGCTTTAAAATGTCCTAAATTGCAGCCTGGGGCAGGAGGAATTTGGGGGGTTGGGGACAGTAAAAAGCTCTGCATCAACTAAACCTTATTGAAAAATCAAGTGTTTGATTTGGAAAAATGATCCTTTCTGTTCTTGCTTTGCAGACATAGGCAGAGGGTTCTTACCTGGAGAATATTTACCTGTAGAGGAAATGCCAGATGCATTTCCTGGTAATAATTAGAATTTGTTGATGTCAGGGTTTAGAGAGAGTTTTAATAAGTGTGGGAACTCTTTGCAGCTGCCAGTGCCCCACCAGCAGCATCCACATTCTGTGCCAGGGGATTCTTGTCCTGTTTCTTTGGGTTCTTTCCTTACAAATAGTCCACAAATCGCTCTCTGGGGTCAGTTTTGCTTTGCTGAACCTGTTAATTTTTACCTTCGCCTTGGGGAATAGTGCATGGCCAGGGAAAGGCTGAGCAGTGAAAGAATTTAGGAAAAACCATGAGCCAGGTGGGAAAATGTTGCCAATGTGGGAGGTTGGAGCAGCGACAAGAGGAGCGAGCAAAGGCTGGGACAGGAAACAGGGACCAAAAACCAGCCTTGGGGAGAGGAACAGGGTTAGAAAAAGGCTGTGACTGCCTGGGGGGAGTTTGGGGGATTGTCAGCTCTTGGTGGGTTTCTATTTGGCCCAGGAGGTGTCCTGGCAAAGCCCCAGGAGGGAGCAGGACGTGCCCAGGCCCGGGAGCTCGGGCTGTTGTCCCAGATCAGCTGGTGGGTGGCAGGAGGAGCTGAGGGTGCCCCTGTCCCCTCTGTGCTCCCCAGGGGTGGCAGAAGCCCCTCGGGAGGCAGGTCCAGAGGCACCATCCCCTGTCCCGGGGGCTCCACGAGCTGCCCTGCACAGGGTGGGCACACGGGGGGTGGGCTCAGGTGGGGCTGAAGGGTCGTCCAGCACCTTGGGGGGTGACCTGGGGGGCCTGGGACTGAAAACCCCTCGGGCTGTGCAAGGCCTTGAGACAACACCTTCCCAGGGCACACAGAGCCGGCAGGAGCCCAGGCTGAGTTGGGAAAACAAAGCCAGTCCTGGTTCTTTGAAGGCTGAAATCATCTAAAGCTGGGGAAGGTCAAATGGGGCTTGACTTTGCTGGGAGGAAACTGCCCCAAATGGGGCATTTGGCACTCCCCAGTTCCCGGCCTGAGCAGGAACTCGCTTGGTTGGCACAGACTCGGCTGCTGCGATGGAGCTGCTGCAGCAGAGAGCACAGGGAGGCACCAGGAGAACCAGCTCCTCTTGTGGGGAGGTTGTTTGAAAGCTGTGCTGGAGTTCAGTGTGTGTGGGCAATAAATCAGTGCCAAAAGCCACAGGGGAGTGTTACAGCCCACCCTGCCAGGATGGAGTAACTTTAGTTTGATTATTGTATCCCTTGGGGTGAATTAAAGTAAAACAATCCTGGCTGATCAGTGTTTGCAGAGAGAGTATTTATTTGGGCTGCAAAGGAAAACAGGTGTGGAGCTCTTTGGGTTGTAATACAGCCATCCAGGGAAATGTGGGAGGGAGAAGAGAGAAAGAGAGAGAAGAGAATCAAAGTCACAGTCGCCCCTCCGAGGGCTCTGCCCAAGCTGGTTGTTGTCCCCGGGGTCCTGGTGCATCGGGGAGTGCTGGGGGAGAGAAGCCCCCGCAGCACAACACGGGGTGGGTTTCTGTCCCCTCCCAAAGCCTCCTGGGGCCTCCCCTGGGTGTGTTTGGGGCCCCTTTGGCAGGGGCCGGAGGTGCTGGTTTGTGCCAAGCCTTGCCGGGCTGGGCAGGGGGTGCTTGGAGGGCAGCCCTGCTAAGAGGCCTTGTCGGGGCAGTGCTGGGTGTGTGCACCCTCCCAGGGCCCTCTGCCACGGCCTGGCCCAGGGCAGAGAAATATCCAGGCCCCCCAGCCCAGAGAGGCGCCCCAGGGCCTCCCCAGGGCCACAGTCGGGGGGCTCCGGCCTCCTCCCCTCAGCCTGAGCCTCCCTGGCCTGGCAGCAGCTCCTTTGCACAGCCCCACACAGCAAACGTGCTGCAAGTGCCCTCCAACAGGCCAGGCCCTGCCAGGGAGGAGCAGGCAAGGGAGGGCAAAGGGCTTGGCAAGCTGTGGGGCTGGGGGTGGTGCCCAGCCCGTGCTGGAAGGGGGCACGGGGGGGATGCAGCCCCAAAAGTCCTTGGATGGCCAGGACAGCACTGGGATACCCCCCAAACTGAGCCTGGAGCCCCCCACGGGCTTGGGGCTGTGCTGGGAGGTGGGGAAGGGACCCGGGGGGTACAAGAGCTGGGGGTGGGTGGGGGGTGCTCTTTGTGCCCCTTCCATGGGGTTTGTCCCCAGATTTCAGCCTCAGGTGCATCAAGGACAAAAAGGTGCCCATGGGGGTCACCGGGCTCCTCACGGGGCTGCTCCTCCCCATCCCTGCCCTGGGGCTGAGTGGCTGAGGGTGGAGGAGCCACCCCAGAGCCTCCTCCTGCACAGCCCCCTGCAATGAGTCACCTGCACACAGATGTTAATGTACCCCACCCTGCCTTGAAAAACAAAATAAATCTGGATACTGGACTATGATGCATGGGCTGTGCCAAATAGAGGGCTGATGAGCAGAGCCACCAGGCCTGGTGCTGGGAAGACTTTATTCAGTGATTTATTATGTAAATAAGAATTACAGGGTTTGTTGTTTTTTTTTTCTTTTTTTTTTTTTTTTACAACTGACTCAATGTTGTGAATGTTCATGAGGTGAAAATCTCATCCTTTAAAAGTGTGTGTTGTAATTTCACGGAGCTGGGTTGTTACTTAAAAGTAAATAATATAGAAATTTTGAATTTTTTTAAAAAAAAAAAAAAAAAAAAGGTTGGATTTGATGATCTCAGAGGTCTCTTCCAACCCAGTTAACTCTATGATTATTTGTTAATGTTTTACTAAGATTTTCATATCATATCAATGTTTTCTGCAATAATAATTATTTACAGAATTGTATTTCCAACCTTCTTTTAACCAGTAGCAAAGCACAAGGATGGAAGGATGGATCTGCTTGGGATTTGTAGGGGGCTCGTTAATTTTGGGGGGTTCTGGAAACTTTTGTGGGGTGTTTCTGGCAGCTTTTTGGGTCTCGGTGCTGCTCCCACCCCACCTCAGAGGGGTGAGAAGGGCAGAGCTGGTGACCCTGGAAACACAAACCTGGTTGTGTTTGGCTACAAAACTCACCCTGGGCTGGTTTGGCCTTTCTAGAGGTGACTTTGCAGCAGATCCCTGTGGATTTGTGCTCCTGGGAATGCTCCAACACCGCAGGAAACATCTGCGATGGCACCGAGGCTTCTCTGGCCAAAAGGAGGATTTTAAGGAAGAAATCTCTTTGCCAGGATTCCAGCACGATCCCAGTTGCTCACAGCCACTCCCAGTCACTCCCAGTGTGGTCCCAGTTGCTTCCACTATGATCCCAGTCACCTCCAGCATGATCCTACTTCCTCCCAGTATATCCCAGTTGCACCTGCATGGTCCCAACTGCCCTCAGAATGCTCCCAGTCATTCCCAGTATGACCCCAGTCACCCTCACAGTGGGCCCAGTTGTACCCAGCATGGGCCAAGCTGCTCCCAGTTGCTGTCATAGTTCTGACTTCAGCAAGGAATTTTTCTTTCCCTTCCCCCTCCTGTGTGTGTGTGTGTGTGTGCGCTCAGGGAGCCCATCAGGTTAGACAAAAGAATTGGACAGATCGCTAATGGCCGAAACATCAGTCTCCTAGCAACGAAGGGGGAAGAGTTGGAGGGGGGCTGGTGTGTGTGGCTGGGAAGAGGTGAGGTGGGGGGAGTCGGCTCTGGCTGCGGAGGAGCAGAGGCTGCTGTGAGCGGCAGACATGCTGGTTCTTTTGTTTTTTTTTTTCTTGTTTCCTGTCGGAGGGGAGTTGTGTTTTTTTGGCTGCTGCTGTTCTTCCCAGCTGTCCCGGCTCACCGAGACCCCCCGGAGTTCATGAGGTTTTTTCTTCCATTGGGAGAACTTTCTGTTTTATCGTTTTTTTTTTTTCGCTTCCCCCTTCCCCTTCCCCCCCCTCCTCTTTCTTGGGAAGGGAAGGGGAATCAAGTTTTTTTGTTGTTTTTCTCCGATATACCCTGGGGGGTGTTGTTTGTTTTTTCCTTTCTTTTTCTTCCTTTTTTTTTTCCCCCATCCCACGTGGCAGTGACCAGGGATCCCACAGCGCTGCCTGGTGACAGGCACTGGACATTACAAGTTCTGCACTTCCAACGACCCAACAGCGCCACCTGGTGAATGGTACAGGACATTACAAGTTTTACATCTCCAGTGACCCGACGGTGCCCCCTGCTGACTGTGGTTGGAACTGCACCAAAGGGTGCTAAAAATTGAACTATTTAAATTTTCCTTTTGCCGGTTTATCGGTTTTGTTCTTGAAGGGGATTATTGGTGGGCATAGGAGTATTGCTTGGTTGTTTTACTTGGGGGTTTTTTTTGTGTTCTTGTTAATACAAACGTACCTTTTAATAAAGGGCTGTTATTTTTGTTTTCCCTTTTCCATAATTTGTTTTTTCCTTCAATCAGAGCCTCTTGGTTTTGGATTAATAATTGCTTAGAAAAGAAGTTTGGGTCTTTTCCTCCTAATCCATCCTCAGCAGAAGACCCTTGTCCCATTTAAACTGGGACAGCAGGGGTCATTGGCCCCTTGCCCTCCAGTGGGGCACACCCAGACTGTTGCCATGAGGTGATGAACGGGCACTGTTTGGCTGCCACTCAAGCACCACCTTCTGCTGCGTCCTGGCCCTACGTAGTGTAATGTAGAGCTGATGGAATGGGGTGTCAGCACTGCTGGGTGGAGCGATGCTCATCCTTCCATCCACACTGTGCTGCTCCACAGGGACACCCGCCAAGCACGGGCACCGACCAGCCCTGCAGAGCCTGGTAGGCCTGGGCTGTCTGTGCAGGTGAGCACAGATTATTGATAGGAAGCAACCGAGAAAGGAAACATTTTCTATCCCTTTTTAAATTCCTTTAGTTCCCTTTTTACGAGTTAATACTGTAACAGAGGCTGTTCGTACTATTCTATGAACACCAATAGATAAAGTAGTTTATAGATATTATTATAGAGGAGCGATGATGGCTCAGGTGGGATATTGGGATCTGTGTGTGGGATCCATACTGCTGTTGAAGATTTTGTGACCCTGAGAAGGCCTTATGCTGGAGCAAAAGCGGCTCGGGTAAGGATGTTGGGATCCGTGTGTGGGATCCGTTCTAGACCCATGCCGAGAAGTCTGTCAAGGACTGTTCTCCCATGGGGAGGGACCTCCATAGGAAACAGGGGTGGACTCTTAAGCCATTATCCCCTGTAACTCTGTGGAAGAAGATCCATGGTAAGCAAGTGTCCCCTTGCAAGCCTGTGGAAGGAAAAACCTTCAGGACCTGATTAACCCCCCCTAGCCTCTGGTCTTAGCCCAGGAGGGGGGTAGGGCCAGTCCTGGAGGCCGACACAGAGCGAGAGAGAAAGACGAAAGAATTCCAGTTACAACGAGAGTACTGCAGAGTTACTGGAGAGAGAGAGAGCTGGAACTCCGAGAATGGAGAAAAGGACTACTTCTCCTCCTTGGACTGATATAAAAGGCGGGGAGGAGTATTTCTGTAAATACTTAGTACTTTTACTTAAGTAAAATTAAATTAGATATAGTTCTTTAGTGGTTTTTATTTTGCCAATAAGAAATACTTGTACTATTATCCCCAAAAGCAAGTCTCTTTTGTCTGCATAAACCTTCTCTCAACTAATAATAATTGTGTGGGAGGTGTAAAAGCAAATTAACCCAGAGCAAAACCACGACAAGTTTTTTTTGTATTCTTGCTTAGCTTTTGATTCTCTTTGCAAATAGTTTTTTACTCTCACTGCAATAAAAGATGTTTTGTAGTGTTGGAATGACTGTTGTACTTGTCTTTGTTCCGGGCATGTATCCTAATGAACTGATACAACAAGATTCTGAATTGTGTTTCTATCAATGCTTTTGTATCAACCTTTGAAAAAGCTTTCTGATAATGTTGTCCCTGATAGAAAGGTGAAAGAAGTAAGGGGAGCTTGTGCTGAGCATATGGTTACAGGTGTTTTAGGGGGGTTGTTCATGCTTTATAGTTCTTGTCTTTTCTTATAAAGAGGAAAACTTTTCCTGGGCCTGTGTGCAAGCAGAGCTCTAAGGGGAGCAGGTGGGAGATGGTGCCACGGGGCTGGAACATCCAGCTGCAGAGCTCAAAGTCTAATGCAAGAAGGGGGATGTCAGTCCAAGATGGGCCATGTCAGAACTGGTGAGGTTGGGGGGTGAGGAGCAAGGTTGGTCATACAGGGTCAGTCTGGATCTCCTCAGGAGACACTCAGCATCAAGATCACTTGGAGAACACCTCTGTCACCTCTCCACTGAACTGAAAAACATCCATCCTGGAATTATTAAAAAAAAAAAAAAAAGTACAAACTTTGAAGACTTGTTTTGAAATTGCCTTGAAGACAAATAAAGGAAGACAAAGAGATTCTGAGGGATTTCTGGATTTTAATGAGCCCCACGGAGTATTTGCAGCAGAGTCCATGATTCTCAGGTCCTGAGAGAAGATTGAAGAAGCTGCTCAGGAAGTCAGAAGCCAAACTCCCAGTCCCTTGAAGCATTGTTGGGCCCCACTGAGGGCAGGCACTGACAAAGCCTCCCCAGGGACTCCTTGGAGCAGATCCTTGCAGGCCAGGAGTGCAGGCAGACAAAGGAAAGTGTCTTGTGCTGGCCTGAGGGGCAGAGGCAGCTGCCAGAGCCAAGGGCACAAAGGCCTGGGTGCCTTTGGGCCTTGCAGCCCTGCCAGAGCCCTTGGCCATCTGTGCTGCAGGCTGTGCTCCCCTGGCCCTGCTGCTCCTCTGGCCTTGCAGGCTGCACACACCCCTCCTGCTTTCCCACCCCCCTGCCAGCAGCATTTCTGGGCCCTCCCTGATGGCTCTGCTGTCCCCCAGCTCTGGCTGCTGCCATGTGCACTTGGCCTTCTTGGCTTTGCTGCTGAGCCCCTGTGCCCCAGGACATCCCTGACAGAGCCCAGGCCCTTCTGCTGGGGGTCCCTGCAGAGCTGAGCAGATCCAGGTCACCTCCCATTGCTCTGCCAACCCCTTGGGCCTGCTCTGGGCCCTGCAGGTCCTTGCCCTGCTCCCAAGGGCTCTGGGGGTGCTTCATGCTCAGGCCTTGGGCTTTAGAGCTCAGGGTGGGGATCGGGCAGAACTTTGGCAGGTTTGTTGTTCTGCTGGAAGGGTCTGAGTCATGATTAGGGGAAGAGGGTTTGGGGCTGGGTCAGGATGAAGTTTGGTTTTTCATACTGATAATACAGGTTTTGGATTGGGGTGGGCATTGGACTACAAATAAGAGTCTGGAGTTCTTGGTTTGGGCTTTTTCTGGCTTGGAATTAGAGCAGTGGATTCCTTTCAGTGGGAGGGTCAGCACTTTTGGGCAGTGTTGAGGTTAAAAATAGAGTAAGGGTCCATCAGGAATATGTGCACAGTCAGTGTTTCAGCACCCTCAGCATTCCCTGAACCTCTTTTTATCTCATCAAAATGATTCATATTTGTTGCACATGTTTTCCCTCACCCAAATATCCCATCCAGTTTTTCCCAGTTTTCCTGACCTCCCCAAAACCTTTCATCTGAATGGAGTCACCTTTATGATGACCCTCCTGACCCCTGAGCATCTGCCTGCCCTCCTTGGCCAGTCCGTTCCTGGGGACAGCCCTGGCAGCGCAGCCCCCAAGGGCACAGGATGTGCTGCTGTGCTGGAGAGGACCCTCCTCAGCCTGTGCAGCAGGGCTGGAGGTGGGGGATTCCCTGCCCCTCCCCAGCTGGGCCCTTCCTGCCTCTCACACTTGGGCACTGGAGCTGCCCCGGGGCATCTCTGGGGCTGTGGTCACCCCTGGGACTGCTCTGGGAAGTCATGGCCTGAAGACATGAGTGTGGATTTTGGGAGAGAGTGGAAGCCTTTGCAGAAAAGAACTCTTGGTAACTGCTCAAGGCTTATTTTCCAGCATTTCAAGGGTTACTTTTTTTTTATTTTTAAAAACTTTTCTAATTTTTCCATTGTTTTTTTAATTAAAAAACCAAACCCCAATTCTATGACCTTATTCACTCCCTGTATGAACAGCTTTGAACAGCTACTTATGAAAATAAATTTCCTACCAATGATTCAAATGAAGAAAAATTGTTCAGAAAAGCTCCTGAATGTTTTGGACATATTTCATATCTCTAATTTTGCCTCTTTTTCACCTCAGCCCTGCGGGGTGTCACCTGCTCTGCCCTGACTGAGATGCCCCACGGCCTGAGGGATGGACAAGGCAATTTTGATTGTTCTTGGCTGGTCTGTGACCACTGTCCTGGGGCAGCTTTCCCAGGGTGTGCAGCACATGGCAAAGACCAGACCCTGCTCTGCTGCTCCTTCCCATCCCTCCCAGGAGGGCTGGTTTTGTGAGGAGCCTGCAGAGCCCCCACCCTGCACACTCCCACCCTGCAGCTCCACACTGGGGTTTTCCCTCCCTGGCACTGCCCAGTGCAGCCCCTCCCTGGTCCCCCCATGTCCCTGGCCTTGCCCCAGCCCAGCAGAGCAGCCCAGTCAGGCCTGGCCCTGCAGCAAGAAATGGAGGCCATGGAGGTCAGGGCCAGGGCCTGTGTGTCTGCAGTGCTCAGGAGATCATCAGCTCGGGCAGCTCCTGCTGCCCCAGGGCCAGGGCAGCCTCTTTGCATGGCCCCTCTGCTCAGCCAGGCTGTCCTGCTCTTCTCCTGGCACATCCCATCTCCCCCCAGAGCCTTTCCCCAGGGGAACACGTCTGTGCTGGCCTGAGCAGCCCTTCCTGCAGCCCCTGCCCGTGCTCCCCACAGCCCCCGAGCTGGGGGGGCTGCTCTGCAGAGCAGGGGGGCTGTGGGGCCCGGGGCCATGGGGGACTCTGTGGGGCTGTGCTGCTCAAGCTGGGAGGCAGAGCCAGCTGATGGTGCTCCCTGCCACTGAGCACCTCCCACAGACGCTCCTGTGTGGCCATGGAGGGTGCTCAGAGGGGCCCTGCCTTGTTCCACAGCTGGGACATGGCTTGGGGGCTGCTCTTGATTGACCTGTGCAAGTTCACTGAGGGCAAGAGAAGCCCCTTGCAAGAGTTCTCCCTGTCCCTGCTGTGTCCCCTGGGGTTGCTGAGCTCTCTTTGCCACTTCCCAGCAAGATTTAGTACTTTCTGTCTGGGTGACTCCACCCTGGGCAGGATTCTGCTCCAGGGCTCCAGTCACTGCTGACTGGATGGGACGGGCTGTCCCTGCAGATCCTCTGTGCTCTCCTGCACTTCCTCATTTCCTACACACAAGTCCTCCCCTGCCATCAGAGCCAGCACAAGCTGCAGAGCCCCAGGCAGGTGACCTGGAGATCCTTTGTCATCTCCATTGGCCATCGGCCACCAACACACAACATCTGAGCCAGCCCTCAGTCCCTGCAGTCCCAGTGGGTCCCTGCCCTCCCTGCACTGTCTCCGTGGGGAAACAAACAAACAAACTTTGCAGAGTTTATTCCTTGGACTAAAGGGGGGAGTGCAAAGAGAGCAGCTCTTTGGGAAAGACCCAGTTCTGGTGTTCCCTGGCATGACTGGGACTCTTTTCCCCTCCACATCTGCAAACATGGAAATGCCCTCCAGCTTCAGGGGAAGTCTTAGAGGAAGGGTCAGGGAAAAAGAATTTGTGTCCTTTCTTACACTCAGAGATTGTGATTCCTCATGCACAAACTATCAGATGCAGAATGTTTGACAAATACCTTGCTGCATGATCTTTTTTTTTTTTTTTTCAATGAACACAGAACATGATTCCTGATTAGTACAATTTGTGGATTAAAAAAAGAGGAAGAGAGTGAACTATATATGGGATGAAGTATAAAATTTCAGTGTTATTTACAAAGGACAAAAAAAGAAAAGCCCCCCACTCCACCACAATCTACAATTTTAAAGGGAAGGCTGAGCCCCAAATGTGTTACACAATTAGTGTCCTGCAGAATAAAAGAGGCAGTTTTTTGCTCCTGAAAAACATCCAGTGATCATTTTCCTTATGGCATCCCTGAGCTCCTGGTTCTTCAGGCTGTAGATGAGGGGGTTCAGTGCTGGAGGCACCATCGAGTACAGAACTGACAGGGCCAGATCCAGGGATGGGGAAGAGATGGAGGGGGGCTTCAGGTTGGAGAATATTCCAGTGCTGACAAAGAGGGAGACCACGGCCAGGTGAGGGAGGCACGTGGAAAAGGCTTTGTGCCTTCCCTCATCAGAGGGGATCCTCAGCACAGCCCTGAAGATCTGCACATAGGAGAAAACAATGAAAACAAAGCACATCAAAAAAAGAGAAGCACCAAGCCCAATGAGCCCAATTTCCCTGAGGTAGCCTGAGTGTGAGCAGGAGAGCTTGAGGATGTGTGGGACCTCACAGAAGAACTGGCCCAGGGCATTGCCCTGGCACAGGGGCAGGGAAAATGTATTGGCTGTGTGCAACAGAGAATAGAGAAACCCAGAGGCCCAGGCAGCTGCTGCCATGTGGGCACAAGCTCTGCTGCCCAGGAGGGTCCCGTAGTGCAGGGGTTTGCAGATGGCAACGTAGCGGTCGTAGCACATGATGGTCAGGAGGGAGAACTCTGATGAGATAAAGAACAGAAAGAAAAAGAGCTGAGCAGCACATCCCATGTAGGAGATGGTTGTGGTGCCCCAGAGGGAGTTGTGCATGGCTTTGGGCACAGTGGTGCAGATGCAGCCCAGGTCTGTGAGGGAGAGGTGCAGCAGGAAGAAGTCCCTGGGGGTGTGCAGGTGCTGGTCGCAGGCTACGGCGCTGAGGATGAGGCCGTTGCCCAGGAGGGCAGCCAGGGAGATGCCCAGGAAGAGCCAGAAGTGCAGCAGCTGCAGCTCCCGCCTGTCTGAATATGCCAGGAGCAGGAACTGGGCCATGGAGCTGCTGTTGGACATTTGCTGATTCCTCAGAGTGTTTGGATCTGTTGAGGAGGAGAAGTCAATGCTGAGTTAGACCAGGCTGCTGCAGCCAAACAGGACACGTCTCACAGCCACCCCACTCTCAGGCTCTCTCTCCTCACTCAGAACTCCCTGCAGCTCCCTCCTCTGAGCTCTGGCTCTTGCCACCTGAATTCCTTGTGTTTGTTCTCCCAGTGGCATCTGCCACAGTTAGCAGTGGTTGTGGATATTGGAAATCCCTGACATTTCCATGGCACTGCAGGCCAAGTCTTTGGGTTCTGAGGGCACAGGGATGGTCCCTCAGTGCAGACAGAAGAGCTGCTCTGCCCATCAGTCTGTGCTCAGCTGCCCTGTGCTGGCAGCTTGGAGCTGCAGGAGCATCACACTCAACTGTTCCCCTACACAGAAACTGCACAGATAGCCAGGAATCCATGTCCAAAGCACAGACTGACACACTCCTCACCTTTTCATCTCTACCCTCCCAGAGTGAGGCATAAATTGCTCATTGCAGCTGCCCAGAGCATTTCCATGGATTTGGCACTGAGGAGTTTTCTCCACAGGGATCCTGTGCAGCACAGAGATACTATGGCAGAGCTGTGCCCTCCTGGAGGGCACTTGCAGCCCTGCAGGACACCCAGGGAAACAGCTGAAGAGCCTGAAATTGCCTGCAGGGCACTTGGGCACTTTGCTCCCACAGACACATCCCCACAGCAGCACCCAAAGGGTTTGTGTCTGCACAGGAATCTGCCCCCCCAAACCCCACACTGGCTCAGAAAACTCAACAGAGAGAACAAGGAGAGCCCAGGCAGCAGGGGATGGCAGGGAAATGCCCCAATGCTGCTGCCAAGGCAGGAGGGACAGGCAGAGGCAGCTGGAAATGAGGGCCTTGTCCTTGCCTGGGCTCTGGCTGCTGCAGGGCAATGCCCAGCCCAGCCCCCGTGGGCCTGAGGGCAGAGGCTCTGCTTGGGCTGGCAAAGGAGCCCAGGCAGGAGCTGCTCAGGGAAGGGCTCTGTGCCACAGACACAGGCAGGGAGGGGCCACATCCCCCTGGGCAGCACTTGTGGCAGCAGCTGCCTCTCCCTCCCTGCCTGGCTGTGTGTGAGGAGCTGTTCCTGCCAGCAGCCCCTCCCTGTGCCCAGCTCAGCTCCCTGCCAGTGCTGCCAGAGCCCATCCCCAGCCCAGGGCCCAGGGGCAGCTCTGCCTGGGCAGGGGCTGCAGAGCAGATCCCAGACCCCCTGCGCTGGCTGGGAAGGGGCAGGGGTTGGCACTGGATGTGCTTCCTGAGCAGGGCCCTGGCACAGGGAACCTTCTGGCCCTGGGCCTCTGATGGGGCAGCAGCAAGTCCTGCTCTGCAGCAGCTTCTCCTGCTGCCCCCCAGCAAATCCAGCACAGCCATCCTGACAGCTCCTGCCAGGGCTGCCATTTGGCAGCTGCAAGAGCCACTGGCAGCAACTCCCCTGCACTGCTCTGCAGCCACAGCCTTCCCGTGCCAAAGGGCTGCCAAGGTTCCTCCCCTGAGCAGCTCTGCCCTGTCCTCCCAGCCCAGGATCCCTTTCACCTCCTGCTCCCTTCTCCTGCCTGCCCTTGCTGCCTGCAGCTCCTGCCCTGCTCTGCCATAGGGCCACTTCCTCTGCCCTGCAGGGAATGGGAGAGGCCTTCTGAAAGATCCTACAAGCTGTGGGATGTGGCAGCTTTAGGGGATCCCTGCAGGAAGGGAAGTTTCAGTGTCCTCCAGCCAGAGAATTCTTCATTCAAATCCTGGGAATGTTTCTCCTGTAGTGAGAGCTCAGTCCCCTCCCAGCCCAGGCTGCCTCTCACCTCTCTGCCTTCTCTCCTGTGCCCTGGGTGCTGCAGGCAGTGCCCTCAGCCCTGCTGGGCTGTGCAGAGGAGCTGCTCCTGGGCAGAGCTGTCTCTTTGAAGCTGTTCTTGGTTGCCAGGAGCTCCCTGTGTGCCAGGAGCCCGGCCCAGCTCAGCAGCACAGCAACAGCCCCAGGCATTTCATCACCCTCGGGGGCTTTGGGGATGAGTCCCTGAACAGAGGAAACCTCTAAAGAATTTAAAGTCAAACTAAAACTTTAAAGTTTCTTGTAGTGCTAACGGGTCCCACTGAGGGACACGGCTGAGAAAGTGATCTCAGGGTTCAGTTAGAGCAGAAAACTGCAGACAGTGATGACAAGGATGGACAAGCAATGCAAAGGTGGCTCTGATGCTGAAGACACATTGACTTTTTTCCTCAATCCAAAGGACCAAGGCCTGAGCCCCAGCCCCTGGGAAGGCAGATCCTGTCCCTGCCTCATTGCTCAGGGCTCTTCCTGGGGCACTGGGATGTGGGATGGGCAGTGCCAAGGGCAGGACGATGAGGTGGCACCTGCCAGGCTGCTGAGCAGGGACAAGGAGGCCAGGAGGCCCCAGGGCTGCAAGGGCCACTTGTCTCCTCCTGGCCTCAGGGGCACAGCCAGCAGCCATGGCCAAAGGCCTGCAGAAGGGGGCTGTGTCAGGGCCTTTCAGCTTCTGCACAGGCCTCTCTGCTGTGCAGCCCAGGCTGTCCTACGGTGTCCATGCCCTGCCCCTTTCCCTGCAGGCTGTCGTCATCCCCCCGGCTGCCCCACCTGGCTGGCCCCTTCCTGCACTGACATCTCTGCGTCCTCCCTGGCTCTTCCTCCCAGGCTCCTCCTGGCTGATGTGTGGCACCACAGCATTGCCTTTAGAGTGAAATTCTTTGAGTCTGTTAAACCAAACTCCTTCTCCAAAGAATTTCTATTGCTGGGACATGAATTGCCTTATTTTTGGAGAAGCAATTGTAAGAAGGTGAAAATAAGTTCCAACATCTCTGTGTGAGAGTTTCACCAAATGGGTCAATGGCAGAGCCTGCCAGGATGATCTTGCCAGTTGAAGATGGGAAATTCTGTTTGGGGTCTAAGTCTTATGATGGGCAACAAGAAAGCACATTTGGGGACTGCACAGGACCTGTCATGGTTTCTCTGAGGAAGAAACAAAGGAAGGGAAATGGTGGGATCATAGTTGTTTGTGAAGGAACAGGCGTGAAAAAACAGAGAGAAAAGGGGATGAAAAAACTCAGAATGACCAAATATGTATTCTTAGAGAAGTCCTGGAGAATTAGGTCAGGAATGTAACTCAAACTAACAGGATGTAAATAAGCTCTGTCCTCAGATAAGGTGAAGAACAAATGTAACAGTGGTGGTGGAACAGGATGACAATGGGCTGGCTCAAAACTGAGGGCAAGGCAGCAGAGGAAGCCTGGAAGGATCAAAGAAGGACCTCCAGGGGGGTTACTCTGTGAAGCAAACTAATGAATATATATTAAGCAAATCTGAACATCTAATGAATATGTAACCAGAGTGTGCAATAAGAAGCCCTGTCCATCTGTCATTTGGCACCTTCGGTTACAGGAGCTTCCCTGCCAACGTCCAGTGCTGAATAAAGAACAATTCCTGCTTCTTAATACTTACAAATTGGGGTGGAGGTGTTTGTTTCTGCCCCCTTTTGGTATCAGGGCCATTGTGACACTTTGGAACCTCCTGGAATCCAAGGGCCATTGCCACAGTGCAAGGCCTGATGGAGACAAAGGCCCTTGGACACTGGGGCAGCTCACAGAATCCAGGGGCCTTGATGACACTCCAGGGCATCACAGAACCAAAGGAGTCCCGGGAAGGTGCTGAACCTCCTGGAATCAAGGGGGCATTGTGACACTGTGACACTGTGACATTGTGACACTGTGACACTGTGACACTGTGACACTGTGACACTGTGACACTGTGACCCTGTGACACTGTGACATTGTGACACTGTGACATTGTGACACTGTGACCCTGCAGGGCCATGTGGAGACAAAGGGGCCATTGTGACCCTGGGCAACCTCACAGCACCAAGGGCCATTGTGACACTGCAGGGCCTCATGGATTCAAAGCAGTGCTGGGACACTCTGGACCTGATGGAATCACTGTGCAATTGGGACACCACAGAACCTCATGGAATCCTCAGCACCACTGAGACATATGGGAATCTTCTGGAATCAAGGGACCATGGTGACAGTGCAGGGCCTATGGAGCAGAAGGGACCACTGTGACACTGTGGAACCTCATGGAATAAAGGAACCTGTGAGACACTGGATTATTGAGATAATTCTTGACTCAGAACAACTCCAGTGTGATGGTGGGTGGGGAAGGACAGGTGGAATTTGCCAAAGGTGAGGGGGTGCCCTGTTCCATTGCCCAGCCCTTGGAGCCTCCTTGGGCAGCCCTGGAGCTGCTGTCAGTCCAAAGCAGCCCGGGAGCACTGCCCCATCCCACAGCCTGGAGCCCCTAACCCAGCCCCACACTGGCTCCAGCACACCAGGAGCTCTGCCCCTCACCCTCCTGCAGCCCCAGAGTGGCCAGTGGGCCACAAGTCCCCCCTGGGGGGTGGGCACAGGGGGCAGAGCAAATCAAACCAGCCCCGTGCGGCCATGGCGTGGTCGGACCCTCCATCTGGGCACGGGGAAGCTGCACTGGCACCAGACTGCGGGTGGGAGCTGCACTTCTCTCTTTCCTTACTTCTTCTTATTCTCTCAATCTCTCATACTATTTGAGGAAACTTAAAACTGGATGGGTTGGGTTTTTGCTGACTTGTCTGGGTTGGCCTGTGCTCAGTCAGTGCTTTGGGGAATGCTCTGTTCTGGTGGAATGTTGCCCTTTCACCTTTTGCCAAGCTCCCTTCTTTTCTAAACTTTACCAGTAAAACTGTGGTTTTTGACCTCCTGATAGGTCAAAAGTGTGTTGCATCTTTTCCACTGTGCTCCCTTAAGGTACTTAAAGAACTGAAGTCCTTTTTCAAATATCTGGAGGGTGGATATTTGTGATGCCTTGTATATTTTTTAAAGGAAAACCCTTTTGAGGAGCTTGTTGCTCAAACCTGGGGTCTTACAGTCACCATCCCTGGAAGTGTTCAGAAAACATTGAGCTGTGGCACTTGGGGACACGGTTCAGTGGTGAAGATGCCAGTGTTGGGTTAATGGTTGCACTCCATGATCTCAGAGATATTTTCCACCCTCGAATATTCTGTGATTCTGTGGTGACTCAACCACTTCCCTGGACATTCTGTTCCAATGCTTGATAACCCTCAGTCATCCCTTTGATGCTGCAGCCAAGGAAACTCATGGAATGAAGGGGCCATTGTGACCCTGCAGGGCCTGGTGGAACCTTGTCTGTTGGGAAACACAAAGGGATGTGTGGGAGGGTTTCACTGACAACCAGGAGAATTTTGGAGAGGGACCTTTACACCCCCAGATCTTGATGTGTCCACACCTCTCTGCCTGGGTGTGGGTGTGAATTGACTGTGGTGTGAGTGTTGTTATTGTGAATCTATAATTCAGTCTCTGTTCAGTTCTAGTAAATGCTATTGAATCTCTTGATAACTGTTAAGTTGGTCAATGATTAAGTGCTACTAATCTCTTTTGCCCCCTTATCTTTGTGTCCAAATCCTTTGCACCCGACCCTCTTGCATCCCAGGGCTCTGTGGAAATCATTGCCTTTCATTAAAAAAATAACTATTTTTTGCGACCTGCCCTTTCAAATTTTCCTCCTTAGCTAAACTACAAAACAACTCCAATTACTTGTTAAAGAATTGAAAACATGAAGACAATTAAAGGAAGGAAAATAATTTGTTTTTCTGTATTTTAATGAGCCCCACAGTGTACTTAGAGACAAGTCCATTGTTCTCAACTACTGAGAGAAGATTGAAGAAGCTGCTCAAGAAGTCAGAAGCCAAACTCCCAGTCCCTTGAAGCATTGCTGGGCCCCACTGAGGGCAGGCACTGACAAAGCCTCCCCAGGGACTCCTTGGAGCAGATCCTTGCAGGCCAGGAGTGCAGGCAGACAAAGGAAAGTGTCTTGTGGTGGCCTGAGGGGCAGAGGCAGCTGCCAGAGCCAAGGGCACAAAGGCCTGGGTGCCTTTGGGCCTTGCAGCCCTGCCAGAGCCCTTGGCCATCTGTGCTGCAGGCTGTGCTCCCCTGGCCCTGCTGCTCCTCTGGCCTTGCAGGCTGCACACACCCCTCCTGCTTTCCCACCCCCCTGCCAGCAGCATTTCTGGGCCCTCCCTGATGGCTCTGCTGTCCCCCAGCTCTGGCTGCTGCCATGTGCACTTGGCCTTCTTGGCTTTGCTGCTGAGCCCCTGTGCCCCAGGACATCCCTGACAGAGCCCAGGCCCTTCTGCTGGGGGTCCCTGCAGAGCTGAGCAGATCCAGGTCACCTCCCATTGCTCTGCCAACCCCTTGGGCCTGCTCTGGGCCCTGCAGGTCCTTGCCCTGCTCCCAAGGGCTCTGGGGGTGCTTCATGCTCAGGCCTTGGGTTTTGTACAATCACCCTCATTGGATCATATGCAGAACCTCTTGTGAGACAGGGAACCTATAAGAGAAGAGGTTCACTCTACTTACTATATGGATGAAGCAAACACAGGAAAATCAGATTAGAGTCAATTTCAAATGATTTACACACAGATCAGAGATGCAAAAAGTTCAAAGTGCAAAGGTGTAAAAGACAAGGAGGCAAACGAGATCAGTAGAATTAATCACTGACCAATTTAATACTTATAAAGAGATTCAATATGATTTTCTACAATCACAACAGTGACAATTATGGATTCACTATAACCACATCCACAGCATAGCCAATGAACACGCAAAGGTAGAGTTGTGAACATCTGTGTGTGTAAAGGTACCTCTCAAAAATTCCCCTTGTTGTCACTGAAATGCTCCTGTTAAATCCCTTTGTGTTTCCCCACAGACAAGGGTGGCATCTCGAGGAGTGTGTGTGTGTGTCTGTGGTTGGGTATCAGCCCAGGCCTCCTTGTCAGTAACAGTCTGCTGAATGTCACCAACTTGGCGGTTCCCAAGCTCCAGGAGGCTCCAAGAATTGTCCCACAAAGAGGAAGGTGCTGGAACAGCCACTGTGGCCCAGGAGAGCTCAAAGGGCCTCACTCAGGCCTGCTATTCATAAAGTTGCAAGATGGTTGAGTTTGGCCACCATGAATTTTCTGTTCTGGCCATAAGCCAGTTGAGAAACTACTGGACTATCTTCCCAAAGATGGGCAGCTGATGACTGTGATTGTTCCACCTCTGCCGTGCAAGAGCTCCTGGTGTGATCAGGCAGTGCCTGGTGGCTCCACTGGGATGCTCCAGGGACACTTCACTGCTCAGCCCCTTCGGCCAAGGCTTATCAGGAGCTTCTGGGATCAGGCCCGAGGATGGGCGAGGGATGCACCCTCACACCCCTTCCCAGTCCGGCCATAACACCGAGGGCACAGTGTGGCCTCCTCTGCCCTTCACCTGCCTGTCTCCCCTCCCCTCCAGGAGCCCTGGCTCTGCCCCACAACCCCCTTGAAATGAGCCCTTACACAACCCAGTCACACCTTGAGAAATGCACACTGATATTTTCCTCTCCCAGCACCGTTCCAGCTCAGCACAGCTCCCTCCAGGCCCTCCCAGCTCCCCTGCCACCTCTCCAGCCCAGCCCAGTCTGCTCTGGCCCCACAGCAGTGCCCACCCCAGGGAGCTGCAGAGCTCTGGGCACTCCCCCCACAGCCCCAGCCCCTCTGAAGGGCACAGCAGCTCCTGGGGGCAGAGGAGTCAGCACAGAGAGGGGTGGGCAGAAGGAAAAGGAGGTCGATGGCACCCTGTGTGCCCTACACAGGGTATCCTGAGAGCTCTGCAGCCCCTCTGTGCCAGCACTAGCCCTGCCCCTGGTATTCCCTCAAGACAAAGGAACCAGCCCCAAGCTGGTGCAGCCAGAAAAGTGTTTTTCCCTCCCATTCACTCCTGCTATGCTGAAGATGAATCTTAGATAAAGAAGTTGCTAAAGGTCCATTTATTTTGCCTAAAGGACATTCTTTCTTGTTTATACAAAGTCTATGAGTCACACAAGATGGGTGGATATTTAAAGGGGAGAAAAAATGATGTTTATTGAAAGCATGATAAAAAGTTAAAAAAAGGAAAAAAAAAAAAAAGAGACGTGGCCTGTCATGATGTACCCTGGAAGTCACTGCACAGGAAGCAGGTGGTCTGTGTGTGCAGAAAACACTCAGTTACCAGTTTCCTCAGAGCATCCCTGAGCTCCTGGTTCCTCAGGCTGTAGATGAGGGGGTTCAGTGTTGGAGGCACCACCGAGTACAGAACTGACAGGGCCAGATCCAGAGATGGGGAAGAGATGGAGGGGGGCTTGAAGTGGGCAAACATGCCAGTGCTGATAAACAGGGAGACCACGGCCAGGTGAGGGAGGCACGTGGAAAAGGCTTTGTGTCGTCCCTCATCAGAGGGGATCCTCAGCACAGCCCTGAAGATCTGCACATAAGAGAAAACTATGAAAATGAAACCTCCCAAAATAGGAAAAGCACTAAAAACAAGTAGCCCAATTTCCCTCAGGTACGTGCCTGAGCAGGAGAGCTTGAGGATGTGTGGGATTTCACAGAAGAACTGGCCCAGGGCATTGCCCTGGCACAGGGGAAGGGAAAATGTATTGGCTGTGTGCAGCAGAGCATTGAGAAACCCAGAGGCCCAGGCAGCTGCTGCCATGTGGGCACAAGCTCTGCTGCCCAGGAGGGTCCCGTAGTGCAGGGGTTTGCAGATGGCAACGTAGCGGTCGTAGCACATGATGGTCAGGAGGGAAAATTCTGTTGACAGGAGGAAGAAAGAGAAAAAGACCTGAGCTACACATCCTGTGTAGGAGATGGTTGTGGTGCCCCAGAGGGAGTTGTGCATGGCTTTGGGCACAGTGGTGCAGATGCAGCCCAGGTCTGTGAGGGAGAGGTGCAGCAGGAAGAAGTCCCTGGGGGTGTGCAGGTGCTGGTCGCAGGCTACGGCGCTGAGGATGAGGCCGTTGCCCAGGAGGGCAGCCAGGGAGATGCCCAGGAAGAGCCAGAAGTGCAGCAGCTGCAGCTCCCGCCTGTCTGAGAATGCCAGCAGCAGGAACTGGGCTATGGAGCTGCTGTTGGGCATTTGCTGCTTCCTCAGAGTGTTTGGATCTGTTGAGGAGGAGAAGTCAGTGCTGAGTTAGACCAGGCTGCTGCAGCCAAACAGGACACGTCTCACAGCCACCCCACTCTCAGGCTCTTTCTCCTCACTCAAACCTCCCTGCAGCTCCCTCCCCTGAGCTCTGGCTGTTGCTGCCTGAGGGGACCACTAAAAGGACTGAGCTGAGGGATTTCTTTGATCACTCACTTGCACCTGCCACAGTTAGGAATGGTTGTGGATGTTGCAAATTCCTGACACTTCTCACGCACAGCAGGGGTGATCTCCAATGAAATGTGCTCCTGATAAATCCAAGAGATTCTGAGTTTTGTTGTTTGCAATTTGCCCAAATGAAGGACTGAATTGAGGGAATTCTTTGTGTTTGTTCTCCCACTTGCAGCTTCCACAGGTAGGAATAGGATGCTGGAAATCCCTTACATTTCCATGGCGCTGTAGGCCAAGTCCTGTGGGTTCTGAGGGTACAGGGATGGTCCCTCAGTGCAGACAGAAGAGCTGCTCTGCCCATCAGTCTGTGCTCAGCTGCCCTGTGCTGGCAGCTTGGAGCTGCAGGAGCATCACACTCAACTGTTCCCCTACACAGAAACTGCACAGAGAGCCAGGAATCCATGTCCAAAAACAGACTGACACACTCCGCACCTTTTCATCTCTCCCCTCCCGCTCTGGGAGACAAAATACTCATTGCAGCTTCCAAGAGCATTTCCATGGATTTAGCACTGAGGAGTTTTCTCCACAGGGATCCTGTGCAGCACAGAGATACTATGGCAGAGCTGTGCCCTCCTGGAGGGCACCTGCAGCCCTGCAGGACACCCAGGGAAACAGCTGAAGAGCCTGAACTTGCCTAGAGGGCACTTGGGCACTTTGCTCCCACAGACACATCCCCACAGCAGCACCCAAAGGGTTTGTGTCTGCACAGGAATCTGCCCCCCCAAACCCCACACTGGCTCAGAAAAGCCAAGGCTGAGAACAAGGAGAGCCCAGGCAGCAGGGGATGGCAGGGAAATGCCCCAGTGCTGCTGCCAAGGCAGGAGGGACAGGCAGAGGCAGCTGGAAATGAGGGCCTTGTCCTTGCCTGGGCTCTGGCTGCTGCAGGGCAATGCCCAGCCCAGCCCCCGTGGGCCTGAGGGCAGAGGCTCTGCTTGGGCTGGCAAAGGAGCCCAGGCAGGAGCTGCTCAGGGAAGGGCTCTGTGCCACAGACACAGGCAGGGAGGGGCCACATCCCCCTGGGCAGCACTTGTGGCAGCAGCTGCCTCTCCCTCCCTGCCTGGCTGTGTGTGAGGAGCTGTTCCTGCCAGCAGCCCCTCCCTGTGCCCAGCTCAGCTCCCTGCCAGTGCTGCCAGAGCCCATCCCCAGCCCAGGGCCCAGGGGCAGCTCTGCCTGGGCAGGGGCTGCAGAGCAGATCCCAGACCCCCTGCGCTGGCTGGGAAGGGGCAGGGGTTGGCACTGGATGTGCTTCCTGAGCAGGGCCCCTGCAAATGGCAGCAGGTGCAGCTGAAGCTGGGAGGAGCCCTGAGCCTGCAGCTGAAGGGCCCTGCCCAGCCCTGGCCTGCCAGGAGGGCTCACTCCTTCCCCCCAGCCCTTCTCCCTGCAGGGCCGTGGCAGCTCCTTGGCCGGGCTGAGAGCTGCCCCTGGCAGGCAGCAGAGTCCCTGCCCCAGCACACACAGCCCTTCTGAAAGATCCTACAAGCTTTGGATGTGGCAGCTTTAGGAGATCCATCCAGGAACAGAATTTAACTTTCCTATAGCCAGAGAATTCTTCATTCAAATCCTGGGAATGTTTCTCCTGCAGTGAGAGCTCAGTCCCCTCCCAGCCCAGGCTGCCTCTCACCTCTCTGCCTTCTCTCCTGTGCCCTGGGTGCTGCAGGCAGTGCCTTCAGCTCTGCTGGGCTGTGCAGAGGAGCTGCTCCTGGGCAGAGCTGTCTCTTTGAAGCTGCTCTTGGTTGCCAGGAGCTCCCTGTGTGCCAGGAGCCCGGCCCAGCTCAGCAGCACAGCAACAGCCCCAGGCATTTCATCAGCCTCAGGGGCTTTGGGGATGAGTCCCTGAACATCAGACCCTGAGGAGAGTTGCAGGAACCTCCTGAGAAACCAAAGTGAGATTCAAACTGTAAAGTTTCTTGCAGTTTTAATGGGTCCCACTGAGAAAATATCCTCAGGACTGTGTAAGAGCAAAACCTGGAAACTTTGATGATGGGTCATACAATCACTAAGGCTGGAAGAGACCTTCAAGATCTTCTGATCCAGCTTTCAACTAGCACCACCATAATCACCTAAAAACCGTTTCCCAAAGTGCCATATGCAGATGCCATCTGAACACTTCCAGAGACTCCACCACCTCCCTGGGCTACTTGTTCCAACACCTAAAGATTCTCTCAGTAAGAAAAGAATTTTGTAGTATCTAATCTGAACCTCACCCAAGGCAACTCAAGGCCATTTCCTCTCTTGCTCTCACTAAAGGCTTTGTAGAAGAGATTGATCCCCTTCTCCACTGAAACCTCCTTTCAGGTCATGGCAGAGAGTGATGAGGTGCTCCCTGAGCCTCCTCTCCTGCAGACTAAAGAACCCCAGTTCCCTCAGCTGCTCCTCATCAGACATGTTTTCCAGACCCTTCCCCAGCTCCATTCCCTTCTCTGGACACGCTCCAGCCCCTCCAGGGCCTTTTTGCACTCAGGGGCCAGAACTGGACACAGCACTCCAGGTGGGGCCTCCCCAGTGCCCAGCACAGAGGGGCAATCCCTGCCCTGGTCCTGCTGGCCACCCTGTTCTCCAGAAAGGCCAGGATGCCCTTGGCCTTCTTGCCCCCCTGGGCACACTCTGGCTCATATCCAGTCACTGTCAAGCAGCACCCCCAAGTCCCTTCCTGCTGAGCAGCTCTCAAGCCCCTCTGCCCCAAGCCTGGAGTGTTCCAGGGGCTTGTTGTGACCCAAGTGCAGGACCTGACACTTGGCCTGATTGATGCAGCCTGTCCAGATCCCTCTGCAGAGCCTTCCTGCCCTGCAGCAGATCCACACTCACACCCAACTTCATGGGATCCACCAATTTCCTGAGGGGGCACTCGATCCCCTCAGATCCCCAATAACAATGTTAAACAGGACCAGCCCCACCCCTGAGCCCTTGGGAACCCCACTAGTGACCGGCCCCACCTGGATTTAGTTCCCTCCCCCACCACTCCCTGGGCCATCAGCCAGTTTTTCCCCCAGCAAACAGTTCCCTCGTCCAGGCCATGAGCAGCCAGTTTGTGCAGGAGATGCTGTGGGAGATGGGCTCAAAGGCTTTCCTGAAGTCAGCACAGACACATCCCCAGCCTTTCCCTCAGCTGCTGAGGGGGTCATTTGTCACAGAAGGAGACCAGGCTGGTCAGGCAGGACCTGCCTTTCCCAACCCCACGCTGGCTGGGCCTGATCCCCTGGATGTCCTGCCTGTGCCATGGGATGGGGATGGGAGAAATAGAAACTTGACTCACAGAATGCCCAACTATGGAAGAATGTATTCTTAGAGAAGTTCCTGAGAATTATATCAGGGATGTAACTCAAACAAACAGGATGTAAATAAGCTCTGTTTCCCCAGATAAGGTGAAGAACAAACGTAACAATTGTTTTTGGTGGTGGAACAGAATGACGATGGGCCTGCTCTGGAACTGAGGGCAAGGACACAGAGGAAGCCTGGAAGGATCAAAGAAGGACCTCCAGGGGGGTGACTCTGTGAAGGAAACTAATGAATATGTATTACGCAAACCTGAATATCTAATGAATATGTTACCAGAGTGTGCAATAAGAAGCCCTGTCCATCTGTCATTTGGCACCTTGAGTTAGAGGAGCTTCCCTGCCAACGTCCAGTGCTGAATAAAGAACAATTCCTGCTTCTTAACACTTACAAATTGGGGTGGAGGTGTTTGTTTCTGCCACCTTTTACTATCAGGGCCATTGTGACACTTTGGAACCTCCTGGAATCCAAGGGCCATTGCCACAGTGCAAGGCCTGATGGAGCCAAAGGCCCTTGGACACTGGGGCAGCTCACAGAATCCAGGGGCCTTGATGACACTCCAGGGCATCCCAGAACCAAAGGAGTCCCGGGAAGGTGCTGAACCTCCTGGAATCAAGGGGGCATTGTGACACTGTGACACTGTGACACTGTGACATTGTGACATTGTGACACTGTGACACTGTGACATTGTGACACTGTGACAGTGTGACACTGTGACACTGTGACATTGTGACACTGTGACACTGTGACATTGTGACACTGTGACACTGTGACACTGTGACACTGTGACATTGTGACATTGTGACACTGTGACACTGTGACATTGTGACACTGTGACATTGTGACATTGTGACACTGTGACACTGTGACACTGTGACACTGTGACATTGTGACACTGTGACACTGTGACATTGTGACATTGTGACACTGTGACAGTGTGACACTGTGACACTGTGACACTGTGACACTGTGACACTGTGACATTGTGACACTGTGACACTGTGACATTGTGACACTGTGACATTGTGACACTGTGACACTGTGACACTGTGACACTGTGACATTGTGACACTGTGACACTGTGACACTGTGACACTGTGACATTGTGACCCTGCAGGGCCATGTGGAGACAAAGGGGCCATTGTGACCCTGGGCAACCTCACAGCACCAAGGGCCATTGTGACACTGCAGGGCCTCATGGATTCAAAGCAGTGCTGGGACACTCTGGACCTGATGGAATCACTGTGCAATTGGGACACCACAGAACCTCATGGAATCCTCAGCACCACTGTGACATATGGGAATCTTCTGGAATCAAGGGACCATGGTGACAGAGCAGGGCCTATGGAGCAGAAGGGACCACGGTGACACCGTGGAACCTCATGGAATAAAGGAACCTGTGAGACCCTGGATTATTGGGATAATTCTTGACTCAGAACAACTCCAGTGTGTGTGTGGGTGGGGAAGGACGGGTGGAATTTGCCAAAGGGGAGGTGGTGCCCTGTTCCATTGCCCAGCCCTTGGAGCCTCCTTGGGCAGCCCTGGAGCTGCTGTCAGTCCAAAGCAGCCCGGGAGCACTGCCCCATCCCACAGCCTGGAGCCCCTAACCCAGCCCCACACTGGCTCCAGCACACCAGGAGCTCTGCCCCTCACCCTCCTGCAGCCCCAGAGTGGCCAGTGGGCCACAAGTCCCCCCTGGGGGGTGGGCACAGGGGGCAGAGCAAATCAAACCAGCCCCGTGCGGCCATGGCGTGGTCGGACCCTCCATCTGGGCACGGGGAAGCTGCACTGGCACCAGACTGCGGGTGGGAGCTGCACTTCTCTCTCTTCCCTTACTTCTTCTTATTCTCTCAATCTCTCATACTATTTGAGGAAACTTAAAACTGGATGGGTTGGGTTTTTGCTGACTTGTCTGGGTTGGCCTGTGCTCAGTCAGTGCTTTGGGGAATGCTCTGTTCTGGTGGAATGTTGCCCTTTCACCTTTTGCCAAGCTCCCTTCTTTTCTAAACTTTACCAGTAAAACTGTGGTTTTTGACCTCCTGATAGGTCAAAAGTGTGTTGCATCTTTTCCACTGTGCTCCCTTAAGGTACTTAAAGAACTGAAGTCCTTTTTCAAATATCTGGAGGGTGGATATTTTTGATGCCTTGTATATTTTTTAAAGGAAAACTCCTTTGATGACCTCATAGCTCAAACCTTGGATCTTACAGTCACCATCCCTGGAAGTGTTCAGAAAACATTGAGCTGTGGCACTTGGGGACACGGTTCAGTGGTGAAGATGCCAGTGTTGGGTTAATGGTTGGACTCCATGATCTCAGAGGTCTTTTTCAACCCTAAAAATTCTCTGATTCTGTGGTGACTCAACCACTTCCCTGGACATTCTGTTCCAATGTTTGATAACCCTCAGTCATCCCTTTGATGCTGCAGCCAAGGAAACTCCTGGAATGAAGGGGCCATTGTGACCCTGCAGGGCCTGGTGGAACCTTGTCTGTTGGGAAACACAAAGGGATGTGTGGGGGTGTTTCACTGACAACCAGGAGAATTTTGGAGAGGAACCTTTACACATCCAGATCTTGATGTGTCCACACATCTCTGCCTGGGTGTGGGTGTGAATTGACTGTGGTGTGAATGATGTTTTTGTGAATCTATAATTCAGTCACTGTGAAAAATGTAGCAAATGCTACTGAATCACTTGATAACAGTTTAATTGGTCAATGATTTGGTTCTACTAATCTTTTTTGCCTCCATATATTTGTGTCCAAATCCTTTTTACAGTGATCCTCTTGCATCCCAAGGCTCTGTGTAAATCACTCCCTTTCATCTAAAAAATATATTTTTATCACTTCCACTTTAAAATCTTCCACCGTAGCTAAAGTACAAAACAACTTCAATTAGTTGTTGAAGACTTGAAAAGATGAGGACAATTAAAGGAAGAAAAATAATTTGTTTTTCTGTATGTTAATGAGCCCCACAGTGTGTTTAGAGACAAGTCCATTGTCTTCAACTACTGAGAGAAGATTGAAGAAGCTGCTCAAGAAGTCAGAAGCCAAACTCCCAGTCCCTTGAAGCATTGCTGGGCCCCACTGAGGGCAGGCACTGACAAAGCCTCCCCAGGGACTCCTTGGAGCAGATCCTTGCAGGCCAGGAGTGCAGGCAGACAAAGGAAAGTGTCTTGTGGTGGCCTGAGGGGCAGAGGCAGCTGCCAGAGCCAAGGGCACAAAGGCCTGGGTGCCTTTGGGCCTTGCAGCCCTGCCAGAGCCCTTGGCCATCTCTGCTGCAGGCTCTGCATCTACATAAGTTTACCTCTTATAACTATCTTGTTCAAGGAATATAGTTAGCATCTTAAAGTATTTTTTTTTTTTATTAATTAAGACATACAAATATCCTGTTGTCCCAGAAAAGTGTATGCAATATCGACAAAAAATCATCATTAGGCCTTCAGCTTTAAAAAGCTGTGAAATTACCTAACTCACATCTGTTTCTGCCAAAATAATGACTTAAAACTGACTGAACTATCAATAACAAAATTACAACCTTTTTGTTAAAGTAAAGAACAACTAGAAGAAGCAGCTAGACAAAAGCTGAAGACTGCCCACACCTCAACAACCAGAGATGACTTGGAATGAGCAGCTTAAATTGACTTCTCACAGAAGACACTGGATTTCAAGCTGTGTAACAAACTGTAATAGTGACTTATCTATTCATTTTTCTAGGTACAAACTCAGAAATGCGGACATTACTTACCAATACTGTATCTTTGAATTCATTAAATTTTAGTGTTCGAAACAAAAAAGGGGGGAAAGAGAATATGCATGTGCATAGGCAGGTACTGGATCAGAACAGATCTTGTTTAAGTTTGTTAAGCCTTTCTGTTCCTTATACTAATTCCCCTTTAAAACAGGACTGACAAACTCACGACCAATTACTACTTAAAGTCTTAAATGTGTGGCTGAAAAATAAAGACAAAATACAGATTACAGGTTTGCATGAATGAGGAGAGATTGAGGCAGCCACCTAAGAATGAGTGAGAGAGAGATGGTGTGAATGTAGGAATGTATGTGAACCAAAATGCACCTTATGCCACATGCCTGCAACAAGCACACTCACACAGCAAACACTGCCTCTGCCACATCACCCCAATAGGGGACAGCTGAGAACAAGGCGTCCTCTCATAACCCTTTCTTCTTAAAGTAATAAAAAGTTTTCCCCAGTCATATATAGGCCCTCAGATAATAAAGTTTTTGTTCTATCCAGTTGCATGAGACCCTTGGGTAAATAAGGATTTTGTTCAATAAAGTTTTGTTCTACCCAATTGCAGGAATCCCTTAGGTAAATAAGGTTTAAGTAAATACTTGCTAAAATTTGCAAGTCCATAAAGGTAATACAAATAATAAGGTTACTATGTCAAATGAAAAATGTTCTGTTAAAAAGGAGTTAACTAAAGGATTTCAAAATTGCACTGTTCTGTATCTTGATGTAATAAAGACAGGAGATGTGGTGTTTCGGGTGACAGGAATGGGGCCAGAAAGGTACCCTGGGAGTTGTAGTCCATAAAGTGCTCTATCACACAGGTGCAATGAAGTGCTTGTTTAGGACTGGTCAAGAAAGTCTCATGTTATGAAGTGTTACAGTTTGAAACCACTATTTAGGCTTTTGTCTCTTTAAATAAAGCATCTTTTGCTACACACCACATTGGTGTCTCTGTGGACCACAGGACCCTTAATTTATTATATTATTAATATTGCAACAATGATGGATCCAGGGCAGTGTATTTTCTGATGGCACCTCTAAGTCTGTCTAAGAATGCCGTGGGGGTCTCGTCCCGTCCTTGCCTTACATCGTACAAGGCAGCCCAATTCACTGCTTTGGGTGCAGGGCTTCACAATCCCACCTGCACCAATCTTCTCTACTGATCCAATCACTTAGAATGCTCAGGGTTGTTCGGGTCCCAGTTAGGTTTTCATCCTGGAAAAATTTCATCTCTGTCTCCTCTTAAAACATTTGTTGTAATCTGTCCTTCCACATGATTTCTTGCTGCTTTTATTACAAGCTCTTTTTCTGTTTCTGTCAGTTCTGAGAGTATCAAATCTGTGTCTGACCAATCAATGTCCTGATTTTTCACAATTAATACAAATCTCTCAGCCACCTTCTCAGGATTTTCTCTAAAGAGTTTTGCTTCCTCCCTCCAGCTGTTCAAATCACTTGCTGAAAAAAGCACTTTCCCTTTTGCCTGATGACCTGCAGGTGTCATTACCTGCCTCAGAGGAGCAACTGTGTGGCCAGTCTCAGTTTGAGCTTTTGTTCTACCCCCAGGCTGACTCTTGGCTTTCTGTCCCATGGTCAGACCCCGATGTGTGCTGCTCCCTCCCTCTTCTGGGTGTTCCACACTCCCTGCTGTGCTTTCAGAATCTGTCCCATCCTGTCCCGACTCCTGTGGGCTGCCAGGTCCCTGCCCAGCTGGCTCTGGTGCTCTACAATGAGGCTGCAGTTCGGGAGGCTCTGGGATACTTTCCCCATCACTCTCTCTCTTTCCCAACTTGAGACCCCTCTGACCTTTGCTGCAGGCATAGGGGGGTCCTGGGGGGCTCTATTAATACCACAACTTTCCTGACACTCAGGTTTATTCCTTCAAGTGAAAAACATCTGCACACATCACCTCATCCCATGTCTGCTCCCTGCAAAGGAACAACAGAAGCTGCAGGATTGTGTTGTCATTAAGACTTCCTTGCCCTGGCCATTTTTCACCATCATCTGATATATACAGTGGCCACCAATTCTGGCAGTATTTCAAAAAGGACTTTTTACTTTGATTCCATCCGGGAATTCCGCCCAGCTCTCTCCAGTGTTTTAATATACACCCTACAGGAGTTTTAGGATTTATTTCTTTTCTCATTTTAACTCCCATTATGAGGATAAACAATTAAATCTGTAATATACTAACAATCACAATGATTTTATTGCCAAGAAATGTATCTACTCTTCAAATTTAAGTGCTACTTCTTGATCAAAACCTCCTAAAATTCACACAACTCACAACTAATCTGTATTGTCTCACAAACCCACAAGATGTCACCCTCAGACCACAAAATATTTGGCCTTCCTAGTAAACCTGTATAGACCCACAAACTCACAAGATGTCACCCCAAGGCCACAAGATACACACTCTACAGCAAATCTGTATGTATCAAAAAATACACATATCTATGCATGCTACAACAATAAAATCTAGCCCACTGAGTTTCTTCCAAGCTTTGATTGGCTCCATATCTAATAGAAATTAAAAGTAGGATTTAAGTGTATTTCCTGCATACCACAGGGTCCAAGGATATATCTTTTGCAATTATTGCATAAAGCATGAACAAATAATCAATAGGTACAAAATGGGCAAATTCTAATACCAGCTTTTAGGCTGCGTGGTGCATTCAAAGTCAAGGCCAGTTCCCAGCTTCTCTGCCACATCCAACTTCCAGAAGCAGGCTGTGTGTTTGGAGTTTGGTGAACCAGGCTGGTTTGAGCATCATTCAACACCAAAAACATTCCCGTGGCCCCACCGGTAGCTCCCAGATCTCCCAGAGAGCTGCAGGAGAGCCTGCACTGTTGGCATTGTCTGATGGCATTTTAGGCCTTCTGAGGGCAGGCCCTCCTGCCCCACGGGGAGAGAGGTTGGCTGTGAAAGTCCATCCTGGAGATGCACAGGTCCCCAAGAGCTGGGCTACTGAGTGACACCCAACCATGGACAGGTGGATGGCACTGACAAGATCAAAGTGTCTCAGGGAGAGCTGGACTGGCAACACAAGGGGGAATTCTTCCTGGCTGGGTGGGCCGGTGACCCCTCAGGTGCTCAGGGCAGAGGTGCAACACCCAGCTGGGCTTGTGATCCAGGGCTGGATTTACCCATGGACACCACCTGCCAGCTTATCCAGAACTGTGGAACATGTCCTGCCATCAAACAGGCTGAGAGGCCGAAGCCCCTGTGGTGTGGGGGAAACACTGTGTGTCCCTTCAGAGAGCTGGACTGAGCTCTGCTGCCCTTCTGTGTTTCTCACACGGGTGGGTCCCCCACTCCAAGTCACGAGACTTGGCCAAAGTCTGCTCCTCTCCACTCCAGTCTCTGCTCTCTTCTATTGCCCTTCCCCTTGGCAGGTGAGACCTCCCATTCCATGGGCACCCCAGCCCAGGGTGAAGCTGCTTTTCACACCCATGCCCAGCTCTTCCTCTTTGAGAGCAGCAGATGCAGATGAGAAAATACCCCCATAAAGAACAGGAGAGAGACCTCTCTCCCTGTGCCACCTGACTCCATTTGGTCACCTGAGCACCTCCAGGGGCTGCCCTGCACAGAAGGAGCAGTGACAGATTCCCCTGTCCTACATGTGGGCACCTTCTGCCATTTCATTTGGCCAAAGCAATGTCCCAGCAGCCTCCAAGAAGATCCCACAGCTGCTGCCCTGGCCCTGTGAACTGCTCCACTGGAGCCTGCAGTTCCCAGCAGGAATCTCGGTCCCCTCTGGCCCCTCAGAAGGAACCAGGGCTTTGTGTCCCAGCAGGTCCCTCCTGGCTTTGCTCTTCATTCATTCCAGGGGAGCTGGGACAAGGAGTCACCTGCAGGTGCCTGTTTTGTGCCCACTGGAGTGGGGCAGGAGGAATCCCAGCCCATGGGGCTGGTGGAGGGAGCTGAGTGTCCTTCTGGCCCCAGGGCTGCAGAGCCACAAGGAGACACCTCTGCTGACTCAGCTGAGTCCCTTCCCTCAGTGCAGGGGGAGGAGATCCCTCCTGGGCACTGTCTGGGGTTCCTGTCTAAGGATGGGACAGGAAAAGGGGCCTCTTGGACTTAACTCTGTGTCTCTTTGGAGAAATGACACTGCTGAAAGAAGTGTCTGTGGCCAGCTGAGAGAAGAACATCATTCTTTCCTTCAGCTGTGTCCCAGCAGGTTCCCCTGGAGCCCCAGGGACACCTGGAGGGAGCCCAGAGGGGCACAGAAAGGGCTGCCTGAGGCTGTTGCTGTGCTGCTGAGCTGGACCAGGCTCCTGGCCCACAGGGAGCTCCTGAAAACCCAGAAGAGCTTCCAAGAGACAGCTCTTGAGCAGCTTCTACAATCTCCTCTCAGGACCTCAGGATGATGGACTTGTCTAAACACACTGTGGGGATCATTAAAGACAGAAAAACAGTTTCTTTCACTTCCTTTTTTTGTCTTCATGACTTAAAGACTTCAACAAATAATTGGTTTTTTTCTAGTTTAGCTGAGGAGGGAGATTTTAAAGTGGACGTCACGAAAAATACCAATTTTTTTTTATGAAAGGGAATGATTTACACAGAGCCTTGGGATGCAAGAGGGTCAGGGTGCAAAGGATTTGGACACAAAGATAAGGGGGCAAAGGAGATAGGTAGGAATTAATTATTGACCAGTTTAACAGTTATCAACTGATTCAATAGCATTTGCTACAATTTAAGAGTGACTGAATTATGGATTCACAATAACAACACTCACACCACAGTCAATTCACACCCACACCCAGGCAGAGATGTGTGGACACATCAAGATCTGGGGGTGTAAAGGTCCCTCTCCAAAATTCTCCTGGTTGTCAGTGAAACACCCCCACACATCCCTTTGTGTTTCCCAACACTCAAGGTTCCACCAGGCCCTGCAGGGTCACAATGGCCCCTTCATTCCATTGTCCCAATGGCCCCTGGACTCCACATGGCCCTGCAGTGTCCCCACAGAGCCTTTGATTCCAGGAGATTGTGCAGGACGAGCCCTGGGAGGCCGCCTGGACATTTGTGAGGAGCAGTCAGTCCCTTCATACCAGAGCAGTCCAGTCCCCTTTCCTACAGGCAGCTTCTTCTAACAGAGCCCTTCTTGGGGTGTCTGTGTGGAGATTCCTGCCTTGGCTGGGGACGCCCTCCAAGGACACTCCTCAAGGTTGAGCAAAAGAAATCTCCCCATGACCAAAAGGTCTGGGTGAGTGACATCAGATCTCTATTTAATAATTATTTGGTTTTCTTTGCTTTAGTATAATTCTTTCCACAATTGCTTCAATATAGTGCATATTCTATACTGTACTACCTGTAGTTTTAGCCTTTATACTGTGTAGTGAAATATTCTGATTAGGATCTTTTGTCTGATCACTTGTAATAATAAATGGTTCATTATATAAAAATATTCCCATTTTGCCAATCATTAAAACCTCTGGGACAAAAGTGTTTCAATCCCACTTCTGGATTTCCTTAGATTTAATTTGTTGACAAATCTGAGGCCAAGATTGGATCCCTTATTCTTTGAGGCTCCGCAGTGTGACAATGGCTCCTTGATTCCATGAGCTTGCACTCTTTCCCAGCGTTCTTTGGCTCCATAAGGCCCTGCAGTGTGACAATGGCCCACTGATTCCATCATTTTCCCCAGTGTCACATTGGCCCCTTGATCCCAGGAGGTTCCACAGTGTCCCAATGGTCCCTTTGACTCCAGAAGGCCTTGCAGAATCAGAATGGCCCCTGGATTCTGTGAGGTTCCACAGTGTCACAATGGCCCCTTGATTCCATGAGATTCCACAATGTCTCCGTGGTTCCCTTTGGTTCCAGAAGATTCTGTGATGTCACACTGGCCCCTTGATTCCCTGACGTTCCACAGAGTCCCGGGGTCCTTTTGATGCCATGAGGTTCCGCAGTGTCACATGTTCCCTTTGGTTCCAGGAGGCCCCAGTGGATTCCAATGGCCCCTGGATTCCAGGAGATTCCCCAGGGTCCTGGGGTTCCCTTGTCTCCCTGAGATTTGGCATCGTCCAGGGTTCCTTTGGCAGGGGGACAAACCCCTCCATCTGTGTGTTTAGCTTTGCATTTTCTTCACTGTTTTGTGCTCCCAACACACCCCAGTCTGGGCAGAGTCTGCCCCCCCAAAGAACACAAGACCTGACTATTTGTGGCTCCCCTTGCAGGAGCAGGAACTTGGGCCACAATCTGTGCCAGGAGCAGAGAGGTCCTTCCCCACAGGAACTTCTTGGCAATGGAGTTATTAGGAAAACAGGACAGACTGTGGGGATCAGTGGCAGGGCATGGCCTGGGAAGTGTCTTGAGCATCCTCCTGTTTACCATGACCAGCTTTTTCATCCCCTTTTCTCTCTGTTTTCTCATGCTTGTTCCTCCACAAACCACTGTGATCCCACCATTTTTCTTCCTTTGGTTCTTCCCTAGAGATCCCATGACAAGTCTTGCACAATCTCCAAATGTACTTACTTGTAGCCCATCATAAGGCTCAGACCCCAAACAGAATCCCCCATCTTCAACTGGCAAGGTCATCCTGCCAAGCTCTGCCATTGACCCATTTGGTGAAACTCTCACACAGATATGTTGGATTTTTATCTCTTTTAATTTTTCACCTTTTGGGTTTCCAATGGCTTCTCCAAAAATATGGCAGTTCATGTCCCAGCAATAGAAATTCTTTGGAGAAAGAGTTTGGGATATCAGACTCAAAGAATCACGGAATGGTGTGGCTTGGAAGGGAGATAAAAGTTCATGTGGTCCAAGCCCCTGGACATGGACAGTGGCATCTTCACTAATTCAGGCTGCCCAAAGTTTGTGACCTTGGATAAATCCAGGGATGGGACATCCTCTTCTGCTGCAGTTCTTGCCAGCCCCATTGGTAAGTATTTCTTAATTTTATCCAATTTAAACTTCCCTATTTAAGTTCAATACCATTGCCCCATCTTCTACTATTTGGTTAAATGTATCCCTGTGATTGTCTTAGACTATGAGCACCATGTGCTCATCTGCAGAAAACTTGGGGTTTCCCAGGAAGGGGTTTCAAGGCCTCAAACATATGACCACTCTACAAGGGGGAAAGAAGTCGTGGGTTCAGTGGTGTGTAGACAGAGGACAGCAGAGAAGACCCCTGGGAGTGCTTGAGGAGTCGCTTCAGAGAGGGTGGATGTTTTTGTGGTAGCAGAAAACAGCAGGAGAAAGAAAGAATTAATGCCAAGTGAAGATGGGGAGGTCCAGAGTGGACAAGAGGAAAAAGGAATTGCTTTCCAAGGGCAGTGCTGTGGTGCAACACTTCAGCCAGGAGGAGTCTGGAGGAGCCCAAGGCTTTGTGTGTGCAGGAAGAGCCAGGGAGGACGCAGAGATGTCAGTGCAGGAAGGGGCCAGCCAGGTGGGGCAGCCGGGGGGATGACGACAGCCTGCAGGGAAAGGGGCAGGGCATGGACACCGTAGGACAGCCTGGGCTGCACAGCAGAGAGGCCTGTGCAGAAGCTGAAAGGCCCTGACACAGCCCCCTTCTGCAGGCCTTTGGCCATGGCTGCTGGCTGTGCCCCTGAGGCCAGGAGGAGACAAGTGGCCCTTGCAGCCCTGGGGCCTCCTGGCCTCCTTGTCCCTGCTCAGCAGCCTGGCAGGTGCCACCCCATCGTCCTGCCCTTGGCACTGCACATCCCACATCCCAGTGCCCCAGGAAGAGCCCTGAGCAATGAGGCAGGGACAGGATCTGCCTTCCCAGGGGCTGGGGCTCAGGCCTTGGTCCTTTGGATTAGAGAAACACATCCAGATTTCCTCAGCAGAGGAAAAGAGCCACCTTTGCCTTGCTTGTCCATCCTTGTCATCACTGTCTGAAGTTTTCTGCTCTAACTGAACCCTGAGATGACTTTCTCAGCCATGTCCCTCAGTGGGACCCATTAACACTACAAGAAACTTTAAAGTTTGAATTTGACTTTAAATTCTTTAGAGGTTTCCTCAACTTCCTCTAAGGGACTGAGGCTCAGGGACTCATCCCCAAAGCCCCCGAGGGTGATGAAATGCCTGGGGCTGTTGCTGTGCTGCTGAGCTGGGCCGGGCTCCTGGCACACAGGGAGCTCCTGGCAACCAAGAAGAGCTTCAAAGAGACAGCTCTGCCCAGGAGCAGCTCCTCTGCACAGCCCAGCAGGGCTGAGGGCACTGCCAGGGCAGCTCAGGGACACCAGCAGGGCACAGGCAGAGCTGAAAGGGGCTCAGCACTGGCAGGAGGGCTGAGAGCTCCCTGCAGGAGGAATCTTGGCAGGGCTGCACACGGTGAGTCTGTGGCTGCAGGGCAGTGCAGGGGCAGCTCCTGGAGGCATCTGCTCAAGCTGGCCCAGCCCCAGCTGATGGGATGGGGGAGGAGGGGCTGTTTTGGGGCAGTTGGGAAGAGCTGTGAAGCCGGGGGTGCAGCCAGGGGTGCCCAGGGCTGTGGGGCAGAGCAGGGTCCTGCAGCCCAGGGTGCTGTGCTGGGCAGGGACTCTGCTGCCTGCCAGGGGCAGCTCAGCCGGCCCGGGGAGCTGCTCCCAGGGCTGGGGCAGGAGGGCTCTGGCCAAGGAGCAAACCTGGCAGGGCAAGCAGGATCTTTTCCTGTCTCGCTGTTGCAGGCTCAGACCTGCTCACAGCTCCACACCACTGCAGGATATTCCATGGAGAATTTTTGGCACAGCTCAGACAAGACAGGGGCTCCAGGAAAGGAATTAGTGCTGCTGTGTGTTTGCTGCTTAGGCATTGCAGCACAGACATTGTTCTCTCAGCTCAGGAGGCTGCACTGAAATTCCAACCCTTTTACTCTGCGAGGTGAATATTTCAGGCAGTGTCAGCAATGAGCCCAGGATCCTGGGCAGTGCTGAGCCTTCCCCTGGGGGTGGGCACTGTCCTGGGCCAGCCCTTGGCTTCCCTGCGGGAGGGCTCCTGTCCTGCTCTGTCCAGCACAGCTGCACCTCTGGGCTGGCACAGGGGACACTGCACAGAGCTGCCCTTTCAAGCAGCCCTGCCCTGCTCTCATCTCAGGTATTGGGGGGGTTTTGTAAAGACTCATCTGTGTGTGAAATCACCTTCAAGGCAGCACAAGGCACAGTGCAGGGCAGATGGCAAACAGGCTGACAGGCACTGCAGCTCTCCTGGCTCTGCAAAGAGCAACAGAGAGCTCAGCCCTTCTGCCTGTCCTGCCTCAACACTCTTCAGATTTGGAATCAGGAAAATTTGTCCCCTAAAAAACACCCCCCAGGTGTTATGACTGTAACCAAACAACTCAGTCAAAATTATTTTAAGGATACACTGTGCCTCCCTTCTGCAGCCCAAATTGCTCCAAAACAACAGGACAGGAATTTAACTTTTCCATCCAAGCTGGGTTCCATGTGACATCTCCTGTGCTCATGAGAGCTGTCCCAAAGCAGCTCCATGTCTGCACTGCAGCAGAGCAAAGCTGAGTCCTTGGCAGCACATGGGCAGAGCTCCTGCCCCTCACAGCACCCTCAGAGAGCACAAAGAAGAAAAAAGAAATGCCTTTACTTGGAGGGGACTGCCCTGCAAACTGCACTGGCTTTGCTGAGAGGGGGCTGTCTTAATTGTTCCCTGTGATTTCCTTTTCTGAACAGATCCTGTGCTAAGGAATCAGCCAATGCCCAACAGCAGCTCCATGGCCCAGTTCCTGCTGCTGGCATTCTCAGACAGGCGGGAGCTGCAGCTGCTGCACTTCTGGCTCTTCCTGGGCATCTCCCTGGCTGCCCTCCTGGGCAACGGCCTCATCCTCAGCGCCGTAGCCTGCGACCAGCACCTGCACACCCCCAGGGACTTCTTCCTGCTGCACCTCTCCCTCACAGACCTGGGCTGCATCTGCACCACTGTGCCCAAAGCCATGCACAACTCCCTCTGGGGCACCACAACCATCTCCTACATGGGATGTGCTGCTCAGCTCTTTTTCTTTCTGTTCTTTATCTCATCAGAGTTCTCCCTCCTGACCATCATGTGCTACGACCGCTACGTTGCCATCTGCAAACCCCTGCACTACGGGACCCTCCTGGGCAGCAGAGCTTGTGCCCACATGGCAGCAGCTGCCTGGGCCTCTGGGTTTCTGTATTCTCTGCTGCACACAGCCAATACATTTTCCCTACCCCTGTGCCAGGGCAATGCCCTGGGCCAGTTCTTCTGTGAAATCCCACACATCCTCAAGCTCTCCTGCTCACACTCAGGCTACCTCAGGGAAAATGGGCTCATTGTGGTTAGTGTGTGTTTATTTTTTGGTTGTTTCATTTTCAATTTTATCTCCTATGTGCAGATCTTCAGGGCTGTGCTGAGGATCCCCTCTCAGCAGGGACGGCACAAAGCCTTTTCCACGTGCCTCCCTCACCTTGCTGTGGTCTCCCTGTTTATCAGCACCTCATTCTTTGCCTTCCTGAAGCCCCCCTCCATCTCCTCCTCATCCCTGGATCTGGTGGTGTCAGTTTTGTACTCAGTGGTGCCTCCATCAGTGAACCCCCTCATCTACAGCCTGAGGAACCAGGAACTCAAGGATGCCCTGCGAAAAGTGATAACTGGATGCTGTTCATTACCAATGAAGCATGTGTTTTATGGTGTGTAGCATTCAGAATGGGATTCCTTAATGGCACAGCCTTCCTACTCAAATTTTTCATAGAGGCCATTCGGTTCTTCTTGCCATAATTTCTGTGCAATAAAATATTACTATGCACCTGCGTTCTTATTTAGTTTCCAGTTTTTAATTTTGACCCAAAGATTTATAAGTGATGAATTGTGCTCTCTGAGTATTTAAACAAAATAAAGGACCCTGCAGTGCCTTCTTAGCTGTTCCTAAGGACAGCACACTGCAGGACAGGGGGGATTTGCACAGGGCAAGGGCACAAGAATCTCAGCACAGCAGCACTGCCAGGGAGCAGCAGAGCTTGGGCTTTGCAGAGCAGCTCTTTCCACTTCCACACTGTCCTTGTGAGCCCCTTTCTGGCTGCAAGGCCTGAGTGCTCTCTGAGCACAGTCCTGGGGGTGGGAGCCCTTTGAGCACAGGCAGGGACAGGCACTGGGAACTTGTGAAGCAGAGCTGGCCTCCCTGACAGCATCTCCAGGATGCTGTGGGATCTTCTGAGGCCACTGCATGGACTGGGTCACTTCTTCTGTGCCCTTGCTGCAGGGCTGGAACTCTCCTGCAGTGACACCAGGACACTCCTGCTCTTTGCATTCCCAGCCTGATTTTTAGATCCAGTCTTCCCTTCCTGTTCCCAGGGACATGCTGGGAGTGCTTCAGAGCTGCCATCCTGGGGCAGCTCCTGCCCAGCGTGGGCAGGCACAAGGTCTCTCTCCCTGCTCCTCTCCCCTCAGCAGTGCCACTGTTTGCTGCAGCCTCCTCCTCCTTGCCCAGCACAGCCCTCCTGGCAGAGTTGGACACAGCCCTTGTTCTACCCCCTCCTCATGGCCCTGCCCAAGCCCCTCAGCTCCAGCCTGATGGCCAGAAACCTTCAGGGCAGGGAGGCACCTGGGAAAATGCTGAGGAAACCTTTCAGCTGCACTAAAATGCAGTGGGAGTGGTTGGTCTTGAAAAACAAATCCCTTCAAATTCTCCAGGACCACCATGACGAACAACCTGTGTTGTGTCCTGGGCACTCCTCTGCAGTGTGGGCTATTGGAAAGGTTTTGGTGTCAGGGATGTTGAGAAGGCTGGGCAGGGTCACTGGGAGACCTCTCCCAAACCCTTGCAAAGGCCAGAGCCAGCCCAGAGCTTCCTGGGGCCTTGGCAAAGGCAGACATGGAGCCAGTCTGCAAACAGGGCAGCAAGGAGGCTTGGCAGAGTTCCAGACTGCTCAGGCTCAGCAGGGAAGGGGACATGGCAAGTCCTGCTGCAGCCATTGCCAGGCATGGGAAGGACAAGGCAGGGATTGCAGAACCCCCGTGGGAGGGAAAGGAAGGGGATGTTGTGTGCCCAGACTTTATCAAGTCCTTGACATGGTCTCCTGTTCTCTCCTTAGAGACAAATTTGTGACAGCTGGACTGAAGAAGTGAAAGATGTGGTGGGTGGGAAGTTGGCTGAATGAAGAGTGTCCAATCAAATCCATGGTACAAAGTCCTCTTGGCAGCCACTTCCTGATGAAATCCCTCAGTGACCAGCCCTTGAACACCACTAGAGAACATCTTTACTATCTCTCTGTACAATGGGACATAAAGCTGTTTTCAATTCCTTTGTGAATGATGCTGAATTTTAGGGAGCCCTTGAGCAACCTGTCCTGCTTTAAAGACACATCTTGGGGTAGGAACTCCAATAAAATGAACTCACTCCCCTTTTATTCCCCACCAGTCCAGGGAGACAAAATACAATGAGGTATAAGTGAAAAAAATAGCAGTTCAATGAAAAGAAATATGGCAGATAAACAACAATACCAACAGAACAATTCAAAGCAACAGCACAGAGAGAAGTTGCCTTCTCTTTCCCCCCCTGCCCCAACTCCCTTTGGTAAAGAGATCAAAACAGGGATCAACACGTGCCTCCCTTCCCCCTTTTCCCCTGAATGAACAAGGAACAAAAAACAAACCCAGGGGAAGGAGGGGGCAAAGCAAACTCTGGGAAACTCTCTGGTCTGAGCTAAGTTGTGCTGCCCAAGAACACGCTGACTCCCACCTGCTTGGCTTGGAGAAGGAGCTGCACAAGACAGTGGGTTTCTGTGGCTGGGTTTTGGGGGTGGGGGGGGCTACAGGGGTGACTTCTGTTTGAATCTGCCAGAAGCTTCCCCTGTGCCATGGAGCCAATGCCAGCTGCTCCAGGACGGAGTTCCTGCCACTGACCAAGGCTGAGCCACTTAGGAGTGACAGGAACACCTCTGGGATAACAGATTTCAGAAGAGAGGAGAGTTGCACAGAAAAACTTGCAGCCTGGGAAGAGCAGAGGGAGAACATGGGATAACAACACAGACACCAAGGGCAGTGCAGAAGGAGAGGCAGGAGGGACCCCCCAGGAGCAGGGGAAGGACTCAGAGCTGAGGCCCCTGCAGCCCCTGGAGGATCATCGGGGTGCAGAGACCCCCCTGCAGCCCCTGGAGGAGCCCACGCTGGAGCAGGGGGATGCAGGAAGGAGGCTGTGACCCCGGGGCAGGCCCAGGATGGAGCAGGGTCCTCTAGGAGACCTGTGACCCATGGAGAGGGAAGCCCAGGCTGGAGCAGGTTTTTCCCATTTAGGCCTCATGACCCCTGTGGGGGACCCACGCCGGGTCAGCTCATCCCTGAAGGACTGACCCCATGGAGGAGGGACCCACAGGACAGAAGATTGGGAAGAGCTGCTGCCCGAGGGATGGACTCATGCTGGGAGGTCCATCCAGGACTGTCTCCCTTGGGAGGGACCCCCATGGGAACAGGGGAAAGACTCAGAGCTGTGGCCCCCCTGTAGCCCCCGGTGGAGACCAAAGTAACACAGGTGTCCCCCTGCAGACCATGGAGGAGCATCGGGGTGCAGAGACCCCCCTGCACCCCATGAAAGAGTAACCCATAGGACAGCAGAATGGGAAGAGCTGCTGCCCAAGGGATGGACTCAAACAACACCTGACTGCAACCCCCTTCCCCATCCCCCTGCACTGCTGGGGGGGAGGAAGGAGAGCTGAGAAGGAAGGAGGGATGGGGGAAAGGTGTTTTTAAGACTGTTTTATTTCTCACTCTTTGGCTTTTATCCTGTTAGTAATAAATTTAAGTACTATCCCTACTTTGAGTCTGTTTTGCCCATTAGTAAGCTTCTCCCAACCCTTATGTCTACTCAGGAATCCTCAGCTGGTTTCTTTCTCTCCTCTGTGGAGTTGCAGAGGGAGGGGGAGGTAGTGGCTTTTAGTGGGTGTTTGAAATCCAGCCAGGGTCATCCCACTACACCAACCCATGTGCTTGAGGCCCTTTTGTGATGTCACAGCCCACCCTCTCCATTCCGGAATAGCCCTTGGCAACCAAAGATCCCAGCCTTTGTGGAACAGCGCGGGGGCTGAAAACTGTCAGCGCTCCGTCCCCGTGCACAGAGCCCGGGCAGAACTTGGCTGGCAGGGATGGCACAGACTGTGCAGAGGGGTCAGCTCGTCCCACAGCAGCACGATGTCCAGCCAGGGCATCTCCTGGCTCCTCAGGCTCTCTGTGCTCCTGCTCTTGCCTGGCACACTCGAGCCTTGCAGCCATCCCACAGGTGCCATTGCTGATCACCGGGGTTTTCCTTGGATGGGGCCTTGCCATCAAAGGCAGGAGCGGCTGGAGAGAGGGCAGGGAGGGGGGTCAGGCCGGTGGGATGGAGCCAGCAAGGCCTGGGGCCAGCAGGGTGTCAGGCGAGGACTGGGAGCCCCCAGGGAGGAGGAAAGCTGGGCAGGCCCCAAGGCTCCTGGGCCTCTCCCTCGCCAGCCCTTTGCCCAAGGCCCCGAGGCAGAGGTGGGCTCAGCCCCTGGGCAGGAATGGGGCACAGGCTGAGCCCCAGGGACACCAGACACAGGCGGCCTGAGCTCTTCTTCCTGGGGCAGCCCAGCCAGGCCTGAGGCTCTTCCAGCCCAGCCAGAGAGGGCTCAGCCCTCTGAGGCTGCACTCACTCCAAAGGGAATAAAACATCAGCCTAGAGGACATCCAGAGAACTGGAAATGTCAAGAATAAAAAGTCACCTCTCTCCATTATCCAAGGAATGTTTCCAGCTCTTTACTAAAAGCATCCAGGACTCAGTCCCCCCATTTTCTCTCTGACAAGGGTTTGCAGGGGCTGCTTGGCAAAGGGAACCCCTGGGGCCCCATTGCAGAGGCTGGGGCTGCACTCTGGGGGTGTCACCTTTGGCTCTTGGGTTCCAGGGGCAATTGGAGTCAGAGAGCCGGGCTGGGGACGAGGGGCAGGACTCTTTCCCCTCCCCTTCCCTCTTCCTTTATTCCTTTTCTTTTCTTTTCTTTCTTAATCTCTTTTCTTTTGCTCTTTTCCTTCTCTTGTGGCTGACTTAAAAGCAATGAAATGTGCTTTACTAAAGCTGGCATATGGATTGTTTTAGTGGGTGTTTCCTTAGGAACGGGTCTTTGTGGTGAATGTTTGAGTGAAGTGCTTTTTCCTCGGTTGGGTTTTACTCCTGGAAAAGCCCTTTGGCAAAATATCTCACCTTTATCGCTAAATTGAGCCCCTCCCTTAGGAGAGGGAAGCCTAAAGGCACAGCTTTGTCCCCACCATCAGGGTGTTCAGGGCACAGGGGAGAATCCTCCCCAGGTAAGATTTTTGAGCGCTCATCTTTGCAGTTCTGACAGATATTTCTTGTCAGAGGCCGTTCTTTGTGTGTCTTTTTTTTATTCTTTTTATTCTTTCCCCCCCCCAAAGTGCAGTCCAACCCATGGACCCCTTTGTTACGTCCCCTCCGCTCCCGAATGGCCCCTGGTGACAGAAGAACCAATGCCACACGGAAATTTGGGATTTACAGTCGCCTACAGGGAGGAGTTTGGTCTTCCTCATAACTCATCCTCCTCAGCAAAACCCCGGGTGTCTCATCAGTGAGAGAGGTGCAAAATTCATGCTGTGTTTGCAGCCCAGAGATCTTCCAGGCTCTTCCCTTTCGCCTCTGCCCCTCTCAGAGCCCGAGGGTTGAGCAGACAGAGGGATCCCACCGAGGGATCCCACCAGGCATCTGTGACCTCCCCCAAAAGTGGTGCAGGAACGGCCCAGGGGGTCCCTCAGTCCTACCCAGGAGTCTCCAGAACTTTCCTTGTGGTACAGCAAGGACAGAGCTGTGGGACCTGGGAAAATCCAAATAATGTCACAAGGACAGTTCAGAGCTGTGGGACCTGTGAAAATCCAATCTCACCAGGGCACTTTGGAGCTGTGGGACCTGTGAAAATCCAATCTCACCAGGGCACTTTGGAGCTGTGGGACCTGGGAAAATCCAAATAATCTCACAAGGACAGTTCGGAGCTGTGGGACCTGGGAAAATCTCACAAGGGCAGTTTGGAGCTGTGGGATCTGTGAAAATCCAAACAATCTCACCAGGGCACTTCAGAGCTGTGGGATCTGTGAAAATCCAAACAATCTCACCAGGGCACTTCAGAGCTGTGTGATCCATGAAACATCGACCAGAAACCTTTCAGCAAATCTCATTTTACAAGGCAGAAGGAGGAGGAGATGCTGGGGGTGACCTGAATGAGGAAGAGGAGTTTTAAAAGGTGGAAAGAAAGGACTTCTGGTGACACAGGCCAGAAATCAGACAGACAGACAGGCTGTCTGTGGGATTGTGAGCTCTCTCTCATGGGGGAGAGCTGATTTCTCTGATGGGCCATTGTCCAGTCACAGACAGTTTTCCTAATTAAGAACTTAGTAGTTATCTGAAGATGCAGGTATCCCCCTATTATGTAAATCTATCCTAAATCCTAACCAATGCCCTGTCCGAGTTCATATACACCTATCCCCTTTTTCCAGAACCTTCTTTATCTGCCTATAAACCCCTTCCATTTTGGAGAATGAAGTTGGATCATTCTTAGCACCCACAGCTGGAGTCTCTGTGTGATTTCACCCCCGAAACAAAACACCATCAGGCACAATGAGAGAATCCACAGCTCAGCTGTGAACCCCGCTGCTCTGAGGTGACCCAGAAACCCCAAACCCTGGGGGGCTCGAGCTGCTGGGTCTTTGGTTGCCAAGGGGCCGCTCTGGGAAGGGAGAGGGAAGGCCACGACATCCCAAAGGCAACCAGGGAGCACTTTTGGGGCCGCACTGAGGGGGTTTGTGCTGCAGTTCCACCCAGGAAAGAAAGCCCTGAGTCTCTCCAGTGCAGTTGCTGCTCCACTCTCAGCACTGCACGAAGAAAAAGAGTTTTCTGTGTGGGCACTTTTGGTCTGGGAGGCGTCTCCGTCCACACCGAATTTTGGCTGTCCTGTCTTAGTTTAGTGAGACAGAAGAGTTTTGCTAAGGAGGATGAGTTACGAGGGAAAACCAAAACCCCTCCCTGTATAAGCAGTCGTAAATCCCAAATTAGGAGGCTCCGACTGAGAGAGGGTGGAGAAAGGAAAAAAGCAGCAGCCCTTTATTGAGAGGTGTTTGTCTATTGGCAGAACAACAACAACAAAAAAAAACACAAAGAAAAAAAAATCCCCAAACAATAATCCTAAAAAACATAAACCAAAAAAATCACCAAAATAAAAAAAAAAAAAAAAAAGGGGTGTTTGTGCCTTAATTTTTTTTTGGGTGCAATTCCAAGCACGGCCAGCGGGGAGCGCTGTGGGATCACTGGAGGAGCGGGGCCTGCAGTGCCCCCCGGGGTCCCGCAGGGGGCGCTGTTGGACACGGCGCTTTCAATGGGGGGGTCCCGGGGGGGCAGGAAAAGCCCCAAATTGAGATTTTTTTTTCCCAAAAAAAACAAACGAGAAGGGGAAAGAGGAGAGAAAGGGTTCTTCGCAAGGAAACTCGCCCTGCCTGTGGCCGGCTGTGTGACTGCCCCTTTGCCTTGATGTGTATTTAAAAAAACAAACAAACAAAAAAGTGCCAAAACCACGGGGGCAGAGGGAGGGGGAAAAAAAGCGCGGCCTCCTTCCCGAATAATTCCTGCGCCGTGAACTCTGAGCAGGTCTGGGCTTGGGGGAAGAAAACAGGGCGGGACAAAACAAACAAAAAAAAAAAAAAAAAGAAAAACCAAACAAACAAGCCGAGCGACCCGGCTGGGAACAAAGAATCCTTGGAGCTTTTCCAGCCCACGCCTCTTCTCTCTGTTCGGGTTAAACGAGGTGTTCCCTTCCCCGGGAGAGGGAAGAGAAAACAACAAAAACAACACCAACAACACCAACAACTCCAACAACTCCAACAACAACTCCTCCTCCTCCTCCTCCTCCCCCCTCCCCGCGGATTTCGGGAGTCTGGAATGGGAATTCCCGGCCGGTTCTTTTGTGCTGATCGATTTACCCGAGGAGAGAGCGACAGAGAGAGAGAGAGAGAGAGAGAGCTCTGCCCGGGGACACCTCCGGTCTGGGGGGGATCCCCGTCCTTGGGGAGATTGGGATGTCCCGAAAAACGGGACACCCCAAAAAAGGGACACCCAAAAAAAGGGACACCCCAAAAACGGGACACCCGAAAAACGGGACACCCCAAAAACGGGACACCCCAAAAATGGGAGACCCCAAAAACGGGACACCCCAAAAACGGGAGACCCGAAAAATGGGACACCTCAAAAACGGGACACCCCAAAAACGGGACACCCCAAAAACGGGACACCCCAAAAAAGGGACACGGAGAGCCCCGACTGCACGGGGGGGACGGTCTGGGAACAGGGGATCCCAAAAATATGGGAATAGGAGATCCCAAAAATATGGGAATAGGAGATCCCAAAAATATGGGAATAGGGGATCCCAAAAATATGGGAACAGGGGATCCCAAAAATATGGGAACAGGGGATCCCAAAAATATGGGAATAGGAGATCCCAAAAATATGGGAATAGGGGATCCCAAAAATATGGGAATAGGGGATCCCAAAAATATGGGAATAGGGGATCCCAAAACCAAACTGTGAGGGAACAGGACAGGAACTGGGGGGCGGGGGGGGGAGGGGAATCCCAAAACAGGACCAGGACACCCCAAACTGGGATGGGGGAGAAGGAAAATGGGAACAGGGGACCCCAAAATGGGGCAAGGGGACCCCAAAATGGGGCAAGGGGACCCCGAAATGGGAACAGGGGACCCCAAAATGGGACCCCGAGGGGGGGGGGTCCCTGACAGGAACCGAGGGGACCCCAAAATGGGACCGGGAGACCCCAGACCAGGGACTGGGGGGGGTCCAGTGGGACCAACAGACCCCGTGTGACACCAACAGACCCCGTGTGACACCAACAGACCCCGTGTGACATCAACAGACCCCGTGTGACACCAACAGACCCCGTGTGACACCAACAGACCCCGTGTGACATCACCAGACCCCGTGTGACACCAACAGACCCCGTGTGACACCAACAGACCCTGTGTGACACCAACAGACCCCGTGTGACACCAACAGACCCCGTGTGACATCACCAGACCCCGTGTGACATCACCAGACCCCGTGTGACACCAACAGACCCCGTGTGACATCACCAGACCCCGTGTGACATCACCAGACCCCGTGTGACACCAACAGACCCCGTGTGACATCACCAGACCCCGTGTGACACCAACAGACCCCGTGTGACACCAACAGACCCCGTGTGACATCAACAGACCCCGTGTGACACCAACAGGGCTGTGTGACACCAACAGACCCCGTGTGACATCACCAGACCCCGTGTGACATCAACAGACCCCGTGTGACACCAACAGACCCCGTGTGACACCAACAGACCCCGTGTGACACCAACAGGGCTGTGTGACACCAACAGACCCCCTGTGACACCAACAGGGCCGTGTGACACCAACAGACCCCGTGTGACACCAACAGGGCTGTGTGACACCAACAGACCCCCTGTGACACCAACAGGGCTGTGTGACACCAACAGACCCCGTGTGACACCAACAGACCCCGTGTGACACCAACAGGGCTGTGTGACACCAACAGGGCCGTGTGACACCAACAGGGCTGTGTGACACCAACAGACCCCGTGTGACACCAACAGACCCCGTGTGACACCAACAGACCCCGTGTGACACCAACAGACCCCGTGTGACACCAACAGGGCTGTGTGACACCAACAGGGCCGTGTGACACCAACAGGGCTGTGTGACACCAACAGACCCCGTGTGACACCAACAGACCCCGTGTGACACCAACAGGGCCGTGTGACACCAACAGACCCCGTGTGACACCAACAGACCCCGTGTGACACCAACAGACCCCGTGTGACACCAACAGGGCTGTGTGACACCACCAGACCCCGTGTGACACCAACAGACCCCGTGTGACATCACCAGACCCCGTGTGACACCAACAGACCCCGTGTGACACCAACAGACCCCGTGTGACATCACCAGACCCCGTGTGACACCAACAGGGCTGTGTGACACCAACAGACCCCGTGTGACACCAACAGACCCCGTGTGACACCAACAGGGCCGTGTGACACCAACAGACCCCGTGTGACACCAACAGGGCTGTGTGACACCAACAGACCCCGTGTGACACCAACAGGGCTGTGTGACATGATCGGGGCCGTGCACAGGGACTTGGGGACACACAGAGGGACACGGGGACAGACACTGTGACACGGGGACACCCCCAGGGGACACTCTGGGTGATGGGGACACCCCCAGAGGTGATGGGGACACCCCCAGGGGACACTCTGGGTGATGGGGACACCTCCCAGGGCTTGGGGACACCCCCAGAGGTGATGGGGACACCCCCAGGGGACACTCTGGGTGATGGGGACACCCCCAGAGGTCATGGGGACACCCCCCAGGGGTCATGGGGACACCTCCAGGGCTTGGGGACACCCCCAGGGGACACTCTGGGTCATGGGGACACTTCCCAGGGCTTGGGGACACCCCCAGAGCTTGGGGACACCCCCAGGGGACACTCTGGATGATGGGGACACTCTGGGTGATGAGGACACCCCCCAGGCCTTGGGGACACCCCCAGAGGTCATGGGGACACCCCAGGGGACACTCTGGGTCATGGGGACACCCCCAGGGCTTGGGGACACTCCCCAAGGGACACCCCGGGTCACAGGAACCACCCCCCCCCGCCCCCCAGGCCTTGGGGACATCGGGTTGGGGACACGCGGGGTGTCCCCGTGCCAGGACAGCCCGTGGCGTCCCGCGGGAGCTGCCCCTGCTTTGTCCCCGCGTTGTCCCCGCGTTGTCCCCGCCCCGTCACCCCCCGGCCCCGTGCGGGGCGTTGTGCAACGGGACACGCGCGTGTCGCCTGCTGTCCCCTCCCCCAAGGGGCACGGCCACCTCTGTCACCCTCGGCACTGTCACCGTGTCACCTGCTGTCCCCTCCCCCGCGGGGCACTGTCACCCTGTGACCCTTGGTGCTGTCACCGTGTCGCCCTCGGCACTGCCACCCCTGTCACCTGCTGTCCCCTCCCCCGCGGGGCACTGCCACCCTGTCACCCTCGGCACCGCCACCCTGTCACCTGCTGGTGCTGTCACCGCTGTCACCCTCGGCACTGCCACCCGTGTCCCCGCTGTCCCCGCGCTGTCCTCGCTGTCCCCGTGGTGTCCCCTCTGTCCCCAAGCTGTCCCCATGATATCCCCATCCCCTCGCTGTCCCCAGGTTGTCCCCAGGTTGTCGCCAGGATGTCCCCACTGTCCCCAGGCTGTCCCCATCCCCTCTGTCCCCAGGTTGTCCCCTCTATCCCCAGATTGTCCCCAAGGTGTCCCGGCTGTCCCCAGGCTGTCCCCGCTGTCCCCTTGATGTCCCCGTCCCCTCACTGTCCCCAGGTTGTCCTGGCTGTCCCCATGGTGTCCCCACTGTCCCCAGGCTGTCCCCACTGTGCCTGTGATTTCCCCGTTCCCTCACTGTCCCCAGGGTGCCCCCCCCCACTGTCCCCAGGGTGTCCCCTCTGTCCCCAAGGTGTCCCCACTCTCCCCAGGCTGTCCCCGCTGTCCCCAAGGTGTCCCCTCTCCTCTGTCCCCAGTGTGTCTCCTCTGTCCCCTTGATGTCCCCGTCCCCTCACTGTCCCCAGGTTGTCCTGGCTGTCCCCAGGGTGTCCCCGCTGTCCCCAGGGTGTCCCCGCTGTCCCCAGGGTGTCTTCTCTGTCCCCTTGATGTCCCCGTCCCCTCACTGTCCCCAGGGTGTCCCGGCTGTCCCCAAGATGTCCCCACTGTCCCCAAGTTGTCCCTGCTGTCCCCAGGGTGTCCCCTCTGTCCCCAGGCTGTCCCTGCTGTCCCTATGATGTCCCCATCCCCTCAGTGTCCCCAGGGTGTCCCCACTGTCCCCAAGTTGTCCTGGCTGTCCCCAGGTTGTCCCCACTGTCCCCAGGCTGTCCCGGCTGTCCCCGCTGTCCCCTTGATGTCCCCGTCCCCTCACTGTCCCCAGGGTGCCCCCCCAACTGTCCCTAAGGTGTCCCCACTCTCCCCAGGGTGTCCCCACTGTCCCCAGGGTGTCCCGGCTGTCCCCAGGCTGTCCCCGCTGCCCCCATGATGTCCCCGCTGTCCCCATGATGTCCCCATCCCCTCGCTGTCCCCAGGGTGTCCCGGCTGTCCCCAGGGTGTCCCCACTGTTCCTGTGATGTCCCCGTCCCCTCACTGTCCCCAGGTTGTCCTGGCTGTCCCCAAGGTGTCCCCACTGTCCCCAGGATGTCCCCACTGTGCCCGTGGTGTCTCTGTCCCTTCACTGTCCCCAAGGTGTCCCTGCTGTCTCCTCACTCTCCCCAAGGTGTCCCCACTGTCCCCAAGTTGTCCTGGCTGTCCCCAGGATGTCCTCTCTGTCCCCAGGGTGTCCCCGCTGTCCCTGTGATGTCCCCGCTGTCCCCTCACTGTCCCCAGGTTGTCCCCACTGTCCCCAGGATGTCCCCGCTGTCCCCAAGGTGTCCCTGCTGTCCCCAAGGTGTCCCCTCTGTCCCCAAGTTGTCCTGGCTGTCCCCAGGCTGTCCCCGCTGCCCCCAGGATGTCCCTATCCCCTCGCTGTCCCCAAGGTGTCCCGGCTGTCCCCAAGGTTGTCCCGGCTGTCCCCAGGGTGTCCCCACTGTGCCCGTGGTGTCTCTGTCCCCTCACTGTCCCCAGGGTGTCCCCGCTGTCCCCAGGATGTCCCCATCCCCTCACTGTCCCCAGGGTGTCCCCTCTGTCCCCAGGGTGTCCCTGCTGTCCCCTTGATGTCCCCGTCCCCTCCCTGTCCCCAGGGTGCCCCCTCCACTGTCCCCAGGGTGTCCCCACTGTCCCCAGGTTGTCCCCGCTGTCCCCAGGGTGTCCCGACTGTCCCCAGGGTGTCCCCGCTGTCCCCATGATGTCCCCATCCCCTCGCTGTCCCCAAGGTGTCCCGACTGTCCCCAGGGTGTCCCCACTGTCCCTGTGATGTCCCCGTCCCCTCCCTGTCCCCAGGGTGCCCCCCCAACTGTCCCCAAGGTGTCCCGGCTGTCCCCAAGGTGTCCCGGCTGTCCCCAGGTTGTCCCCAGGTTGTCCCCTCCCTATCCCCAGGTTGTCCCCAGGTTGTCCCCTCCCTATCCCCAGGTTGTCCCCTCCCTATCCCCAGGTTGTCCCCAGGTTGTCCCCTCCCTATCCCCAGGTTGTCCCCAGACTGTCCCCTCCCTATTCCCTCCCTGTCCCCAGGTTGTCCCCAGGTTGTCCCCAGACTGTCCCCTCCCTGTCCCCAGGTTGTCCCCAGGTTGTCCCCAGGTTGTCCCTAGGTTGTCCCCTCCCTGTCCCCTCCCTATCCCCAGGTTGTCCCCAGGTTGTCCCCAGGTTGTCCCCTCCCTGTCCCCTCCCTATCCCCAGGTTGTCCCCAGACTGTCCCCAGGTTGTCCCCAGGTTGTCCTCTCCCTATCCCCAGGTTGTCCCCTCCCTGTCGCCGGGTTGTCCCCAGGTTGTCCCCAGGCTGTCTCCGCTGTCCCCTCCCTGTCCCCAGGTTGTCGCCAGGTTTTCCCCAGGTTGTCCCCTCCCTGTCCCGAAGTCGTCTCCGCTGTCCCCTCCCTGTCGCGACGTTGTCTCCAGGTTGTCCCCAGGTTGTTCCCTCCCTGTCCCGAAGTTGTCGCCAGGTTGTCGCCAGGTTGTCCCCAGGTTGTCCCCTCCCTGTCCCCAGGGTTGTCCCCTCCCTGTCCCATCTTGCGCAACCCCCCCCTTCCCCTCCCCCCTCCCCTCCCCCTCCCCTCCCCCTCCCTTGTGCAACGACCTCCGCCCCCCCTTTAAAGGGGGGTGTCCACCCTCCCCCTCCCCCTCTGTCGCCGCTGTCGCCGCTGTCGCCGCCATGGGCCCGATCCTGCTGCTGTCGGCGCTGCTGCTGCTGCTGCTGCTGCTGCTGCGGCGCTCGGGGGGCTCCGCGACCCCCACCCGGCTGCCCCCCGGGCCGACCCCCCTGCCCCTGCTCGGCAACCTCCTGCAGCTCTCGCCGGCCCGCACCCTGCAGTCCCTGCTCAAGGTGGGCTTGGGGGGGTTTGGGGGGGTTTGGGGGGGGTATCGATATGGGGGGACCCCCCTCGCACCCTGCAGTCCCTGCTCAAGGTGGGCTTGGGGGGGTTTGGGGGGGTTTGGGGGGGGTATCGACATGGGGGGACCCCCCTCGCACCCTGCAGTCCCTGCTCAAGGTGGGGTTCGGGGGTTTGGGGGGATTTGGGGGCGTTAGGGACATGGGGGGAACCCCCTCGCACCCTGCAGTCCCTGCTCAAGGTGGGGTTTGGGGGGATTTGGGGGGGTTTGGGGGTGTTTGGGAGGGATTTGGGGGGGGTTACGGACATGGGGGGACCCCTCTCGCACCCTCCAATCGCTGCTCAAGGTGGGTTTTGGGGGGTTTGGGGGGGTTGGGGGGTTTGGGGGGGTTTGGGGGGGGTATCGATATGGGGGGACCCCCCTCGCACCCTGCAGTCCCTGCTCTAGGTGGGATTTGGGGGTTTTGGAGGGGCTTTGAGGGGGGTCCCGACATGGGGGGACTCCCTTCCCACCTTCCAGTCCCTGCTCCAGGTGGGTTTTGGGGGGCTTTGGGGTGGGTTTGGGGGGATTTGGGGGTGTTTTGGAGGGATTTGGAGGGGGGGGATTTGGGGGGGTTAGGGGAGATTTGGGTGGGTTTGGGGGGGTGGGGGCTTCGGTTGGGGGGTTTGGGGGGGTTTGGGGGGGTTCTGTGCATGTTTGGGTGGATTTTGGGTTGGTTTGGATGGGTTCTTCGTATTTTTGGGTGGGTTTGGGTGGGATTTGGGTGGGTTTGGGGGTACTTTGGGGGGGTTCTGTGTATATTTGGGTGGGTTTGGGTGGTTTGGGGGGGGGTTCTGTGTATATTTGGGTGGGTTTGGGTGGTTTGGGGGGGGTTCTGTGTATATTTGGGGGGGTTTGGGTGGGATTTGGGTGGGTTTGGGGGGGTTCTGTGTATATTTGGGGGGGTTTGGGGGGGTTCTGTGTATATTTGAGTGGATTTTGGGTGGGATTTGGGTGGGTTTGGGTGGGTTCTGTGTATTTTTGGGTGGGTTTGGGTGGTTTTGGCTGGGTTCTGTGCATCTTTGAGTGGATTTTGGGTGGATTTTGGGTGTGTTCTGTGCATCTTTGAGTGGATTTTGGGTGGGTTTGGGTGGGTTCTGTGTATATTTGGGTGGGTTTGAGTGGATTTTGGGGGGGTTTGGGTGGGTTCTGTGTATCTTTGGGTGGGTTTGAGTGGATTTTGGGTGGGTTTGGGTGGGTTCTGTGTATATTTGAGTGGGTTTTGGGTGGGTTTGGGTGGGTTCTGTGTATCTTTGAGTGGATTTTGGTTGGGTTGGGGTGGGTTCTGTGTATCTTTGGGTGGGTTTGGGGATACTTTGGGAAGGTTCTGTGTAATTTTGGTGGGTTTGAGTGGGTTTTGGTTGGGTTTGGGTGAGTTCTGTGTATCCTCGCTTGGCTCTGCTCGCTCGGGGCTGTTCGGGGTGGTCTCCCCTGACTCCCCCCGTGTCCCCCCGTCCCCCTGCCCAGCTGAGCGATCGCTACGGCCCGGTGTTCACGGTGTGGCTCGGCCCACGGCCCGTGCTGGTGCTGCGGGGCCACGCCGCGGTCCGAGAGGCTCTCGTGGGGCTCCCCGACGCCTTCGCGGGGAGGGGGAGGATGCCCACGGTGGAGAGCACCTTCCGAGGCTACGGTGAGGGGGGGACACCCCAAAATCACCCCCCGGACCCCTCAGGGCACCCCCAAAACCTCCCACCTGAACCCCTCCGGACACCCCCAAAAACATCCCCAAAACCACCCCCTCGGACCCCTCTGGACACCCCCAAAAACACCCCCAAAACCACCCCCCGGACACCTCTGGACACCCCCCAAAAACACCCCCAAACCCACCCCCAAAACCACCCCCCATGACCCCTCCAGACACCCCCAAAACCACCCCCAAAACCACCCCCCCGGACACCTCAGGGCACCCCCAAAACCACCCCCTCGACCCCCTCTGGACACCCCCAAAAACACCCCCAAAACCACCCCTCCAGACACCCCCAAAAACACCCCCAAAACCACCCCCAAAACCACTCCCCTGAACCCCCCGGACACCCCAAAACCACCCCCACCGGACCCCTCTGGACACCCCCAAAACCACCCCCGGACACCCCCAAAAACATCCCTCTGGACACCCCAAAACCACCCCCCCGGACCCCTCCAGACATCCCCAAAACCACTCCCAAAACCACCCCCCCGGACACCCCCAAAACCACCCCCCGTACCCCTCTGGACACCCCCAAAACCACCCCCCGTACCCCTCTGGACACCCCCAAAACCACCCCCCGTACCCCTCTGGACACCCCCAAAACCACCACCAAAACCACCCCCCAGGGCCCCCCCCGGACACCCCCAAAACCACCTCCAAAACCACCCCCAAAACCACCCCCAAAACCACCCCCCGGATTCCCCTGGAACCACCCCCAAAACCACCCCTCCGGACCCCTCTGGACACCCCCAAAACCACCCCCACCGGACCCCTCTGGACACCCCCAAAACCACCCCCGGACACCCCCAAAAACACCCCTCTGGACACCCTCCGGACACCCCCAAAAACACCTCCAAACCCACCCCCTCGGACCCCTCCAGACACCCCCAAAACCACCCTCTGGACACCCCAAAACCACCCCCCGGACCCCCCTGTACACCCCCCAAAAACACCCCCTCGACCCCTCCAAAAACACCCCCAAAAACACCCCCAAAACCTCCCCCCTGAATCCCTCAGGACACCCCCAAAAACACCCCCAAAACCACCCCCCCAGACCCCTCCAGATACCCCTAAAACCACCCCCAAAACCACCCCCCCGGACCCCTCTGGACATCCCCAAAAACACCCACCGGACACCTCAGGGCACCCCCAAAACCACCCCCAAAACCACCCCTCCAGACACCCCCAAAACCACCCCTCCAGACACCCCCAAAACCACCCCGACCCCTCAGGGCACCCCCAAAACCACCCCCAAAAACACCCCCAAAAACACCCCCTCGACCCCTCTGGACATCCCCAAAAACCACCCCCAAAACCACCTCCCCGGACACCCCCCAAAAACATCCCCTCGGATCCTTCCAGACACCCCCAAAACCACCCCCCAGACCACCCCCAAAATCACCCCCTGGACCCCTCTGGACAACCCCAAAACCACCCCCAAAACCACCCCCAAAACCACCCCCCCAGACCCCCCCGGACACCCCCAAAATCACCCCCCGGACCCCTCTGGACACCCCCAAAACCACCTCTCCGGATACCCCCAAAACCACCCCCCGGGCCCCCTCCAGACACCCCCAAAACCACCCCCAAAACCATCCCTTCGGACCCCTCTGGACACCCCAAAACCACCCCCAAAACCACCCCCAAAACCACCACCCCGGCCCCCTCTGGACACCCCCAAAACCACCCCCCCGACCCCCTCTGGACACCCCCAAAAACATCCCCTGGACACCCCCCCGGACCCCCCGGACACCCCCAAAAACACCCCTCTGGACACCCTCCAGACACCCCCAAAACCACCCCCAAAACCACCCCTCCAAACACCCCCAAAACCATCCGCCCAGATCCCCTGAACACCCCCAAAACCATCCCCCCGGCCCCCTCTAGACACCCCCAAAAACACCCCCAAAAACACCCCCCCGGACACCCCCAAAACCATCCCCCCGGCCCCCTCTAGACACCCCCAAAAACACCCCCAAAAACACCTCCCCGGACACCCCCAAAAACATCCCCCCGACCCCCTCGGACACCCCCAAAACCACCCCCAAAAACACCTCCCCGGACACCCCCAAAAACATCCCCCCGACCCCCTCGGACACCCCCAAAACCACCCCCAAAACCACCCCTCCAGACACCCCCAAAAACACCCCCCTGGACCCCTCTGGACACCCCCAAAACCACCCCCAAAACCACCCCTCCAGACACCCCCAAAAACACCCCCCTGGACCCCTCTGGACACCCCCAAAACCACCCCCTGGACACGCCCCCGGACACCTCAGGGCACCCCCAAAACCATCCCCAAAACCACTCCCTCGGACCCCCCCGGACACCCCCAAAAACACCCCCAAAACCACCCCCCCGTACCCCTCTGGACACCCCCAAAACCACCCCCCAGGGCCCCCTCAGGACACCCCCAAACCCCCCAGCCCCCTCCTCAAAGGGGGAGACACCCCCAAACCCCCCTCCCCCAAAACGTGAGCCCCCCTCCCCCCCAAAATGACTGCCCCCCCACCCCACAATAGGAGCCCCCCCCCAATGGGTGCTCCCCCCCAAAACGAGACCCCCCCCCCCACAATGGGTCCCCCCCCCCCAAAATGAGTGCCCCCCCCAAAAATGGGAGCTCCACGCACCCCTAAAATGGGTGCCCCCCCCCCCAAAACGAGCGCCCCCCCCCCACAATAGGACCCTTCCCCCCCCATGGGTGCTCCCCACACCCCCGAAATGTCCCCTCCCCAAATTCAGGGGGCGCTTTTTGGGACAGGGACCCCCCTTTACCCCCCTAATAATTTATAACCCCCCCAATAATTTATAAACCCCCCCAATAATTTATAACCCCCCAATAATTTATAACCCCCCCAATAATTTATAACCCCCCCAAATAATTTCTGACACCCTCCCCCCAATTCAGGGGGACAGGGACCCCCCCCAGTGATTTTTGACCCCCCCCCTAAATGTGACCCCCCTATTTTCGGACAGGGCCCCCCCCTCCAATAATTTTTGCCCCCCCCTCCCCCCCCCCAGTTCAGGGGTTGCTTTTTGGGACCCCCCTCAATAATTCAGACCCCTCCCCCCAAAATATCCCCGACCCCCAACCCAAATTTTAGGGGTGGTGTTATCGAACGGGGAGCGCTGGAAGCAGCTCCAGGGGGGGATTTTGACCCCCCCAAATTTCTCCCCAAATTTTAGGGGTGTTGTTTTCCAACGGGGGGGGGGAATTTATGACCCCCTCCCCAAATTTCTCCCCAAAATTTTAGGGGTGGTGTTTTCCAACGGGGAGGGTATTTTTGACCCCCCAAATGTCCCCCCAAATTTTAGGGGTGGTGTTTTCCAACGAGGAGCGCTGGAAGCAGCTCCAGGGGGGGATTTTTGACCCCCCAAATTTCTCCCCAAATTTTAGGGGTGGTGTTTTCCAATGGGGAGGGGATTTTTGACCCCCCCAAATGTCCCCCCAAATTTTAGAGGTGGTGTTTTCGAACGGGGGGGGGGGGGGATTTATGACCCCCTCCCCAAATTTTAGGGGTGGGCTTCGCACTGCTGAGGATTTTTGACCCCCCCCAAATGTCCCCCCCTTCCCCAAAATTTTAGGAGTGTGGTTTTCCAACGGGGGGGAGGGGGGATTTATGACCCCCTCCCCAAATTTTAGGGGTGGTGTTTTCCAACGGGGAGCCCTGGAAGCAGCTCCAGGAGGGGATTTTTGACCCCCCAAATTTCTCCCCAAATTTTAGGGGTGGTGTTTTCGAACGGGGAGCGCTGGAAGCAGCTCCGGGGGGGGGGGATTTTTGACCCCCCAAATTTCCCCCCAAATTTTAGGGGTGGTGTTTTCCAATGGGGGGGGGGATTTTTGACCCCCCAAATTTTCTCCCCAATTTTAGGGGTGGTGTTTTCCAACGGGGAGCGCTGGAAGCAGCTGCGCCGCTTCTCCCTGACCGTGCTCCGCGATTTCGGGATGGGCCGGAGGAGCATCGAGAGCCGCATCCAGGAGGAAGCGCAGATGCTGCTCCAGGAATTCCGGGACACCAACGGTGAGGGGAGACCCCCGGGGAGGGGATTTGGGGGGGTTTAGTGGGGATTTGGGGATGTTTAGGGGGGATTTGGGGGTGTTGAACATCCAGGAGGAAGCGCAGATGCTGCTCCAGGAATTCCGGGACACCAACGGTGAGGGGAGACCCCAGGGGAGGGGATTTGGGGGGGATTTGGGGGTGTTAAGGGGGATTTGGGGGTGTTTAGGGAGGATTTGGGGGTGCTTGGGGGGATTTAGGGAGGATTTGGGGGGGGGTTAGGGGGGATTTGGGGAGGTTTAGGGGAAATTTAGGGGTGTTTAGGTAGGATTTGGGGGAGTTGAGGGGGGGATTTGGGGGGGAATTGAGGGGTTTAGGGGGGATTTGGGGGGGGTAGGGGGGATTTGGGGGAGTTTAGGGGGGATTTGGGGAGGTTCAGGGGGGATTTGGGGGTGTTTAGGGGGGATTTGAGAGAGTTTAGGGGGGATTTGGGGGTGTTTAGAGGGGGTTTAGGGGAGTTTAGGGGGGATTTGGGGGTGTTTAGGGAGGATTTGGGGTATTTAGGGGGGATTTGAGGAGTTTAGGGGGGATTTGGGGTTGTTTAGAGGGGGTTTAGGGGAGTTTAGGGGGACTTTAGGGGGGAATTGAGGGGTTTAGGGGGGATTTGGGGGTGTTTAGGGAGGATTTGGGGGTGTTTAGGGAGGATTTGGGGAAGTTTAGGGGGGATTTGAGGGGTTTAGGGGCGATTTGGGGGAGTTTAGGGGGGATTTGGGGGAGTTTAGGGGGGATTTGGGGTTGTTTAGGGAGGATTTGGGGGGATTTGGGGGGATTTAGGGAGGATTTGGGGTATTTAGGGGGGATTTGGGGGAGTTTAGGGGGGATTTGGGGAGGTTTAGGGGGGATTTGGGGTTGTTTAGGGAGGATTTGGGGGGATTTGGGGGGATTTAGGGAGGATTTGGGGTATTTAGGGGGGATTTGGGGGAGTTTAGGGGGGATTTGGGGAGGTTTAGGGGGGATTTGGGGTGGTTTAGGGGGCATTTAGGGGGGATTCAAAGGAGATTTGTGGGGTTAGGGGGGGTTGTGTGGTTCAGTGGGCATTTGGGGGGGATTTGGGGTGGTTTTAGGGGCATTTCGGTGGGATTAGGTGGGATTTGGGTGCTCCAGGGTGGATTTGGGGTGGTTTTAGGGGCATTTAGGGGAGATCAGGTGGGATTTGGGTGGTTTAGGGGGCATTTGGGGTGGGTTTAGTGGCATTTAGGTGGGATTTGGGTTCTCCTGGATGGATTCGGGGTGGTGTTAGGGGCATTTAGGAGGTATTTGGGTTCTCCTGGGTGGATTTGGGGTGGTTTTAGGGGCATTTAGGTGGGATTAGGTTGGATTTGGGTTCTCCTGGCTGGATTTGGGGTGGTTTTAGGGGCATTTAGGTGGGATTTGGGTTCTCCTGGGTGCATTTGGGGTGGTTTTAGGGACATTTAGGGGCATTTAGGTGGGATTTAGGTGGTTTAGGTGGGATTTGGGTTCTCCTGGGTGGATTTGGGGTGATTTTAGGGACATTTCGGTGGGATTTGGGTTCTCCTGGGTGGATTTGGGGTGGTTTTAGGTGGGATTTGGGTTCTCCTGGGTGGATTTGGGGTGGTTTTAGGTGCATTTCAGTGGGATTTGGGTTCTCCAGGATGGAGCTGGGGTGGTTTTAGGGTCATTTCAGTTGGATTTGGGTTCTCCTGGATGGATTAGGGGTGGTTTTAGGGACATTTCGGTGGGATTTGAGTGGTTTAGGAGGCATTTGGGGTGGTTTTAGGGACATTTCAGTGGGATTTGGGTTCTCCTGGATGGATTTGGGGTGCTTTTAGGGGCATTCAGGTGGGGTTTGGGTACTCCAGGGTGAATTTGGGGTGGTTTTAGGGGCATTTAGGGGGGATTAGGTTGGATTTGGGTTCTCCTGGATGGATCTGGGGTGGTTTTAGGGTCATTCAGGTGGAATTTTTTTGGATTTGGATGCTCCTGGGTGGATTTGGGGTGGTTTTAGGGGCATTTAGGGGGGATTAGGTTGGATTTGGGTGGTTTAGGAGGCATTTGGGGTGGGTTTAGGGGCATTCTGGTGGATTTGGGTTCTCCTGGATGGATTTGGGGTGGTTTTAGGGGCATTTAGGTGGGATTTGGGTGGTCAGGGGTGGATTTGGGGTGGGTTTAGGGGCATTTAGGGGAGATCAGGTGGGATTTGAGTGGTTTAGGAGGCATTTGGGGTGGTTTTAGGGGAATTCAGGTGGGATTTGGGTTCTCCAGGGTGGATTTGGGGTGGTTTTAGGGGCATTTAGGTGGGATTTGGGTTCTCCTGGGTGGATTTGGGGTGGTTTTAGGGGCATTTTGGTGGGATTAGGTTGGATTTGGGTTCTCCTGGATGGATTTGGGGTGGTTTTAGGGGCATTCAGGTGGGATTTGGGTTCTCCTGGATGGATTTGGGGTGGTTTTAGGGGCATTTAGGTGGGATTTGGGTGGTCAGGGGTGGATTTGGGGTGGGTTTAGGGGCATTTAGGGGAGATCAGGTGGGATTTGAGTGGTTTAGGAGGCATTTGGGGTGGTTTTAGGGGAATTCAGGTGGGATTTGGGTTCTCCAGGGTGGATTTGGGGTGGTTTTAGGGGCATTTAGGTGGGATTTGGGTTCTCCTGGGTGGATTTGGGGTGGTTTTAGGGGCATTTTGGTGGGATTAGGTTGGATTTGGGTTCTCCTGGATGGATTTGGGGTGGTTTTAGGGGCATTCAGGTGGGATTTGGGTTCTCCTGGATGAATTTGGGGTGGTTTTAGGGGCATTTAGGTGGGATTTGGGTGGTCAGGGGTGGATTTGGGGTGATTTTAGGGGCATTTAGGGGCATTTAGGTGGGATTTGGGTGGTTTAGGTAGGATTTGGGTGCTCCTGGGTGGTTTTAGGGGCATTTCGGTGGGATTTGGGCTCTTCTGGGTGGATTTGGGGTGGTTTTAGGGGCATTTTGGTGGGATTTGGGTTCTCCTGGATGGATTTGGGTGGTTTAGGTGGGATTTGGGTTCTCCTGGGTGAATTTGGGGTGGTTTTAGGTGCATTCAGGTGGGATTTGTGTTCTCCTGGGTGGATTTGGGGTGGTTTTAGGTGCATTCAGGTGGGATTTGTGTTCTCCTGGATGGATTTGGGGTGGTTTTAGGGGCATTCAGGTGGGATTTGGGTTCTCCTGGATGGATTTGGGGTGGTTTTAGGGGCATTTAGGTGGGATTTGGGTGGTCAGGGGTGGATTTGGGGTGGGTTTAGGGGCATTTAGGGGAGATCAGGTGGGATTTGAGTGGTTTAGGAGGCATTTGGGGTGGTTTTAGGGGAATTCAGGTGGGATTTGGGTTCTCCAGGGTGGATTTGGGGTGGTTTTAGGGGCATTTAGGTGGGATTTGGGTTCTCCTGGGTGGATTTGGGGTGGTTTTAGGGGCATTTTGGTGGGATTAGGTTGGATTTGGGTTCTCCTGGATGGATTTGGGGTGGTTTTAGGGGCATTCAGGTGGGATTTGGGTTCTCCTGGATGGATTTGGGGTGGTTTTAGGGGCCTTCAGGTGGGATTTGGGTTCTCCAGGGTGGATTTGGGGTGGTTTTAGGGGCATTTAGGTGGGATTAGGTGGGATTTCAGTGGTTTAGGGGGCATTTGGGGTGGTTTTAGAGGCATCTCAGTGGGATTTGGGTTGTCCTGGGTGGATTTGGGGTGGTTTTAGGGGCATTTAGGGGGGATTTGGGTGGTCAGGGGTGGATTTGGGGTGATTTTAGGGGCATTTAGGGGCATTTAGGTGGGATTTGGGTGGTTTAGGTAGGATTTGGGTGCTCCTGGGTGGTTTTAGGGGCATTTCGGTGGGATTTGGGCTCTTCTGGGTGGATTTGGGGTGGTTTTAGGGGCATTTTGGTGGGATTTGGGTTCTCCTGGATGGATTTGGGTGGTTTAGGTGGGATTTGGGTTCTCCTGGGTGAATTTGGGGTGGTTTTAGGTGCATTCAGGTGGGATTTGTGTTCTCCTGGATGGATTTGGGGGTGTTTAGGTGGGATTTGGGTTCTCCAGGGTGGATTTGGGGTGGTTTTAGTTGCATTTCAGTGGGATTTGGGTTCTCCTGGGTGGATTTGGGGTGGTTTTAGGTGCATTTCAGTGGGATTTGGGTTCTCCAGGATGGAGCTGGGGTGGTTTTAGGGTCATTTCAGTTGGATTTGGGTTCTCCTGGATGGATTAGGGGTGGTTTTAGGGACATTTCGGTGGGATTTGAGTGGTTTAGGAGGCATTTGGGGTGGTTTTAGGGACATTTCAGTGGGATTTGGGTTCTCCTGGATGGATTTGGGGTGCTTTTAGGGGCATTCAGGTGGGGTTTGGGTACTCCAGGGTGAATTTGGGGTGGTTTTAGGGGCATTTAGGGGGGATTAGGTTGGATTTGGGTTCTCCTGGATGGATCTGGGGTGGTTTTAGGGTCATTCAGGTGGAATTTTTTTGGATTTGGATGCTCCTGGGTGGATTTGGGGTGGTTTTAGGGGCATTTAGGGGGGATTAGGTTGGATTTGGGTGGTTTAGGAGGCATTTGGGGTGGGTTTAGGGGCATTCTGGTGGATTTGGGTTCTCCTGGATGGATTTGGGGTGGTTTTAGGGGCATTTAGGTGGGATTTGGGTGGTCAGGGGTGGATTTGGGGTGGGTTTAGGGGCATTTAGGGGAGATCAGGTGGGATTTGAGTGGTTTAGGAGGCATTTGGGGTGGTTTTAGGGGAATTCAGGTGGGATTTGGGTTCTCCAGGGTGGATTTGGGGTGGTTTTAGGGGCATTTAGGTGGGATTTGGGTTCTCCTGGGTGGATTTGGGGTGGTTTTAGGGGCATTTTGGTGGGATTAGGTTGGATTTGGGTTCTCCTGGATGGATTTGGGGTGGTTTTAGGGGCATTCAGGTGGGATTTGGGTTCTCCTGGATGGATTTGGGGTGGTTTTAGGGGCATTTAGGTGGGATTAGGTGGGATTTCAGTGGTTTAGGGGGCATTTGGGGTGGTTTTAGAGGCATCTCAGTGGGATTTGGGTTGTCCTGGGTGGATTTGGGGTGGTTTTAGGGGCATTTAGGGGGGATTTGGGTGGTCAGGGGTGGATTTGGGGTGATTTTAGGGGCATTTAGGGGCATTTAGGTGGGATTTGGGTGGTTTAGGTAGGATTTGGGTGCTCCTGGGTGGTTTTAGGGGCATTTCGGTGGGATTTGGGCTCTTCTGGGTGGATTTGGGGTGGTTTTAGGGGCATTTTGGTGGGATTTGGGTTCTCCTGGGTGAATTTGGGGTGGTTTTAGGTGCATTCAGGTGGGATTTGTGTTCTCCTGGGTGGATTTGGGGTGGTTTTAGGTGCATTCAGGTGGGATTTGTGTTCTCCTGGATGGATTTGGGGGTGTTTAGGTGGGATTTGGGTTCTCCAGGATGGATTTGGGGTGGTTTTAGTTGCATTTCAGTGGGATTTGGGTTGTCCTGGGTGGATTTGGGGTGGTTTTAGGGGCATTTAGGGGAGATCAGGTGGGATTTGAGTGGTTTAGGAGGCATTTGGGGTGGTTTTAGGGGAATTCAGGTGGGATTTGGGTTCTCCAGGGTGGATTTGGGGTGGTTTTAGGGGCATTTAGGTGGGATTTGGGTTCTCCTGGGTGGATTTGGGGTGGTTTTAGGGGCATTTTGGTGGGATTAGGTTGGATTTGGGTTCTCCTGGATGGATTTGGGGTGGTTTTAGGGGCCTTCAGGTGGGATTTGGGTTCTCCTGGATGGATTTGGGGTGGTTTTAGGGGCCTTCAGGTGGGATTTGGGTTCTCCTGGATGGATTTGGGGTGGTTTTAGGGGCATTCAGGTGGGATTTGGGTTCTCCTGGATGGATTTGGGGTGGTTTTAGGGGCCTTCAGGTGGGATTTGGGTTCTCCAGGGTGGATTTGGGGTGGTTTTAGGGGCATTTAGGTGGGATTAGGTGGGATTTCAGTGGTTTAGGGGGCATTTGGGGTGGTTTTAGAGGCATCTCAGTGGGATTTGGGTTGTCCTGGGTGGATTTGGGGTGGTTTTAGGGGCATTTAGGGGGGATTTGGGTGGTCAGGGGTGGATTTGGGGTGATTTTAGGGGCATTTAGGGGCATTTAGGTGGGATTTGGGTGGTTTAGGTAGGATTTGGGTGCTCCTGGGTGGTTTTAGGGGCATTTCGGTGGGATTTGGGCTCTTCTGGGTGGATTTGGGGTGGTTTTAGGGGCATTTTGGTGGGATTTGGGTTCTCCTGGATGGATTTGGGTGGTTTAGGTGGGATTTGGGTTCTCCTGGGTGAATTTGGGGTGGTTTTAGGTGCATTCAGGTGGGATTTGTGTTCTCCTGGATGGATTTGGGGGTGTTTAGGTGGGATTTGGGTTCTCCAGGGTGGATTTGGGGTGGTTTTAGTTGCATTTCAGTGGGATTTGGGTTCTCCTGGGTGGATTTGGGGTGGTTTTAGGTGCATTTCAGTGGGATTTGGGTTCTCCAGGATGGAGCTGGGGTGGTTTTAGGGTCATTTCAGTTGGATTTGGGTTCTCCTGGATGGATTAGGGGTGGTTTTAGGGACATTTCGGTGGGATTTGAGTGGTTTAGGAGGCATTTGGGGTGGTTTTAGGGACATTTCAGTGGGATTTGGGTTCTCCTGGATGGATTTGGGGTGCTTTTAGGGGCATTCAGGTGGGGTTTGGGTACTCCAGGGTGAATTTGGGGTGGTTTTAGGGGCATTTAGGGGGGATTAGGTTGGATTTGGGTTCTCCTGGATGGATCTGGGGTGGTTTTAGGGTCATTCAGGTGGGATTTTTTTGGATTTGGATGCTCCTGGGTGGATTTGGGGTGGTTTTAGGGGCATTTAGGGGGGATTAGGTTGGATTTGGGTGGTTTAGGAGGCATTTGGGGTGGGTTTAGGGGCATTCTGGTGGATTTGGGTTCTCCTGGATGGATTTGGGGTGGTTTTAGGGGCATTTAGGTGGGATTTGGGTGGTCAGGGGTGGATTTGGGGTGGGTTTAGGGGCATTTAGGGGAGATCAGGTGGGATTTGAGTGGTTTAGGAGGCATTTGGGGTGGTTTTAGGGGAATTCAGGTGGGATTTGGGTTCTCCAGGGTGGATTTGGGGTGGTTTTAGGGGCATTTAGGTGGGATTTGGGTTCTCCTGGGTGGATTTGGGGTGGTTTTAGGGGCATTTTGGTGGGATTAGGTTGGATTTGGGTTCTCCTGGATGGATTTGGGGTGGTTTTAGGGGCATTCAGGTGGGATTTGGGTTCTCCTGGATGGATTTGGGGTGGTTTTAGGGGCATTTAGGTGGGATTTGGGTGGTCAGGGGTGGATTTGGGGTGGGTTTAGGGGCATTTAGGGGAGATCAGGTGGGATTTGAGTGGTTTAGGAGGCATTTGGGGTGGTTTTAGGGGAATTCAGGTGGGATTTGGGTTCTCCAGGGTGGATTTGGGGTGGTTTTAGGGGCATTTAGGTGGGATTTGGGTTCTCCTGGGTGGATTTGGGGTGGTTTTAGGGGCATTTTGGTGGGATTAGGTTGGATTTGGGTTCTCCTGGATGGATTTGGGGTGGTTTTAGGGGCATTCAGGTGGGATTTGGGTTCTCCTGGATGAATTTGGGGTGGTTTTAGGGGCATTTAGGTGGGATTTGGGTGGTCAGGGGTGGATTTGGGGTGATTTTAGGGGCATTTAGGGGCATTTAGGTGGGATTTGGGTGGTTTAGGTAGGATTTGGGTGTTCCTGGGTGGTTTTAGGGGCATTTCGGTGGGATTTGGGCTCTTCTGGGTGGATTTGGGGTGGTTTTAGGGGCATTTTGGTGGGATTTGGGTTCTCCTGGATGGATTTGGGTGGTTTAGGTGGGATTTGGGTTCTCCTGGGTGAATTTGGGGTGGTTTTAGGTGCATTCAGGTGGGATTTGTGTTCTCCTGGGTGGATTTGGGGTGGTTTTAGGTGCATTCAGGTGGGATTTGTGTTCTCCTGGATGGATTTGGGGTGGTTTTAGGGGCATTCAGGTGGGATTTGGGTTCTCCTGGATGGATTTGGGGTGGTTTTAGGGGCATTTAGGTGGGATTTGGGTGGTCAGGGGTGGATTTGGGGTGGGTTTAGGGGCATTTAGGGGAGATCAGGTGGGATTTGAGTGGTTTAGGAGGCATTTGGGGTGGTTTTAGGGGAATTCAGGTGGGATTTGGGTTCTCCAGGGTGGATTTGGGGTGGTTTTAGGGGCATTTAGGTGGGATTTGGGTTCTCCTGGGTGGATTTGGGGTGGTTTTAGGGGCATTTTGGTGGGATTAGGTTGGATTTGGGTTCTCCTGGATGGATTTGGGGTGGTTTTAGGGGCATTCAGGTGGGATTTGGGTTCTCCTGGATGGATTTGGGGTGGTTTTAGGGGCATTTAGGTGGGATTAGGTGGGATTTCAGTGGTTTAGGGGGCATTTGGGGTGGTTTTAGAGGCATCTCAGTGGGATTTGGGTTGTCCTGGGTGGATTTGGGGTGGTTTTAGGGGCATTTAGGGGGGATTTGGGTGGTCAGGGGTGGATTTGGGGTGATTTTAGGGGCATTTAGGGGCATTTAGGTGGGATTTGGGTGGTTTAGGTAGGATTTGGGTGCTCCTGGGTGGTTTTAGGGGCATTTCGGTGGGATTTGGGCTCTTCTGGGTGGATTTGGGGTGGTTTTAGGGGCATTTTGGTGGGATTTGGGTTCTCCTGGATGGATTTGGGTGGTTTAGGTGGGATTTGGGTTCTCCTGGGTGAATTTGGGGTGGTTTTAGGTGCATTCAGGTGGGATTTGTGTTCTCCTGGATGGATTTGGGGGTGTTTAGGTGGGATTTGGGTTCTCCAGGGTGGATTTGGGGTGGTTTTAGTTGCATTTCAGTGGGATTTGGGTTCTCCTGGGTGGATTTGGGGTGGTTTTAGGTGCATTTCAGTGGGATTTGGGTTCTCCAGGATGGAGCTGGGGTGGTTTTAGGGTCATTTCAGTTGGATTTGGGTTCTCCTGGATGGATTAGGGGTGGTTTTAGGGACATTTCGGTGGGATTTGAGTGGTTTAGGAGGCATTTGGGGTGGTTTTAGGGACATTTCAGTGGGATTTGGGTTCTCCTGGATGGATTTGGGGTGCTTTTAGGGGCATTCAGGTGGGGTTTGGGTACTCCAGGGTGAATTTGGGGTGGTTTTAGGGGCATTTAGGGGGGATTAGGTTGGATTTGGGTTCTCCTGGATGGATCTGGGGTGGTTTTAGGGTCATTCAGGTGGAATTTTTTTGGATTTGGATGCTCCTGGGTGGATTTGGGGTGGTTTTAGGGGCATTAAGGGGGGATTAGGTTGGATTTGGGTGGTTTAGGAGGCATTTGGGGTGGGTTTAGGGGCATTCTGGTGGATTTGGGTTCTCCTGGATGGATTTGGGGTGGTTTTAGGGGCATTTAGGTGGGATTTGGGTGGTCAGGGGTGGATTTGGGGTGGGTTTAGGGGCATTTAGGGGAGATCAGTTGGGATTTGAGTGGTTTAGGAGGCATTTGGGGTGGTTTTAGGGGAATTCAGGTGGGATTTGGGTTCTCCAGGGTGGATTTGGGGTGGTTTTAGGGGCATTTAGGTGGGATTTGGGTTCTCCTGGGTGGATTTGGGGTGGTTTTAGGGGCATTTTGGTGGGATTAGGTTGGATTTGGGTTCTCCTGGATGGATTTGGGGTGGTTTTAGGGGCATTCAGGTGGGATTTGGGTTCTCCTGGATGGATTTGGGGTGGTTTTAGGGGCCTTCAGGTGGGATTTGGGTTCTCCAGGGTGGATTTGGGGTGGTTTTAGGGGCATTTAGGTGGGATTAGGTGGGATTTCAGTGGTTTAGGGGGCATTTGGGGTGGTTTTAGAGGCATCTCAGTGGGATTTGGGTTGTCCTGGGTGGATTTGGGGTGGTTTTAGGGGCATTTAGGGGGGATTTGGGTGGTCAGGGGTGGATTTGGGGTGATTTTAGGGGCATTTAGGGGCATTTAGGTGGGATTTGGGTGGTTTAGGTAGGATTTGGGTGCTCCTGGGTGGTTTTAGGGGCATTTCGGTGGGATTTGGGCTCTTCTGGGTGGATTTGGGGTGGTTTTAGGGGCATTTTGGTGGGATTTGGGTTCTCCTGGATGGATTTGGGTGGTTTAGGTGGGATTTGGGTTCTCCTGGGTGAATTTGGGGTGGTTTTAGGTGCATTCAGGTGGGATTTGTGTTCTCCTGGATGGATTTGGGGGTGTTTAGGTGGGATTTGGGTTCTCCAGGGTGGATTTGGGGTGGTTTTAGTTGCATTTCAGTGGGATTTGGGTTCTCCTGGGTGGATTTGGGGTGGTTTTAGGGGCATTTCGGTGGGATTTGGGTGGTTTAGGTGGGATTTGGGTTTTCCAGGGTGGATCTGGGGTGGTTTTAGGGACATTTCAGTGGGATTTGGGTTCTCCTGGGTGGATCTGGGGTGGTTTTAGGGACATTTCAGTGGGATTTGGGTTCTCCTGGGTGGATCTGGGGTGGTTTTAGGGACATTTCAGTGGGATTTGGGTTCTCCTGGGTGCATTCTGGCACTCTCTGACCCCTCTCCCCTACATCCCGACCTCCCCCACCCCATAAATCCAGGCCAGCCGTTCGACCCCACGTTCAAGCTGAGCTGTGCCGTGTCCAACATCATCTGCTCCATCGTCTTCGGCGACCGCTTCGACTACGGCGACCCCGAGTTCCTGGAGCTGCTGCAGCTGATGAACCAGAGCTTCCGGGAGATCAGCACGCCCTGGGCGCAGGTGGGGGGAGAGGGGGATTGGGGTGGTTTGGGGTGGTTTGGGGGGTTTAGGGTGGTTTTGGTGTTTTTAGGGTGGGTTTCGGGGGTGTTTTTAGGCTGTTTTGGGGGGTTTTAGGCTGGGTTTGGGGGTGGTTTGGGGTGGTTTGGGGGTTTTAGGGTGGGTTTGGGGGAGTTATGGGGTGGTTTGGGGATGTTAGGATGGGTTTGGGGGCGTTTTTGGGATGGTTTGGGGGTTTTAGGCTGGGTTTGGGGGTGTTTTTAGGCTTGGTTTAGGTGTGGGTTTGGTGTTTTTAGGCTGGGTTTGGGGGTGTTGTTAGGCTGGGTTTGGTGTTTTTAGGCTGGCTTTGGTGGTTTTAGGGTGGTTTTGGTGTTTCTGGGCTGGGTTTGGGGGTGTTTTTGGGATGGTTTGGAGGTTTTAGGCTGGGTTTAGGGACGTTTTTGGGATGGTTTGGTGTTTTTAGGCTGGATTTGGGGGGCGCTTTTGGGATGGTTTGGAGGTTTTAGGCTGGGTTTGGGGGCATTTTGGGGATGGTTTGGGGGGTTTACGCTGGGTTTGGGGTTGTTTTTGGACTGGGTTTGGTGTTTTTAGGCTGTTTTGGGGGTTGTTTTTAGGCTGGGTTTGGGGGGTGTTTTTAGGTTGGGTTTGGTGTTTTTAGATTGGTTTTGGTGTTTCTAGGCTTGGTTTTGGGGGTTGTTTTTAGGTTGGTTTTGGCGGTTTTAGGCTGGTTTTGGTGTTTTTAGGCTGTTTCCAGGGTGGTTTGGGGGGGGGGGGGGTTTAGATTGGTTTTGGTGTTTCTAGGCTTGGTTTTGGTGTGGTTTTGCTGTTTTTAGGCTGGGTTTGGGGGCGTTTTTGGGATGGTTTGGGGGTTTTAAGCTGGGTTTGGTGTTTTTAGGCTGTTTCCAGGGTAGTTTTGGGGAGTATTTTCAGATTGGTTTTGGTGTTCTAGGCTTGGCTTTGGTGTGGTTTTGGTGTTCTTAGGCTGGGTTTGGTGGGGTGTTTTTAGGTTGGTTTTGGTGTTTTTAGGCTGTTTTTGGTGGTCTTAGGCTGGGTTTGGGGGTGTTTTTAGGCCGGTTTTTGGGGGTGCTTTTAGGCTGGGTTTGGTGGATTTAGATTGGTTTTGGTGGTTTTAGGCTGGGTTTGGTGTTTTTAGGCTGGTTTTGGGTGTGTTTCTAGGCTGGTATTGGTGTTTCTAGGCTGGGTTTGGGGGCGTTTTCGGGATGGTTTGGGGGTTTTAGGCTGGTTTTGGTGTTTCTAGGCTTGTTTTGGGGGTGTTTTTAGGCTGGGTTTGGTGTTTCTAGGCTTGCTTTTGGTGTGGTTTTGTGTTTTTAGGCTGGGTTTGGGGGGTGGTTTTAGGTTGGTTTTGGCGTTTTTAGGCTGGTTTTGGTAGTTTTAGGCTGGTTTTGGTGGTTTTAGGTTGGTTTTGGGGGTGTTTTTAGGCTGGGTTTGGGGGGTGTTTTTTAGGTTGTTTTTTGGTGTTATTAGGCTGGTTTTGGTGTTTCAAGGCTTGGTTTTGGGGGGTGTTTTTAGGGTGGTTTTGGTGTTTCTGGGCTGGGTTTGGGGGTGTTTTTAGGCTGGGTGTTTTTTAGGGTGATTTTGGGGCCGTTTTCGAGGTATTTATAGGGTGGTTTGGGGGCCATTTTTTGGGGTGTTTTTAGGGTATTTTTAGGGTGTTTTTGGGGCCGTTTTTGGAGTGTTTTTAGGGTGTTTTGGGGGCCGTTTTCGGGGTATTTTTAGGGTGGTTTTGGTGCCGTTTTTTGGGGTGTTTTTAGGGTATTTTTAGGGTGTTTTGGGGGCCATTTTTGGGGTGTTTTTAGGGTGTTTTTGGGGCCGTTTTCGAGGTGTTTTTAGGGTATTTTTAGGGTGTTTTGGGGGGCCGTTTTGGGGATGTTTTTAGAGTATTTTTAGTGCGTTTTTGGGGCCGGTTTTGGGGTGGTTTTACGTTGTTTTTGGGGTGGTTTTGGGGCCGTTTTCGGGGTGTTTTTAGGGTGTTTTTAGGGTATTTTTGGGGCAGTTTTTGGGGTTTTTTGAGGGTGTTTTGGGGGCCGTTTTCAGGGTGTTTTGAGGGTGTTTTGAGGGTGTTTCTGGGGCTGTCTTCGGGGTGTTTTTAGGGGGTTTTGAGGGCAGGTTTTGGGGTGCTGACCCCCCCCAATACCCTCCCCCCCCAGCTGTACGACACGGCCGAGCCGCTGCTGGGATTGTTTTTAGGATGTTTTGGGGGCTGTTTTTGGGGTGTTTTTAGGATGTTTTGGGGGCTGTTTTTGGGGCCATTTTTAGGGCCATTTTTAGGGTGCTGACCCCCCCAATCCCCTCCCCCCCAGCTGTACGACATGGCTGAGCCGCTGCTGGGACTGTTTTTGGGGTGTTTTGGGGCTGTTTTTAGGGTGTTTTTAGGGTGTTTTTGGGGCCATTTTCCGGGTGTTTTTAGGGTGTTTTTGGGGCCATTTTTAGGGTATTTTTAGGGTGTTTTTAGGGTGTTTTTGGGGCAGTTTTTGGGGTGTTTTGAGGGTATTTTTAGGGTGTTTTTGGGGCCGTTTTTAGGGTGGTTTTTGGGCCGGTTTGGGGGCCATTTTTAGGGTATTTTTAGGTTGTTTTTAGGGCCATTTTTAGGGCTCTGACCCCCCCAAATCCCTCCCCCCAGCTGTACGACATGGCAGAGCCGCTGCTGGGACTGTTTTGGGGATATTTTTAGGGTTCTGACCCCCCAATCCCTCCCCCCAGCTGTATGACATGGCAGAGCCGCTGCTGGGACTGTTTTTGGGGTATTTTGGGGTATTTTTAGGGCCATTTTTAGGGTTCTAACCCCCCAATCCCCTCTCCCCCAGCTGTATGACATGGCCGAGCCGCTGCTGGGACTGCTTTTGGGATGTTTTAGGGTATTTTCAGGGTTCTGACCCCCCAATCCCTCCCCCCAGCTGTACGACATGGCAGAGCCGCTGCTGGGACTGTTTTTGGGGTATTTTTGGTTATTTTTGGGGCCATTTTTAGGGTTCTGACCCCCCAATCCCCCCCAGCTGTATGACATGGCCGAGCCGCTGCTGGGACTGTTTTTGGGGTATTTTGGGTTATTTTTGGGGCCATTTTTAGGGTTCTGACCCCCCAATCCCCCCCAGCTGTATGACATGGCCGAGCCGCTGCTGGGACTGTTTTTGGGGTATTTTTAGGGTATTTTTGGGGCCGTTTTTCGGGATGTTTTTAGGGTGTTTTTAGGATATTTTTAGGGTGTTTTTGGGGTATTTTTAGGGTATTTTCAGGGCTCTGACCCCCCAATCCCTCTCCCCCAGCTGTATGACATGGCAGAGCCGCTGCTGCAGTTCCTGCCCGGCCCCCACCGGCGCATCCCGAAGCTGCTGGGCAGGATGAGGGAATTCATCGCCCGCAGGGTCCGAGCGAACGCCCGGAGCCTCGACCCCCAGAACCCCCGGGACTTCATCGACTGCTTCCTCATCCAGATGGAAAAGGTGCGGGATTCCCGAGGGATGGGGGGAACCTGGGGTACTGGGGGGGTCCTGGGGTACTGGGGGGGTCCTGGGGTGCTGGGGGGGTTCTGGGGTACTGGGGGGGTTCTGGGGTACTGGGGGGGTCCTGGGATACTGGGGGGGGTCCTGGGGTACTGGGGGGGGGTCCTGGGATCCTGGGGGGGATCCTGGATGGATCCCTGGCACCCTGGGGGGATCCAGGGGAGGTCCTGGGAGTGATCCCGGGGTCCTGGGGGGGTCCTGGGATACTGGGGGGGTCCTGGGATACTGGGGGGGTCCTGGGATACTGGGGGGGATGCTGGGGGGGGGGGTCCTGGGATACTGGGGGTGATCCTGGGATACTGGGGGTGATCCTGGGATACTGGGGGGGTCCTGGGATACTGGGGGGGATCCTGGGATACTGGGGGGGATCCTGGGAAACTGGGGGGGATCCTGGGATACTGGGGGGGATGCTGGGGGGGGGGTCCTGGGATACTGGGGGGGTCCTGGGGGGGATCCTGGGATGCTGGGTGGGATACTGGGGGGGATCCTGGGATACTGGGGGTGATCCTGAGGGTGATCCTGGGATCCTGGGGGTGCTCCCGGGATCCTGGGATGCTGGGGATGCTCTTGGGATCCTGGGGGGGATCCTGGGGGTGATCCTGGGATGCTGGGTGGGAACGTGGGATGTTGGGGGATCCCCCCTGGATGGATCCCCCTGGATCCCCCTGGATCGATCCCCCCCCGGATCCCCCTGGATGGATCCCCCTGGATGGATCCCCCTGGATCCCCCTGGATGGATCCCCCTGGATCCCCCTGGATCCCCCTGGATGGATCCCCCCCGGATCCCCCTGGATCGATCCCCCCTGGATCCCCCTGGATGGATCCCCCTGGATCCCCCTGGATGGATCCCCCTGGATCCCCCTGGATGGATCCCCTGGATCCCCCTGGATGGATCCCCCTGGATCCCCCTGGATGGATCCCCCTGGATCCCCCTGGATGGATCCCCCTGGATGGATCCCCCTGGATGGATCCCCCTGGATCCCCCTGGATGGATCCCCCTGGATCCCCCTGGATCCCCCCCGGATCCCCCTGGATGGATCCCCTGGATCCCCCTGGATGGATCCCCCTGGATCCCCCCCGGATCCCCCTGGATGGATCCCCTGGATCCCCCTGGATGGATCCCCTGGATCCCCCTGGATCCCCCTGGATGGATCCCCCTGGATCCCCCCCGGATCCCCCTGGATGGATCCCCTGGATCCCCCTGGATGGATTTCCCCCCCCTCCCCCCCGTGGGTGCTCCCGGGTGGATCCCCCATTCCCGAGTTCCCCCCTTTTCCCAATCCCCCCCATTTTCCCAGGAAAAGGACAATCCCAGCTCGGAGTTCACTCTGGAGAACCTGGAGCTCACCACGCTCAACCTTTTCTTCGCCGGCACCGAGACCGTCTCGTCCACGCTGCGCTTCGGCCTCCTCTTCCTCATGAGGCACCCCGAGGTGGAGGGTGAGCCTGGCACCCCAAAAATGGCCCTGGGACCCTAAAAAGGACCCTGGGACCCCAAAAATGGGGACCTGAGACCCCAAAAATGACCCTGGGACCCCAAAAATGGGCCTGGGACCCCAGAAATGGCCCTGGGACCCCAAAAACGGCCCTGGGACCCCAAAAATGGCCCTGAGACCCCAAAAATGATCCTGAGACCCCAAATAGGAACCTGGGACCCCAAAAATGGGGATCCTGACCCACCCAGGGGGACCTGAGACCCCCAAAGGGACCCCTGAGCCCACCCTGCGCTTCGGCCTCCTCTTCCTCATGAGGCACCCCGAGGTGGAGGGTGAGCCTGGCACCCCAAAAATGGTCCTGAGACCCTAAAAAGGACCCTGGGACCCCAAAAATGGGGACCTGGGACCCCAAAAATGGTCCTGGGACCCCAAAAATGGCCCTGGGACCCTAAAAAGGACCCTGGGACCCCAAAAATGGGGACCTGGGACCCCAAAAATGACCCTGGGACCCCAAAAATGGCCCTGGGACCCCAAAAATGGGGACCTGAGACCCCAAAAATGGGCCTGGGACCCCAGAAATGGCCCTGGGACCCCAAAAACGGCCCTGGGACCCCAAAAATGGCCCTGAGACCCCAAAAATGATCCTGAGACCCCAAATAGGAACCTGGGACCCCAAAAATGGGGATCCTGACCCACCCAGGGGGACCTGAGACCCCCAAAGGGACCCCTGAGCCCACCCTGCGCTTCGGCCTCCTCTTCCTCATGAGGCACCCCGAGGTGGAGGGTGAGCCTGGCACCCCAAAAATGATCCTGGCACCCCAAAAATGATCCTGGGACCCCAAAAATGGCCCTGGGACCCCAAAAATGGGGACCTGAGACCCCAAAAATGGTCCTGGGACCCCAAATGGGAACCTGGGACCCCAAAAATGGGGACCTGGGACCCCAAAAATGGCCCTGGGACCCCAAATGGGAACCTGGGACCCCAAAAACGGCCCTGGGACCCCAAAAATGGCCCTGAGACCCCAAAAAAGACCCAAAAGGGTGTATGAGGAGATCCTGAGGGGGGGGGGGTTCCTTGGAGACCCCCAAAGACCCCCCAAAGACCCCCCCAAAGCCCCCTCCCCTGATTTTTCCCCCCAGCCAAGGTTTATGAAGAGATCCTGAGGGTGGGGGGGGGGGAGTTTGGATCCCCCCAAGCCCCCCAAAGCCCCCTCCCCTGATTTCTCCCCCCAGCCAAGGTGTACGAGGAGATCCTGAGGCTGGGGAGGGGATTCTTGGAGACCCCCAAAGACCCCCACCGATTTTCCCCCCCCCAGCCAAGGTTAAGGATGAGACCCCGAGGCTGGGGGATTCTTGGACCCCCAAAGCCCCCCAAAGCCCCCCCACCCATTTTTCCCCCCCAGCCAAGGTGTACGAGGAGATCCTGAGGCTGGGGTGGGTTCTGGGACCCCCCCAAAGCCCCCTCCCCTCATTTTTCCCCTTCCAGCCAAGGTGTACGAGGAGATCCTGAGGGTCGTGGGCCCCTCGCGCCCCCCGGCCCTGCAGGATCGGGCTCTGATGCCGTTCACGGACGCCACGATCCACGAGATCCAGCGCTGCAGTGACCTCATCCCCATGAACGTGCCCCACAGGCTGACCAGGGACACGGAGTTTAGGGGATATCACCTGCCTAAGGTCAGGGGAACCCCAAAAACCATCCTAAATCACCCTAAAAATACCAAAAACCACCCTAAACCACCCTGAAAACCCCAAAACCACCCTGAACCACACCAAGAAAAACCCTAAAACCCCCCCAGGCTGACCAGGGACACGGAATTCAGGGGGTACCACCGGCCAAAGGTCGGGGGAACCCCAAAAACCATCCTGAACACCTCTAAAAACCCCAAAAACCACCCTAAACAACACCAAAAACCCCCAAAACCACCCTAAACCACCCTGAAAACCCCCAAAACCACCCCAAAACCCCCCCCAGGCTGACCAGGGACACGGAGTTTAGGGGATACCGCCTGCCAAAGGTCAGGGGAACCCCAAAAACCATCCTGAACGACCCTAAAAATACCAAAAACCACCCTAAACCACCCTGAAAACCCCAAAACCACCCTGAACCACACCAAGAAAAACCCTAAAACCCCCCCAGGCTGACCAGGGACACGGAGTTTAGGGGATACCGCCTGCCTAAGGTCAGGGGAACCCCAAAAACCATCCTAAACCATCCTAAAAATCCCCTAAACCCCCCCCGGCTGACCAGGGACACGGAATTCAGGGGATATCACCTGCCTAAGGTCAGGGGAACCCCAAAAACCATCCTGAACGACCCTAAAAAACCCAAAAACCACCCTGAAAACCCCAAAAACCACCCTAAACACCCCACAGATTGACCAGGGACACGGAATTTAGGGGATATCACCTGCCAAAGGTCAGGGGAACCCAAAAACCATCCTGAACACCCCCAAAAACCCCCAAAATCATCCTAAACACCCCTAAAACCCCCAAAACCCCCCAAAACCACCCTAAACCACCCAGAAAAAACCCTAAACCCCTCTAAACCACCCTAAAAACCCCCAAAACCACCCTAAAACCCCCCTAAACCACCCTAAAACCCCCAAAAAACCCCCTAAAAACCCCCCCAGGCTGACCAGGGACACGGAGTTTAGGGGATATCACCTGCCAAAGGTCAGGGGGAACCCAAAAAATACCCTAAACACCCCTAAAAATCCCCCAAACCCCCCACAGATTGACCAGGGACACGGAATTCAGGGGATATCACCTGCCTAAGGTCAGGAGAGAACCCAAAAACCATCCTGAACACCCCTGAAAACCCCAAAAACCACCCCAAAAACCCCCCCAGGCTGACCAGGGACACCGAATTTAGGGGATACCGCCTGCCAAAGGTCAGGGGAACCCAAAAAATACCCTAAATGGCCCTGAAAACCCAAAAACCCCCCCACAGATTGACCAGGGACACGGAATTTAGGGGATATCACCTGCCAAAGGTCAGGGGGAACCCCAAAAACCATCCTAAACACCTCTAAAAACCCCAAAAACCACCCCAAAAACCCCAAAAACCCCAAAAACCACCCTAAACCACACCAAAAATCCCAAAAACCACCCCAAAACCCCCCCAGGCTGACCAGGGACACGGAGTTCAGGGGGTACCACCTGCCAAAGGTCAGGGAACCCCAAAAACCATCCTGAACACCCCTAAAAACCCCAAAAACCACCCTACACCAAACTAAACCACCCTGAAAACCCAAACCCCCCCCCCGAAACCACCCTAAAACCCCCCAGACCACCCTGAACACCCCTAAAAAAACCCCAAAACCACCCTAAACCACCCTGAAAACCCCAAAAACCACCCCAAAAACCCCCCCAGGCTGACCAGGGACACCGAATTTAGGGGATACCACCTGCCAAAGGTCAGGGGGAACCCAAAAAATACCCTAAACACACCTAAACACCCCCAAAAACCACTCCAAAACCCCCCACAGATTGACCAGGGACACGGAATTTAGGGGATATCACCTGACAAAGGTCAGGGGGAATCCCAAAAACCATCCTAAACCACACCAAAAACCCCAAAAACCATCCTAAAAACCCCAAAAACCACCCTAAACACCCCCAAAAACCCCAAAACCCCCCCTAAACCACACCAAAAACCCGAAAAACCATCCTAAACCACCCTGAAAACCCCAAAAACCACCCTGAACCACACCAAAAACCCCAAAAACCATCCTAAACACACCTAAAAACCCCCAAAACCACCCCAAAAACCCCCACAGATTGACCCGGGACACGGAATTCAGGGGATATCACCTGCCCAAGGTCAGGGGAACCCCCAAAAATACCCTAAACACCCCTAAAAATCCCAAAAACCACCCTAAACCACCCTGAAAACCCCAAAAACCACCCCAAAAACCCCCCCAGGCTGAGCAGGGACACCGAATTTAGGGGATACCGCCTGCCAAAGGTCCGGGGGAACCCAAAAACCATCCTAAACCACACCAAAAACCCAAAAAACCACCCTAAAAGCCCCTAAAAACCCCAAAAACCACCCTACACCACCCTAAAAACCCCATAAACCACCCTAAACACCCCCAAAAAACCCCCAAAAACCCCCCTAAACCCACCCTAAAATCACCCTAAAACCCCTTAAAAACCTCCCTGTGACCCTAAAAACCCAACAAAACCCCCCTAAAAACCCCCAACCCCCCCTGTGACCCCCCAAAACCCCCCTGTGACCCCAAACCCCCCCTGTGACCCCAAAACCCCCCTTAAAACTCCCCCTGTGACCCCCCCAAACCTCCGAAACCCCCCCAAAACCCCCTGAAAAAAACCCCAAAACTCCCCCCAAAACCCCCCTGTGATCCCAAACCCCCCAAAACCCCCCTTGTGACCCCAAAACCTCCCCTGTGACCCCCCTGTGACCCCAAAACCCCAAATCCCCTATAGGGTCTGGACGTGTACCCCCTGCTCAGCTCGGTCCTTCACGACCCCTCCTGACCCCAAACCCCCCCTGTGACCCCCCTGTGACCCCAAACCCCCCCTGTGACCCCAAAACCCCCCCTGTGACCCCCATGTGACCCCAAACCCCCCCTGTGACCCCAAACCCCCCCTGTGACCCCAAACCCCCCCTGTGACCCCAAAACCCCCCCAAACCCCCCCTGTGACCCCAAATCCCCTCCTGTGACCCCAAAACTCCCCAAAACCCCCCCAGTGACCCCAAATCCCCCCCCTGTGACCCCAAACCCCCCCTGTGACCCCAAATCCCCTATAGGGTCTGGACGTGTACCCCCTGCTCAGCTCGGTCCTTCACGACCCCTCCTGACCCCAAACCCCCCCTGTGACCCCTCCTGACCCCCCCAAATCCCCCCTGTGACCCCAAACCCCCCCTGTGACCCCAAATCCCCCCCTGTGACCCCAAATCCCCCCCTGTGACCCCAAACCCCCCCTGTGACCCCAAATCCCCCCCTGTGACCCCAAACCCCCCCTGTGACCCCAAATCCCCCCCTGTGACCCCAAAACCCCAAATCCCCTGTAGGGTCTGGACGTGTACCCCCTGCTCAGCTCGGTCCTTCACGACCCCTCCTGACCCCAAAACCCCCCCTGTGACCCCAAAAACCCCCCCTGTGACCCCAAAAATCCCCCCTGTGACCCCAAATCCCCCCCGACCCCAAATCCCCTGTAGGGTCTGGACGTGTACCCCCTGCTCAGCTCGGTCCTTCACGACCCCTCCTGACCCCAAAACCCCCCCTGTGACCCCAAAAACCCCCCCTGTGACCCCAAAACCCCCCCAAACCCCCCCTGTGACCCCAAATCCCCTCCTGTGACCCCAAAACTCCCCAAAACCCCCCCAGTGACCCCAAATCCCCCCCCTGTGACCCCAAACCCCCCCTGTGACCCCAAATCCCCTCTAGGGTCTGGACGTGTACCCCCTGCTCAGCTCGGTCCTTCACGACCCCTCCTGACCCCAAACCCCCCCTGTGACCCCTCCTGACCCCCCCAAATCCCCCCTGTGACCCCAAACCCCCCCTGTGACCCCAAATCCCCCCCTGTGACCCCAAATCCCCCCCTGTGACCCCAAACCCCCCCTGTGACCCCAAATCCCCCCCTGTGACCCCAAATCCCCCCCTGTGACCCCAAACCCCCCCCTGTGACCCCAAATCCCCCCCTGTGACCCCAAAACCCCAAATCCCCTGTAGGGTCTGGACGTGTACCCCCTGCTCAGCTCGGTCCTTCACGACCCCTCCTGACCCCAAAAACCCCCCCTGTGACCCCAAATCCCCCCCTGTGACCCCAAAACCCCCCCTGTGACCCCAAAAATCCCCCCTGTGACCCCAAATCCCCCCCGACCCCAAATCCCCTCTAGGGTCTGGACGTGTACCCCCTGCTCAGCTCGGTCCTTCACGACCCCTCCTCTTTTCGGAGCCCCCACAAATTCGACCCCAAAAACTTCCTGGACGAGCGGGGGCAGTTCCAGAAGAACGAGGCCTTCGTGCCCTTCTCCTCAGGTACCCAGACCCCAAAACATTTTAGGGACCCCAAAACATTTTGGGGACCCCCCCAGATCCTTTTAGGGACCCCAAGATCCTTTTGGGGACCCCAAAACCTTTTAGGGACCCCCAAAACCTTTTAGGATCTCCCAGACCCCTTAAGGGACCCCACACCCTTTTAGGACCCCCCAGACCCTTTTAGGACCCCCAAAACCTTTTAGGATCTCCCCCCCCCAATCCTATAGGGACCCTAAAAGCTTTTGGGAACCCCCAGGCCCCTTTAGGGACCCCCCAGAACCTTTACAGACCCCCCTGACCCTTTTAGGGACCCCCAGATCCTTTGGGGACCCCCCTGACCCTTTACAGACCCCCCAGACCCTTTTGGGGACCCCACACACCCTTTAGGGACCCCCCAGACCCTTTAGGGACCCCCCAAACCCTTTAGGGACCCCCCAGATCCATTAGGGAACCCCCAGACCCTTTTAGGGACCCCAAAACCTTCAGAGATCCCCCCACACCCTTTAGGGACCCCAAAACCTTTTAGGGACCCCAAAACCCTTTAGGGACCCCCCAGATCCATTAGGGACCCCTGACCCTTTTAGGGACCCCTGACCCTTTTAGGGACCCCCCAGACCCTTTAGGGACCCCCTGACCCTTTTAGGGACCCCTGACCCTTTTAGGATCTCCCAGATCCTTTAGGGACCCCCCTGACCCTTTACAGACCCCCCAGATCCTTTTAGGACCCCCCAGACCCTTTTAGGGGACCCCCAAAACCTTTTAGGATCTCCCAGATCCTTTAGGACCCCCCCGACCCTTTTAGGGACCCCTGACCCTTTTACGGAACCCCAGATCCTTTTATGACCCCAAGACCCTTTTAGAGACCCCCAGACCCTTTTAGGGACCCCTGACCCTTTTAGGGACCCCCCAGACCCTTTTAGGGATCCCCCAGACCCTTTTAGGGATCCCCCAGACCCTTTTAGGATCCCCCAGATCCATTAGGGAACCCCCAGACCCTTTTAGAGACCCCAAAACCTTTTAAGGACCCCAGACCCTTTTAGAGACCCCCAGATCCTTTTAGGACCCCCCAGATCCTTTAGGGACCCCAAGATCCTTCAGAGACCCCCCTGACCCTTTTGGGGACCCCACACCCTTCTGGGGACTCCCAGACCCTTTTGGGGATCCCCCTGACCCTTTTGGGACCCCCACACACCCTTTAGACACCCCCCTGACCCTTTAGGATTCCCCCAGACCCTTTTAGGGACCCTCCAGACCCTTTTGGGGACCCCAAAACCTTTTAGGGACCCCCCAGACCCTTTTGGGGACCCCACACCCTTTTAGGGACCTTCCAGACCCTTTTGGGATCTCCCAGATCCTTTTTGGGACCCCCCTGACACTTTTGGGGACCCCAGACCCTTTTACGGACCCCGGACCCTTTTAGGGACCCCACACCCTTTTGGGGACCCCAGAACCTTTTAGGGACCCCCAAAACCTTTTAGGGACCCCCCTGACCCTTTTGGGGACCCCAAAACCTTTTAGGATCTTCCAGACCCTTTTAGGACCCCAGACCCTTTTAGGACCCCCCAGATCCTTTTGGGGACCACCCAGATCCTTTTGGGGACCCCCCAGATCCTTTTGGGGACCACCCAGATCCTTTTAGGAACCCCCTGACCCTTTAGAAACCCCCCAGACCCTTTTGGGGACCCCGGACCCTTTTGGGAACCCCCAGATCCTTTTGGGACCCCCCCCACCCTTTAGAGACCCCCCTGACCCTTTTGGGGACCCCCCAGACCCTTTTAGGGACCCCCGGACCCTTTTGGGACTCCCAGACCCTTTAAAGACCCCCCTGACCCTTTTAGGATCTCCCAGATCCTTTTAGGGACCCCTGACCCTTTTAGGACCCCCCAGACCCTTTTTGGGACCCCCAAACCCTTTTAGGGACCCCCTTGACCCTTTTGGGGACCCCCCAGATCCATTAGGGAACCCCCAGACCCTTTTAGAGACCCCAAAACCTTTTAGGATCTCCCAGACCCTTTTAGGACCCCCCAGATCCTTTTAGGGACCCCCCTGACCCTTTAGAATCCCCCCAGACCCTTTTGGGACCCCAAAAGCTTTTGGGATCCCCTCAGATCCCTTTGGGACCACCCAGACCCTTTACAGAGCCCCCTGAGCCTTTTGGGGACCCTGGACCCTTTGGGACCCCCCTGACCCTTTTATGACCCCCCTGACCTTTTTGGGGACCCCCCTGACCCTTTTAGGGACCCCCAAAACCTTTTAGGATCTCCCAGATCCTTTAGGGAACCCCCAGACCCTTTTGGGGATCCCACACCCTTCTGGGGACCCCCAGACCCTTTTAGAACTCCCCCCCCCAGACCCTTTTAGGATCCCCCAGACCCTTTGGGGATCCCAGACCCTTTAGGGACCCCCCAGATCCCTTTAGGGACCCCCAGACCCTTTTAGGACCCCCCAAAACCTTTTAGGATCTCCCAGATCCTTCAGAGACCCCCCAGATCCTTTTAGGACCCCCAGACCCTTTTGGGACCCCCCGGACCCTTTTAGGACCCCCCAGACCATTTAGAGACCCCCTGGACCCTTTTGGGACCCCCCAAATCCTTTTGGGGACCCCAGACCCTTTTGGGGACCCCAAAACCTTTTAGGATCCCCCAGATCCTTTAGGGACCCCAAGATCCTTCAGAGACCCCCAGACCCTTTTAGGGACCCCCAAACCCTTTTAGGATCCCCCAGAGCCTTTAAGGACCACCAGACCCTTTAGGATCCCCCCCGACCCTTTTGGGACCCCAAAAACTTTTGGGATCCCCCCAGACCCCTTTAGGGACTCCCCCAGACCATTTTTGGGGTGTTTTTGGGATATTTTTGGGATCTCTGCCCCCAGGGAAGCGGCTGTGCCTGGGGGAGGGGCTGGGATATTTTTAGGATATTTTTGGGATATTTTTAGGATATTTTAGGATATTTCTGTCCCCAGGGAAGTGGCTGTGCCTGGGGATGTTTTGGGGATATTTTTAGGATATTTTTGGGATATTTTTGGGATCTCTTTCCCCCAGGGAAGCGGCTGTGCCTGGGGGAGGGGCTGGGATATTTTTAGGATATTTTTGGGATATTTTTGGGATATTTTTAGGATATTTTTAGGATATTTTTGGGATATTTTTAGGATATTTTTAGGATATTTTTGGGATACTTTTAGGATATTTTTAGGGTATTTTTAGGATATTTTTAGGATATTTTAGGATATTTTTGGGATATTTTTAGGGTATTTTTAGGATATTTTTAGGATATTTTTGGGATATTTTTAGGATATTTTTAGGATATTTCTGTCCCCAGGGAAGTGGCTGTGCCTGGGGATGTTTTGGGGATATTTTTAGGATATTTTTGGGATATTTTTGGGATCTCTTTCCCCCAGGGAAGCGGCTGTGCCTGGGGGAGGGGCTGGGATATTTTTAGGATATTTTTGGGATATTTTTGGGATATTTTAGGATATTTTTAGGATATTTTTAGGATATTTTTAGGATATTTTTAGGATATTTTTGGGATATTTTTAGGATGTTTTTAGGATATTTTTAGGATATTTTTAGGATATTTTTGGGATATTTTTAGGATGTTTTTAGGATATTTTTAGGATATTTTTGGGATATTTTTAGGATATTTTTGGGATATTTTTAGGATATTTTTAGGATATTTTTGGGATATTTTTAGGATATTTTTAGGATATTTTTGGGATACTTTTAGGATATTTTTAGGGTATTTTTAGGATATTTTTAGGATATTTTAGGATATTTTTGGGATATTTTTAGGATATTTTTAGGATATTTTTGGGATACTTTTAGGATATTTTTAGGGTATTTTTAGGATATTTTTAGGATATTTTAGGATATTTTTGGGATATTTTTAGGATATTTTTAGGATATTTTTGGGATATTTTTAGGATATTTTTAGGATATTTTTAGGATATTTTTAGGATATTTTTGGGATATATTTAGGATATTTTAGGATATTTTCTCCCCTAGGAAAGCGGCTGTGCCTGGGGGAGGGGCTGGCTCGCATGGAGCTGTTCCTCTTCCTCACCACGCTCCTGCAGCGGCTGCGCCTGGGGATGTTTGGGGTGTTTAGGATATTTTAGGATATTTTTGGGATATATTTAGGATATTTTTGGGATCTCTCCCCAGGGAAGAGGCTGTGCCTGGGGGAGGGGCTGGCTCGCATGGAGCTGTTCCTGTTCCTCACCACGCTCCTGCAGCGGCTGCGGCCGCGCCCTTTGGGACCCCCCGAGGAGGTGCCCACGACCCCCCTGGAGAGCGGCTTTGGGAACATCCCCCCCCCCTTCCGGCTGCGCGTGGAGCCCCGATGAGACCCCCACCCAAACCCCCCTGGAAAAACCCCCCTGGAAATGGGAACATCCCCCTGGAAATGGGAACATCCCCCTTGAAAATGGGAACATCCCCCCCCCCTTCCGGCTGCGCGTGGAGCCCCGATGAGAAAAACCTGGAAAAAAACCCTGGAAAAAAAACCTGGAAATGGGAAAAAACCCCCCTGGAAATGGGAACATCCCCGGGAAATGGGAACATCCCCCTTGAAAATGGAACATCCCCCGGGAAATGGGAACATCCCCCGGAAAACCCCCCTGGAAATGGGAACATCCCCCGGGAAATGGGAACATCCCCCTTGAAAATGGGAACATCCCCCGGGAAATGGGAACATCCCCCGGGAAAACCCCCCTGGAAATGGGAACATCCCCCTGGAAATGGGAACATCCCCCTGGAAATGGGAACATCCCCCGGGAAATGGGAACATCCCCCTTGAAAATGGGAACATCCCCCCCCCCTTCCGGCTGCGCGTGGAGCCCCGATGAGAAAAACCTGGAAAAAAACCCTGGAAAAAAACCCTGGAAATGGGAAAAAACCCCCCTGGAAATGGGAACATCCCCTGGAAATGGGAACATCCCCCTGGATATGGGAACATACCCCTGGAAATGGGAACATCCCCCCTGGAAATGGGAACATCCCCCTTGAAAATGGGAACATCCCCCCACCCTTCCGGCTGCGCGTGGAGCCCCGATGAGAAAAACCTGGAAAAAAACCCTGGAAAAAAACCCTGGAAATGGGAAAACCCCCCCTGGAAATGGGAACATCCCCTGGAAATGGGAACATCCCCCTGGATATGGGAACATACCCCTGGAAATGGGAACATCCCCTGGAAATGGGAACATCCCCCTGGATATGGGAACATCCCCTGGATATGGGAACATCCCCCGGGAAAACCCCCCTGGAAATGGGAACATCCCCCTGGAAATGGGAACATCCCCTGGAAATGGGAACATACCCCTGGAAATGGGAACATCCCCTGGAAATGGGAACATACCCCTGGATATGGGAACATCCCCTGGAAATGGGAACATCCCCCTGGATATGGGAACATCCCCTGGATATGGGAACATCCCCCTGGATATGGGAACATACCCCTGGAAATGGGAACATCCCCTGGAAATGGGAACATCCCCCGGGAAAACCCCCCTGGAAATGGGAACATCCCCCGGGAAATGGGAACATCCCCCTTGAAAATGGGAACATCCCCTTGAAAATGGGAACATCCCCCCACCCTTCCGGCTGCGCGTGGAGCCCCGATGAGACCCCCACCCAAACCCCCCTGGAAAAACCCCCCTGGAAATGGGAACATCCCCTGGAAATGGGAACATCCCCTGGAAATGGGAACATCCCCTGGAAATGGGAACATCCCCCGGGAAATGGGAACATCCCCCTGGATATGGGAACATACCCCTGGAAATGGGAACATCCCCCCACCCTTCCGGCTGCGCGTGGAGCCCCGATGAGACCCCCACCCAAACCCCCCTGGAAAAACCCCCCTGGAAATGGGAACATCCCCCTGGAAATGGGAACATCCCCCGGGAAATGGGAACATCCCCCTGGAAATGGGAACATCCCCCTTGAAAATGGGAACATCCCCCCACCCTTCCGGCTGCGCGTGGAGCCGCGATGAGAAAAACCTGGAAAAAAACCCTGGAAAAAACCCCTGGAAACGGGAACATCCCCCCCCCCCCCCCGTCCAGCTGCGCGTGGAGCCGCGATGAGACCCCCCCTAAATCCCCCCCCCGGGAAAAAAAACCCGGAAATGGGAAAAAAAAACCCTGGAAAAACCCCCTGGAAAAACCCCCCTGGAAAAACCCCCCTGGAAATGGGAACACCCCCCCCCCTTCCAGCTGCGCGTGGAGCCGCGATGAGACCCCCACCCAAAAAAAAAAAAACCTGGAAAAAAAACCCTGGAAAAACCCCCTGGAAAAACCCCCCTGGAAAAAACCCCCCTGGAAATGGGAACACCCCCCCCCCTTCCAGCTGCGCGTGGAGCCGCGATGAGACCCCCACCCAAAAAAAACCTGGAAACCCCCCCTGGAAATGGGAACGACCCCCCCGGGAATGGGAACGATCCCCCCTGGAAATGGGAACGACCCCCCCGGAATGGGAACGATCCCCCCTGGAAATGGGAACGACCCCCCGGGAAAAAATCCCCTGGGAAAAAAACCCCTGGAAATGGGAACGACCCCCCCGGGAATGGGAACGATCCCCCCTGGAAATGGGAACGACTCCCCGGGAAAAAATCCCCTGGGAAATGGAAACATCCCCCGGGAATGGGAACGACCCCCTGGAAATGGGAACGACCCCCTGGAAATGGGAACGACCCCCCGGACCCCTCCCCATCACCGCGACCCCCCCCCCCCCCCCCACCGGGACCACCCCGACCCCCAGGGACCCCCACCCGGGACCGGGACCCCCCCACACAAAGAAGGGACCCCCAGGGATCGGGACCCCCCCCAGACCGGGACCACCCCCGACCCCTCCCCATCACTGGGACCCCCCCCCACAAAGAAGGGACCCCCCTCTGGGACCCCCACCCGGACCGAGACCCCACCCTGGGACAGGGAGCACCCTCTGGACCCCTCCCCATCACTGCGACCCCCACCCTGGGCTGGGACCCCCCCCCCCAAAATACCGGGACCACCCCCCCCAGACCCCTCCCCATCACTGGGACCCCCACCCAAAACCGGGACCACCCCCCATGGGATCAGGAAATGCCCCCCCCCCCCCCCAAAACTGGGACCCCTCACCGGACCCCTCCCCATCACTGGGACCCCTCCCCACAAAGAAGGGACCCCCAGGGATCGGGACCCCCCCCTGGGAACACCCCCTGGGACCGGGACCCCCCCTGGGACCCCCACCCAGACCGGGACCACCCCGCGACCCCTCCCAATCACTGGGACCCCCCCCCACAAAGAAAGGACCCCCCGGGACTCCCCCCTGGGACCGGGACCCCCCCCACAAAGAAGGGACCCCCAGGGACCCCCCTCGGGACCGGGACCACCTTCTGGACCCCTCCTCATCACTGCGACCCCCCCCGGGCTGGGACCCCCCCCAAAAACCGGGACCACCCCCCTCTGAACCCCTCCCCATCACTGGGACCCCCCCCAAACTGGGACCCCCCCCCATGGGATCAGGAAATGCCCCCCCCCAAAAAACCGGGACCACCCCCCCAGACCCCTCCCCATCACTGGGACCCCCCCCAAACTGGGACCCCCCCCATGGGATCAGGAAATGCCCCCCCCCCAAAAAACCGGGACCACCCTCCAGACCCCTCCCCATCACTGGGACCCTCCCAAAAACTGGGACCCCCCCCCAGACCCCTCCCCATCACTGGGACCACCCCCCAAAAACCGGGACCAGCCCCCATGGGATCAGGAAATGGCCCCCCCCCAAAAAAAAACACCGGGACCCCCCCCCAGGACCCCAGACCCCCCAAATCCCCCCCCTCCCCCTCAATTGGGGGGTCCCCCCTTCCCCAAATCCCCCCCCTCCCCAAATCCCCTCCCAAATCTTCCCCTCCCCCTCCCCCCACCCAGGGGGGGTTTCCAGATCCCCCTCCCCAAAAATCCAGAGGAAAGACCCCCCCTCCCCCCCCAAAGGTTCAAGACCCTCCCCCCAAAATCCCCCCCCCCAAAAAAAAAATCACCCCCGAGTTGAAAACAATAATTTTTTATTTCACATCTTCAGGAGTTTTTTGTCTTTTTTCTTTTTTTTGGGGGGGGGGAGGGGCAAAATTGGCCTTTTTTGAACCGGTTTTGAAGGAAAACAAAACCCCCCCGACCCCCCCCCAAAAAACCCGACCCCCCCCCAAAAAAAAAATAAAAATAAAAGTGCAATAAATAAAGAAGGAAAAAAAACCACAAAAAAAAAACAAAAAAACCAAAACTCCCCCCAATTTGGGGGGACTGGGACGGAAATTTGGGGGGGGGAACCCCCAAAATTGGGATTTTTTTTTGGGGGGGGGGAAGATGGGGGGATTTTGAGGGGGGGGAAGATGGAGGAGACCCCCCCAAAAATAACAGAGGGGTTTAAATAATGGGGAAAAAAACCAAAAAAAAAGGCCCCAAAAAAAGGGAAATTTGGGGGGGGGGAACCCCGAAAATGGGAGGGGGGAACCCCAAAAATGGGGGGGGGGGAAGGGAGGGGACTCGACACCAAAACTGGGGGAAAAATCCCCAAAATTTGGGGGGGGGGGGGGGAAATCCCAAAAATTGGGGAGAAATCCCCCAAATTGGGAGGGGGGGAATCCCCAAAATTGAGGGAAAACCCCCCAAAATCGGGGGAAATCCCCCCCCAAATTTAGGGGGGGAACCCCAAAATTGAAAGGGGCAATCCCAAAATTGAGGGGGAAAAAAATCCCAAATTTGGGGGGGGGGGGGGACAAAAGCCCCAAATTGAGGAGAAATTCCCAAATTTAGGGGGAAAAAAAAAGAAAAAATCAAAATTTTGGGGAAAAACCTCAAAACTGGGGGGAAATCCCCAAAATTTGGGGGGACAAAAAAAAGGCAAAACTGGGGGGAAATCCCCAAAATTCGGGGGGGGGGAGCCCCAAAATTTGGGACCCTCAGGGCAAATCCCCCTAAATTTACAACATCCCCCCCCCCGTTTTTTTTTTTGCCCAAAATGAGGGGAATTCAACCCAAAACCTGCTGGGGGTGGGGGAGGGGAGCACAGAGCCCCCTCCCCCCCCCCCAAATTCCAAAGGGAGATTTTTGGGGAGGGGGCTCCTGGGGGGTCCCGAACGAGGCTCCAGGTCCTGGAAAACAAAAACAAAAAGGGGGGGTCAGGGGGGGATTTGGGGGGGGGATAAAATTGGGGGGGGGGTCTGGAATTTTGGGGGGGCTTTGGAATTTTGGGGGGGGTCTCTCTTATTTGGGGGGGTCTCTGGAATTTTGGGAGGGGGTCTCAATATTTGGGGGGTTTCTCAATTTTTGGGGGGGTTCTCAATTTTTGGGGGGGTCTGTGGAATTTTGGGGGGGGTCTCAATTTTTGGGGGTCTCAGTTTTTTTGGGGGGGTCTCTCCTATTTGGGGGGGGTCCTTTATTTTGGGGGGGGGTCTCTGGAATTTTGGGGGGGTCTCCCCTTGGGGGGAGCTCAATTTTTGGGGGGGGGTCCTCAATTTTTGGGGGGGGTCCTCAATTTTTGGGGGGGTCTGGAATTTTGGGGGGGGTTTCTCAATTTTTAGGGGTCTCAGTTTTTTTTGGGGGGGTCTCTCCTATTTGGGGGGGATCCCCTATTTTGGGGGGGTCTCCCCTTGGGGAGAACTCAATTTTTTGGGGGGGGTCTCAATTTTTGGAGGGGTTTTCTCAATTTTTGGGGGGGTTCTCAATTTTTGGGGGGGGTTTCTCAATTTTTGGGGGGTTTTCTCAATTTTTAGGGGTCTCAGTTTTTTTTGGGGGGGTCTCTCCTATTTGGGGGGGGTCTCTGGAATTTTGAGGGGGGTCTCAATTTTTGGGGGGTTTTCTCAATTTTTAGGGGTCTCAGTTTTTTTGGGGGGGTCTCTCCTAATTGGGGAGGGGGTCCCACCATTTTTGGGGGGGTCTCCCCTTGGGGGAGCTCAATTTTTGGGGGGGGGTTTCTCAATTTTGGGGGATTTCTCACTTTGGAGGGGGTGTCTTAATTTTTTTGAGGGGGTCCCCAATTTTGGGGGGGGTCTCACCTGTTTTGGGGTCCCAGTTTTTGGGGTCTCAGTTTCTGGGGGGTCTCAGTTTTGGGGTCTCAGTTTTTGGAAGGGTCTCAGTTTTTTGGGGGGTCTCATTTTCGGGCTCTCTCCTGTTTTGGGGTCCCAGTTTTTAGGGTATCTCAGTTTTGGGGTATCTCAGTTTTTGGGGGGGGTCTCACCTGTTTTGGGGTCTCAGTTTTGGGAGGGGGTCTCAGTTTTTCAGGGTCTCAGTTTTTGGGGTGTCTCTGTTTTTGAGGGGGGGGGGGTCTCAGTTCTGGGGTCTCCCCTGTTTTTGGGTCTCAGTTTTGGGGTCTCTCACCTGTTTTTGGGGTCTCACCCCCATTTTTGGGGGGTTTCTCCCCCATTTTTGGGGTCTCTCTCCCCGTTTTTGGGGTCTCTCCCCATTTTTGGAGTCTCAGCAGTTTTAGGGGGGGTCTCTCACTTGTTTTAGGGTCTCTCCCCCCGTTTTTGGAGTCTCACCTGTTTTGGGGTCTCAGCAGATTTTAGGGGGGGTCTCAACAGTTTTTGGGGGGTCTCTCCCCTGTTTTTGGGGTCTCTCACCCGTTTTTGGGGTCTCAGTTTTGGGGTCTCACCTGTTTTGGGGTCTCACAAGGTTTTAGGGGGGGGTCTCTCACCTGTTTTTTTGGGATCTCCCCCCCATTTTTGGGGTCTCTCTCCCCGTTTTTGGGGTCTCTCACCTGTTTTAGGGTCTCTCTCCCCATTTTTTAGGGGGTCTCTCTCCCCATTTTTTGGGGTCTCTCACCCATTTTTGGGGGTCTCTCTCCCATTTTTGGGGTCTCAGTTTTGGATTCTCACCTGTTTTTTGGGGTCTCTCCCCCCATTTTGGGTTCTCTCACCTGTTTTAGGGTCTCTCTCCCCATTTTGGGGTCTCACAAGGTTTTAGGGGGGGTCTCTCACCTGTTTTGGGGTCTCAGTTTTGGGGGTCTCACCTGTTTTGGGGTCTCTCTCCCCATTTTTAGGGTCTCTCTCCCCATTTTGGGGTCTCTCCCCATTTTTGGGGGGTCTCTCACCTGTTTTAGGGTCTCTCTCCCCGTTTTGGGGTCTCAGCAGTTTTAGGGGGGGTCTCTCACCTGTTTTGGGGTCTCTCCCTGTTTTGGGGTCTCAGTTTTGGGGTCTCACCTGGTTTTAGGGTCTCTCCCCCATTGTTTAGGGGGTCTCTCCCCATTTTTTAGGGTCTCCCCCCCATTTTTTGGGGTCTCTCACCTGTTTTTGGGGTCTCAGTTTTGGGGTCTCTCTCCCCATTTTTGGGGTCTCTCTCCCCGTTTTTTGGGGTCTCCCCCCCATTTTTTGGGGTCTCTCACCTGTTTTGGGGTTTTGGGGTCTCAGCACCCGCAGGGCTGTCGGGGCTGGGCCGGGGATCCCCCCCGGGGCTGCCGGAGCTGCCGCAGGGACGAATCCCCGAACTGGATCCCGGAGCCCATCCGCTCAGGATCCAGCTCCCCTGGGAATGAAACATGGAAAACTGGGAAATTTGGGATCCCAAACCCTCCCCCATCCGCTCAGGATCCAGCTCCCCTGGGAATGAAACATGGAAAAACTGGGAATGTGGGATCCCAAACCCTCCCCCATCCGCTCAGGATCCAGCTCCCCTGGGAATGAAACATGGAAAACTGGGAATGTGGGATCCCAAACCCTCCCCCCATCCGCTCAGGATCCAGCTCCCCTGGGAATGAAACATGGAAAAACTGGGAATGTGGGATCCCAAACCCTCCCCCCATCCGCTCAGGATCCAGCTCCCCTGGGAATGAAACATGGAAAACTGGGAATTTGGGATCCCAAACCCTCCCTCATCCGCTCAGGATCCAGCTCCCCTGGGAATGAAACATGGAAAACTGGGAATTTGGGATCCTCAAACCCTCCCTCATCCGCTCAGGATCCAGCTCCCCTGGGAATGAAACATGGAAAACTGGGAATTTGGGATCCCAAACCCTCCCCCATCCGTTCAGGATCCAGCTCCCCTGGGATAAAAACATGGAAAACTTGGGATAAAACATGGAAAACTGGGATTAAAAACCGGGAATGGAATCCCAAACCCTCCCCCATCCGCTCAGGATCCAGCTCTCCTAGGAATAAACAGGGAATTTGGGATCAAAACTGGGAATGTGGGATCAAAACTGGGAATTTGGGATCCCAAACCCTCCCCCATCCGTTCGGGATCCAGCTCTCCTGGGAATAAAATCATGGAAAAACATGGAAAACTGGGAATTTGGGATCCCAAACCTCCCCAATCCATTTGGGATCCAGCTCCCCTGGGATAAAAAACATGGAAAACTGGGATAAAAACATGGAAAACTGGGATAAAAACATGGAAAACTGGGAATTTGGGATCCCAAACCCTCCCCCATCCGTTCAGGATCCAGCTCCCCTAGGAAATAACATGGAAAACTGGGAATTTGGGATCCAGCTGGAATTAGGGATCCAGCTCCCCTGGGAATAAAAACAGGGAATTTGGGATCAAAAGCGGGGGGAGATTTGGGATGAAAATGGGAGTGAGGGATAAAAAGCCTCCCATCCCCCACATTCCCACATTCCCACATTCCCACATTCATCCCCACATTCCCATTCCCACATTCCCATCCCCACATTCCATCCCCACATTCCCACATTCATTCCCACATTCCCATTCCACATCCCCACATTCCCACATTCATTCCCACATTCCCATTCCACATCTCACACATTCCCACATTCATTCCCACATGCCCATTCCCATTCCCACATTCCCATTCCCATTCCCATTCCACATTCCCATTCCCATTCCCACATTCCCATTCCCATTCCCACATTCATCCCCACATTCCCATTCCCATTCCCACATTCCCATTCCCATCCCACATCCCCACATTCCCATTCCCATTCCCACATTCATTCCCACATTCCCATTCCCATTCCCACATTCCCATTCCCACATTCCCATTCCCATTCCCACATTCCCAGTCCCCATTCCCACATTCCATCCCATTCCACATTCCCATTTCCCACATTCCCATTCCCACATTCCCATTCCCATTCCCACATTCCCATTCCCACATTCCATTCCCATCCCACATTCCCATTCCCATTCCCACATTCCCGGCTCCTCACCGGCCTCGATCCGGCTCAGGATGGTCCGGGCACATTTCAGGAACGCCTCCTCCACGTTCTCCCCGCTCAGGGCACTCGTCTCCAGGAACATCAGCTCTGCATCCCGGGAAAAAAGGGCCTTTCCAATGGGAATTCCAGGAAAACAGGCCTTTCCCAGCAGGAATTCCCAAAAAACAGCCCTTTTCCAACGGAATTCCCAAAAAAAAAACCCCTTTTCCAACGGGAATTCCCGGGAAAACAGCCCTTTTCCAATGGGAATTCCCAAAAAACAGCCCCTTTTCCAATGGGAATCCCAAAAAACAGCCCTTTCCCAGCAGGAATTTTGGGAAAAACAGCCCCTTTCTAATGGGATTCCCAGGAAAACAACCCTTTCCCAATGGAATTCCCAAAAAACAGCCCTTTTCCAATGGAATCCCGGGAAAAACAGCCCCTTCCCCATAGGAATTCCCGGGAAAAACAGCCCTTTCCCAACAGAATTCCCGGAAAAAACAGCCCTTTCCCAATGGAATTCCTGGAAAAACAGCCCTTTCCTAATGGGAATTCCAGGAAAAACAGGCCTTTCCCGGCAGGAATTCCCGGGAAACACAGCCCTTTCCCAAAGGGATTCCCAGAAAAACAGCTCCTTCCCAACAGAATTCCCAGAAATACAGCCCTTTCCCAACGGAATTCCGGGAAAAACAGCCCCTTCCCAACGGAATTCCCGGAAATACAGCCCTTTCCCCAATGGGAATTCCAGGAAAACAGCCCCTTCCCCATGGGAATTCCCAAAACACAGCCCCTTCCCAGCAGGAATTCCCAGGAAAACAGCCCCTTCCCAACGGGAATTCCGGGAAAACAGCCCCCTTCCCAATGGGAATTCCCAAAAACAGCCCTTTCCAGCAGGAATTCTGGGAATAACAGCCTTTTCCCATGGGACTTCCCAAAAAACAGCCCCTTCCCAACGGGAATTCCTGGGAAAAAAACAGCCCTTTCCCGACGGAATTCCCGGGAAAAACAATCCCTTTTCCAATGGAATTCCCGGGGAAAACAGTCCCTTTCCAATGGAATTCCAGGAAAAAACAGCCCCTTCCCATCAGGAATTCCGGGAAAAACAGCCCCTTCCTAACGGGAATTCCGGGAAAAACAGCTCCTTCTCAACGGGATTCCAGTGAAAAACAGCCCCTTTCCTAATGGGAATTCCCAGAAAAACAGCCCCTTCCCAACAGAATTCCCGGGAAAACAGCTTCTTTTCCAATGGAATTCCAGAAAAACAGCCCTTTCCCAATGGGAATTCCCAAAAAACAGCCCCTTTCCCAACGGGATTCCGGGAAAAAACAGCCCTTTCCCATCAGGAATTCTGGGGAAAAACAGCTTCTTTCCAATGGGAATCCCAGAGAAACAGCCCCTTCCCAAGGGGAATTCCAGGAAAACAGCCCCTTCCCAATGGGAATTCCAGGAAAACAGCCCCTTCCCAATGGGAATTCCAGGAAAAACAGCCCCTTCCCAACAGGAATTCCCAGGAAAACAGCCCTTTCCGGCAGGAATTCCCAAAAACAGCCCCTTTTCCAATGGAATCCTAGGAAAACAGCTTCTTTCCCAACGGGAATCTCGGGAAAAAACAGCCCTTTTCCAATGGAGTTCCCAGAAAAACAGCCCCTTCCCAACAAAATTCCCAGAAATACAGCCCTTTCCCAGCAGGAATCCTGGAAAAACAGCCCCTTCCCAATGGAATTCTGAGAAAAACAGCTCTTTCCCAATGGGAATTCCAGGAAAAAACAGACCCTTTCCCAGCAGGAATTCTGGGAAAACAGCCCTTTCCCAATGGGAATTCTGGGAAAAACAGCCCCTTCCCAATGGGAATTCCAGGAAAACAGCTCCTTCTCAACAGGATTCCAGGAAAAACAGCCCCTTTTCCAATGGAATTCCGGAAAAACAGCCCTTTCCCAATGGGAATTCCAGGAAAACAGCTCCTTCTCAACAGAATTCCCGGAAAAACAGTCCCTTTCCCAACAGAATTCCCGGAAAAACAGCCCTTTCCCAGCAGGAATTCCCGGGAAAACAGTCCCTTTCCCAATGGGAATTACAGGAAAAACAGCCCCTTCCCAACAGGAATTCCCAAGAAACAGCCCCTTCCCAACAGGAATTCTGGGAATAACAGCCCTTTCCCGAAGGGATTCCCAGGAAAAACAGCCCCTTCCCAACGGGAATTCCGACCCCCCCAGCCCCTCAGTCCCAGCTCCCTCCTCCCACCGGAATTCCTGCTGGGAATTTCCTTCCCCAGCACCTCCAAATTCCCTCTGGGATCCCCAAATTCCCTCTGGGATCCCCAAATTCCCTCTGGGATCCCCAAATTCCCCCTGGGATCCCCAAATTCCCTCTGGGATCCTGATATTCCCCCTGGGAATCCCCCCAGGACTCCCCTTTTATCCCCCCCATTATCCCAGAATTCCCACGGGGATCCCCCCTCACATTCCCTGCTTCTCCCCCATTATCCCACTCTTATTCCCACTTTTATTCCCACTGTTATTCCCACTTTTCCCACTGTTATTCCCATTATTCCCACTGTTATTCCCAGCATTCCCACCTTTTCCCTGGGTCAACCTTTAGCCCTCCCCTCCCCATCCCCTCCCCCCTCATCCCCCCATTCCCATTATTCCCAATTATCCCCCATTATTTCCCACTACCCCCCATTATTCCCAGTGTTATTCCCACCATTCCCATTGTTATTCCCACTGTTATTCCTGTTATTCCCAATGTTCTCCCGGGCCAATCTGGAGCCCTCCAGGAACGTCCCCTCCGTCCCCATCCCCCCATTCCCATTATCCCATCATCCCATCATCCCATTATCCCCCATTATTCCCACTATTATCCCCACTGTTATTCCCGCCGCCATTCCCAGCATTCCCATCATTCCCAATGCCATTCCCACCTTTTCCCTGGGCCAATCTGGAGCCCTCCAGGAACGTCCCCTCCCTCCCCATCCCCCAATCCCATTCCCATTATCCCATTATTCCCAATTATCCCCCATTATTCCCAATTATCCCCCATTATTCCCATCATCATTCCCGCTGCCATTCCCAGCATTCCCACTGTAATTCCCATCATTCCCATCATTCCCAGGGCCATTCCCACCGTTCTCCTGGGCCAACCTGGAGCCCTCCAGGAACGTCCCCTCCCTCCCCATCCCCCCATTCCCATTGTCCCATTATCCCATTCTCCCCCATCATTCCCATCATCATTCCAACTGTCATTCCCATCATTCCCATCATTCCCATCATTCCCATCATTCCCAGGGCCATTCCCACCGTTCTCCTGAGTGAATCTGGAGGCCTCCAGGAACGTCCCCATCCCCCCATTCCCATTATCCCATTATCCCCCATTATCCCATTATCCCCCATTATCCCATTATTATCCCCACCGCCATTCCCATCATTCCAACTGTCATTCCCATCATTCCCAGCCCCATTCCCACCGTTCTCCTGGGCCAACCCGGAGCCCTCCAGGCACATCCCCTCCCTCTCCATCCCCCATTCCCATTCCCATTCCCCCATTATTCCCCATTCTCCCATTATTCCCACTCTTAATTCCACTGTTATTCTCACTGTTATTCCCGCCACAATTCCCATCATTCCCATCATTCCCAGAGCCATTCCCACCATTCTCCTGGGTCAATCTGGAGCCCTCCAGGAACATCCCCTCCCTCCCCATCCCCCCATTCCCATAATCCCATTATTTCCCATTATCCCCCATTATTCCCATTATTATCCCCACCGCCATTCCCATCATTCCCACTGCCATTCCCATCATTCCCATCATTCCCAGGGCCATTCCCACCGTTCTCCTGGGCCAACCTGGAATCCCTCCAGGCACATCCCCTCCCTCCCCATCCCCCCAGTCCCATTCCCTGTTATCCCATTATCCCATTCTCCCACTGTTATTCCCATTAGTATTCCCGCTGTTGTTCCCATCATTCCCACTGCCATTCCCACCATTCCCAGCATTCCCATCTTTTCCCTGGGCCAACCTGGAGCCCTCCAGGAACGTCCCCTCCCTCCCCATCCCCCCATTCCCATTCCCTGTTATCCCATTATCCCCCATCATTCCCATCATCATTCCAACTGTCATTCCCATCATTCCCACTATTATTCCCACCGCCATTCCCATCATTCCCACCAATCCCATCATTCCCACCGCCATTCCCACCATTCCCACCGCCATTCCCACCGTTCTCCTGGGCGAATCTGGAGGCCTCCAGGAACGTCCCCTCCCTCCCCATCCCCCCATTGCCATTATCCCATCATCCCCCATTATTCCCATCATCATTCCCATCATCATTCCCGCTGCCATTCCCACCATTCCCACCGCCATTCCCAGGGCCATTCCCACCATTCCCATAATTCCCACCGTTCTCCTGGGCGAATCTGGAGGCCTCCAGGAACGTCACCTCCCTGTCGGGCTCCAGGTCCCGTTTGTTCCCGCACAGGACGATGACGATGTTGGGGCTGGCCAAGGTGCGAGCGTCCGACAGCCAGTGAGCCAGGGAATTGTACGTCTCCCGGCTGGAAAACCGGGAATAACGGGAATAACGGGATCAGGGACACAGGGAACAGCCCCAGGGAGCCAGGGAATTGGACGTCTCCCGGCTGGAAAACCGGGAATAACGGGAATAACGGGATCAGGGACACAGGGAACAGCCCCAGGGAGCCAGGGAATTGGACGTCTCCCGGCTGGAAAACCGGGAATAACGGGAATAACGGGATCAGGGACACAGGGAACAGCCCCAGGGAGCCAGGGAATTGGACGTCTCCCGGCTGGAAAACCGGGAATAACGGGAATAACGGGATCAGGGACACAGGGAACAGCCCCAGGGAGCCAGGGAATTGGACGTCTCCCGGCTGGAAAACCGGGAATAACGGGAATAACGGGATCAGGGACACAGGGAACAGCCCCAGGGAGCCAGGGAATTGGACGTCTCCCGGCTGGAAAACCGGGAATAACGGGAATAACGGGATCAGGGACACAGGGAACAGCCCCAGGGAGCCAGGGAATTGGACGTCTCCCGGCTGGAAAACCGGGAATAACGGGAATAACGGGATCAGGGACACAGGGAACAGCCCCAGGGAGCCAGGGAATTGGACGTCTCCCGGCTGGAAAACCGGGAATAACGGGAATAACGGGATCAGGGACACAGGGAACAGCCCCAGGGAGCCAGGGAATTGGACGTCTCCCGGCTGGAAAACCGGGAATAACGGGAATAACGGGATCAGGGACACAGGGAACAGCCCCAGGGAGCCAGGGAATTGGACGTCTCCCGGCTGGAAAACCGGGAATAACGGGAATAACGGGATCAGGGACACAGGGAACAGCCCCAGGGAGCCAGGGAATTGGACGTCTCCCGGCTGGAAAACCGGGAATAACGGGAATAACGGGATCAGGGACACAGGGAACAGCCCCAGGGAGCCAGGGAATTGGACGTCTCCCGGCTGGAAAACCGGGAATAATGGGAATAATGGGATCAGGGACACAGGGAACAGCCCCAGGGAGCCAGGGTTGGGATAATGGGATCATGGGATAACAGGGATGGGATAACAGGGATGGGATCCTGGGATCATGGGATAATGGGATAACAGGGTTGGGATAATGGGATGGAATCCTGGGCCAATGGGATAATTGGATAATGCGATAATGGGATAACAGGGATGGGATAACAGGGATTGGGATAACGGGATTGGGATAACGGGGTTGGGATAACAGGGATGGGATAACAGGGATGGGATAACGGGATTTGGATAAACGGGACTGGGATAATGGGGTTGGGATAACGGGATCCTGGGTCAATGGGATAACAGGGATGGGATAACCGGGTTGGGATAACAAGGTTGGGATCCTGGGATAACGGGATCCTGGGCCAATGGGATAATGGGATAACGGGATAACAGGGTTGGGATAACAAGGTTGGGATAACAGGGATGGGATCCTGGGCCAATGGGATCATGGGATAATGGGATAACAGGGATGGGATAACGGGGTTGGGATCCTGGGATAGCAGGATCCTGGGCCAATGGGATAATGGGATAACAGGGTTGGGATAACGGGATTGGGATAATGCAATCATGGGATAACAGTGTTGGAATAACAGGGTTGGGATAATGAGCCAATGGGATAATGGGATAACAGGGATGGGATCCTGGGTCAATGGGATAACGGGATAATGGGATAATGGGATAACGGGATAATGGGATAAAGGGCAAAATTTCCCCCCAAAGTGACGGAAAAGGCCCCAAATGCCCCAAACTGACCTGGTGATGTCATAAACGAGCAGAGCCCCCGCGGCCCCCCGGTAATAACTGCGAGTGACGGACCTGGAAAATGGGAATGACACTGGGAAAATGGGAATAACAGCTGGGAAAACACTGGGAATAACAGCTGGGAAAACACTGGGAATAACTGCGAGTGACGGACCTGGAAAATGGGAATGACACTGGGAAAACTGGGAATGACAGCTGGGAAAACACTGGGAATAACAGCTGGGAAAACACTGGGAATAACTGCGAGTGACGGACCTGGAAAATGGGAATAACACTGGGAAAACTGGGAATGACAGCTGGGAAAACACTGGGAATAACACCGGGAAAACACTGGGAATAACTGCGAGTGACGGACCTGGAAAAGTGGGAATGACACTGGGAAAATGGGAATAACAGCGGGAAAACACTGGGAATAACACCGGGAAAACACTGGGAATAACTGCGAGTGACGGACCTGGAAAAGTGGGAATGACACTGGGAAAACTGGGAATGACAGCTGGGAAAACACTGGGAATGACAGCTAGGAAAACACTGGGAATAACTGCGAGTGACGGACCTGGAAAAGTGGGAATAACACTGGGAAAATGGGAATAACTGCTGGGAAACTGGGAATAAACACCTGGAAAACTGGGAATAAACACCTGGAAAACAGGGAATAACTGCGGGTGATGGACCTGGAAAACAGGGAATAACACCGGGAAAACTGGAAATAACAGCTGGAAAACTGGGAATAAACACCTGGAAAACTGGGAATGACACCTGGGAAACTGGGAATAACTGCGAGTGACGGACCTGGAAAACTGGGAATAACACCGGGAAAACAGGGAATAACAGCTGGAAAACTGGGAATAACACCGGGAAAACACTGGGAATAACTGCGAGTGACGGACCTGGAAAACAGGGAATAACACCGGGAAAACTGGGAATGAACACAGGGAAAACTAGGAATAAACACAGGGAAAACTGGGAATAAACACTGGGAATGGGGGAATAAACACTGGGAATAAAGACTGGGAATGTGGGAACAAACACGGACACGAGCAGGAAAATGAGCAGGGAGGGTGAAGTGAACGGGAGGAGGGAGATGAAGATGAAGAGAACGATGAAGATGAGGAGGAAGGGGAGGAGGAAGAGGAGGACGATGGGGAGGATGATTGTGAGGAGGAAGATGAAGATGAGGATGATGCTGAGAAAGAAGATGAAGATGATGAGGCTGAGAATGAGGAGGAAGAGAAAGATGAGCTGAGGATGAAGATGAAGCTGAGGAGGAAGATGAGGCTGAGCAGGAAGATGAGGCTGAGAATGAGAATGAAGATGAGAAGTAAAATGAGGAAGAGGATGATGAGGAAGATGAAGCTGAGGATGAAGCTGAGGAGGAAGATGAGGCTGAGGCTGAAGATGATGAAGATGATGATGAAGATGAAGCTGAGGCTGAAGATGAAGATGATGAAAATGATGAAGGTGAGGCTGAAGATGATGAAGATGAGGCCGAAGATGAAGATGAAGCTGATGAAGATGATGATGAGGCCGAAGATGATGAAGATGAAGCTGAGGCTGAAGATGATGAAGATGAAGCTGAGGATGAAGGTGAGGTTGAAGATGATGAAGATGAAGATGATGAAGATGATGATGAAGATGAGGCTGAAGATGATGAAGATGAGGCTGAAGATGATGATGAAGATGAAGAGGATGATGATGAAGACGAATCCCCGGCTGACCTGAAGCGCTCCTGGCCGGCCGTGTCCCAGATCTGCAGCTTCACCGTCTTCCCGCCCACCGTGACCACCTTGGAGCCGAATTCCACCCCGATGGTGTGGTTGGAGTCCTGCTTGACTGGGGACACCCAAAAACTGACCCAAAACGGCCTAAAACCGGCCCAAATCACCCCAAAAACCACCCCAAAAACTGACCCAAACCGGCCCAAATCACCCCAAAACCCACCCCAAAAACTGACCCAAATCACCCCAAAAACCACCCCAAAAACTGACCCCAAACCGGCCCAAATCACCCCAAAAACCACCCCAAAAACTGACCCAAATCACCCCAAAAACCACCCCAAAAACTGACCCAAAAATGGCCCAAAACCGGCCCAAATCACCCCAAAAACTGACCCCAAAAACTGACCCAAATCACCCCAAAAACTGAGCCAAAAATCACCCCAAATCACCCCAAAAACTGACCCAAAAACTGACCCAAAACGGCCTAAAATCGGCCCAAATCACCCCAAAAACCACCCCAAACTGACCCAAAAATGGCCCAAATCACCCCAAAAACCGACCCAAAACCGGCCAAAATCACCCCAAAAACCACCCCAAAAACTGACCCAAACTGGCCCAAAAATGGCCAAAATCCCCCCAAAAATCTGACCCCAAAAACTGACCCCAAAACTGGCCCAAATCACCCCAAAAACCACCCCAAAAACTGACCCCAAAACCGGTCCAAATCACCCCAAAAACTGACCCCAAAACCGGCCCAAATCACCCCCAAAACCACCCCAAAAACTGACCCAAATCACCCCAAAAACCATCCCAAAAACTGACCCCAAAATTGGCCCAAAACATCCCAAAAACCACCCCAAAACCCACCCCAAAACTGGCCGAAATCACCCCAAAAAACACCCCAAAAATCTGACCCCAAATCACCCCAAATCACCCCAAAACCACCCCAAAAACTGACCCAAAACCACCCCCACAAACCAACAAAAAGCCCCTAAAAACGCCCCAACCACCCCCAAAAAAGCCCCAAACCCCCCAAAAACCCCAAAATTCCTCAAAATCCCCACAAAACCCCACAAAAAAAACCCCCAAAAAAACTCAAAATCACCAAAACCCGACGAAGAAAACCCCAAAAATGCCCCTGAAGATCACACAAAACTCCCCCAAAACCCAACAAAAAACCCCCTCCAAATGACAAAAAAAAGCGGTGAAACCCCTAAAAACGCCCCAAATCGTCCCAAATTGCCCAAATTGTCCCAAATTGTCCCCAAATTCCCCTCCCCCCCCATTCCTACACTTGCTCTCGATGAAATGATGAAGCAAACACACGACTTGCCCGTCCCGGCGCTGCCGATCACCAGGAACTTGAACAGGAAATCTGGGCAGAAAAACCCCCAAAATGGGCAAATCCCGCCCCAAAAACCAGCCCAGGGCTTCAAAGTCCCCAAAAAACCCCGGAGTGACCCAAAAACGAGCCCGGAAAATGAGAAGGAAAGGTGGGAAAGGAACCCGAAATGACCCAAAAAGCTCAAATCAAAAGGGGGAAGAGAGATCCCAAAATGGGGCAAATTCTCCCCAAATGGGGCAAATTCCCCCCCAAAATGGGGCAAATTCTCCCAAAATGGGGCAAATTCCCCCCAAAATGGCTCAGATTCCCCCAAAATGACCCCAAATGACCCCAAATCCTCAAAAAGCCCCAAATTCCCCCCCCAAAAAACCCCAAAATGACAAGGAAAGGTTAAAAACGACCCCAACCCCCCCCAAAAAATCCCAACTCCAAACGGGCAGAGAGAGGCCCCAAATGGAGCAAATTCCCCCCAAAATGGCTCAAAATGACCCAAAATGCTCAAATTCCCCCCAAAATGGCCCAAATGACCCCAAAATGCTAAAAAATGACCCAAATTGCCCCAAAAAGGCCCTGCCCCCAACCCAAAATGACCCCAGAAAAGAAAACCCCTCAAAATGACCCAAAAATCCCAACTCCAAACGGGCAAAGAGAGGCCCCAAAATGGGGCAAATTCCCCCCAAAATGGCCCCAAATGACCCCAAATCCTCAAAAAACCCGAATTGCCCCAAAAATGCCCCAAATTCTCCCAAAACCAAAGGCACTTTCCCTATAGGGACCCCAAAATCCCCTATAGGGACCCCAAATCCTCAATAGGGACCCCAAATCCTCAATAGGGACCCCAAAATCCCCTATAGGGACCCCAAAAATTCTCTATAGGGACCCCAAAATTCCCTATGGGAACCCCAAAATTCCCTATGGGAAACCCAAATCCTCGATAGGGACCCCAAAATCCCCTATAGGGACCCCAAAATTCCCTATAGGGACCCCAAATCCCCTATAGGGACCCCAAAATTCCCTATAAGGACCCCAAATCCTCGGTGGGGACCCCAAAATCCCCTATAGGGACCCCAAAATCCCCTATAGGGACCCCAAACTCCCCTTATAGGGACCCCAAATTTCCCTATGGGGACCCCAAAATTCCCTATAGGGACCCCAAATCTCTTAGAGGGTCCCTCCCTCCCCCCTCTGTGACCCCCAAAACCCTGACAGGGACCCCCCCGGACCCCCCAAATCCCCCCCCCTGGACCCCCCAAATCCCCCCCTGGACCCCCCAAATCCCCCCAAACCCCCCTCCAGGAGCCCCAAAATCCCCCCAACGACCCCCCAAATTCCCCCTGGACCCCCTAAAATCCCCTCCCGGACCCCCCCAGGGACCCCCAAGGACCCCCCCGAATCCCCCCCTGGACCCCTAAATCCCCCCAAGGACCCCCCCAACCCACCCAGGGACCCCCCCCGGACCCCCAAATCCCCTCCATGACTCCCCAGATCCCCCCCTGGACCCCCCAAAATCCCCCCCGGATCCCCCAAATCCCCCCCGGACCCCCCCAAAATCCCCCCCCGGACCCCCCAAATCCCCCTCAGACCCCCCAAATCCCCCCCGGACCCCCCAAATCCCCCCCTGGACCCCCTAAATCCCCCCCGGAGCCCCCAAATCCCCCCAAGGACCCCTCAAATCCCCTCAAGGACCCCCCAAATCCCCCCCAAGGGCCCCCCAAATCCCCCAGGGCCCCCCAAATCCCCCAGGGCCCCCCAAATCCCCCCCTGGAACCCCCAAATCCCCCAAGGACCCCCCAAATCCCCCCCGGACCCTTCAAATCCCCCCAAGTCCCCCCCTGGACCCCCCAAATCCCCCCAAGGACCCCCAAATCCCCTCAAGGACCCCCAAATCCCCCCCTGGACCCCCTAAATCCCCCCTGGACCCCCCAAATCCTCCCCCGATCCCCCAAATCCCCTCCTGGACCCCCCAAATCCCCCCTGGACCCCCCAAATCCCCCCCTGGACCCCCAAATCCCCACCCGGACTCCCTAAATCCCCCCCAAATCCCCCCCTGGACCCCCCAAAACCCCCCCGGACCCCTTAAACCCCCCCCCGAGTCCCTCCAGGCCCTCCCAGCCCCCCCATAAGACCCCCGATCCCCTCTCTGTTCCCCTCCATTCCCCCTCTCCCAGCCCGTGTCCCCCCCGCTCTCCCCCCCGGTCCCCGCAGACCCCCGAGAGACCCCCCCGGTCCCCCCAAATCCCTCAAGGACCCCCCAAAACCCCCCCGGGCCCCCCAAACCCCCCCGGGCCCCCCAAACCCACCGTATGTCTCGGACATGCTGCAGCCGGGCCGGGGACAAAGATGGCGGCGCCCAGGGCGGGCACTTCCGCTTCCGGTGCGCATGCGCGGGGGGCAGTGCCAGGAGATGGGCGGGGCCACGGCGGGGGGGGGTGTCCCCAAAATCCCTTAAAAATGTCCCCGAAGTGTCCCCAAACCCCTAAAATTGTCCCCAAAGTGTCCCCAAACACCCTAAAATTGTCCCTAAACCTCTAAGATTGTCCCTAAAGGGTCGCCAAACCCATGAAAGTGTCCCCAAAGTGTCCCCAAAGCCCCTAAAAATGTCCCCAAATCCCTAAACGTGTCCCCAACCCCCTGAAAGTGTCCCCAAGGTGTCCCCAACCCCCTGAAAGTGTCCCCAAATCCCCTAAAATTGTCCCGAAAGCCCCCCTAAAAGTGTCCCAAAACCCTAAAGTTGTCCCCAAACTGTCGCCAAACCCATAAAAGTGCCCCCAAAGTGTCCCCAACTCCCCCTAAAAGTGTCCCCAAATTGTCCCCAAAGCCCTAAAATTGTCCCCAAAGTGTCCCCAAACCCTCGAAGTGTCCCCAAAGTGTCCCCAATCCCCCTGAAAGTGTCCCCAAACCCCCTAAAATGTCCCCAAAGTGTCCCCAAACCCCCTAAAAATGTCCCCAAACCCCCTAAAACTGTCCCCAAACCCATAAGTGTCCCCAAAGTGTCCCCAACCCCCTAAATAGTGTCCCCAAGGTGTCCCCAAACCCCCCTAAAGTGCCCCCAAACCCCCTAAAATGTCCCCAAAGTGTCCCCAACCCCCCTAAAAATGTCCCCAAAGTGTCCCCAACCCCCCTAAAAATATCCCCACAGTGTCCCAAAACCCCCCTAAAGTGTCCCCAAAACCTTAAAGTTGTCCCCAAAGTGTCCCCAAACCCCTAAAAGTGTCCCCAAACTGTCCCCAAACCCATAAGTGTCCCCAAACCCCTTAAGTGTCCCCAGAGTGTCCCAAACACCCTAAAAGTGTCCCCAACCCCCTAAAAAAGTCCCCAAAATGCCCCCAAACCCCCTGAAAGTGTCCCCAAATCCCCCTAAAAGTGTCCCCAACCACCCTAAAATTGTCCCCAAAACTGTCCCCAAACCCATAAAAGTGTCCCCAACCCCCCCCAAAGATGTCCCCAAAGTGTCCCCCAACCCCTAAAATTTTCCTCCAAGTGTCCCCAAAGCCCCTAAAATTGTCCCCAGTGTCCCAAATCCCCCAAAAATCCCCCCTAACCCCCCCTAAATCCCCCCAAAATCCCCCAGACCCCCCAAAATCCCCCCTAACCGCCCCCCAAATCCCCCCAGACCCCCTTAAATCCCCCCAAAATCTCCCCTAACCCCCCCCAAAATTCCCCCAGATCCCCCTAATACCCCCAGACCCCCCTAAATCCCCCAAAATCCCCCCAAAATCCCCCCAGACCCCCCTAAATCCCCCCAAAATCCCCCCAGACCCCTCTAAATCCCCCAAAATCCCCCCAAAATTCACCAGCTCAGTTTTGGGGTGGGGGGGTTTATTTTGGGGTGGGGGAGGGGCAGCTCCAGGTGCAATGTCTGCTCACAGACCCTGGGTACAATGCGGGGGGACCCCAAAATAGGGGGGGGACCCCAAAATAGGGGGGACACCCCAAAATAGGCGGGGGAAATCCCAAAATAGGGGGGGAGAACCCAAAATATGGGGGAGGAGAATCCCAAAATATGGGGGGGGAACTCCAAAATATCGGGGGGAAATCTCAAAATAGGGGGGCAAACCCCAAAATATCAGGGGGAAAACCCCAAAATATCGGGGGGGGGGAAATCCCAAAATATGGGGGGGGTGACCAAAATATCAGTGGGAAAACCCCAAAATATTGGGGGGGGGGGAATCCCAAAATATTGGGGGAAATCCCTAAAATATCAGGGGAGGACCCCAAAATATTGAGGGTAAGCCCCAAAATATTGGGGGGGAAACCCCAAAATGGGGGGAGGGAAAATCCCAAAATAGGGGGGGCAACCCCAAAATATGGGGGGGGGAGGGGATGGGTGGATTTGCTGGGGCCAAACTTACCTGGGGGAGGGGATTTTGGGGGGGATTTTGGGGGGATGATTTGGGGTTTGGAGTGATTTTGGGACGATCTGGGGGGATTTGGGGATGATTTGGGGGTCCCAGAAGGGATTTTGGGATGATTTGGGGATGATTTGGGGGTCCCAGGAGGGATTTTAAGATGATTTGGGGATGTTTTGGGGGCGTTTTGGGTGGGATTTGGGGGCGTTCTGGGTGGGATTTGGGGGTGTTTTGGGTGGGATTTGGGGGCGTTTTGGGTGGGATTTGGGGGTGTTTTGGGTGGGATTTGGGGGTGTTTTGGGTGGGATTTGGGGGTGTTTTGGGTGGATTTTGGGGGTGTTTTGGGTGGGATTTGGGGGCGTTTTGTGTGGGATTTGGGGGTGTTTTGGGTGGGATTTGGGGGTGTTTTGGGTGGGATTTGGGGGTGTTTTGGGTGGGATTTGGGGGTGTTTTGTGTGGGATTTGGGGGTGTTTTGGGTGGGATTTGGGGGTGTTTTGGGTGGATTTTGGGGGTGTTTTGGGTGGGATTTGGGGGTGTTTTGGGTGGGATTTGGGGGTGTTTTGGGTGGATTTTGGGGGTGTTTTGGGTGGATTTTGGGGGTGTTTTGGGTGGGATTTGGGGGTGTTTTGGGTGGGATTTGGGGGTGTTTTGGGTGGGATTTGGGGGTGTTTTGGGTGGGATTTGGGGGTGTTTTGGGTGGGATTTGGGGGTGTTTTGTGTGGGATTTGGGGGCGTTTTGTGTGGGATTTGGGGGCGTTTTGTGTGGGATTTGGGGGCGTTTTGTGTGGGATTTGGGGGTGTTTTGGGTGGGATTTGGGGGTGTTTTGGGTGGGATTTGGGGGCGTTTTGGGTGGGATTTGGGGGTGTTTTGTGTGGGATTTGGGGGCGTTTTGTGTGGGATTTGGGGGCGTTTTGTGTGGGATTTGGGGGCGTTTTGTGTGGGATTTGGGGGTGTTTTGGGTGGGATTTGGGGGTGTTTTGGGTGGGATTTGGGGGCGTTTTGGGTGGGATTTGGGGGCGTTTTGGGTGGGATTTGGGGGTGTTTTGGGTGGGATTTGGGGGTGTTTTGGGTGGGATTTGGGGGTGTTTTGTGTGGGATTTGGGGGCGTTTTGGGTGGATTTTGGGGGTGTTTTGGGTGGATTTTGGGGGTGTTTTGGGTGGGATTTGGGGGTGTTTTGGGTGGGATTTGGGGGTGTTTTGGGTGGGATTTGGGGGTGTTTTGTGTGGGATTTGGGGGTGTTTTGGGTGGGATTTGGGGGTGTTTTGGGTGGGATTTGGGGGTGTTTTGGGTGGTTTTGAGGGTGTTTTGGGCTCCGGGGTGGGTTCTGCTCTCTCAGGGGGGTTTTGGGGGTGATTTGGGTGTGATTTGGGGGATTTTTGGGTGTGATTTGGGGGATTTTTGGGTGTGATTTGGGGGGGTTTTGGGTGGGATTTTGGGGGGGTTTTGGGTGGGATTTTGGGGGGGTTTTGGGTGGGATTTTGGGGGGGGTTTGGGTGGGATTTTGGGGGGGGTTTGGGTGGGATTTTGGGGGGGGTTTGGGTGGGATTTTGGGGTGTTCCAAGGTCTGAGGTGGGTTCTGCTCTCAGGGGGATTTTGGGGTTGTTTGGGGGGGGGTTGGGTGTAATTTAGGTGGGATTTTGGGGCGTTTCAGGGTCAGGGGTGGGTTCTGCTCTCTCAGGGTTGTTTTGGGGGAGTTTTGGGTGTAATTTGGGGGCATTTTGGGGTCAGGGGTGGGTTCTGCTCTTTCAGGGGGGTTTTGGGTGGGATTTGGGGGAGTTTTGGGTGGTTTTGTGTGGGATTTGGGTGGAATTTGAGGGTGTTTCGGGGTCAGGGGTGGGTTCTGCTCTCTCAGGGGTGTTTTGGGGTTGTTTTGGGGAGTTTTTGGGTGGGATTTTGGGGTCCAGGGTGGGTTCTGCTCTCTCAGGGGCGTTTTGGGGGTGTTTTGGGTGGGATTTTGGGGTGTTTTGGGTTGTTTGGGGAGTTTTTGGGTGGGATTTCGGGGTCAGGGGTGGGTTCTGCTCTCTCAGGGGGGTTTTGGGGGTGTTTTGGGTGGGATTTTGGGGTGTTTTGGGTTGTTTTGGGGGGGTTTTGGGTGGGATTTCGGGGTCCAGGGAGGGTTCTGCTCTCTCAGGGGTGTTTTGGGGTTGTTTTGGGGGGTTTTTGGGTGGGATTTGGGGGTCCGGGGTGTGTTCTGCTCTCTCAGGGGGGTTTTGGGGTTGTTTTGGGGAGTTTTGGGTGTGATTTGGGTGGAATTTGAGGGTGTTTCAGGGTCCGGGGTGGGTTCTGCTCTCTCAGGGGGGTTTCAGGGTTGTTTTGGGGGGTTTTTGGGTGGGATTTCGGGGTCCAGGGAGGGTTATGCTCTCTCAGGGGGGTTTTGGGGGTGTTTTGGGTGGGATTTGGGGTTGTTTTGGGTTGTTTTGGGTTGTTTTGGGTGTGATTTGGGTGGAATTTGAGGGTGTTTCAGGGTCCGGGGTGGGTTCTGCTCTCTCAGGGGTGTTTCAGGGTTGTTTTGGGGGGTTTTTGGGTGGGATTTCGGGGTCCGGGGAGGGTTCTGCTCTCTCAGGGGTGTTTTGGGGGTGTTTTGGGTGGGATTTGGGGTTGTTTTGGGTTGTTTTGGGTGTGATTTGGGTGGAATTTGAGGGTGTTTCAGGGTCAGGGGTGGGTTCTGCTCTCTCAGGGGTGTTTTGGGGTTGTTTAGGGAGGTTTTTGGGTGGGATTTCGGGGTCAGGGGTGGGTTCTGCTCTCTCAGGGGTGTTTTGGGGTTGTTTAGGGAGGTTTTTGGGTGGGATTTCGGGGTCAGGGGTGGGTTCTGCTCTCTCAGGGGGGTTTTGGGGGTGTTTTGGGTGGGATTTGTGGTTGTTTTGGGTGGTTTGGGGTTGTTTTGGGGAGTTTTTGGGTGGGATTTCGGGGTCCGGGGAGGGTTCTGCTCTCTCAGGGGGGTTTTGGGGGGGTGTTTTGGCTGGTTTTGGGGGTGTTTCGGGGTCCAGGGTGTGTTCTGCTCTCTCAGGGGCGTTCTGGGTGTTCCCAGGGCGGATTTGGGGCTCATTTCTTGGCGAAGGAGATCTTCATGGCGTTGCTCTGGGTGATTTTGAAGCCCTGCAGGGCGTCCCGGGCCGCCCCCGCCTGCACCTCGGTGTCGAACTCCACGAAGGCGATGTCGTGTCTGCCCGGCACCAGGCGCACCTCCTTGAACCCCGGGAACCTGCGGGAAAACGGGGGTCAGGGGTCCCAAAAAAATAAAGGGGTTGTAAAAACCTCACAGGGAGAGAGAAAAATCCCACAGGGATCGTGAAAACCTCACAGGGATCGTAAAAACCACACAGGGATTGTAAAAACCACACAGGGATTGAGAAAAACCCCACAGGGATTGTAAAAACCCCACAGGGATCATAAAAACCACACAGGGATCGTAAAAACCACACAGGGATCGTAAAAACCCCACAGGGATAGAGAAAAACCCGTAAAAATCCAAAAAACCCCCACAGGGATCGAGAAAAACCACACAGAGATCGTAAAAACCACACAGGGATCGAGAAAACCCATGAAAATAAAAAAAAAACTCACAGGGATCATAAAAACCCCACAGGGATTGAGAAAAACCCTTAAAAATCAAAAAAATCCCCACAGGGATCAAGAAAAACCACACAGGGATTGTAAAAACCCCACAGGGATCGAGAAAAACCACACAGGGATTGTAAAAACCCCACAGGGATTGAGAAAAACCCGTAAAAATCAAAAAAACCCCACAAGGATCATAAAAACCCCACAGGGATCAGAAAAACCCCACAGGGATCGTAAAAACCCCACAGGGATTGTAAAAACCCCACAGGGATCGAGAAAAACCACACAGGGATCGAGAAAAACCCGTAAAAATAAAAAAAAAACCCACAGGGATCATTAAAACCCCACAGGGATCATAAAAACCCCACAGGGATCAAAAGAACCCCACAGGAATTAAGCAAAACCCGTAAGAATATAAATACCCCATAAGAATCAAAATATCCCACAGGAATCAAAGAACCCCAGAGGGATCATAAAAACCCCACAGGGATCATAAAAAACCCACAAGGATCATAAAAACCCCACAGGGGTCATAAAAACCCCACAGAAATAGAGAAAAACCCATAAACAACAAAAAACCCCACAAGGATCATAAAAACCACACAGGGATTGAGAAAAACCCTTAAAAATCAAAAAAACCCCACAGGGATAGAGAAAAACCCCACAGGGATCGTAAAAACCCCACAGGGATCAAAAAAACCCCACAGGGATCAAAAAAACCCCACAGGGATCATAAAAACCACACAGGGATCGAGAAAAACCCCTGAAAATCAAAAAACCCCACAGGAATCAAAAAAACCCCACATGAATCATAAAAACCCCACAGGGATTGAGAAAAACTCGTAAAAATCAAAAAAAAACCCCACAGGGATCATAAAAAACCCACAAGGATCATAAAAACCCCACAGGGATCATAAAAACCCCACAGGGATTTTAAAAAACCCCATAAAAATAAAAAAACCCCCACAGGAATCAAAAAAATCCCCACAGGGATCAAAAAAACCCCATAGAAATCGAGAAAAACCCATAAAAATAAAAAAAAACCCACAGAAATATAAAAAGTCCTATAAAACAACCAAGAAAACTCCTAGAAATAAAAGAACATAAAAATCCCATAAAAATCCACAAAATCCTGTGAAAATTCACTAAATCCCATAAAAATCCACAGAATTCCATAAAACCCCACAAAATTCCATAAAAACCCCCAAAATTCCATAAAAATCCACAAAATCCTGTGAAAATTCACTAAATCCATGAAAATCCACAGAAACCCATCAAAATCCAGAAAATCCCATAAAAATCCAGAAAAATCCCATAAAAATCCACAGAATCCCATAAATACCCACAGAATCCCATAAAAATAGAAAAAACCCACAAAAATCCACAAAATTCCATAAAAACCTATAAAATTCCATAAAAATCCACAGAATTCTATAAAAATCCACAGAACCCCATAAAAATCCACAGAATTCCATAAAAATCCACAGAATTCTATAAAAATCCACAGAACCCCATAAAAATCCACAGAATTCCATAAAAATCCACAGAATTCCATAAGAATCCAAAAATCCCATAAAAATCCACAGAATCCCATAAAACCCCACAAAATCCCATAAAAACTGAAAAAATCCCCATAAAATCCCGTAAAAATCCCGGAAATCCCACAGAGATCTACAAAACCCTACAAAAAACCCCATAAAAATCCCCATAAAGCAGAAAAACCCCATAAAAAATATGAAAAAAAATAAAATCCTATTAAAACTCACAAAAAAAACCCCACAAAACTCCTCCAACCCCCTAAAAACCCCCCCAAAAAAACCCTAAAATCCCCCCCCAAGCCCCTGGAGGGGGAGAAAAGGGGGTCAGGACCCCAAACCCCCCCAGGACCCCCCAAAATCCCAAAGCACTGACTGATTGAAGAGCATGGACAGCATCAGCTCGTTGGTCTCCTCGGGGAGGTTGGTGAGGAACAGGATGTGGTTTGGGGGGTTCTCCGACAGCTGTGGGTCACAGACACCTCATGGGGACCCAGAGACCCCAAATACCCCAAAAATACCCCAAAAACACCCCAAAATAACCCAAATATAACCCCAGAATGGTCACAAACACCTCATGGGGACCCAGAGACCCCAAAATAACCCAAAATACCCCAAAATACCCCAAAAACACCTCATGTGGACCCAGAGACCCCAAAACCACCCCAAAATACCCCAAAAACACCCCAAAAACACCCCAAAATAACCCCAAAATGGTCACAGACACCTCATGGGGACCCAGAGACCCCAAAATACCCCAAAAACACCCCAAAACCACCCCAAAATAACCCCAAAATGGTCACAGACACCTCATGTGGACCCAGAGACCCCAAAATACCCCAAAAACACCCCAAAACCACCCCAAAATAACCCCAAAATGGTCACAGACACCTCATGTGGACCCAGAGACCCCCAAAACACCCCAAAATAACCCCAGAATGGTCACAAACACCTCATGTGGACCCAGAGACCCCAAAATACCCCAAAACCACCCCAAAATAACCCCAAAAAAACCCCAAAATGGTAAAAAACACCTCACGTGGACCCAGAGACCCCAAAACAACCCAAAATAACCCCAAAATACCCCAGAATGGCCCAAAACACCCAAACCCCATCCCAACCCCACCAAAGCCCTCAAATCCCCCCCAATCCCATCCCAACTCCCCCAAATCCCCCCCAAACCCCACTCTAAGCCCCCCAAACCCATCCCAACCCCCCCAATTCCCCCCCAATCCCATCCTAACCCCCCAAATCCCACTCTAAGCCCCCAAATCCTCCCCAGTCCAACCCTAACCCCCCAAACCCTGCCCTAACCCCCCCAAACCCCACCCTAACCCCCCAAGTCCCACCTAAACCCCATCCTAACCCCCCCAAATCTCCCCCACTCCCACCCTAACCCCCAATCCCACCCAACCCCCCCAAACCCCACCCCAACCCCCCCAAATCCAGCACAACGCCCCCCAAATCCCATCCCAACCCCCCCCAATCCCACCATAACCCCCCCAAATCCCATCCCAACCCCCCCCAAACCCCACCCCAACCCCCCCAAATCCAGCACAACGCCCCCCAAATCCCATCCCAACCCCCCCCAAATCCCACCCTAACCCCCCCAAATCCCATCCCAACTCCCCCAAACCCCACCCCAACCCCCCCAAATCCAGCACAACGCCCCCCAAATCCCATCCCAACCCCCCCCAAATCCCATCCCAACCCCCCCCAAATCCCACCCTAACCCCCCCAAATCCCATCCCAACTCCCCCAAACCCCACCCCAACCCCCCCAAATCCCACCCCAACCTCCCAAACTCCATCCCAACCCCCCCAAATCCCACCATAACCCCCCCAAATCCCATCCCAACTCCCCCAAACCCCACCCCAACCCCCCCAAATCCAGCACAACGCCCCCCAAATCCCATCCCAACCCCCCCCAATCCCACCATAACCCCCCCAAATCCCATCCCAACTCCCCCAAACCCCACCCCAACCCCCCCAAATCCAGCACAACGCCCCCCAAATCCCATCCCAACCCCCCCCAAATCCCACCCTAACCCCCCCAAATCCCATCCCAACCCCCCCCAAATCCCACCCCAACCCCCCCAAATCCCACCCTAACCCCCCCAAATCCCATCCCAACCCCCCCAAACCCCACCCTAACCCCCCCAAATCCAGCACAACGCCCCCCAAATCCCATCCCAACCCCCCCCAAATCCCATCCTAACCCCCCCAAATCCAGCACAACGCCCCCCAAATCCCATCCCAACCCCCCCCAAATCCCATCCCAACCCCCCCAAACCCCACCCTAACCCCCCCAAATCCAGCACAACGCCCCCCAAATCCCATCCCAACCCCCCCCAATCCCACCATAACCCCCCCAAATCCCATCCCAACCCCCCAAACCCCACCCCAACCCCCCCAAATCCCACCCCAACCTCCCAAACTCCATCCCAACCCCCCAAATCCAGCACAACGCCCCCCAAATCCCATCCCAACCCCCCCCAATCCCACCATAACCCCCCCAAATCCCATCCCAACTCCCCCAAACCCCACCCCAACCCCCCCAAATCCCACCCCAACCTCCCAAACTCCATCCCAACCCCCCAAATCCCACCCTAACCCCATCCCACCCCCCCAAAACCTCCCCAAACCCCACCCTAACCCCCCCAAATCCCACCCTAATCCACCCAAACCCCATCCTAACCCCCCAATCCCCCCCATCCCACCCTAACCCCCCCCAAATCCCACCCTAACCCCCCAAACCCCCCCCAAATCCCATCCCAATCCCACTCTAACCCCCCCAAATCCCCCCCAATCCCACTCTAACCCCCCCAATCCCCCCCAAATCCCCCCCAATCCCACTCTAACCCCCCCAATCCCCCCCAAATCCCCCCCAATCCCACTCTAACCCCCCCAATCCCCCCCAATCCCACTCTAACCCCCCCAAATCCCACCCTAACCCCCTGAAATCCCCCCCAGTCCCACTCCCACCCCCCCAAACCCCCCCCCCCTCTCCCCGGGGCACTCACGCTCTGTGCCAAATCCCCCCCAAACCCCCCAAATCCCATCCCAACCCCCCCAAATCCCCCCCAAACCCCCCCAAACCCCACTCTAACCCCCCCAATCCCCCCCAAATCCCATCCCAACCCCCCCAATCCCCCCCCAAACCCCCCCCAATCCCCCCCAAATCCCATCCCAACCCCCCCCAAACCCCCCCCAATCCCCCCCTAACCCCCCAATTCCCATCCCAACCACTCCAAACCCCACCCTAACCATCCCAAATCCCATCCCACCCCACCCTAACCCCCCAAATCCCCCCTGACCCCCCAAACCCCCCCATCCCCCCCCAGGACACTCACGCTCTGTGCCGGGGGGATCTGGCCGGGCAGGACCTGCTGGGGGGGGAGGGAGCCCGGGGGGAGCCCCCCGGGGGCGATGCCGGGGGGGGGGATCATCCCTGGGGGGGGGATGTAGGGGGGCTGCCCCAGGGGGTGCAGCAACCGCGGGGGCTGCGACAGCGCCGGCAGTCCCTGGGGGGGAACGGCGGTTAGGGGGGAAAACGGGAGAAAACGGGAAAAACCGGCACAGAAACGGGAGAAAACGGCACAGAAACGGGCAAAACCAGCACAGAAACGGCACAGAAATGGACAAAAACAGCACAGAAACGGGAGAAAACGGCACAGAAACAGGCAAAACCAGCACAGAAATGGGCAAAACCAGCACAGAAACGGGCAAAACCAGCACAGAAACGGCACAGAAATGGACAAAAACAGCACAGAAACGGGAGAAAACGGCACAGAAATGGACAAAATAACCCAAAAATGGACAAAAACGGGAGAAAACGGCACAGAAATGGACAAAACAGCCCAAAAACGGCACAGAAATGGACTAAACAACCCAAAAATGGACAGAAACGGGCAAAAACAGCACAAAAATGGACAAAACAACCCCAAAACAGCACAGAAACGGGCAAAACCAGCACGAAAATGGACAAAAAAACCCAAAAAACGGGCAGAAACGGCCCCAAAACGGGCAGAAACAGCCCCAAAACGGGCAGAAACGGCCCCAAAATTGACAGAAACGGCCCCAAAACGGGCAGAAACGGCCCCAAAACGGACAGAAATGGCCCCATAATGGACAGAAACGGCCCCTAAATGGACAGAAACAGCCCCAAAACGGACAGAAACAACCCCAAAACACCCCCAAATCAGCCCAAAACAAAAAAAAAACAATGCAAAACACCCCAAAACTACCCTAAAAACAGCCCAAACCCAGACAAACCAACCAAAAAACAGACAAAACAACCCAAAACCAGACAGAAATGGCACAGAAACGGGCAGAAGCAGCCTCAAAAACAGACAAAACAGCCCCAAAATGGACAGAAACAGCCCCAACACGGACAGAAATGGCCCCATAATGGACAGAAACAGCCCAAAATGGGCAGAAACGGCCCCAAAATGGACAGAAACAGCCCAAAACCACCCCCAAATCAGCCAAAACCAGAAAAAAACAATGCGTAACACCCCAAAAACACCCTAAAAACAGCCCAAAACCAGACAAAACAACCAAAAAACAGACAAAACAACCCAAAACGGACACAAACGGCCCCAAAACAGGCAGAAACAGCCCCAAAAACGGACAAAACAACCCCAAAACGGACAGAACCAGCCCCAAAATGGACAGAAACAGCCCCAAAACGGACAGAAACAGCCCAAAAACGGACAGAAATGGCCCCATAATGGACAGAAACAGCCCAAAAACACCCCCAAAACAGCCCAAAAATAAATAAAACCAACCCAAAAACGGACAAAAAAAACCCAAAAACGGACAAAACAGCCCCGAAACAGACAAAACAGCCCAAAACCAGACAAAACCAGCACAAAACCAACCCAAAACACCCAAACCCACCCCAATTTACTCCAACATCAGCCAAAATCAACCCCAATTCACCCCAAAAGCGCCAAACATCGCCCCAAACACCCAAAAGTCACTCAAATTCCCCCAAAATCCCCCCAAACTTTCCCAACCCCCCCAAACCATCCCAAATCCTCCCCAAACCACCCCAAATACCCCCCAGACCATCCCAAACCATCCCAAACCATCCCAAATCCCCCCAAACCATCCCAAATCCCCCCCAAACCATCCCAAATCCCCCCAAACCATCCCAAATCCCCCCCAAACCATCCCAAATCCCCCCTAAACCATCCCAAATCCCCCCAAACCATCCCAAATCCCCCCCAGACCATCCCAAACCATCCCAAACCATCCCAAATCCCCCCCAAACCATCCCAAATCCCCCCCAAACCATCCCAAATCCCCCCCAAACCATCCCAAATCCCCCCCAAACCATCCCAAATCCCCCCAAAACCATCCCAAATCCCCCCCAGACCTTCCCAGATGATCCCAAACCATCCCAAATCCCCCCCAAACCACCCCAAATCCCCCCAAACCCCCCCAAACCACCCCAAATCCTCCCCCAAATGCCCCCTGAACCATCCCAGATGATTCCAAACCACCCCAAATCCCCCCAAACCTCCCCAAACCCCCCTCAACCATCCCAAATCCCCCGCAAACCATCCCAAATCCCCCCCAGACGACCCCAAATCCCCCCTAACAATTCCAAATCCCCCCCAACCATCCCAAATGATTCCAAACCACCCCAAATCCCCCCAAACCATCCCAAATCCCCCCAAAACCATCCCAGCTGATCCCAAACCATCCCAAATCCCCCCCAAACAATCCCAGATGATCCCCAATCCCCCCAGTCCCGGACTCACCGGCACAGCTCCCTGGGTGCCGGGCTGGGTTCCCCCCTGGGCCGCCCCCTTTTTGGGGTTTGGGGTCTCGGGGCCTTTGGGTTTTCTCTTCTCCCGTTTGCGGTCGCGCTCCACGAACGTTCCCTTCATCTTGGCTATCAGGTCCGAGTCTGTCTTGGCGTACTGGATCCTCTGCAAGGGATTGGGGGATTGGGGGATTTGGGATCAGCTGGGATGGTTTGGGATCATCTGGGATGGTTTGGGGGGGATTTGGGGGGGTTTGGGGGGATTTGGGATGGTTTGGGATCATCTGGGATGGATTGGGGTTGGTTTGGGGGGGATTTGGGGTGTTGGGGGGATTTGGGATCATCTGGGATGGATTGGGGTGGTTTGGGGGGATTTGGGATGGTTTGGGGGGGATTTGGGGGATTTGGGGGGGATTTGGGATGGTTTGGGGGGGATTTGAGGGGGATTTGGGGTGTTGGGGGGATTTGGGATGGTTTGGGATCAGCTGGAACGGTTTGGGGGGATTTGGGGTGGTTTGGGATCAGCTGGGATGGTTTGGGGGGGATTTGTGATTGTTTGGGGGGGATTTGGGATGGTTTGGGAGGGATTTGGGATGGTTTGGGAGGGATTTGGGATGGTTTGGGAGGGATTTGGGATGGTTTAGGGGGGATTTGGGACGGTTTGGGGGGATTTGGGATGGTTTGGGAGGGATTTGGGATGGTTTGGGGGGGATTTGGGGGGGTTTGGGGGGATTTGGGATGGTTTGGGAGGGATATGGGATGGTTTGGGGGGGATTTGGGATGGTTTAGGGGGGATTTGGGATGGTTTAGGGGGGATTTGGGATGGTTTGGGAGGGATTTGGGATGGTTTGGGGGGATTTGGGATGGTTTGGGGGGGATTTGGGATGGTTTGGGAGGGATTTGGGATGGTTTAGGGGGGATTTGGGATGGTTTGGGGGGGATTTGGGATGGTTTGGGAGGGATTTGGGATGGTTTAGGGGGGATTTGGGATGGTTTGGGAGGGATTTGGGATGGTTTAGGGGGGATTTGGGATGGTTTGGGGGGGATTTGGGATGGTTTGGGGTGGATTTGGGATGGTTTAGGGGGGATTTGGGATGGTTTGTGGGGGATTTGGGATAGTTTGGGAGGGATTTGGGATGGTTTGGGGTGGATTTGGGATGGTTTAGGGGGGATTTGGGATGGTTTGTGGGGGATTTGGGATAGTTTGGGGGATTTGGGGGGGGATTTGGGATGGTTTGGGGGGGATTTGGGGTGGTTTGGGGGGGATTTGGGATGGTCTGGGGGGGATTTGGGGTGGTTTGGGGGGGATTTGGGGGATTTGGGATGGTTTGGGGAGGATTTGGGGGGATTTGGGGGGAATTTGGGGGGGATTTGGGGTGGTTTGGGAGGGATTTGGGGGGGATTTGGGGTGGGTTAGGAGGATTTGGGGGGATTTGGGATGGTTTGGGGGGGATTTGGGATTGTTTGGGGGATATTGGGGATGGTTTGGGATGATCTAGGATGGTCTGGGGGGGTTTTGGGATGGTTTGAGGGGGATTTGGGATGGTTTGGGGGGATTTGGGATAGTTTGAGGGGATTTGGGATGGTTTGGGGGGATTTGGGATAGTTTGAGGGGATTTGGGATGGTTTGGGGGGGATTTGGGATGCTTTAGGGGGGGATTTGGGATGGTTTGGGGGGGATTTGGGATGGTTTGGGGGGGATTTGGGATGGTTTGGGGGGATTTGGGATGGTTTGGGGGGGATTTGGGGTGTTTTGGGATCAGCTGGGATGGTTTGGGGGGGATTTGGGATGGTTTGGGAGATACTGGGGATGGTTTGGGGTCAGCTGGGATGGTTTGAGGGGGATTTGGGGTGGTTTGGGGGGGATTTGGGGTGGTCTGGGGGGATTTGGGGTGGTCTGGGGGGATTTGGAGTGGTTTGGGGGAGATTTGGGGGGGATCTGGGGTGGTCTGGGGGGATTTGGGGTGGTTTGGGGTCATCTGGGATGGTTTGGGGGGATTTGGGATGGTTTGGGGGGGATTTGGGATGGTTTGGGGGGGATTTGGGGTGGGTTAGGGGGGGATTTGGGATGGTTTTGGGGGGATTTGGGATGGTTTGGGGGGGATTTGGGATGGTTTGGGGGGATTTGGGATGGTTTGGGGGGGATTTGGGATGGTTTGGGGGGGATTTGGGATGGTTTGGGGGGATTTGGGATGGTTTGGGGGGGATTTGGGATGGTTTGGGGGGATTTGGGATGGTTTGGGGGGGATTTGGGATGGTTTGGGGGGGATTTCGGATGGCTTGGGGGGGATTTGGGATGGTTTGGGGGGGATTTGGGATGGTTTGGGGGGGATTTGGGATGGTTTGGGGGGGATTTGGGATGGTTTGGGGGGGATTTGGGAGGATTTTTGGGGATTTGGGATGGTTTGGGGGGGATTTGGGGTGGTTTGGGGGGGATTTGGGGTGGTTTGGGATAATCTGGGGTGGTTTGGGGGGGATTTGGGGTGGTTTGGGGGGGATATGGGGTGGTTTGGGGGGGATTTGGGGTGGTTTGGGGGGGATTTGGGATGGTTTGGGGGGATTTGGGGTGGTTTGGGGGGGATTTGGGATGGTTTGGGGGGGATTTGGGGTGGTTTGGGGGGATTTGGGGTGGTTTGGGGGGATTTGGGATGGTTTGGGCGGTGATTTCTGGAATTTTGGGGAGATTTGGGGCTGTTTTGGGGCCTCACCATGGGTTTATCACAGAAGGGGAAGCCTTGGGTGTGTTCAGGATGGATTTAGGGTGTGTTTAGGATGGATTTAGGATGGATTTAAGATGTGTTTAGGATGGATTTAGGGTGTGTTCAGGCTCTCACCATGGGTTTATTGTAGAAGGGGAAGCCTTGGGTGTGTTCAGAATGGATTTAGGATGGATTTAGGATGGATTTAGGGTGTGTTTAGGATGGATTTAGGATGGGTATCAGCTCTCACCATGGGTTTATCACAGAAGGGGAAGCCCTGGGTGTGTTTAGGATGGATTTAGGATGGATTTAGGACAGATTTCGGCTCTCACCATGGGTTTATCATAGAAGGGGAAGCCCTGGGTGTGTCTGTAGATATTTTAGCATAGATTTAGGATGGATTTAGGATGGATTTAGGGTGTGTTCAGGCTCTCACCATGGGTTTATCGTAGAAGGGGAAGCCCTGGGTGTGTCTGTAGATATTTTAGGATGGATTTAGGATGGGTATCAGCTTTTACCATGGGTTTATCATAGAAAGGGAAGCCCTGGGTGTATCTGTGGATATTTTAGGATGGATTTAGGATGGATTTAGGGTGGATTTAAACCCTTACCATGGGTTTATCGTAGAAAGGGAAGCCCTGGGTGTGTTTAGAATGGATTTAGGATGGATTTAGGATGGATTTAGGACAGATTTCAGGTCTCACCATGGGTTTATCGTAGAAGAGGAAGCCCTGGGTGTGTCTGTGGATATTTTAGGATGGATTTAGGATGGATTTAGGGTGGATTTAAACCCTCACCATGGGTTTATTGTAGAAGGGGAAGCCCTGGGTGTGTTCAGGATGGATTTGGGATGGATTTAGGATGGATATCAGCTCTCACCATGGGTTTATCGTAGAAGGGGAAGCCCTGGGTGTGTTCAGGATGGATTTAGGGTGGATTTAGGGTGTGTTCAGGCTCTCACCATGGGTTTATCGTAGAAGGGGAAGCCCTGGGTGTGTCTGTAGATATTTTAGGATGGATTTAGGATGGGTATCAGCTCTCACCATGGGTTTATCATAAAAAGGGAAGCCCTGCATGGAGCGCAGGGCGTTCCCGGCGCTGCTGAGCTCTTTGAAGATGACGAAGGCCTGGCCCCGCATGCGCAGGCTGCGCGACACCAGAATGTCCAGGATCTGCCCGAACTGCGAGAAGATGGCGTACAGCGACTTCTTCAGCTCTGGGGGGCACAGGGGGGTCACACACCGGGGACCCCAGACCCCTCACACAGCCCTGGGACCCCCACACACCCCTCACACAGCCCTGGGACCCCCAAACCCCTCACACAGCCCTGGGACCCTCACACAGCCCTGGGACCCCCAAACCCCTCACACAGCCCTGGGACCCTCACACAGCCCCTGGGACCCTCAGACACCCTTGGGACCCTCAGACACCCCTGGGACCCTCACACACCCCTCACACAGCCCTGGGACCCCCAAACCCCTCACACAGCCCTGGGACCCTCAGAGAAGATGGCGTACAGCGACTTCTTCAGCTCTGGGGGGCACAGGGGGGTCACACACCGGGGACCCCAGACCCCTCACACAGCCCTGGGACCCTCACACAGCCCCTGGGACCCTCAGACACCCCTGGGACCCTCACACAGCCCTGGGACCCTCACACACCCCTCACACAGCCCTGGGACCCTCACACACCCCTCAGACACCCCTGGGACCCTCACACACCCCTCAGACACCCCTGGGACCCTCACACAGCCCTGGGACCCTCACACACCCCCTGGGACCCTCACACAGCCCCTGGGACCCTTCAGACACCCCTGGGACCCTCACACAGCCCTGGGACCCTCACACACCCCCTGGGACCCTCACACAGCCCTGGGACCCTCACACACCCCTCAGACACCCCTGGGACCCTCACACACCCCCTGGGACCCTCACACACCCCCTGGGACCCTCACACAGCCCCTGGGACCCTCAGACACCCCCTGGGACCCTCACACAGCCCTGGGACCCTCACACACCCCTCACACAGCCCTGGGACCCTCACACAGCCCTGGGACCCTCACACACCCCCTGGGACCCTCACACAGCCCCTGGGACCCTCACACAGCCCTGGGACCCTCACACACCCCCTGGGACCCTCACACAGCCCCTGGGACCCTCACACACCCCCTGGGACCCTCACACAGCCCTGGGACCCTCACACACCCCCTGGGACCCTCACACATCCCCTGGGACCCTCAGACACCCCCTGGGACCCTCACACACCCCCTGGGACCCTCACACATCCCCTGGGACCCTCACACAGCCCTGGGACCCTCACACAGCCCTGGGACCCTCACACACCCCTCAGACACCCCTGGGACCCTCACACAGCCCCTGGGACCCTCACACACCCCCTGGGACCCTCACACATCCCCTGGGACCCTCACACATCCCCTGGGACCCTCACACAGCCCTGGGACCCTCACACACCCCTCAGACACCCCTGGGACCCTCAGACACCCCTGGGACCCTCACACAGCCCTGGGACCCTCACACACCCCTGGGACCCTCACACAGCCCTGGGACCCTCACACACCCCCTGGGACCCTCACACACCCCTGGGACCCTCACACAGCCCTGGGACCCTCACACCCCCTGGGACCCTCACACAGCCCTGGGACCCTCACACAGCCCTGGGACCCTCACACACCCCCTGGGACCCTCACACAGCCCTGGGACCCTCAGACATCCCCTGGGACCCTCACACACCCCTGGGACCCTCACACACCCCTGGGACCCTCAGAGACCCCTCCAGTTCAGGACGTGCCCAAACTGGGAGAAAATCCCACAGAGCGGCTTTATCAGCTCTGGGGGGGGGACAGGAGACCCCTCAGACACCTCCAGGACCCCCCAAATCCCCTCCAGGACCCCCCAAACCCCCTCTAGGACCCCTCAGACACCTCCAGGACCCCCAAATCCCCTCCAGGACCCCCCAAACCCCTCCAGGCCCCCAAAAAACCCCTCCAGGACCCCCCAAGTCCCCTCCAGGACCCCCCAAATCCCCTCCAGGACCCCCCAAACCCCTCCAGGACCCCCCAAACCCCCTCCAGGCCCCCAAAACCCCCCTCCAGGACCCCCAAACCCCTCCAGGACCCCCAAACCCCCTCCAGGACCCCCCAAACTCCCTCTAAGACCCCCCAATCCAATCCAGGACCCCCTAATCCCCTCCAGAATCCCCCCAAATCCCTCCAGGCCCCCAAAAACCCCCTCCAGGACCCCCCAAGTCCCCTCCAGGACCCCCCAAACCCCTCCAGGACCCCCCAAACCCCCTCCAGGACCCCCCAAACCCCCTCCAGGACCCCCCAAACCCCTCCAGGCCCCCAAAAAACCCCTCCAGGACCCCTCAAGTCCCCTCCAGGCCCCCCCAATCCCCTCCAGGACCCCCCAATCCCCTCCAAGACCCCCCAAACCCTCCCTAGGACCCCCCAATCCCCCTCCAGGACCCCCCAAACCCCTCCAGGACCCCCCAAACCCCTGAAGAACCCCTCAAACCCCCTCCAGGACCCCCCAAACCCCCTCCAGGACCCCCCAAACTCCCTCTAAGACCCCCCAATCCAATCCAGGACCCCCTAATCCCCTCCAGAATCCCCCCAAATCCCCTCCAGGCCCCCAAAAACCCCTTCCAGGACCCCCCAAGTCCCCTCCAGGACCCCCCAAACCCCTCCAGGACCCCCCAAACCCCCTCCAGGACCCCCCAAACCCCCTCCAGGGTCCCCCAAACCCCCTCCAGGACCCCCCAAACCCCTCCAGATGCCCCCAAATCCCCTCCAGGACCCCCCAAACCCCCTCCAGGACCCCCCAAACCCCTCCAGGCCCCCAAAAAACCCCTCCAGGACCCCTCAAGTCCCCTCCAGGCCCCCCCAATCCCCTCCAGGACCCCCCAATCCCCTCCAAGACCCCCCAAACCCTCCCTAGGACCCCCCAAACCCCCTCCAGGACCCCCCAAACCCCCTCCAGGACCCCCCAAACCCCCTCCAGGACCCCCCAAATCTCCTCCAGGCCCCCCCAAATCCCCTCCAGGGCCCTCCAAACCCCCATCCAGGACCCCCAAACTCCTTCCAGGACCCCCCAAACCCCCTCCAGGACCCCCCAAACCCCCTCCAGGATCCCCAAACCCCCTCCAAGACCCCCCCAAACCCCTCCAGGCCCCCCCAAACCCCCTCCAGAACCCCCCAAACCCCCTCCAAGACCCCCCAAACCCCCTCCACAAACCCCTCCAGGACCCCCCAAACCCCTGAAGAACCCCTCAAACCCCCTCCAGGACCCCCCAAACCCCCTCCAGAACCCCCCAAACCCCCTCCAGGACCCCCCTCACCATCCTTCTTGATCTTCTCGTTGAGGTTGTTGATGTAAATGGTGTGGTTGGGACGAGGGTCCTGCACGGCCATGGCTGAGACCCCCAAAATCCTGGGGGGAGGGGTGGGGCACAGGAGGGGTCAGGTTGGGGCTGGGACCCCCCAATCCCCCTCAGATCCACCCAGGAGCCCCCAAACCCCTCAAAGATCCCCCCAAATCCCCTCAGACCCCCCCTAAAACCCTCCAAGTCCCCCCAGATCCGCCCAGGACCCCCCAAACCCCCCAAAGATCCACCCAAACCCCTCAAAGATCCCCCCAAATCCCTTCCAAGCCCCCCCTAAAATCCCCCCAGTCCCCCTCAGATCCACCCAGAACCCCCCAAACCCCTCAAAGGTCCCCCAAATCTCCTCAGACCCTCCCAAAACCCCCCCAGATCCACCCAGGACCCCCAAACCCCTCAGAGATCCCCCCCCAAATCCCCTCAGACCCCCCCTAAAACCCATCCAGTCCCCCTCAGATCCACTCAGGACCCCCAAACCCCTCAAAGATCCCCCCAAACCCCTCAAAGATCCCCCCAAATCCCTCAGACCCCCCCCTAAACCCATCCAGTCCCCCTCAGGACCCCCCAAACCCCTCAAAGATCCCCCCAAATCCCCTCGGCCCCTCCCAAACCCCCCCCAGTCCCCCTCAGATCCACCCAGAACCCCCCAAACCCCTCAAAGGTCCCCCAAATCCCCTCAGACCCTCCCAAAACCCCCCCAGATCCGCCCAGGATCCCCCAAACCCCTCAAAGATCCCCCCAAACCCCTCAAAGATCCCCCCAAATCCCCTCAGACCCCCCCCTAAAACCCATCCAGTCCCCCTCAGGACCCCCCAAACCCCTCAAAGATCCCCCCAAACCCCTCAAAGATCCCCCCAAATCCTCTCAGACCCCCCCTAAAACCCATCCAGTCCCCCTCAGATCCACTCAGGACCCCCCAAACCCCTCAAAGATCCCCCCAAATCCCCTCAGACCCCCCCTAAAACCCATCCAGTCCCCCTCAGGACCCCCCAAACCCTCAAAGATCCCCCCAAATCCCCTCAGCCCCTCCCAAACCCCCCCCAGTCCCCCTCAGATCCACCCAGAACCCCCCAAACCCCTCAAAGGTCCCCCCAAATCCCCTCAGACCCTCCAAAACCCCCCAGATCCGCCCAGGATCCCCCAAACCCCTCAAAGATCCCCCAAACCCCTCAAAGATCCCCCCAAATCCCCTCAGACCCCCCCCAAAACCCCTCCAGTCCCCCTCAGATTCACTCAGGACCCCCAAACCCCTCCAAGACCCCCCAACATCCCCCCCAAAGGTCCCCTGCGCCCCCCCAGACCCCTCAAAACCACCAAAAACTCTCAACCCCCCACCCAAACCCCCCTGGAACCTCCCCCAACTCTCCCAAAACCCCCTTAAAGCCCCCCAAACCCCCTCAGACGCCTCCAAGACCCCTCAAACTCCTCAGAGATCCCCCGAAAACCACCCTAAAGACCCCGAAAACCCGCCTAAAGACCCCGAAAACCCCCCTAAAGACCCCTCCGAAAACTCCCCTAAAGACCCTTTACCCCCCAATCCCCCTCAGACCTCCCCCCAGACCCTACCAAGACCCCCCCTCCCCCAAAACTCCTCCAAACGACTCCAAGACCCCTCAGCCCCCTCAAGGACCCCCCAAGCTCCTCAATCTCCCTCAGCCCCCCTCGTTTCCCCCTCAGACCCCCCCAGTTCCCCACAACCCCCCTTAAACCCCTCAAGACCCCCTCAAACCCTCCCGAATTCCGCCGCACTCACTCCGAGCCCCTTCAGACGCCTCCAGGACCCCTCAAAGCCCTCCAGGACCCCCCCAAAATTGCCCCCAATTCCGCCTCTCCTCCCCTCCCCTCACGCACCTCCCGCCGCCGCCTCAGTCGCGTGCGCCGCCCGCTCTCAGCCAATGGGAGAGCGCGCTGCCCTCTCCCGGCCAATGGCAGCGCAGAACCGCCCCTTGTGCCCGCCCTCGGCCGATCCTACCCAATCACAACCAAGAGCGCGGGGGTATCGACCAATCAGCGCCGCGCCCGCTGAGGCCGCGCTTCCGTCCAGAGAAGGGCGCGCACGGGCCGCGCTCGCGCCGGGTCGAACCAGCCAATGGTGACGCAGAACGGACCGAAGCGTCCCCGCCCACCAATGGCTTCGACCAATCAGAGCGAAGAGAGCGGCCAATCAGAAGCGAGCAGGGGATGTGAAGCGGCCAATCAGAAGCGAGCAGGGGATGTGAACCACGTGACCACCGGGGGAATGGGAGGGGCTCCGGGGGGATTTTGGGGCGTCCCGGGGGGGGTTTTGGAGGGATTTGAGGGCGTTCAGGGGATACGTGGGGGGATCCCGGAGAAACTTTGTGCGCTCTGACAGATTTTAGGGCGTTCCCGGTGGATTTGGGGGGCTCTCGGGAGGATGTCGGGGAGCTCAGGGTGGGTTTTGGAGGGTCCCAGGGGGGATTTTCGAGAGGATTTTGGGAGGTCCCGTTTGATTTTGAAGGGGTCCAGGAGCATTTCGGGGGGGCCCTGCTCGTATTTTGGGGCCTTTCGGGGGTCCTTGTTAAAGGACAAGCCACCCAACCAATGGTGCCTCAGCACCTCCCGACCAACCAATCGCAACGCAGCCCCGCCCCTCCGCCCCACCCCCTTTTCTATCTACACCAATCAGCGCCCGCTGCGTCGAGGCCACACTTCCGCCCTCAGAAGGGCGCGGCGCCCAACCAACCAATCACAGCGCTGCCTTCGCCTGAAGCCCCGCCCTCTTGCACTCTCAGCCAATCACCGCGAAGCTGCCCCCACCAATCAGCGCCGGGCAGGCCGGAAGTGAAGCCCCCTCCCGAGGGCGATGGCGACTCCCCCCCCTCCTGCCCCTCCCCCCCCGGCCCCTCCACCCCCCCCAGAGCCCCCCAAGAGCCCCCCGAGCCCCCCCCGGGTCCTGCGGGACGCGCTGGAGAGAGCGGCGGCCGCGCTGGGGCCCGACGGGGGGGTCCGGGAGCTGCTCCTGAGGAGCAAGGACAGGTTGGGGGGAGGGGGGGGGTCCGGGAGGGGGAGTTGGGGGGGGGGTTGGGGGGTCTTGGGGGGAGTTTGGGGGGGGTTGGGGGTCCTGAGGGGGGGTGGAGGGGGCTGGGGGGTCCGGGGTGGGGGGGGGGACTTTGGGGAGTTTTGAGGGGGGGGATTGGGGAATTCGGGGGGGTTGGGAGTTCCTGGGGGTGATTTGGGGGGGTCTGGGGGAGGTTTGGGGGAGGGTTTTGGGGGGTTGGGAGTTCCTGGGGGTGATTTGGGGGGGTCTTGGGGGTCCCGAGGGGGGGAAATTGGAGGGGTTTGGGGTAGTTTGGGGGGATTGGGATTTTGAGGAGTTTTAGGGGAGTTTTAGGGGGAAGATTTTTGGATTTGGGGGGTCTTGGGAGGGGGGGGAGTTTGGGAAGTTGTGGGGGAGATTTGGGGGGTCTTTGGGAGGTGGTTTGGGAGGGGTTTAGGGGGGATTTGGGGGGGGGTGTTTGGAGGGTTTGGGGGGATCCGGGGTGGGGGGGGGGGGGGCACTTTGAGGAGTTTTGGGGGAGTTTTAGGGGGGAGTTTTTTGGGATTTGGGGGGTCCTGTGGGTGGGGGGGGAGTTTGGGAAGTTGTGGGGGACATTTGGGGGGGTCTTTGGGAGGTGGTTTGGGGGGGGCTTTGGGGGGGATTTGGGGGGGTCTTGGGGGAGGTTTGGGGGGGGATTTGGGGAGAATTCGGGGGGGTTGGGAGTTCCTGGGAGTGATTTGGGGGGTCTTGGGGGTCTGGGGGGGGGGGGGTTTGGGGGGGTTGGGAGTTCCTGGGGGTGATTTGGGGGAGGTTTGGGGGGGGGATTGGGGGAGTTTGGGGGGGTTGGGAGTTCCTGGGGGTGATTTGGGGGAGGTTTGGGGGGGGATTGGGGGAGTTTGGGGGGTTGGAAGTTCCTGGGGGTGATTTGGGGGAGGTTTGGGGGGGGATTGGGGGAGTTTGGGGGGGTTGGAAGTTCCTGGGGTGATTTGGGGGAGGTTTGGGGGGGGATTGGGGGAGTTTGGGGGGGTTGGGAGTTCCTGGGGGTGATTTGGGGGGGTCTTGGGGGAGGTTTGGGGGGGGATTGGGGGGGTTGGGAGCTCCTGGGGGTGATTTTGGGGGGGTCTTGGGGGTCTGGGGGGGGTCCCAACCCCCTTTTTCCCCCCCTCCCCAGTTTCGAGGGTCCCCTGAAGTGGGTGCTGTTCCATCGCCCCGCCCCCCCCCTGATCCAGGAGGGACCCCAGTGAGTTTTTTGGGGGGGGTCCAAGACCCCAAAATCCTCTGTGTGACCCCCCCCTCAATGTGTGGAATTAATTGGGAGGGTCATCATTAATTAGGGGGTCATAATTAATCCGGGGGGGGGGCAAATTTGGGGGAAGGGGGAGGAGATTTGGGGGGGGGGTCGTGACAAATTGGGGGGGCCAAGGGGGTCCTTGGGACCCCCCTGGCCCCCCCAATTCGTCACGACCCCCCCCCCCAAACTTATTGCCGCCCCTCTAATTAATTCTGACCCTCCTAATTAACCCTGACCCCCCCAAAATTAATTATCCCCCCCTCTCCAGGTGTGGGTTGGTGGCCCTGGTCATGGGGGGGTCCCTGTTCGTGCCCCTCCCCCCGGAGGGGCTGAGGGGGGTCCTGGGGGGGGTCCTGGGGTCGCCCGGGCCAGGGGCTTCACCAACCACGGCGAGATGTTCTCAGGTCAGGGGGGGTGGGGGTCTTGGGAGGGGGGTGGGGGGTCCTGGGGGGGGTCTGGGGGTCTTGGGGAGGGGTCTGGGGGGTCCTGGGGGGGGGGCTGAGGGGTCCTGGGGGGGGTCTGGGGGTCTTGGGAGGGGGGTGGGGGGTCCTGGGGGGGGGTCTGGGGGTCTTGGGAGGGGGGTGGGGGGGTCCTGGGGGGGGTCTGGGGGTCTTGGGGAGGGGTCTGGGGGGTCCTGGGGGGGGGCTGAGGGGTCCTGGGAGGGGTCTGGGGGTCTTGGGGAGGGGTCTGGGGGTCTTGGGGAGGGGTCTGGGGGGTCCTGGGGGGGGGCTGAGGGGTCCCAGGGGTGAATTGGGGAGGTCAGGAGGGGTCTGGGGGGTCCTGGGGGGGGTCTGGGGGTCTTGGGGGGGGGTCTGGGGGTCTTGGGGAGGGGTCTGGGGGTCTTGGGGAGGGGTCTGGGGGTCTTGGGGAGGGGTCTGGGGGGTCCTGGGGGGGGGCTGAGGGGTCCCAGGGGTGAATTGGGGAGGTCAGGAGGGGCCTGGGGGGTCCTGGGGGGGGGTGTGGGGGGTCCCAGAAGTGAATTAGGGGGGTCGGGGGGGGGAGTTGGGGGCCAGGGGGGGTCCTAGGGGGGCTCTTGGGTGGGGTCTGGGGGTCTTGGGGAGGGGTCAGGGGGGTCCTGGGTGGGGGCTGAGGGGTCCTGGGGGGGGTTTGGGGGGGTCAGGAGGGGTCTGGGGGGTCGTGGGTGGGGTCTGGGGGGTCTTGGGGGGGTCTGGGGGGTCCCAGAGGTGAATTGGGGGGGTCAGGAGGGGCCTGGGGGGTCGTGGGTGGGGTCTGGGGGGTCCGGGGGGGGGGTCTGGGGGTCTTGGGGAGAATCAGAGGGGTCTTGAGGGGGTCCTGGGGGGGGGTCTGGGGGGTCCCAGAGGTGAATTGGGGGGGTCAGGAGGGGGCCTGGAGGGTCGTGGGTGGGGTTTGGGGGTCTTGGGGGGGTCCTGGGGGGGGTCTGGGGGGGTCCCAAAGGTGAATTGGGGGAGTCGGTGGAGGGTCTGGGGGTCGTGGGTTGGATCTGGGGGTCTTGGGGAGGGGTCAGGGGGGGTTATGGGTGGGGTCTGGGGGGTCCCAGGGGTGAATTGGGGAGAGTCAGGGGGGTCTTGGGGGGGTCCTGGGGTGGGGTCTGAGGGGTCCTGGGGGGGGTCTGGGGGGTCCCAGAGGTGATTTGGGAGGGGTCAGGGGGGTCTTGGGGGGGTCGTGGGTTGGGGTCTGGGGGTCTTGGGGAGGGGTCAGGGGGGTTGTGGGTGGGGTCTGGGGGATCTTGGGGGGGTCAGAGGGGTCATGGGGGGGGTTTGAGGGGTCCTGGGGGGGCTCTGGGGGGTCCTGGGGGGGGTCTGGGGGGTCTTGGGGGGGGTCTGGGGGGGTCCCAGAGGTGAATTGGGGGGTCAGGAGGAGGCCTGGGGGGTCGTGGGTGGGGCCAGGGGGGTCGTGGGTTGGGTCTGGGGGGTCCTGGGGGGGGGTCAGGGGGGTCTTGGGAGGGGTCAGGGGGGTCCCAGGGGTGAATTGGGGAGGTCGGGGGGGGGGCCTGGGGGGTCCTGGGAGGGGTCTGGGGGGTCCCAGGGGTGAATTGGGGGGGTCAGGAGGGGTCTGGGGGGTCGTGGGGGGGGTCTGGGGGTCTCAGGGGGGGTCAGGGGGGTCGTGGGTGGGGTTTGAGGGGTCCTGGGTTGGGTCTGGGGGGTCCTGGGGGGGGGGTCTGAGGGGTCCTGGGGGGGGGTCTGGGGGGTCTTGGGAGGGGTCAGGGGGGTCTTGAGGGGGTCGTGGGTTGGGTCTGGGGGGTCTTGGGTAGGGGTCAGGGGGGTCGTGGGTGGGGTTTTAGGGGTCCTGGGGGGCTCTGGGGGGTCCTGGGGGGGGTCTGGGGGGTCTTGGGGGGATCTGGGGGGGGTCCCAGGGGTGAATTGGGGGAGTCAGGAGGGGCCTGGGGGGTCGTGGGTGGGGTCTGGGGGGTCCTGGGGGGGGTTCTGGGGGGTCCTGGGGGGGTTCTGGGGGGTCTTGAGGGGGTCGTGGGTTGGGTCTGGGGGGGGCTGAGGGGTCTGGGGGGGGCTGAGGGGTCCTGGGGGGGGCTGGGGGGTCCCAGGGGTGAATTGGGGAGGTCAGGAGGGGCCTGGGGGGGGCTGAGGGGTCCCAGAGGTGAATTGGGGGGGTCGGGGGGGAGGCTGAGGGGTCCTAGGGGGGGTTTGGGGGGGTCAGGAGGGGCCTGGGGGGTCGTGGGTGGGGGCTGGGGGGTCCTGGGGGGGGGGGCTGAGGGGTCCTGGGGAGGGTCTGGGGGGGTCCCAGGGGTGAATTGGGGGGGGTCAGGAGGGGGCCTGGGGGTCCTGGGGGGGGTCTGAGGAGTCCGGGGGGGGGCTGAGGGGTCCTGGAGGGTGGGGGTCCCCAGGGAGGTCTGGGGGGGGTGAATTTGGGGGTCTTGGGGGGGGTTTCAGGGGGTCCCAGGAGTTGATTTGGGGTTAATTTGGGGTTGTTTTGGGGTCCCAGGAGATAATTTAGGGTTAATTAGAGGGATTTTGGGTCCTAGAGAATAATTTGGGGTTGTTTTGGGGTCCCAGGGGTTCATTTGGGGTTTTTTGGGGTCCTAGAAGATAATTTGGGGTTATTTTGGGGTCCCAGGGGTTAATTTGGGGTTAATTTGGGGTTGTTTTGGGGTCCCAGGGGATAATTTAGGGGTTCATTTGGGTGTTTTTGAGGTCCTAGAGAATAATTTGGGGTTGTTTTGGGTTCCCAGGGGATGATTTGGGGTTTTTTGGGGTCCCAGGGGATAATTTGGGGTTAATTTGGAGGTTTTTGGGGTCCCAGAGGTTAATTTGGGGTTAATTTGGGGTTTTTAGGGGTCCCAGAGGATAATTTGGGGTCCCAGAGGATAATTTGGGGTTAATTTGGGGTTTTTTGGGGTCCCAGCCCAGGCCATGGCCCAGCTGGCCCAGGAGGTGTTCCCGGTGAGGGCTGAGCTGCTCCAGGGGGGGCTCTGGGGGTTCATTTGGGGTTTTTTGGGGTGTTTTGGGATCCCAGAGGATAATTTGGGGTCCTAGAGGATAATTTGGGGTTAATTTGGGGTATTTTGGGGTCCCAGCCCAGGCCATGGCCCAGCTGGCCCAGGAGGTGTTCCCGGTGAGGGCTGAGCTGCTCCAGGGGGGGCTCTGGGGGTTCATTTGGGGTTTTTTGGGGTGTTTTGGGATCCCAGAGGATAATTTGGGGTCCCAGAGGATAATTTGGGGTTAATTTGGGGTATTTTGGGGTCCCAGCCCAGGCCATGGCCCAGCTGGCCCAGGAGGTGTTCCCGGTGAGGGCTGAGCTGCTCCAGGGGGGGCTCGAGGGGCCCAACCGGGCCCGGCTCCTTCGGCACCTCCAGGGGGGGCTCCCGGCGCTCGTCCCGTATCCTTTGGGGGGGGTCTGGTTTGGGGGGGGTCTGGATTAGGGGGGGTCTGATTTGGGGGGGTCTGGTTTGGGGGGGGCTCTGGTTTTGGGGGGGGTCTGCTTTGGGGGGGTCTGCTTTGGGGGGTCTGCTTTGGGGGGGTCTGCTTTGGGGGGGCTCTGGTTTGGGGAGGGGCTCTTGTTTGGGGGGGCCCTGCAGTGGGGGGCTCTGGTTTGGGAGGGGGTCTGATTTGGGGGGGGGTCTGGTTTGAGGGGGGACTCTGTTTTTGGGGGGGTCTGATTTGGGAGGCTCTGGTTTGGGGGGGGTCTGGTTTGGGGGGGGTCTGGTTTGGGGGGGGTCTGGTTTGGGGGGGCTCTGATTTGGGGAGGCTCTGGTTTGGGGGGGGTCTGGTTTGGGGGGGGTCTGGTTTGGGGGGGCTCTGATTTGGGGAGGCTCTGGTTTGGGGGGGGTCTGGTTTGGGGGGGGTCTGGTTTGGGGGGGCTCTGATTTGGGGAGGCTCTGGTTTGGGGGGGGTCTGGTTTGGGGGGGCTCTGGTTTTGGGGGGATCTGGTTTGGGGTGCTGATTTAGGGTGCTCTGGTTTTGGGGGGCTCTGGTTTGGGGGAGGCTCTGGATTGGGGGGGCTCTGTTTGGGGGTGCTGATTTAGGGTGCTCTGGTTTTGGGGGGCTCTGGTTTGGGGGAGGCTCTGGATTGGGGGGGCTCTGGTTTGGGGGTGCTGATTTAGGGTGCTCTGGTTTGGGGGGGGTCTGGTTTGGGGGGGCTCTGGTTTGGGGGAGGCTCTGGATTGGGGGGGCTCTGCTTTGGGGGGTGCTGATTTGAGGGTGCTGATTTGGGGGGTCTGGTTTGGGGGGGCTCTGGTTTGGGGGAGGCTCTGGTTTGGAGGGGGTCTGATTTGGGGGGGTCTGATTTGGGGGGGCTCTGGTTTGGGGGGGGCTCTGGTTTGGGGGTGCTGGTTTGGGGGGTCTGGTTTGGGGGGCTCTGGTTTGGGGAGAGGGTCTGGTTTGGGGGGGCTCTGGTTTGGGGGGGTCTGGTTTGGGGGGGGTCTGGTTTTAGGTGGGGCTCTGGTTTGGGGGGGTCTGATTTGGGGGGGGCTCTGGTTTGGGGGGGTCTGATTAGGGGGGACTCTGGTTTGGGGGGGCTCTGGTTTGGGGGGGTCTGGATTGGGGGGCTCTGGTTTGGGGGGGGGTCTGGTTTGGGGGGGTCTGATTTGGAGGGGCTCTGATTTGAGGGGGGACTCTGCTTTGGGGAGGGGTTCTGGTTTGGGGGGCTCTGGTTTGGGGGGGTCTGATTTGGGGGGGGTCTGGTTTGGGGGCCTCTGCTTTGGGGGGGGCTGATTTGGGGGGGCTCTGGTTTTGGGGGGGGCTCTGGTTTTGGGGGGGCTCCCAATGCTCTTCCTGTATCTTTTTTGGGGGGTGATTTCATTCGGGGGCGTCATTGGGAGGGTTTGATTGGGGAGGGAATTGGGGGGCTGATTAAGGGGGGGCTGGGTTGGAGGGGTCTTTGAGGGGGCTCATTGAGGAGGGGCTGATTTGGGGGGTCACCAATTTGGGGGGGCTGATTTGGGGGGATTTTTATTTGGGGGGGTCACCAATTTGGGGGGGCTGATTTGGGGGGTCACCAATTTGGGGGGGCTGATTTGGGGGATTTTCATTTGGGGGGGGCACTGATTTGAGGGGCTGATTTTGGGGGGTCCCCGATTTGGGGGGCTGATTTGGGGGGGGGCACTGATTTGGGGGTCTGATTTTGGGGGGTCCCCGATTTGGGGGGGATTCTCAATTAAGGAAGCTGATTTTGGGGGGTGGTGTCACAGATTTGGGGGTGTCACCCTTTTTTTGGGG